>OX637633.1:331781-912380 GCA_951802195.1 Tausonia pullulans | reverse complement strand
CCAAGAAGGACAAGAACGCGCCCAAAAAGTGGGTTTCTCGCTTCCCTTTCATCTCTCGCATGCATGCTGAACCTGCCTTCCTCCAGGGGTCTTTCCTCCTACATGATCTTCTCCTCGGAGAACCGCGAGCGTATCAAGGCTGAGAACCCCGAGGCCGGTTTCGGTGGGTCTTCTTTTTTTTATATATATACCTCCTTGGACGCGACGAAACGCGTCGCGGTCGACTCGTGCCGCGACTTTCATTGTCTTTCGCGTCGCAACCTCGCTGCGCAGTCAGTCGACTGACTCCACGCGTTTGCGCGCCCCCCTTCTCCCCGCAGGCGAGATCGGCAAGCTTCTTGGTCTCGCTTGGAAGGACCTCAGCGAGCAGGAGAAGGCTGTGAGTCGCCCTTCTCCCTGCATAACACACCCGACGTTCCAACTCACACCTCTCTCTATCACCAGCCCTACGTCGCCAAGGCCGAGGCCGACAAGGAGCGCTACCTCCGGGAGCAGGGCGCTTACGACGCCTCCGGAGCTGGAGAGGAGTAAAAAAGAGAACAGCCTCCTTCATCTCTCTCTCCCCTTTGTGTGCTCTATATTGCCTCTCTTTCTCTCACTCGCTCTCGTCGCCCGCCTTCGATTTCCCCTTTACTCTCTCTCTCTCTCTCACCCTCTCGATTGGTCTTCGTTTGTTTGCTCTAGGGCGTGTTGTGGCTGCCGCCATCCTCCACCCTATCCAGCTAGCCCTCTTTTTTCTTATTCCTTGTCTCTGTCACATTGATATGTTTTTTTTTCGACCCCATCCAAACAAAGCAGAGGCCAATAATGTCATCTCGAAAGAACCGTCGTCGTCTACTCCTCCTCCTCCCAGTCGTCGCTCGGCGCCATGCCGAGGTCCTTGACGCCCGAGGCGACGAACTTCAGCGGGTGATTCGGGTCGAGCATCTCGAGGATCTTGACGAGCTCGTTGACGGCCGACGTCTCCTCGGCCTCAAGCTGGCAAGATGAAGCGGGTCAGCGGGCTGTTCGTGAGAGACAGAAAGAGAGAGAGAGGAGAGACCTCCTCCCTCCCATTTAACCCACCTCGTAAGCCTCCTCCCGCTCCTCCTCATCCCACCCCTCGGCCCTCTCCGTCCTCAGCTTCCTCCGGTCCGAGATGTCCGTCAAGCTCGTCGTCGCGACCTTCTCAAACGTCACCCTCGCCTCCTGCGGGAAGTTCTCCAAGCCAACCACCCTGAGCGTGTCCGCCAGGGACTTGAAGAAGAACGCGAGAACGCCGGTGTCGAACTCGGCCTCGATGACGAGCATGAGTTTCTCGAAGACGGCAAGGAGGAGTTGGGGGGTGATGACGTTGCCCTCTTTGGCGGTCGCGAGAAGGATCGGGAGAAGGATGGCCGAGTTGCGCCGGACTTCGTCATGGAAGAAGAAGACGAGGTTCTTGAGCGCGAGGGTCATCGTCTCCTCGAGGTAGGGACCGAAGGCCGTGCCGAGGCCTGATAGGGGGTGTATCAATCAGCGAAGGGAGAAGCGAGGGAGAGAGAGAGAGAGAGAGAGAGAGAGAGAGAGAGAGAGAGAAAGCGCGCCACTCACGCGATGAGTAGATGACAAGGAGCTCAAACGCCTCGTTGACCTGCTCGATCGCCGACGTCTTGATGCCGACGTTCTGACCATCAACGTTCACAACGTCCCAGTCGTTGCCCAGGACCTCGTCCTCGCCGTCGTCCTCGCCATCGAGAACCGACAATTCCGGGGCGAGGCTCGCCGTCTTGAGGAGCGCGGGCATGACCGTAGGCAGGAAGGGCGCAAAGTCGGTCTTGAGCACGTCGGCGAGCTTGCCCCAGGTGGCCATGATGTACGACGCGAGCATCTCGTCCGAGGTCGAGACATCGAGGGCCTGCATTGCTCCAAGGATGTTGGCCATCTCGAGGGCGTCGCCGCGGAACTTGTCCGGGACGGCGAGACCTGAAAGGGAGGGGTTGGGTCGTCAGCCCAAACTCGCACACCCTCGGCACATAGAAGGCCCCTGAACTGACCGATGAGGCCGCAGCACTCGAGAACCTTGCCCCGGAGGAGGCGCGCCTTCTCGTCGGTGCTGTCGAGAGGGCTCCGGAGGACGTTGAGAAGCGTGGGCATGAGCTCATCGTAGAACTGGAAGCATTCAAGGTCAGCCGCGTGCCCTCTAGAGGAGAGATGAGAGATGCTCACCCGAGCGAACGATCCCTCGGCAGCCGATGCAACAACGGCGAGCGAGGTGATGGCTTGCTCCTGAACAAAGGGCTTGCCGTTCTGGAGGAGGTGGAGGAGACCCTTAACCATCTGGTCGAGGTAGGGCGCAAGCAGCTCCGGGTTCTCGACGCCCTCGCAGAAGTTGACGAGCGCCGAGGCAGCGTGGGCGTGAACTCGCGGGACCGGGTGGTTGAGCGTATCGAGAAGGACTGTGACAATAGGCTCGGAGAACTTCTCCTGGATCTCAAACTGGGGAGGAGGGAGATCGCGAAGGGGTTACAAGCTGAAGCACAGGAGTAATAATTTCGCAAAGCACACACCTCAAAGTCCGTCGAGAGCTGGCCGAGGCAGTGCACAAGCGCGTACCGGACCCGGGGATGCGGGTCGTGAATGAGCGGGCAGATGGTCTCGAGAACCTTGCCGAGCTGGGGCTCCATGATCTTCTTGGTTCCCTCGGCGATGCAGGCGATAGAGCTTGGGTGTTACATACCGAGTCAGCCAGGGATGGAGCAAGAGAAAGAGCTACACGACCCACAGAAGTCCAGCGTAACGCTCCTTCCAGCCGCGGTTCTCGCCTTGGAGGAGGGATTCGACCATAGGCCAGACCGGCGGGAGGACAGCCTTGCCACCGAGCGCGCATGCGATCCGGTCAAGGCACTCCTCACCCCAGACGCTCCACTCGCCGTCCTCCTCGGTCTCGTCGCCGTCCTCCTGGCCCCAGTCCTCCGGGTTCTCGATCGCCGCAACAAGCTGAATCGCGACCTGGGCAGCAGCGTGAACAAAGCCTTCGCCTGAGGCCGTCGTGTACTTGCGGAAGAAGGCCGGCTTGTTGTCAACGAGCGTCAAGAGGAGTTCGAACGCCGGCTGGGCTGGCGAGTCTGACGACGCGGTCTCCTCGGGGTTGGCGGGAAGCGAGACCCGAAGGAGGAAGGGAAGGAGCGTCTCGATGTGCGGGAGGAAGACAATCGGGTGCACCGAGGCGAGGGCGTGGAACGACTGGAGGACAGTCGCCAGGTTGTCTTCGGGGATGTTTTGCATGAGCTGCGAAAGTAAAGGAGGAGAGGGGGGAGGAGGGGGTCAGCGATCGGTCTGATGATCAAGTGGCGGATGACGATGCGCACCTGGAAGATGGCGCCAAGAAACTCGGTTGAGTTCGACCGGACCTCCGAGGTGCTGTCGTAGAGAAAGGCGAGAGCACCCTTGAGCGAAGCCAGTCGGACCTCGAGCGACTCGGGGTCGTTCAGGGCGGCAGCAAAGACGGCTGGGAGAGCAAGAGGATGTGTCAGTGCCGCCGCATGCAGGCTGCTGACCATAATCCACTCACCCTTGACAACCTCCGGGTTCTCATCGGCGACAAGTCCAGGGCAATCTTCGTAGATCTTGAACGCCGTCTCACGGATGCGAGCCTCCGGGTTGCGGGTCATCTCGACGAGGACAGGGAGGAGCTCGCTCCAAGGATGTTTGTCGTCGATGGCCGCCTGGGCGAGGCCTGCAACGCAGTCGGCGAGTCTCGTTCGGACGGAAGCCTCAGCCTCTCGGGGGAGGGCACTGAGAAGGTGGCCGCGAACAAAGGCGAGGGCATCATTGCCAAGGGACGCGATGGTCGACGTTGAAGCCGACGACGCCAGGTTCTCGGGCTGCGGAGGCGCCTTGAGCGAGAGCCGGCGGAGGAGGAGGAGCGAGAACGCCCGAAGCTGCGGAGACGATGAAGAAAGGGAGGAAGAAGCATGAGCCCTTGCTCTGTCGGAGTATAGGAACAGGGGAGGCCGGGGCAGGCGGGCAGGCGAAGACAACAAGCTTGCTCACGTTGGCATCCTCGGCACTGGTACCCATAAGGGATAGCGCCATGAGGACGCCCGGGGCGTCGGCCTCGAACTTGGCGTTGAGCTCAACCTCAGCGCTAGAGAGTGAGAAAGGATGAAGACGTAAGAGGCGCTCGGTCCGTCAGTAAGGGTGGATGCGATTCGAGACGGAGAGGGCGGCCTCACGCGTTCCGCTGCTCGTTCTCGCCGATAACGAGAGAGGATAGGATCGCCTGGAGCGAGGCGATGAGCTCTTGGGACGCCATTACTGTGTCGGAAAGAGGAGGGGGAAGGGGAGAGGGAGAAGGTGGATGTCAGACGAAGAGGCATGAGCGCTGTCTCGAAAATCGAAGCAGTCGCTTGCCCAGTAGCGCCGGGGAAGTCCGCGCTCGGCACGGGTGGCGGAGTCCAGCCGACAGACACCTCCTTGACCACCACCACGAACCTGCAGCGGGTTGCATCTCCATCGAAAGAGGGAGCTCAGCTACCCATATCATGCTGCCAATATCGACCCGCTCAGCCGGACTTGTACATCGACGAGCGTTGCACCGACTCACATATGTCGCAGGGTCCCACTCGCGGCCTCAACCTCGCGTTGTCCGTCCAAGTAGACAGCATGCCAGACATCTGCTAAAGTTTACTCTCGTATACTTTGTAGGGCAATCTTTTTTCCGCGAGCCATCGGCATCAATCCACAGCACCAGAGTCGTCGCCGAGTCTTGGAGCGCCTCGCGCCAACAACGATACACCACAGACGCGCGCGACCACCGCAGGAGAAGCCACCTCCCAGTGGTACAAGACGACTGTGCTGTCCAATAAACTCACCATACGTACTCTCAGAACACCAGTGGACACTCCATCAGGCCTGGCGTCTTTCGCGCTCGTCATCCATGCCGGCCCTCGGTTCGAGACCGGCGCTACAGCGGGGGCATCGCACATCCTGGAAAAGTCGATTTTGATCGTGCGTCGGTGGGCACTGGTCCTGTATTCGTATTCTAGGGCTGATGACAGATCACGACGACAATGATGACCCCAGCCGCCGAGCGTAGACAACCCAGCCTCGAAGGTCTTGCCTTCTCGGGCTGCTACCCATCTCAAACTAGAGTGGATCCCCAACCTCGAGTACCAAACTATCTGCTCCACCCATCTCCCCACTAGATCCTCCTTGGCACTCTCCGACCTTTCTTCTCTTGTACAAACGTCCTCATTCTCACCAGCCACTCTCGAAGCAATGCTCGACGCGGCTGTACATGAAGCCTCCGCCTCAGAGGTCTCTCCCGAGGAGCGGATCCTCTACCTCGCCCGTGTCTCTGCCTGGGGCCACCGTGGACTCGGAAACGACGCTCTTGTTGATCTCTCAGGTGGAGGGATCGCAGACGTCCACCTTCGGGCAGGGGAGGGCGGCGACTACAATGACGGCGATACTCAGGCGCTCCTCCTCCGCTTCATGGAGACGTGGTACCGGCCAGAGAGGATGACGCTTGTTGGTGTTGGCTTGGATCACGAACGGCTTGTTGAGCTGGCGGAGGAGTACCTCGGCGAACAACCTCTTCCGAGGTCCAGGGAACAGCTGGTCTCGACGCCGCTCGCCGCTTGGTCCACACCAGGCGCTCTACAGCAGCTTTCTCCTCCACCGGAGGCTCTCCTAGAGGCTACCATCGCTCCCCCCTCGACCTTCCTGCAAGCTGACAGCATTTCGTCGAGTGCCTGTCGCCTCGCGTCCTTCTTCGGTCTCGGCGGAACTCCTCCGCCACCCCCACTACCATCACCTGTCCTCCCTCCGCCTTTGCCCGACTCGACTCCACCATTAGAACTCGCCTCACTTCCCTCCGAGTTTGCAGGCGGCTGTCTGGCTTTCGACGTATTAGACGGAGGGCCGACATATGTGGCCGTTGCCTTTGAGGGTCTGCCGGAGGGGCACCCGGATACGGTAAGAAGCCGTCGCCGTCGTGATACGGCTATGCTTTGTCTGAGAAATGATTTTTCAGTTCATCCTTGAGGTTATCGCTCGTATCCTCGGCGGCCGGTCCCGGTTTCAAGCAGGTAGGCCCTTTTGGCCGCTGATTTTCCCCAACGAGAGACGACCGCTCACACTCCTCTACACGTTTGTCCAATAGGTGGGCCAGGATCAACTCACCAGAAAACCCGCCTCGCCAAGCATGTCCTTGCACCCTTGTCCTTTATCCAGCACATTGAAGCATTTAATCACGCCTATTCCGATGCCGGTCTGTCCCCAGCGTCTCAAGCTTCAGGATCCTTTGCTCATCAATTGATCGCCGCATCTTCTCGTCTCATCTCTCCCAGGTCTCATGGGTGTCACCTTTTCCCTCGATCCGGACTCAACGACCCCATTCCACTTCCACGAAGCACTCGACCGAACTCTCCAGCAGTTCCGTGCACTTGCGCTCCCTCCTCCCCCTTTTCCCCCATCCCGACCATCTCGCCGGCCTTCATCATTTGGCTCTGGTCCAAGGGCCCTTGGAAATCGCCCCCGAAAGAGAGCAGCAGCCCCATCGACGCACGTTCACGTCACAGAGCGAGAGCTCGAGCGTGCCAAGGCGTTCACGACGGTCGCTTGGTGTCTAGAGAGGGAGAACCCTTTGTCGCTCGCGAACCTTGTGAGTGCGGCTCTCTGCCATTGAGAGGTAGCTATAACTGATACCGGAGATTCAGGACGACCTCGCCCTTGCCCGACCCCCAACGTCCGAGGTCCGACTCGCTATTGCAAAAGTGACACTTCAGGACGTTCGGCGTGTCGCTGGCGCCCTGTTCGTCATCGCGGCTCGTGTCGTCGTTGTTGGACGAGGGGCAGGGGCGCAGGCTGGGCTGATGAGCGTAAAGGAGAGGGTGAGGGCGGCGGGACTAGCTTTGAGCTGGAAAGAGTGAGATGAATGAAGATTCACAGGACATGATTATCATCAATCAAACACAAATTCAATAAAAGACGTTAGAAATGACTATAAGAAATCATAATTGCTTAATAATTGGCTCCAACAGTCCTGCTGGGGTCGTTGATGCCGGGCCCGCCCTGCGATTGCTGCTGGCCGTACTGATGGCCAGAATTGCCCTGCTGCTGGAGACCAGGGGCGATACCCTGGCCCTGCTGATGGTGGCCGGAACCGGAGACCTTGCCCTCAAGAGCCTCGGCCCGGAGGCGCTTGGCCTCAATCTGAATTGATAAAATCGGCATCAGTGATTTAATAACTCTCGGACGGACAAGCGACCGCGACACAAATCACCTCAAGCTGCTCCGCCTGGGATAGGTTGCTCGCCTGGTACTCGAGCTTCTCCACCTCCTGGCGGAGCTTCGCGGCCTCAGCGGCCTTGGTGGTCGAAGTTGCCTCGACGGGGGTGTTGCCGGCGATGCCGCCCTGCTGGTGGTGGTGGTCCTTCGAGGAGAGCGGGTTGTGTGAGCCGGTCTGGTTGGGTCCCGTAGAGTCGTGGCCATGGGTGAGGCCTCCGACTCCTCCAGATGATTGCGTGTTGGTGTTGTTGTCACCGTGGTGCCTCTGCGAGGAGAGAATACCGCCATGGCCGGCCTGTTGCTGATGCTGGGCGTCCTGGTGGTGGTGGCCAGTGACGCCGGTGCTGCTGGTGGTGTTGTTTCCGGAGGGAGCGCCTTGCGGGTAACTGGTGACAAGCACGCAAATCAAAGTTCAGTTGTGAGCGGATACCGGATGATATAAAGTGAAGAACTTACAGGATCTCGTCGGCCCGCTGCTTGTAGCTCTCCGATTCATTGGTCACTCCACCAGAGCCGGCGACGCCGCGAGGAGGGAGGCTGGGGGCATTTCCCTTTAAGAAAAAGAGAGCAAGTCAGCAAAAGAAACGTGGGGGGGGATGAGAACCAGCCAACTCACGTAGCTGGCATCCGGAACGCCGCCAGCCGTCACCGTAGAGGGGCCCGTCGTCGTAGAACTCGCCGGATTGGCGGCGGTAGTCTGGGAATTTTGATGAAGAGATGAGCGAGGAGCGAGATGCAAACAGAGAGAGGAGTGAAAAGGAGGTGGAAGCTCACGTCGTGGTGCTTGTCCTTGTGGCTGAAAAGTCCCATTGTAGTGAGTTGTTTGCTGAGGTTTTGGGAAGGGGAGAGGGAGTAGAAGAGGAGGTTGTGGTTGATGGGTAAAGAGGAAGGAGACCCGGTCGCCTGACTGAGAAGAATGCAGCGAGATGGCTTCTTGATGACGTTTGCACGAAGCCAAGTGAGGTATGACGAGACTATCCGCGGGCCGGACGAGGCCGAGAAAGCGCAGAGCAAGGGGTCGATGACGCTCTTGTCCACCACTTCTTTCGCGTTTCAGAGCTGCATATGTTTATTTATGACAACAAGGCAGCGCAGGTGCTGAAGGGGCGAAGAGACATGGCATATTTATACAGACACAGAGCGACACAACCTCGTCTTCAAATTTCTTGCCACTCAACCTTGACAGCCAGCGCACACCCACTCTCCTTGCCATTTTTGTCGAGCAGACGGACAATACCCCAGCCTGATGCCGCATGGGAATCAGCTTTCTGTATGCACGAGAGCGCTGAGTGCACTTACCTTGTGTCTTGATGTAGTCGAGCCGGGCGCTGAACGTCCCTAGCTTGTCATCCGAGGCAAACTTGATGTCGTCCTTGAGGACACAGCTGCAAGATTCTGGGCGTCAGATTTAAGTAAGGTATCACGAACTGATGCTGACTGACCGGATGAAGACGAGCCCATCATCTTCGATCTCGACAGGACCGTACGTCTCGTTCCACACGGATGCGGCCGTCGATGGCGGGAGCGTCTTGGAGACAAAGCGATTTCGTCTTATTAGGAAGAGTCAGCGGGTGTGTCCAGTGCGCAGCGGCAAAGGAGCACTCACCCTTGCGAGTGTTGAATATAGGACTGAATCAACTTAGACTAAGTCAGGGTAGGAATGGTACAGCAGCTGCTCGAACGACGAACCTTGACAAAGGGCCGAATCTTTTCATTATCAGGAAGAAGCACCGACTTGACTGGGAGGGATGCGGGTGGGTCAGCAGGGAAATATAATAAATAAGAAGGCTAGAGCAGGACACACGGCCAGAGACACCGCCAAGGGTGAGCGTCAAGTTGATCCGCCTCCGCTTGGCTTCAGGCGAGCCGTCTGATCGCAGATGAGGAGGCTTAAGGACCCAGCCGCCGGTTCCAGAGAAAAGGGCCTCGTTGAGCTGAAGGGGCTCGTCGAACGTCTATAGAGGCGCGTAAGCGAATGGTCAAAGAGCCCAAAGTGATCATGGGCCAGACCTGGAAGTTCATGGCGACGATCTGCGCTCCGACGCGCCAAAATGGGAGAGGGTCGGCGTTCGCAGAGAAGACCCGGACGCCCTGTCAGGAGCAAGAGGATATGTCACCATTCCGTCGTTTTGAGAGACAAGGGAGGAGCACGTCCACTCGCCTTAGGATACACGCGCAAGAGTCCCGTCTTGGTCTTTTCGACGATGCTGAGCGCGAGGTTCTTGGCTCTGTATTTCTCGTCCTTGAGCAAGCGAAGTAGGTGGCTCTCGCTGATGTTGATGATCGGGTGTTTTGGCCCGTCTTCTCCCACGGCTGAAGGGAGAAGAGGTCAATGTGCAGTTCAATGAGTGGGAAATGTCTAGGGCGAACTTTCGTGCACCCAATCTCCTCCGGGCTTGGGTTTGATACTGGAGGCATAAAAGCCGAGCTGCCAGAAACGACGATCAGTCGTGCAACGACATGTAGAAGGCAAAGCAAGGACCGACCCTCTCCAGGGCCGGGCTGACGGCGCCTTTGGCCGACTTCTTCTGTACGCGGACCTGCTTGGCCTCCTCGTTGTCGGATGAGTCGGATGAAGATTCATCATCCGAGTCGGCGATAGAGAGATTGTCGAGGTCCTGCGACTTGACGCCGTGCGGAGCGTGGTACTCGACCATGAGAAAGACCCGGCCGTTAAAGTGCTCGAGCGTAACAGGACCATTGATATCGGCGAGCTCTCCCTCGACCAGTCTTGAGAGGGAGCAAGTCGGACGTGTGTGGCAATAAAACTGCCATAACAACTGAATACTCACCTTCCCTTGAGCTTCTCGTGGATCTGACGAACCATTCCTGCCTGGTACTCGTCGTCCTCCGTATGGTTCTCGAGCGAGATGACGACGGGTAGCTTCGAGCGACTCTCGTTCATGCCCTTGGCAACAGCTACTAGCGCGTCTTCGAGGGCAATGTGGGCGGTGAAGGTGTAGCCGTGAGTAATCTTGGTGTGTGGCGGGCCCAGCGCTGTGTCGGGCCAGCAGTCAAACTCGACGCATCGTGCCGAGCGGGCAATCTGGCCAAGGGAGGTCAATGACTGGCTGACCTCGAATTGATTCTTCGAGGCTGCTATCTACTGACGACGCTCTCGTACTCTTCAGCTGAAGCGCCTGCCGTGCTCAACAAACGGTTAGCATACGGAGTCACGCATCCCTGGGTAATAGAGATATATGCGGGGAGGGGAGACTCTTAGCAGATAAAACTGACCGCCTTTGAGCTGATTCCCAGAGAGATACGTGTTGTGCGAGGAAGAAATAAAGTAGTCCTGAAGCGGATGAGATTGGTCGAGGGGAGGCGCCTCAATGTATGTCCGAGACAGGACGGCGTCGACGTTCTGGATACCCGTCGGGTAGGCAAGTGAGGTGATCAGCCCGACCTCGTCCTTTCATCTGTCTCGATGCCCGTGTTCTCACCTCTTCCTGGCTCTCTAGGAACATGCGAAGGATGTCGCCGTTGGGCAGCGCGAATGTATGCGTGTCTGTCTCGGCGTCCCCCCCCCCGGCACGTTGGTCGAGGTCAGAGCCATGGCGGAAGAAAGAATTGGCGGATGTCAGCATCTTGCGGATCTAACGGAGGAGATGGTCGCAGAAAGATGGGATGATGGTGGAGGGTAGGGAGACTTGAGGAGTTGATGGAGAGGGCCGACCGTCGTCTTGGCCCTCACCCTCTCACTCCCTTCGCTCTTCGCCGCCTCTCAGAACAGAGCTGAAAGGGGGATCAAGCTGCGTTCTTGCGTTTGCGGGTCAAGGTTGGTCCACTCTCCGCGCAAAACAGCGGCATTGGAAGTGATCTGGTCAAGCTTGTCTTACGCATAACTACAAGGCCATCGCCTCAGGAGGTGCATCATACAAAACAAACAGGATGACAGCCAAAATCTAATGGTGCCGGGAATTGAACCCGGGCCTAGTGCATGCTGTTAATGGCAAGCACCAATGATAGCCACTTCACCACACCATTTAAAGACATTGTTGATGACGACCTTTATTTGATCTAATTCACTTACTCCAATCTCGATTGTTTCCTTTCAACCACCATCCCGGTGGTTCGACCAACCCCCCTCTCACGGCGCCCATCACGCCGTCCGGCCAATCATCCCCAGTGGTTCGGCCAACCCTCTTCCCACGGCGCCTCGCCCGACGTTCTCGCGCTCGGTCATGTCCGCTCTCCCTCTATCTAGCTACAACTCGCTATCTCTCATAGGGTTACCTCGTTCTCCACGTATAACTCATGACTTAAATACAAAAAAAGTCCTGCAACCACCATCCCGGTGGTTCGACCAACCCCCCCCCCCCCCCTCTCACGGCGCCCATCACGCCGTCCGGCCAACCATCCCCAGTGGTTCGACCAACCCCCTTCCGGCCAACCACCATCCCGGTGGTTCGACCCCCCCTCTCACGGCGCCCATCACGCCGTCCGGCCAACCATCCCCGGTGGTTCGACCAACCCTCTTCCGGCCAACCACCATCCCGGTGGTTCGACCCCCCCTCTCACGGCGCCCATCACGCCGTCCGGCCAACCATCCCCAGTGGTTCGGCCAACCCTCTTCCCACGGCGCCTCGCCCGACGTTCTCGCGCTCGGTCATGTCCGCTCTCCCTCTATCTAGCTACAACTCGCTATCTCTCATAGGGTTACCTCGTTCTCCACGTATAACTCATGACTTAAATACAAAAAAATCCTTCTATCTATATTCCAGCGTCAGTATTACGCCCGCCTACCCGGCGTCCCAACTGGCCGGGTTAGAGTCCTGCTCGACCTTTCTGGCTCCAAGACGATGCCAAGGGCGAATGCATTCCCTCAACAGCTACCCGGCTGGGTCAACCAACATGTCATCTTCAAACCTGTCCAACCTGGCACTGGGACGAACTCTCCAGCTCGACCAGCCTCCTCATACTGCTATTACTGCCACTCATTTGAGCACGCTCGTGCCAAGTGTCCTACCGCTCCAGAGTGTGGCGGATGCGGATCGCACGCTCACCCATCGGCCCGATGCCCAGGTCGTCCAAAGGCAAATCTTCCAGCGAGTGCACGAGCACCAACCGAAGGACCCCCCCAACGGCCTGTCGAACCGAGACCAGACCTGGATGGATACCAGCTCGTACAAAAATCCAAGAGGAGGTCACTGAACAGGCCGACTGAAGCCATGACGGAGGTGACCACACCCCCTGCCCACGCCAGCCCCTCCCACTCCCACTCAGAGCAAGCACCGCGCAATGCGGGCTCGCAACCCGTTCTCGCCCTGAGCGCCCTAGAGGATGACAACGAGGGGGGTCTGGCGAGGACAGAAGACGGGATGCAGATCGAAGACGAGCATCCACCCCCCACTCCACCTCCCCTGTCACCATCGTCCCCCCCACCCCCATCCCCATCCCCGCCATCTTCGCTCCCCCTGAACCCACCCTCACTCCTTCTCTCATCCCCTCCACGCCGTCCTCCCAGGCATCCATTGAGCGCACCCTCGTGACCTTGGCTGAAGCCGAGGACATGGAAGAATAATGGTGTACAACGATGTCCAGATCGTCGCGGCGAACATCCAGAGGGTGTTCACGCGAGATCGCGCCCACAGTCTCCTCCTCTCCCTCTATTCACGATCCAAGGCTGACATATACCTTCTCTCAGAAGTGGCATGCACAACACCAGATCAGGTGGCGACCTGGACAGCTGAGTGTGAAGATATGGGCTTCGGCTCGATCTTTACGGTCGGCTGCCAGACTGCCATCCTCTGGCGGCAGGCCTCTCGATTCCTCCCTCCCAATACCCCTCCGACTAGGATCAGATCCATCTCCCGCTCCTCTCCCATCTTACGAACCAACCTGACGGATGCCGTGTTCGTCATCGCCGGTGAAGCCGTCAGGGTGGCTGCAGTCTATGTCCCTTGCCGAGACAGCCAATCGAACGGCCGTTCGACAAAGGAGTTCCTCTCTACTCTATCTCGCAAGATACCTGCCCACTCTGACATTCCTCTCCTCCTGGGCGGGGATTGGAACTGTGTGGAGGACAGCTACCTCGACGGGATGAGCCCATTTACCCAGAACGTGGGGAAGGAGGAAATGTGCCGGCTGGTCCGGGACTTTGCCCTCTCCGACCCATACCGATCCTTATACCCGCTCCAGCGCGAGTACACTAACTATACTGGCATCACGCGAGCAGATCGCCGCATCGATCGCCTCTACCTGTCCCCTCTACTCGCTAGCCGAGCCGTACGACAGCGCTTCCTGCCACGACCGTCTGGCCACCTCTACTCTAGCCACAAGCCGATCGCACTCAGCCTCACCTTCCCCGGTGCAATAGAGCACGGCCCCGGATCGTACAAGATCGGAACACACCTTCTGAAGATTACCGGTTTTGTTGAGTACTTCCTCTACCACGTTCCCAAGTGGTACCAAGATGCACTCACCGAGATCAGGGACCCCTTCGGGGCTTGGGACCAGACCAAGGTTCAGATAGCGGATCACGCGTCTGACATCTCAAGACACCTCGCCCGAATGAGCAGAGTGCCAGGCGGGGATCCACACAGGTCGATCCTCCAAGGCCACGCTCTTCGAGCCCACCTCGAACCAGCCAACACAAGCGAGTATGCCGTCAAGCAGCGACTCAAGATCGTCCGCCAGGCCGACACTATCGCAGCCCTACGGCCACTCAACAACCCAGCGGCCGCAGCCATCGCAAACAACGAGAACATTCTAGCTACAGCACACGCCTTCTACACAACTCTCTATGAGACCAAGACGACGCCAGCTTCCGAGCACGCCAACGCCCTCCGATATGTCACCAATACACTCGACAACTCCCAGAGTCGGACCCTCGAGAAACCCTTCGAACTGGACGAGCTCAGGCGGGCCACGTTCAGATCGAACCGTAACAAGACACCAGGAAGTGACGGGATCCCCGTCGAGTTCTACCAGGCCACTTGGGCTGCCGTCGGCCCGATCCTCCTCAGTCTGCTGAACCTCGTCCCGGAGACTGGCCTCCGATCCGCCTCACAGCGCGAGGCCCATATCCATCTGATCTTCAAGAAGAAGGGAGATCGCGACCAGATTGCCAACTACCGTCCGATCTCGCTCATCAACGTTGACGCTCGCATCTTCTCCCTTGCCATCAACAGCCGCCTGCTCACCGTCGTGGACACTCTCATCGACGGGGACCAGACAGGCTTCCTCCCTGGCCGCGACTCGGGTCGCAACATCTCCTCTCTCCAGCTCGCCATTGACGACGAAGACCTTTTACCTGGCGTCCTCGCCCAAGTCGACTTTGAGAAGGCATACGACAGAGTATCGCACGACTTTGTTGGCCCCTGCCTCCGCCACATGGGGTTCGGTCCGCGCGCCGCCGCGTGGATCACCTCAACGATGACCTCCCAGACAGCTCGCCTCATGATCAACGGATGGATGGGCCAAGCCATCGACATCCGGTCTGGTGTCCGACAGGGCGATCCCGCGGCACCGACGATCTTCGCCCTCCTTCTGGAGCCGCTGGCGTGTATGCTCCGCCATCGCCTCCCACCGGCCAATCCGTCCCCTCTACATGAGCGGAAGGTCCTTCTCTTTGCAGACGATCTAAGTATCCGGTGTCGGACCTGGTCGGAGGTCGATGAGGCGACGGTCTGCCTCCGAGAGTACGAGAAAGCCGCAGCAAGCAAGCTGAACTACCAGAAATCACTCCTTTATCCTCTAGGGTCATGCCGGACGGATGCACCAACGATGTACCACGAATGGCGCGTCCAAACGCTGTCATTCGACTTCCTCGGCGTTCCATGCGGTCGCACGGTCAACGGTCCTGCTTGCTGGCGAGATGTCATCGGCAAGCTGAAGGCTCGTCTTGCTCGCATCCCGCTGCACGACCTCCCTCTCCTTGCGCGATGCAACGTCATCAACCAGTACATCTACTCGAAGATCATCTACCTGGACCGCTTTCTACCGTGCCCAGACGATATCCTGGAAGACCTCGAGGCAACGGCCTACAAGTCCCTCTACCGATCGAAACACCACGACGTCAGCAGGGAGCGTCTGGAAACCCCTCGAGACCTCGGCGGCTTCGGCTTCACGCCACTCCGATTCCGGCTCATCAAAGCGCGCGCCCAGTGGGCTGGCGATGTGCTCTTCCGACCGGAGCTTCCCGCATCGATCCGTATTCGCAAGCGGATCATCCATACCATGAGCCTCGACCCAGGGGCTTATAGAATGATGAATCGCACCATCTTCAGGGATGGAGAGTTCATCAGAGGACCTCGGCCCGCCAATTTCAGCTGGCTAGGCGTATTCCTTTCCCCAGTGGAAGGTCAATGGTTCTTCCCAGCCGTCTGGTGGAATGCCATCTCAATGCTCCAAGGAGCTCTCCCTGTACGATGGCAGGCTTACCTCCGGGCATGGTTCGAAGAAGTCAGCTTTGACATGAGTTACTGGAATCAAAACCGCTGGAGGAACGCTGTCCACTGGATGTCTACGTTCGGTACAGATAGCCAGTTGCGGCTGGGTCTCCACCCTAGCCACACAAACCTTGGCCGGCTGAACGTTCCTCTTGAGCCCCACGGCGCACACAGTCGTACTATAGCCAACCGCGGCCTCATCATCCCAAAGGGGTGGCAAGACCACTTTCCGGCGCTTACCAAGATCGATTGGAAGCGGCAGTGGTGCCTGCTGAAGGCCGTGTCCCGAGCGTCGCCCGAAGACATCGACTTGGCCCATCGCTTCTCGCTGTACAGTCTCCACCCAGGGAAGCATACTGCTGCGGCATTCCTCGCCGACGGAACCGCAACGCCGCACAACAGGTCCAAGCGATGTGCGCTGTGCCTGACGGCCCCCGTCGAGTCCTTCTTCCACCTTTTCGACGAGCCGTGTCCCGTCGTTCGCGCTATCTGGTCGGCTGCGGCAGCGCGTGCCTCTCCTTCACTCCCCTCCCATCCTCCGTCCCTCCAGACGCTTGTCTGCCCGACGCCGTCGCCGCCGAGGGCGACCTTCCTCTTCCACTGCATCTTTGTAGCCCGGACATGGCGATTCGTCCGGAGGCGGAGGTACAGCAAGATCGCAGCCCTCGATCCTGTCACGGACGAGGAGATCCGCAAGATCGCGTCTATGATCCGGCAGACACACTGGCAGTCGAGTACGAGGTGGATAGCTCGCAGGGACCAGATGGATGGAACTGCGGTCGGCGCCGACATCGATCCTGGGTGACAAGCAGGTCTGGGGTGGGGAAGTATGGCTGGTCCATAGCCACTGCTTGATGTAGCTGGTCATCTTAATATCTTACCTCTTTAATGGGCCTATGTCCACACCCATATATTGCTTTCCTTCTACCTGTTATTTACTTTCGCTCTCCCTCTATCTGGCTACTACTCGATATCTCTCATAGGGTTACCTCGTTCTCTACGTATAACTCATGACTTAAATACAAAAAAAAAAATTCTTTTTACCACTACCTCTTTATCTCCAATCCACGCTCTTTACCATGGACATTATACCGTTTCTAATAGGCCCATATCCCTACCCATCTTATGCTTTCCTTCCACCTCTTCTTTCATTTTCGCTCTCCCTCTATCTAGCTACGACTCACCATCTCTCATAGGGTTACCTCATCCTCTACGTATAACTCACGACTCAAATACAAATAAATAAAATCCTTTAACTGCCCGCAAGATTCTCGCCGCAGCTTATTCGCTCTCCAACTCACCATCAACGACTGGGAGCTTATATCGAGTATCCTCGTCTAGTGTGGTTTCAAGAAAGCGTACGATAGAGTCTCTTATAAATGTATCGGCCCCTGCCTCAACTGCACGGACTATGCGCCTTGTGCAGCAGTCACCTGGATCGGCCTAACGTCGGGCCTCTGGGCTCCCAGAGCTCGCGTCTCATGCTTAACGGCTAACTACATCACATGCTGACCGTCTAGACGACTGATTGCCACCTCTCCTCCCTGACGCTCTCCGTCCTTGAGCCATCGCCGACATCGGCCAGATCAAAGGTAAACAAAAAGTTGGTCAAAGTTTCTGGTCAAGCACTGTCTGATTGTAGCAAAAACGTGCCATCAACGAATAACCACGTGGTTTCTGCCCTGCTAGCTCAATCGGTAGAGCGTCAGACTCTTACAGCAGGTGGTTAATTCACTTCGGTGATCTGAAGGTTGGGGGTTCGACCCCCCCGTGGGGCTAATGTTTCATTTTTCTTCCGCTTCCAAGCCATTTGTTGCACGGGAGAAGTGGAAGGTGTGCATTCAGACAGGTTTCCTTAGATTTTGTCGAGAGCTTCCAGTCCCTGCCGCCGCCTCTTCCTCCTCTCGTGTCAATCCTCCTCTTCTATCTTCCCCACCCACTCGCCAATGGCGTCTTCACCCCATCTCTCGGGGCTCTCTGTCCGGTCACTTTCCCCAGCTCGATTCGAAAAAGAAACAGGTTGTTGCAGGTCAAGTGAGCGTGACCCCAGTGTGCGCCCTGACCGCCGTATTCAATTGCCTCCCATTCATTTCCAGCACGGCTGACGAGCCCAGGAGTCACCCCCAGACTCTCACCTCTCTTCTCTCTCGTCCTCTTTTCTCTCCACCCTGTCCCTCGAGAGCCTGTCTACACGCCATGGTCATCAAGACGGGTGAGGCTCAGCGAACGCCCGTTTGCGACCCCAAGCTGACCACCTCCCTCGGCGCTCCCTGGACCTGTCGGTCGCGTCATGGCCTGTCAGACGATGCGAATGTCCTCATCTGTTACACGGGTGGGACGATTGGTGAGTACTCTTTAGTCGCCATCTCCGCCTGGCGAGTTGCCATTGAACACCGTCCCTTCAGGTATGCTCAACAGCCAGAACGGCTACGTGCCTGAGCCTGGTTTCTTGACCGTAAGCGCGCGACGCAGGCTCTATCCTTGCTGGTACTGTTCCAGACTGACCCCTTGCCCGTTCACCTCCCGCCAGGCCACACTCAAGGCCCAGTCGCGGTTCCACGACCCGGCGGGCGACTCGCTGCTCTCGCACACGTCGTCCTCGACGGCGTTCCTAAACTGGTCGTCTTCGACATCGTCGTCGTCGGCTTCGGCCTCCCGCCCTGGCTCTCGCTCCAATTCACCTGGCCCCAGCAGCGTCAACCTGCCGCGGTTCATCGTCCGGTCATCCGTGACGGACGATGAGCCTGCCTCGGGTACGGACAAGGACGGCGTCCGGTACAAGGAAGAGCGTCTTGAAGCGCTCGTTACGCCGCCAGTCGACAAGGGAGGCCGACGGATCCGATACTGTGTCCTTGAAGTGAGTTCTCCTTAGCGGTCCTAGAGCGAACCCGGATGCATTAGCGACGAACCTGAACGCTTCGAAGCATGCTGGTCACAGTACACCCCCTTAATCGACTCGTCCAACGTCTCCCTCACCGGTGAGTC
This sequence comes from Tausonia pullulans, assembly GCA_951802195.1. Lineage (NCBI taxonomy): Eukaryota > Fungi > Basidiomycota > Tremellomycetes > Cystofilobasidiales > Mrakiaceae > Tausonia > Tausonia pullulans. The sequence continues at coordinate 893,748 of OX637633.1, read as the reverse complement.
CCACCCGCGCTGCTCTCACGCACGCGCTCCTGCTCTGACTGTTATCGCCTATTCCTCTAGACTGGATCCGGCTCGCGTCTGACATTGCGCTCAACTATGCCTCGTTCGACGGCTTCCTGCTCCTCCACGGTACGGACACCATGTCGTACACAGCCTCGGCGCTCAGCTTCCTTCTTGAAGATCTGGTGTGTCGCGAACGTTGCTCTTCACGTCTACATGCTTGCTGACACTCACGTCTGGTTCCGCAGGGCAAGCCCGTCATCGTCACCGGTGCTCAGAGTATGTCGTCCTCGACCGCTGTTCGTTTTACCTCCTAACAAGATCCCCCCTCCCCCCTCAGTCCCCATTTCGCAGCTCCGGAACGACGCCTATTCGAACCTCCTCGGCGGCCTCATCATTGCCGGCACCTTCCCGACGTTCCCCGAGGTCGGCCTCTTCTTTGATGGCAACGTTTGGCGTGGCAACCGGACAACTAAAATATCCAACGAAAGCTTTGCCGCTTTTGGGAGCGCGGGCGAGCCGGGGGCGCTCATCAAGGGTGAGTCACGGAGCACCCCCATCGACCTGCCCTCTCTGCGCTAACGACAGTCGCTTGTGCAGCTGGAATCAATCTCGAGGTCAACTGGAACGCTATTCTGCGCCCCAAGGCTCTCCGGCCGTTCAAGGCCCACCGAGGTGCGATCGCTGGCTTCTCTCGCTTCATCCAGCTAACGAAGCTGACACTAACTTCGGTCCCCCAGGCATGTCTCCTGATGTCGGTGAGTTGAAGATCTCGCGAGCTACTCTTGGTCGAACCAGTCTGATTGATATTTTTCCTTCAGCAATTCTCCGCGTCTTCCCCGGCATCACGGCCTCCTTTCTCCACGCCTTCCTCAACGCCTCGGCGTCCTCCCCGCTCAAAGGTGTCGTCCTCGAAACGTTCGGCGCAGGCAATGCCCCGGAGCGTGATGGTCGGTCATTCATATACTGCTTCCCATTTCCGACCGTGCTCTCAGGCTGACGATCATCACGGCGAGGGCAGACATTATGAACGAACTGCGCCAGGCGACCCAGGAGCGCGGGCTTGTCATTGTCAATGTCACCCAGTGCTCCCAGGGGTTCGTCAGCAAGACCTACTCTGGTGGATGGGCGCTCGAACGAGCCGGCGTCGTCGCTGGTGGAGGTTCGTATCTGTCTCCCTTCGCTCGTTCGACCTGGGACAAGCGCTGATATGAAACTTCCTCAGACATGACGACCGAGTGCGCACTCGCCAAGCTCTCGTATCTTCTCTCGAAGTCGGAGCTCTCCCTCGCCCAGGTCCGACACCTCATCGGCATTCCCCTCCGTGGGGAAATTTCTGTCCCCCAGACGGCATCCTCTGGTCCGGCACTCACCAACGGTCTCGACCGGTTCCAGTCTCTCCTCGAGCAGGCCGCCAACCTCGCCGAGACGTCATCGTCTTCCTTCATCGTCGGGACTAACGAATGTCCTCCATCGATGGATCCGGCGCATCCTCCACCGTCGACGCCGTTCGAGCGTCCGGCCCCTGCCTCGCCCTTGCCCTCCGCTAAGAACATGCCCTCGCTCAGCGCCTCGGCCCTCTCCAATGATGACTCTCACGTCGCTGCCTGGTCACGGACCCCCCACTCTGCCGCAGTCCTCGAGCGAGCCCTCCTTCCAGCGCTCCTAGCCTCCGCCGTCTCCAAGAACGACGCCTTCACGCTTCGTACCCTCCTCGACACCGAGCGTCTCACCGGTGGCGCCGCCGTCTCCGGTGGGGCCTCCTCCACGAGCCCCCTGCAGTTCAACCCTGTCCACGGGCTCAACGAAGTCGGCATGACCCTCCTCCACGTCGCTGCCATCCGTGGGGCCGAAGCGTGCGCTCGAGTCCTCCTCGAGCACGGGGCGACCGTGCATGGTAGGGACCTTCTGGGACATACCCCGTTGTACTACGCGACGAGGCAGAACCACGAGTCGACGGCGAGCCTACTCAAGGCTGCCGGGGCGATGTTTGCGGGGACAGATGCTGAGGGGATGCTCGCGGAGTTGGCGGAGAAGGAGAGGGTTCGGAGGGGAGGGCATGTTGGACCGCCTGCCCAGGGCAGCAGGGGTCGAGCTCCTGAGTGAGCGGCAGCTTGAAGAAGGGGAAGGACTGGTTTCTGTTTCTCGGGTTCTAGAACAAGCAAGGGTGCATGCATTTGTGTGTGGGCAGACGGTGGCCAAGGGAAGATCAATGACGAAAAGAAAGGAAAATACACACAGCGAGCTGAGAGCGAGAGATAGGCTTCGTGCGAAGAGAACAAGAGAGCCACTACTTCTTCCCTCCCGAAAAGATCTTGAACTGGACCTGGAGGACGACGATAATGATGACGATCTTGACGGGGAGTGGGGAAGAGTCTCAATTATGTGTCTTGAGAGTGAGAGTTAATTGAACTCACGAGCGCTAGCCCGACGCAGAGGGAGATCAGGAAGCAGAGTTTGCGCTTGTTGCGCGTCTTGCGGGCCGTGACGGTCCCGATCTCGAGGTCCTCGACACTAAAGAGCGAAGAGGGGTCAGCTTGGATCGCTCGCCTCTGTCGGCAACGTGGCGACTCACCCCCGCGACATGCTATGCTCATAAGGAAACAATGGTGTCAGCTCGCGCTTGGACAGGCGAGATCATCAAGAGACGACGAACTCCTGGGCGGTGTCTTTGGTATTCGTCTCAATGACCGTGAGGACCTCGTCCTGCTGCTCGATGAGCATCGACATCTGGGGTCGCAAGTCGCCCTCGTCAGTCGTGTCTTGCCGTCCATCAACTTGGCCAAGCTCACATCGGAGAACATTGTCGCAAGTCTGAAGGATGCGGCAGTCAGTCAAGAGAGCCAGCCCCTTTGGCCTCAAGAGATCGTGCGGACTCACTCCTCGAGTGTCCGCTCAATGCGCCTCATCTCCTCCTGTCTTTCCTGAACGGCCTTGAACGCCGAGTGCGCCCCGGTCTGGCGTGACCGGCTCATGAGCGCTTGGGAGAAGATCTGACCCTCGAGGCCTGTATCAAGGGTGCGGATGATCCTGCAGAAGGCCAATCAGTATGAGAGAGAGAGGAGGAGTGAAAGCGGGAGACACACTCCTCCTCGGTAGCATCAGGTTTGACGATCCGGATGTGCCTAACAAACATGAACGTCAACCCCTCAGTTCCAAACCTCACGAAGAAAATTTGTCTTTCACCTCTCGGCGCGGTCCCTCGTCTTCTTGCGCCACGACTTCTCCTCGTCCTGCCACTCGGCGATCAGGCCGCGGTGTCGCTCCGAGAGGGCCTTGGTCTGGTTGATGAGCGATTGGGACGTGTGGCAGATGGGGTTGTTGACGAGTGACTGGCGTGCGGGAAGCAAGCGTGAGCGTGGTATAATCTATGGATGAAACAGGGGAGAGGATCTACACGCCTTGATCTTGGATGATAGATCCCTCGCCTCGGCACGAAGAGCTTCCGTCTTGCTCTGGTGCTGGTCGACGAGCGGTTTGGAGTCTGGGTTCGACGCGAGCTCGACGTGGAGGGCGACGAGGCCCGAGATGTTCTGAGAGAAGGTGCTGCTCGGTTGATCGGCCGTACCCGCCGCCATCGATCCATCAGATCTCATCATCTCACTGCCATCCCCTCGACTCTCGGTAATGCAGGACTCACCTCAGCTCCCCACGGATGTTCTGGATCTGCTCCCACCCATCCTCTTGGACATCCACCTCTCCGACCGTCTCCGTCGCTCCGCTACCACCTGACCCTTTTCCTCCAGGGATGAACTCTCCCAAGGGCTGATACCGCGACTTGCCGCCTCCGAGCCCGGAGGGAAGGATGTTCGAACCGGCGTTGGAGGGCTTGATACGAAATTCGGCGAGCTTGTATTCGGACATGTCAGACATGATGAGCTGACCTGTTGTTGTTGTGTTGGTGGGGAGACGATGGGAGCTGGGAGGAGGGCAAGAAAGAGAGAGAGAGAGCGGGGGGAAAGACAGAGAAGCGGGAAGGCAGCATCGAGACAAGCGCCACGCGTTTGGGCGGCGGTGGCGGGGAGCGTCCAGTCCGTCAGTCACTCTACGGTCTCAGTCTCGCCGGCGTGCTCCTTCATGCGATCCTCCTTCGAGAGGCGAAGCCGGACCACCCGCAATGGCGTGGAGGGCGCGATGGACTCCCGACGAGACTTACCTTTCCAGGATAGGTTCAACAGACCATGAGAGGCTTGGGTTCCATACCGCCGTGCGCCTAGTGTGAGACCGCATGAGGGGGCTGCACAGGGATGTTTGCGGTCTCTCGTTGTATGCTTGTCAGGCACGGTGTTACTTACCCGCTTGCTCCCCAGAACGCCATCCCGATCGCTCTCCCTTCGCTAGTACGTCAAGAACAGGCCGCAAACCCGGCCTCTATCCTCCCTTTCCCTCCTGAAACCCAGCGCCAAGCCCGTCTTCCATCGACGTGCAACCAAGCGATGACCGAGAGTCCAAAGATCACATGAATGGATTTCTATCACCCTCCCGTCTCCCTATGTAAACACACTCCCTTACATCTCCCTCATCGCCGCCCCCTCATAGCTCGCGAGCCCTTCGCCCGCCTCCTCTCCCCGCCCCTCATCGCCAGCCGTCTCAGCGCCCATCTTGTCTGCGAGCTCGACGGCGTCCGCGAGGTGGTGTGGGGGGCCTCCCGCGGGAGAGTCGGCTGGGGGGGAGGGATCGGCGGACTGTGGGTGGATGAGAGAGGTCAGCGGGGAGGTGAGATGGGGAGGAGGGAGGAAGAGGAACGCACCCGCTCGGGCGTGACTGGCGCAGCAGTGACCGTCGGAGCAGCAAGCACGGCGGTGATCGGCGGCGGGAGGGGCGACTCGGCGGCGTCCCTGGCAGCAATACCTGCCGAGGGGAGGACCGGGGCGTCGAATGAGCCGGACGAGATGGGGTTCGAGGTCGACGTGGAGGTGACGGAAGATTCCGGGGCGTCCCTGAGGAGTTGGGAGGGGATTTAAGGTCAAAGCGGAGTGGGAGTGGAGAGGACAAGGGAAGACTCTTACCACTTGTTGCTGAATCGCGTCACACGCGGGTTATCCACCTTGACGTTCCGAACGAGACCCTCGACCTCGCCCTTCCGCCTGCCCTCCTCGACGTCGAGCGCGTACTCCTCCGACTCCCAGTTTGTCGCGACATAGTAGCCGACTCGAACGAACTCCTTGTCGTTGTACAGCGCCGAGAGGATGATGACCGTCACCCCGATGAGGTCTGGCGGGGCATGAGGCTGCGGGAGCGCAGCGATGGAGGGTGCGTCGGCGGAGAACTCGAACGAGTTGAGGCCGACGGGGATAGGGCCGACCTGATGAGGGGTGAGTCGGTGAAGTTGGCGTGAGCGAGGGAGCGCTTCAGAAGAGCAGAGGGGCTGCGGCGCCTCACCATGCAGCTATCGAGCTCCTGATCATATTTTTCGCTGTCGGCAGCTCCGACATAGATGAGCTTCCACTCGAGGTCTGGGGTGAAGCGAAGGCGCACAAGTCAACGAGTGTGAGATCAACCACCAACATCGGGGAGAGGGACGCGCGCTCTATGCGCCAGGGAAGGCTAGAAGTGCGTCATCCATGGTTCGCAGCAAGAACCCTCCGAGACCTTCTCGCTCCTCATCGAGGTGAGTTTCAGAGTCGCGTCTTGACGAGCGTGGGCCACTGCCCAAAGTTGAGCGACGCGACGCGTGTCGCTCGACGGACGCGTCAAGAAGGGTAGCGAGCGGCGTCTTCCCAAGCGCGCCCGTTCCCTTCACTCGGGGATGAAGTCCAGGCGTCGAGCCCGACTATGCAACGCTTGAAAAGGCGAGACAGAGCGGAGCGTGGGAAAGGGGGATGTTTCGAAGAAGCAAGAAACCTAGCGCTCCACTGATCGCAGAGAACTCGACGGGCGTACGTACCCTCCTTGAGCGGGGCTATGCACTCGAACTGGATCCGGATGACGTAGGGATCTGTGAACTTCGCCGGGTTGTTGACGACTGAAAGGGAAGGAGGGAGGCCACGAGTGCCGTCGGTTAAGCTCGAGAGACAGGAGGGGTGGAGAGGGGCAACACACTTTCAATGTTGCGGATGTTGACGATCTGGGTGGAGAGGGATGGTGAGCGGCGGCCTGGTCGTCGGAAAGGGTGCAGCGGCCTGGCGTACTGACCGACATGGTGCAGAAGACAAGAAGATGATGGTTGGACGATGCTTCGGCTGGTCGTCGCGTCGCGCCGAAGACGCCGCCCAGCGGGAAGGCCGAGCCAGGGCGCGGGCGACGGTCGCCACTGGCGGCAGACGGAGAAGGGAGCAGCCAGCAGCGCCCGACTTTGCTCGCCAACGTCCATCCTCTTCCTCGTCTCGTCGTCATGATCTCTCTCGCTCAAAAGGTGCGCCCGCTCCCCTGTCTTCCACAGCTCACCTCCCGACAAGACCGCTGACACCAACTCTCCCTCCCCAGGTCGGGACCCTCGCCGCAGGGTCGTCCATCGCCCTCGGGAGCTACGCGCTCTCCAAGCCTCTCCTCCTCGAGCCCGAGGCCCGCCGCGACAAGGTGCGTCGAAGCCTGCAATGCTGGCCCTCGAACATGGTTGGGGTTGCGACATATGGCCGGATAGGATTCTCCTCGAGGGCGAGGAGGGCACACGAGCGACGCTCGCCGACAAAGTCCGGGCCGGACCGTCTCTCTGGACGGATCAGGAAAGGTGCCGCAAGTGATGTAGCGGCACAGCTCTCGCGCTGTCGATTCTGTCCGAGATGACTAGCCGGCAGTTGTCTCGTATACGTCTGTCAATTGGTCGCCCGAGGGGGGAGGAGGCGACGCACACGCAAGAGGGAGGATGAGGAGCGCACCGCGTCATGGAGCCTCCCTCGCTCTGTCGTCTTCCATCCGCTCTCTCCCACCGTTTCTCCCTTGCCTTTCTTGCTGTGCTGCTACTCAAGCGAAGCGTTGCTTCCTCATGTTTAGCCTTTCCTGTTTACGGGGTCTCACTGGGCTGGGACGAGAGGACACTCTTGCTAATTACCTCCCCTCGGACAGCTCCCCATCTACCCGATTGCCCAGCCCGAGATCATCCTCGTCGAGGAACACTCTGCCCTCGAGGAGCACATCGCCGCCGGTCGCGAGGGCGCAACCTCGGCCTTCTCAAGCGTCCGGGACGTGACCCAGGGCGTCGTGTCTAAGGTTGTTGCCGCTGAGCGGCGGACGATCAGTGGGTGTCGCGCGAGCAGTACTCTCGGGTCCCCTCATGCATGCTGACAGAGCCCTCTTCTCCCCTCCCCCCCTTCCCTCCTCTCCTCCCCACGTTGCACAGACAAGGTCAACAGTCTGATCCCCGAGGATGAAGCCCTCAACCCCGGGGCACTCTGGGTCGTTGTCGCGACGCTCTCTGGCTCCATCTTTGCCCGAAACCGCAACATTCTCCTCCGACTGGCCCTCCCCCCGGCCATCTTCTTCACGGCGCTCCCGACGTTCCTTCCCAAGCTCTCGGAGAACCTTTCGAATGAGATCTCGGGGCAGACGCTTCGGATCGCCCCGGAGCTCCACGCCCAGGTCGCCGAGTTGAGGAAGTCGGTCAGGGACTCGACGGCTTCCGTCAGGGAGACGTACGGCAGCTCGGTCGCGACCGTCAAGACGCACGTCCTTTCGGGTGTCGAGTCGATCGAAGACAAGACGGGTCTTCAACTGCGTCAGGCGTTCAGGGAGGCTCAGAAGCAGTCCTCTCCTGCGTCTGCCGTCTCACAGGCCACAAAGGAGGTCGTTGACCCCTCCGCGGGCCAGATCGCCATTGGCTCGACGCCCTCTCGTCAGGTTACCGTCCCTCTCTACGGGCAGCACGCCGAGCGGCAGGTGATCCCTGGAACGAACGCCCAGGTCGCCTCGACGGCCGCTGACTCTCGCCCGACCGAGGTCCTCGCTGTCCCCGTGCACACCCAAGTCGGGGGCTCGTCCCGGACCGTTCAGGAGCGGGCGGACTCCCTTGCTGCCGAGGGGCTCGCCAAGCTTGAGAGGGAGGCGGAGCGCGCGCTCGGCAAGGTTGAGGAGAAGGCTGGCGAGGCCAAAGCCATGGCGGAGAGGAAGGCCGCGGAGGTCAAGGAGGCCGCGAAGGACAGCCTGAGCGCGGCGAAGGAGATCGTCCAGGAGAAGGCTGGGGAGGTCAAGGAGGCGGCCAACACGCCGGTTGTTGCCCCTGCTCCCCCCCAGGATAAGGGCGTCGTCACTCCCACGGGCATCTTTGCAGACCGGCCGACGGGCTACAAGAAGTTTGTGTAGGTCGAGCGGGGCCGGAGGGAGAAGGCTTTAGATGTGAACTGTTTTGACTTGCCTCAGTTGTGCGTGAAAGTGGCGCCTGGTCTACCGTCAGCTCGACAGAGAAGGGATGGAAAAGCTCTCTCTGGTCTGCTCTCTCGTGCTCTCTCTCTCTCTCTCTCTCTCTGCCATTCTCTCTCTGTGCGGCTGCCGGTTCCGACGTGCAGCCAGTCCGAGTTCCCGGTTCCCAGCAGGTGACTCGAGCGAGATCGTGAATGACCCGCATGGGAACCCCCATGCTCGCACGGGTCCGGCGACGGTTGGCGAAGAGGGGTGACGCTTGCATTCCGGCGGCCTGTGACTCGCTCCGCCTGCTCATCCCTCGACAACCACCTCAACCCTGCGGCCGCTTCCCTTGCTCCCACGTCTCTCTCTCCCTCCTTCACTCATCCACCATGGTCCGCTCCCTCCCTCTCGCCTCGCCGCCCCACCCGGCTCCTTCGACTCACCCTCCTGCTCCTCTCTCCCCTCCCCCCTCCTCCCCGTCTGCCAGGTTCGCGCCGGAAAATTCAAGACGAAGCGCGGAGGAGGACGCAACTTCAGCAAGACGCTCGGCGAGGACGCCGGAGAGGACACCTTCGAGAAGTGGTCAGTCCCCCTCTGCTGCTGTCCCCTGGGAGGAGGCGGGGAGCGTCGGCCGGGTGGGGGCGGGGGAGAACGTCGTGAGGATGACGAACGACGGCGGGTCGAGGGAAGCTTGGGTGGAGGAGCGAGCGAGGGGCGACCTCGGTCGGTCTCGTGCGCTCATGGACGGCAGCGCTCGCTCTCGCCATCGGAAGGCCGCTCTGGGGAGGGGAGGGCGGCCCAAAACGAGCATGGGACGCCGTCCTGTCTGCCTTCTCAGCGCATCGCTCGCTCTCCCTGGCCTCGGGCGAGCAGCGCGCGCCGACGCCGGCCGGTGCCTTGTCGAGGGAAGACGAAGGGGGGTTTTTGTGAGACAGGGCTGGTCCTCTCTGGTAGCAGAAACCCAGGCCCACGATCTCTCCTCCTGTGGCGTAGGAGGAGGAGAGACATGCCGGGCTCTACTCTCCGACGGGGTTGACCGGGTCGTCGACTAGAGCGTGCTCGCATGCTGGCTCCATGGATCATTGCTCGGGACACTGACACCCTCCCCTCCACTCACACCCCAGGCAGAAGAAGAGCGCTTCCGACGACGAGGATGACTCTGAGGAGGAATCCGAGGAGGAGTCCGAGTCCGGCTCCGGCTCCGGCTCCGACTCGTCCTCCGGGTCCTCGCTCTCGCCCAACAACCAGCCCCTCCAGCCCGTCGGAATCACCGCGACTCGGGACCCGAAGAAGGCCGCTGCGTTCGGCAACACGGTCGAGCCGGAGCCTCTGACGCGCGCCGAGATCAAGGCGCAGAAGGCGGCGCAGAAGAAGGGGAAAGCCCAGGCGAAGAAGCAGGTCGTTGAGAGCGACTCGGAGGAGGACAGCGAGGACGACATGCCGAAGGATCTCAGGGGGATCGGAAGACTCAACGTCGACGCCAAGGGCAAGCCCGTCGTCGCTGGCAGCAAGGACCAGGGCCTGAACCGCAAAGAGCGGTGAGTCGTGGCGGTCGAGGGAGAGGCAGCAAGAGTCTGATGGATATCTCCTCTTCTTCGCAGTGAGGCGGAGGACAAGAAGGCTGCTGCCGAACGGTATCGCCAGCTCCACGCCGCCGGTTCGTCCCTGCCGTCTCAAACGTGTCTTGCGCAGCACGACTGACTCTCTCATTACCCTGGGTTCCTCAGGCAAGACCGACCAGGCCAAGGCCGACCTCGCCCGTCTCCAGCGGATCCGCAAGGACCGCGAGGAGGCCGCCGCCAAGAGGCTCGCGGAGGCTGCTGGTATGTGCTGACGCTGTGGGTTTTCTTCTGTCTCTCGCGTGCCTGATCTGGCTCGCTCTTCTCTCTGCGCTCAGCTGCCAAGGAGGCCGCCGATGCCAAGAAGGCTACCCAAAAACTCCGTGGTTAAGGCAGGCGGCTGCTGCGCTGTTTCTATCTCTTCCCACTCACCTCCCCCTCCCCCAAACTTATGACTTGGTCTTCTCGATTCACCAAAAAGAAGAAAAAGAAAATACACATACACACACATCTAAAAATTAAGAAGAAAAGCAAAAAGTAAACAGCAAGGCTAAGCTCAGACGTAGTAGACGCCCGCCCCACTTCCCGGCCTCGTCTCGAGCACGGCCTTGTTGAGCTCCTCCTTGGAAAGCCCCTTGTAGCCCTCGTAGCCCTCGCTAAGCCCCTTGACGAACTGCTCGATCGAGACTTCAGCAGGGAGGAGCGAGATAGTCGAGCCACCCCAGCCGGCGCCGGTGAGACGGGAGCCGAGGGCACCGTTGGCGAGGCAGATCTTAACAAGGGCGTTGAGCTCGGGGGAAGAGCAGTCGAACTCGTCGCGGCAGCTGAAGGAGGAGAAAGAAGGGGAGGGGGGAGGGGCTCAGGATTAGGCAGTGAGAAAAGGATAAAGGGGCAAGAAGGTACGAACGAGACGTGGGAAGCGTTCATGATCTCCCCGAGCTTAGAGAGCGTCTCCGCCTCGTCGACAGACTTATCGAGCGCTGCGGCACGGAACTCAAGGACTCGCAGAGACTCCTTGAAAACGTGGTGGGTGCGCTTCATGAGGTGGAGGTAGTCGGCCTCGACTGTCGGCATCGGAAGGCTCCATCAGTGGGTGGTCGTTGATCTCGTCACTCGCGAGCATGGACCTCAACTCACTCTCAATCCACTCTTCGCCGTAGAGTGACTCAAATTGCTCCCTATCGCCCTCCCATCCGAGCTCTTTAACGCGCGCAAAGATCTCCTCCCACGTCCATCCACGCTCAGCGCGGCCCCCGTAACCAAGAACGTCTTCAGCGATAGGGAGCAGCTTCCGCAGACCCTGTTCGAGCTCGGAAGGTGACGACGCAGGCGAGAGGCCCTCGAGGACGTGCCGAAGCGAGGGGCGTGGGGTATCAGCCAACTTGGTGGGAAGGTTCAGGTGGAGGGAGAGGAGGAGCGCCGAGAGAGACGACTCGACGACGCGGAGGTTGTAGTGGATCTTTCCAGAGTTGAAAAGGTTGTGCGTCGCGAGCGTGTTCTGGTGGACGCAGGCGGGTCAGCGAAAGGGAGGCAAGCTGGAAATGAGACCATGTTAGGCCTCACGGCAATGACGAAACGCGCCGACTTGGGCACCTGGACCTTCTCAGCGGAGAGCTTGGGGAAGAAGGTGATGTAGATAGCCGATGAAGGGGTGGTGAGGACGCTCGCGGCTTGCTGACCGAGGGAGCAACGAATCAGCGATGCATCCTCGCTCTGATTTGAGATGGAAGAGCAGGGGGGACCTACATCCATGCCTCCCGAGTTGACACCGACGATACGCTCGTTGTCGCGAGCCATCTCGACGAGGTCGCCCTGGGTGACCTTGTCGAGGCAGTTGTTCATCGTGAGGAAGGACAGCGTTGACGCGACGACCATCGCGGCAGAGGACTGGACAGAAGCAAGCGTCAGTACTGACTGTTTCCTTTACGGACGAGGTCCAAGAACCTCACGGAAAGGCCAGCGCCATCAGGAACGGAGCCGGTGACGAGAAGATCGAAGGATACGGGTGCGGGAGCTCCCTTCTCCGAGAGGAAGCCTTTGAGGACACCCTTGAAAGAAGTCACCCAGATATCAGCACGGGCGCTCACACCCTTGTAGCAAAACTGTCTCCCCGAGCTCACATAGAAGCCAGCCTTGACGAAGTTCGTCCATCCGCCCGTCTTGCGGTCAACGCCGAGGTCCCAGCCACCGTCCTCATGGTCCGGCTTGTGGCGCGAGGGCGAGAACGACCGAAGCTCGTATCGCTCGTCCATATTCTCAGCCGTGATGAGCTCACCCTCTGGGGCGTCATCAGGCCGGGCGGAGCAGGCGATGAGGATGTCCGACTCAATGGCGGCGGGGAGGACGCCGAAGAGTGAATAGTCGATGTGCTCGCCTGCAATTGATGTCAGAGTAGTTTTACATGGCCCAGAACATTCTGCAATGGGTCTCTCACCAATAAGGCTGAAAGGGCAACGAGTTATGATTGTCAGCGCAATGTCCTGGTAAGAGGGAGACGGTGAACATATGTCTCGTCCGTCTATCCCGTTTGGCGTACCGCCGCCGCCGCTGCAAGCGACATGATTTCCAGACCACTAGCAGTACGATCTGCTAAACATCCAGTATCTGCAACCAGTAGCGTCGCCGCTATGCCAACCGAACAGTGAAACTGGGGTGACCAGCGGCGCGCGCGCAGACCAGGAGGCCTAACTCACTTGACACGTCCGGGAGCGCGACAGACAACGGTCGCCTTGCGCTCGTAGACGCGCTCGTATGCCTCGAGGAGGTTGTTCCATCGCTCGCTGGGAACATAGGGTTCAGTTTTGAAGACGGAGATACAGACAGCGAGGAGAGTGACGTCGTTGAAAGACTCACGCCTGGGCGATGTGCGTCTTGGGGTAGATCTCCTCGAGCGTCTTGTAGACAGGGATGGGCATATTGGCGGCCATGATGGAGAAAGCGAAGCAGGGGAGAAGAGAGAAGAGAGGGGGGGGGTGCTAGGGGAGAGGTAAAAGCTAGAGAGTGAGGGTTTGGGTGAGCTCCAGGAGGGAGCGAAGAAGGGGGAGCACGCTGTCGCGTCCGGAGGCGCTGGGCCGGCAGGAGACTCGGGCCCAACGGAATTCCCGTCTCTCTCGTCAAGTATTCCCGTTCTCCAAACGAGGGCGTCTGGACCTGAGTCATGACCCCTTGGGGATTGCTGGGGGTAGGCAGACAGCTTGAGGGGGTGGTGAGCATGCTCAGGGAGTGAACTCGCCAGGTCTGAGACCCAGGGATAGTTGGGAAGGTCAGCGAACGAAGGGTTCGGTGGAGGTTGGGCGTGTGGGAGAGGAGAGGGAAAAGGGCGCCTCGGCTACTCAGATATCGGTTAAGTCCGGGACGCCTCTTTCCATTTCCCCCTGCCTCAATGCCGTTTTTGCTCAGAGAAGGGAATAAAGAGGTGAGCGAGGCGTGAGGCAACTTGCAGGGTGGGTACACAGATATGGGAATTTTCACGACTTTTTCAATAAGTTCAGTGGCAATAAAGAAATCGACGAGGTGTGTAAAATGAACCATTAGCCCCACGGGGGGGTCGAACCCCCAACCTTCAGATCACCGAAGTGAATTAATTAACCACCTGCTGTAAGAGTCTGACGCTCTACCGATTGAGCTAGCAGGGCAGAAACCACGTGGTTATTCGTTGATGGCCCTCTTTTTTTACCACTGACCAGTTCTTGACTAGCATCTTTACCCTATCTTTTGTCTCCATATGCTTTTAGATCTCCCCCCCCCCCCGCCTCCCCTCTTACCTCCTACAGTTGTCATCTCCGATCAACGCCCTTTACCGTGGATACCCTGCCGTTTCTAATGAGCCTATGTCCATACCCGTCTTTTGCTTTCCTTCCACCTCTTCTTTTATCTTCGCTCTCCCATTATCTAGCTACGACCCACCATCTCTCGTAGGGTCACCTTGTCCTCTACGTATACCTCATGACTTCAATACAACATAAAGTTTCCATCGATCTGACCGATGGCGGCGATGGCTGATGGACGGGACGAGGAGCGTCAGGGGAGAGGGATGACAATCAGTCGTCTGGAAGGTCGACATGTGAGTTTAGTCTCCTCTTCTCCTCACACTCCTCTCAGCTCTCACATTCCTCTCGACCCTCAAATTCATCCTTCCCCCCTCCATCCTCTTTATTGCATTATCCCGCCCCCTCCCTCCTCATTCTCTTGTCGTTCTACCATGGACATTTCCCCCTCCCCTTCCCTCCCTCTGCCGTTTCCCACAGGGTCACGCCATCCTTTATACGCAAACCATGAATTAGACACCCAAAAAAAAAACACGATGCGCCTCCATCCCCTCTCCCGCTCACTCCCGTTGACCATGGTCGTCTTACTTCTCGTTGCGGGTGACTGAACGATACGATACAGAAGGCATGAGAATGTTCAAGAAAGATTGTACAACGTATGAGGTGGGCTTTGGCCCTTGATAGTGGTCTGTATTGTAACCATCGGATCAACCGCAAGCTGGAAGGAAAATGGCACGTGATGGGACGGAGCGGACCTCTGACCCACTGTGGTCACTATGAAGTCTTACCACATCGTGACTGTATTGATATAACCGCATCCAATACGATTTCAGGTCAACGAGTAACAGATACCTTTTGTTTTGGTTTGTATGTAAGGCATGAGTTATACGTAAAGAACAAGGTAACCCTACGAGAGATGGTGATTCGTAGCTAGATAGAGGGAGAGCGAAAATGAAAGTAGGGGTGGAAGGAAAGCAAAATATGAGTTATGGACATAGGTCCATTAGATAAGGTAAGATATCAAGATGACCAGTTATGTCGAGCGGTGGCTATGGTCTATGGTCTAACCATACTTCCCCACCCCTGACCTGCTTTTCACCCAGGATCGATGGCGGCACCGACAGCAGTACAAGCCCTCTGGCCACTGTCAGCCATCCACCTCATGCTCGACTGCCAGTGTGTCTGCCGGATCGTAGACGCGATCTTGCGGATCTCCTCGTCCGTGACAGGGTCGAGGGCTGCGATCTTGCTGTATCTCCGCCTCCGGACGAATCGCCATGTCCGGGCAACAAAGATGCAGTGGAAGAGGAAGGCCGCCCTCGGCGGCGACGGTGTCGGGCAGACAAGCGTCTGGAGAGAAGGAGGATGGGAGGGGATCGAAGGCGAGGCACTTGCAGCAGCAGCAGCAGCAGACCAGATAGCGCGCACGACGGGACACGGCTCGTCGAAAAGGTGGAAGAAGGACTCAACGGGAGCCGTCAGGCACAGCGCACATCGCTTGGACCTGTTGTGCGGCGTAGCGGTTCCGTCGGCGAGGAATGCCGCAGCAGTATGCTTTCCTGGGTGGAGACTGTACAGCGAGAAGCGGTGGGCCAAGTCGACGTCCTCGGGCGACGTTCGGGACACGGCCTTCAGCAACCACCACTGACGCTTCCAGCCGACCTTGGTAAGCGCCGGGAAGTGGTCCTGCCACCTTTTTTGTATTCAAGTCATGAGTTATACTTTCTTTGTATTTAAGTCACTTTTTTTTTTTTGTATTTAAGTCATGAGTTATACGTAGAGAACGAGGTAACTCTATGAGAGATGGTGATTCGTAGCTAGATAGAAGGAAAGCGAAAATGAAAGTAGGGATGGAAGGAAAACAAAAGATGGGTTATGGACATAGGCCCATTAGAAAAGGTAAGATATTAAGATGACCAGCTACATCAAGCAGTGGCTATGGACCAGCCATACTTCCCCACCCCAGACCTGCTTGTCACCCAGGATCGGTGTCGGCGCCGACCGTAGCTCCAGCCATCTGGCCACTGCCAGCCATCCACCTCATGCTCGACTGCCAGTGTGTCTGCCGGATCGTAGACGCGATCTTGCGGATCTCCTCGTCCGTGACAGGATCGAGGGCTGCGATCTTGCTGTACCTCCGCCTCCGGACGGATCGCCATGTCCGGGCAACAAAGATGCAGTGGAAGAGGAAGACCCCCCTCGGCGGCGACGGTGTCGAGCAGACAAGCGTCTGGAGGGAGGGAGGATGGGAGGGGAGTGAAGGAGAGGCATGCGCTGCCGCAGCCGACCAGATAGCGCGAACGACGGGACACGGCTCGTCGAAGAGGTGGAAGAAGGACTCAACGGGGGCCGTCAGGCACAGCGCACATCGCTTGGACCTGTTGTGCGGCGTAGCGGTTCCGTCGGCGAGGAATGCCGCAGCAGTATGCTTCCCTGGGTGGAGACTGTACAGCGAGAAGCGATGGGCCAAGTCGATGTCTCCGGGCGACGCTCGGGACACGGCCTTCAGCAGGCACCACTGACGCTTCCAATCGATCTTGGTAAGCGCCGGAAAGTGGTCTTGCCACCCCTTTGGGATGATGAGGCCGCGGTTGGCTAGAGTACGACTGTGTGCGCCGTGGGGTTCACGAGGGGCGTTCAGCCGGCCGAGGTTTGTGTGGATAGGGAGGAGACCCAGCCGCAACTGGCTATCTGTACCGAACGTAGACATCCAGTGGACAGCGTTCCTCCAGCGGTTTTGATTCCAGTAACTCATGTCAAAGCTGACTTCTTCGAACCATGCCCGGAGGTAAGCCTGGCATCGCGCAGGGAGAGCTCCTTGGAGCTTTGTGATGGCATTCCACCAGACGGCTGGGAAGAACCATTGACCTTCCACTGGGGAAAGAAATACGCCTAGCCAGCTGAAATTGGCGGGCCGAGGTCCTCTGATGAACTCTCCATCCCTGAATATGGTGCGAGTCAGCATTCTATAAGCCCCTGGGTCGAGGCTCATGGTATGGATGATCCGCTTGCGAATACGGATCGATGCGGGAAGCTCCGGTCGGAAGAGCACATCGCCAGCCCACTGGGCGCGCGCTTTGATGAGCCGGAATCGGAGTGGCGTGAAGCCGAAGCCGCCGAGGTCTCGAGGGGTTTCTAGACGTTCTCTGCTGACGTCGTGGTGTTTCGATCGGTAGAGGGACTTGTAGGCCGTTGCCTCGAGGTCTTCCAGGATATCGTCTGGGCACGGCAGGAAGCGGTCCAGGTAGATGATCTTCGAGTAGATGTACTGGTTGATGACGTTGCATCGCGCAAGGAGAGGGAGATCGTGCAGCGGGATGCGCGCGAGTCGAGCCTTCAGTTTGCCGATGACATCTCGCCAGCAAGCAGGCACGTTGACCGTGCGACCACATGGAACGCCGAGGAAGTCGAATGACAGCGTTTGTACGCGCCATTCGTGGTACATCGTTGGCGCATCCGTCCGGCATGACCCTAGAGGATAAAGGAGTGATTTCTGGTAGTTCAGCTTGCTTGCTGCGGCTTTCTCGTACTCTCGGAGGCAGACCGTCGCCTCATCGACCTCCGACCAGGTCCGACACCGGATACTTAGATCGTCTGCAAAGAGGAGGACCTTCCGCTCGTGTAGAGGGGACGGATTGGCCGGTGGGAGGCGATGGCGGAGCGTACATGCCAGCGGCTCCAGAAGGAGGGCGAAGATCGTCGGTGCCGCGGGATCACCCTGGCGGACACCAGCCCGGATGTCGATGGCTTGGCCCATCCATCCGTTGATCATGAGCCGAGCTGTCTGGGAAGTCATCGTTGAGGTGATCCACGCAGCGGCGCGCGGACCGAACCCCATGTGGCTGAGGCAGGGGCCAACAAAGTCGTGCGATACTCTGTCGTATGCCTTCTCGAAGTCGACCTGGGCGAGGACGCCAGGTAAGAGGTCTTCGTCGTCAATGGCGAGCTGGAGAGAGGAGATGTTGCGACCCGAGTCGCGACCAGGGAGGAAGCCTGTCTGGTCCCCGTCGATGAGGGTGCCGACGACGGTGAGCAGGCGGCTGTTGATGGCAAGGGAGAAGATGCGAGCGTCAACGTTGATGAGCGAGATCGGACGATAGTTGGCAACCTGGTCGCGGTCTCCCTTCTTCTTGAAGATCAGGTGGATATGGGCCTCGCGCTGTGAGGCGGATCGGAGGCCTGTCTCGGGGACGAGGTTCAGTAGGCTGAGGAGGATCGGGCCGACGGCAGCCCAAGTGGCCTGGTAGAATTCGACGGGGATCCCGTCGCTTCCTGGTGTCTTGTTACGGTTCGATCGGAACGTGGCCCGCCTGAGCTCGTCCGGTTCGAAGGGTTTCTCGAGGGTGCGACTCTGGGCGTTGTCGAGAGTGTTGGTGACATATCGGAGGACGTTGGCGTGCTTGGCAGCTGGCGTCGGCTTGGTCTCGTAGAGAGTCATGTAGAAGGCGTGTGCAGTAGCTAGGATGCTCTCGTTGTGTGTGGCGGCTGCGGCTGCTGGGTTGTCGAGTGGCCGAAGGGCTGCGATGGTGTCGGCCTGGCGGACGATCTTGAGTCGCTGCTTGACGGCGTACTCGCTTGTGTTGGCTGGTTCGAGGTGGGCTCGAAGAGCGTGGCCTTGGAGGATCGACCTGTGTGGATCCCCGCCTGGCACTCTGCTCATTCGGGCGAGGTGTCTTGAGATGTCAGACGCGTGATCCGCTATCTGAACCTTGGTCTGGTCCCAAGCCCCGAAGGGGTCCCTGGTCTCTGTAAGCGCATCGTGGTACCACTCGGGGATATGGAATAGGAAGTATTCGACAAAACCGGTAATCTTCAACAGGTGTGTGCCGATCTTGTATGCTCCGGGACCGTGCTCTGTTGCTCCTGGGAAGGCGAGGCTGAGTGCGATCGGCTTGTGGCTAGAGTAGAGGTGGCCAGACGGTCGTGGCAGGAAGCGCTGTCGTACGGCTCGGCTAGCGAGTAGAGGGGACAGGTAGAGGCGATCGATGCGGCGATCTGCTCGCGTGATGCCAGTATAGTTAGTGTACTCGCGCTGGAGCGGGTATAAGGATCGGTATGGGTCGGAGAGGGCAAAGTCCCGGACCAGCCGGCACATTTCCTCCTTCCCCACGTTCTGGGTAAATGGGCTCATCCCGTCGAGGTAGCTGTCCTCCACACAGTTCCAATCCCCGCCCAGGAGGAGAGGAATGTCAGAGTGGGCAGGTATCTTGCGAGATAGAGTAGAGAGGAACTCCTTTGTCGAACGGCCGTTCGATTGGCTGTCTCGGCAAGGGACATAGACTGCAGCCACCCTGACGGCTTCACCGGCGATGACGAACACGGCATCCGTCAGGTTGGTTCGTAAGATGGGAGAGGAGCGGGAGATGGATCTGATCCTAGTCGGAGGGGTATTGGGAGGGAGGAATCGAGAGGCCTGCCGCCAGAGGATGGCAGTCTGGCAGCCGACCGTAAAGATCGAGCCGAAGCCCATATCTTCACACTCAGCTGTCCAGGTCGCCACCTGATCTGGTGTTGTGCATGCCACTTCTGAGAGAAGGTATATGTCAGCCTTGGATCGTGAATAGAGGGAGAGGAGGAGACTGTGGGCGCGATCTCGCGTGAACACCCTCTGGATGTTCGCCGCGACGATCTGGACATCGTTGTACACCATTATTCTTCCATGTCCTCGGCTTCAGCCAAGGTCACGAGGGTGCGCTCAATGGATGCCTGGGAGGACGGCGTGGAGGGGATGAGAGAAGGAGTGGAGGGTGGGTTCAGGGGGAGCGAAGATGGCGGGGATGGGGATGGGGGTGGGGGGGACGATGGTGACAGGGGAGGTGGAGTGGGGGGTGGATGCTCGTCTTCGATCTGCATCCCGTCTTCTGTCCTCGCCAGACCCCCCTCGTTGTCATCCTCTAGGGCGCTCAGGGCGAGAACGGGTTGCGAGCCCGCATTGCGCGGTGCTTGCTCTGAGTGGGAGTGGGAGGGGCTGGCGTGGGCAGGGGGTGTGGTCACCTCCGTCATGGCTTCAGTCGGCCTGTTCAGTGACCTCCTCTTGGATTTTTGTACGAGCTGGTATCCATCCAGGTCTGGTCTCGGTTCGACAGGCCGTTGGGGGGGTCCTTCGGTTGGTGCTCGTGCACTCGCTGGAAGATTTGCCTTCGGACGACCTGGGCATCGGGCCGATGGGTGAGCGTGCGATCCGCATCCGCCACACTCTGGAGCGGTGGGACACTTGGCACGAGCGTGCTCAAATGAGTGGCAGTAATAGCAGTATGACGAGGCTGGTCGAGCTGGAGAGTTCGTCCCAGTGCCAGGTTGGACAGGTTTGAAGATGACATGTTGGTTGACCCAGCCGGGTAGCTGTTGAGGGAATGCATTCGCCCTTGGCATCGTCTTGGAGCCAGAAAGGTCGAGCAGGGCTCTAACCCGGCCAGTTGGGACGCCGGGTAGGCGGGCGTAATACTGACGCTGGAATATGATGACTCTGTCTCCAGAAGCTTCTACTTGTTTGCGAAAAGCTTCCTCCACTCCGTCTTCGTCTTCGAAGTTCACCAGCAGACCTTCTTGCAGGAGCTTGTTTTGGGAATTGTAGCACGCGTGGATCTGGGGTTTGACGCCTCTCACATTCAGCGGGAGGGCCTGTAGTTGAGTCAAGATGTCTTGAGCATTTCCTCGGGAGTTGACTATAAGGAGCATTCTGTCTTTTGGGTCCTTGACAGGACGGATCATGAAAGACAGTCGTTCGTCGCACTTTGAGATTGCGAGAGAGATCTCGAAAGGAGTGGTATCTCGAGGGACTGAGATGGCTAGACAGTTCCCGCGGTCGGTAGCCAAGGCTGGGGCGATTGGGGTATTATCCTGCGGGGGTTGTTGATCGGTTCCGAAGACGAAGGTGAACCCGGGCTGGGTGCTAGACGAGTCACGTTGCCTCGCAGCTGAGTTTGTAGAATGAGCCTGTTTTGCGGCGTGCGCATATGAGCGGCCGATGGCGTTCGGCTGGGATTTCGCGGCGGCGCGATTGCGAGTGCGAGTGTCGGCGGGGTTCGCCGGCACGGGCGACGCGGCGCCGGGGACGAAGAGAGGTTGTTGAGAGAGAGTCTCGCCTGTGGAGCGAGACGGTGTGGGATGCGTCACTTCGGACGTTGAGGATAGAGCGGCATTGAGGTCGCTGATGGCTGAGCTCGACCGCGTAATACGGCGAGTTGAGGGAGTTGCAGGGGTTCTGCGGAGGGGGGAGGGAGAAGAGAGGAGGGCCGTGGGACTGATAGGGATATGGGGCTTGGTGGGGTTGGTAGGGTTGGTACGGTTGGTAGGATGGCTAGGGGTGCTAGGGTTGCTAGGACTGGACGGATGGGCAGGAGGGGTGAGAGTGGGTTTGTTGACGGGCGTTTGGGGACGTCCGTCGACGCGAGAGGGCGTATTGGTCGCGTCTTGGACGCTGGGGGTTTCATCGGATCCGCTCTTTCTCTTTGCTGAGGAGGGAGGGTCCGGGGGATCCTTGGGAGCCTTGAGGGCTTCTTGGAGTCGCTTGGGGGTTGATTCACTAGGCATAAGGTAGGGTGACCTGGTTTGACCTGGTGGTGGTTGGTGCGCAAGCACGAGGAATGTGTTAATATCTGATAATAAGGTAGCCTGTAAGAATCTGTCTGAACAACATTACATAGGTCGGATGGCCGAGCGGTCTAAGGCGCTAGCTTAAGGTTCTTCTGAACTCGCTAGTCTTCACGGGCATGGGTTCGAATCCCATTCCGATCATCTTTTATCCCGTACCATCAGGACAGATGGGAAAGACGTCGTCATCTAGCTTGTTCACATCCGATTGCTGGCCCCCCCACATCGTCTATGTGCCAAAGAAGCTACTGATGAGGCCAACCCAGAATAGAGATCAATGGAGGCGACATACCCACACACCCGGGGTAAAAGCCCCACCCTCGGTTAGTCGAGTGACCGGGGCCAGGTCAGCAGTCGATGATCGGGAAGAGCGACCAGGGGATCCGTCTAGTCATAGTCCATCTTCCTCTCAACCACCAACACCTATCAGTCCCACCAGCCATGTCCTCCTCCTCCGACAAGGTTATCGTCCACTTTCTTAATCAGTCGCGCGCTGAATCCATTATCTGGATTCTGGGTGAGCACCTCGCAGTGGTCTTCCTCCGGAGACGCGCATAAGCCCATTGAGATCTCTCCGTCGCGCTGCCCACAGAGGAACTTGCCGTGCCGTACGAGATCAAGTACTACCGCCGGCAGCCGTCCATGCTAGCCCCCCAGGAGCTCAAGTGGGACCAACATCTGACTGCAGGTGACGAGTCACTTACACTGACTTGCGATGTCTTTCCACCTTTTCGCCCCCTCTCCTCCCTCTCCTCCTAAAGGGCTGTCCACCCCCTCGGCAAGAGCCCCGTCATCACCCATGGGGATCTCACGATTGCCGAGACGGGCAACATCATCGATTATCTTCTCCGCACGTTCGGCAAGTCGACGGCGTTCAACGGCTCCGAACTTGAGGGCGAGGCTGCTGTTCGCAACACCTGTCAGTCGTCTAGCCCGGGCAACGCCGTGCCCCTGCCTATGTATCGGAATGCTCCAAACAACCTGACATGATGTCTCTCTTCTCAAGACTTTGCGTATTACTCGGAGGGGTCGCTCATGGCACGTCCAAGCGAATGCGCTCGCGCGTCGACGCATCGTCCTCGTCGTCCTCCCCCCGCTGACAGTGCTCTCCCTTCTCCAGCCCATCCTCGTCAACAAACTCGTCTTCTCCAAGTTTCCGGCGATGGCGCCGTGGTATGTTCGGCCCGTCATCGGCGCCTTCACTAGCCAGGTCGACAAGATGTGGCTCGACACCCAGCTCAAGACACACCTTGCCATGATTGATGGGGAGCTCCAAAAATCGTCGACCACTTGGATTTGTGGTGGAGAGGTCCCAACGGCGGCAGACTTTGTGAGGCTGTCGTTCGCTTTGGTGGTTGCACAAACATCTGACTGACTGACTTGCTTCACGCTGCCCTGCTCATGTCGCAGTCGATGTACTACCCGCTCCTCATGCTCTCGAGGGGCCGCGCTGGAAGTGTTAGTGTCCCAGAATCAATTCAGAACTGGGTGAAGGCCGTCGAGGCCCGGCCTGCGCTCAAGGCTGCGTACACGAAGCTCGACGCCGTTGAGAAGGAGTGAGTCGGCGTTGTCGGATGGCTTCTTGCTTGGTCCTGTCGTCTGAAGCCAGCTCGTCTTCTTATTCACAGGTGGCTGGCCGAGCACCCCGAGGTCCAGCAGGCGTCGAAACTCTGAGATTCTGTTCTGAGTTTTGTGCGCTCGTGTCTTGATGGTCATGTCGTTATCTGTTGTGTGCGCGTTCCTCGCCCATCGATGTGACTCCTTCTCAACGCTCCATTAAATTTGTCTCCATTGAGTCAGAAAAGCCCCCCATATACAAGACGGTGTCAAGCACGAAGCCAGCGCTTACAGGTGGTAAGGGCGAATGCGGCTCAAGAGACAGACATATATGTACGTCACTTCTGCGGGGGATGGATCGAGCTCGAAGCCTCTCGATCTCTCGTCTGATTCCTTTGATCTTCCTCTCAACGTTAACTACCCTAACGAAGTCATTTCATGCTCCGCACCTCCGTCCGAGCCCTCCCTAGACGCATCAACACCATCATGTCTTCCACCCGCTCCGCCTCCAACAGTGCGTCGTCGTCGTCCTTTGTACTCTCTCTGTCGTACGCTGGATCGCGTCATCGTCTGCACCGATTTCTGACCCACCCACCTTCCCGCTTCCCCTCCTTTTCACCTCGACTGACAGGCCTCGGTCGCGCCGAGGGTGAAGTCCAAGGGTTCAAGGAAGGGGGCAAGGAAGCCTCCATCGAGAAGGACGCCGTCCAGGATGAGATCAAGGAGGCCGAGGGGAAAGCTACCCACGGCGAGATTGAGAAGAACAGCAAGGGAGAGATTATTGGGGAACAGCAGGCCGCGCCGATTTCGTGAGTTGGGGGAGAGGGGTATAAGCCATGAGGAACTTACGATGAGACTGCTTTAAGTCGATGTGTCAGTTGACGTGTTCAGTTGAGTGCGCGGGGCGTCTGTCATCCATCTGTGCGGTCGCATCTTTCTCATTTTTCCCTCGTGCGACCGACATCTTATTTCATAGCTCTCGAAGGCATAGATTCAGCCGTAAAACAAATGATTAAGACAGGTTGAGGTGTCTCAAAGGCAGCCAGCAGTGTGGGTGCGTCATACCTCTCGAGATTTACAGGCATCACTTTCTCGTAACGTATCACGAAGAAAGCAAGAGTCATCCCATTACAACTGAAACGAAACACACTGAATAAGAACCGGGAGAGGAAGGAATGTAACATCAGGAGAAAGAGATGATAGACGATCTCGAAGAAGAGCGGGAGGAGATAAGACGAAGGGGTCTTGCAAGCGCCGCTCAAACACGCATCACTCGATCAGTAGCCCATCAGGGCTTAGGCATGAGCTGCCGTTCAGTAGCTCCACTGGTGTCCATGACGTTCGTCTCCTAGGCAAATTTGGCCGGGTCAGCGGCAGCATGAGCGTGCTCGCTCGCACTGTCTTCAGCCATGACCTCGAGCTCGTTGAGACGGAGGCGGGCCTTGGCCTCATTTTTGGCCCGTCGCTTGCCGACGACGTCGACGTTGAGACCGAGCTGAGAAAGCAGAGGTGTCAGCATGGTCTTTGTAATGAGATTGGGTCTTCGCGTTACAGGGGCTCGTACTTTGCCAGCTCCCTTCTCGACCGAGTGGATGCCCTTCATAGCGATCTCGGGCGCTCCAGCAAAGTATCCAACGCCTGGAGAATGCCTGCGTCAGACTGGTATTGTTATATGTTCGCAAGAAGAGATCGACGTACCGTAGGCGGCGATGTAACTGGTCAAGATAGGAAGAGACGGCGGTGTGTCAGCGGGGGATCGTGCTCTGGAGCCGACTGGGCGGAGTACCAGCACCACGCGTCGCGACAGGCAGTTGTTTGGACTCACAGACTAAGATGCAAAAAGGCAGAAGAGATAATCAGCCATCCAATCAAGCAGGCCCTCTCCACTCTCGCGTGCGTAAACACTCACGCGCGCTGACCAAAGTACTCGTCCCGCTTGAACGAGAGGACACTCCTCGTGCCGTCGTCCCCGGTGTTCTGGGGCCGGTTCTTCTTGGCCTCGATCTCCTTAGCCTTGATGCGAGCCTTGAGGGCGGCCTTCTGCTCGGAGTTCATTTGGAAGCCCTGCTCTCGAGTGCGCGTTCGCTCGAGAGGCGCGCCGTGTTCCTCCACAGAAGCGATGCCGATTGAAGCCATCTGAGGATGTAGTGAAGGTGGTGGTAGTGGTAGAAGGGAAGGGTGAGGGCGGAGTAGATGAACTAGAGGAGGGGTAGCTGGTCTGTCTCGTTCGGTGGCGACCGTCGGTCAGCGAGATTGCGCACCAAGATCAGACACCGATCGTAAGAGAGTTCCCTTCAATGCTTGCAATGGACGTACACTGATGAAGGAGGAGGAGAGGAAGGGAAGTAGAGGGTGATGATCGAGAGGGAAAGGGCGATGCTAGCAAATGGCGAGCGATGTAAGGAGCGAGCGAGGGACTCAGATGGGGACAGCGTGGAGACGAGGCACCACATGGGTCAGAACCGCGAGGGCGCCGCCAGGTGGTGACCTCCTCAGCGTGCGTGCAGCCCTGGGCACGGAGAGTCTCCTGGCCATCATTCTGTAGCGGCTCGGTTTCAGCGACCGTCAAGAGTGCGAGGTATAGGTCCAGAATCGCCCATACTGATCATAAATAGAGAGCGAACCACAGGCGATGCACTGTGGCCAGCAGGATTAATTAAGTCGGAGTATCGTCCTTTGCCCTGCTGTCATTCCCGTCACGAGCCCAGCCAGCAATATTATAGCAGCATTGACTGAGCCGAAGATCTATTATCTGTCTGACTGCGCGATAGCACGCGCGAGCGTGAGACCATCCCCTCATGGCAGGCGACCCACACGCTCGCTTCAACTCCCGAAGTCTAATGGATCGGCGGGCCACCTGTCAGACCACATTTTCCAGACAGAGATATGAAGTAGGGGTAATATTCTTTACTCTTTTTAATCCTTGACATCCTCAAAGGGCCGCAGCCGCGTCACGGGGAAGGCCGGATGAATGAAGCATCGGCTTCCGCACGCGACGAAGAGGATGTATATGGAAGCTCTCGTCGTTGAGTACCACTCTGCG
Source organism: Tausonia pullulans (assembly GCA_951802195.1). Classification (NCBI taxonomy): domain Eukaryota; kingdom Fungi; phylum Basidiomycota; class Tremellomycetes; order Cystofilobasidiales; family Mrakiaceae; genus Tausonia; species Tausonia pullulans. Next base: position 867,949 of record OX637633.1, on the reverse strand, counting down.
GTGGTAAGGAACGATATGTACTTGAGATGATGGAGGTGTCGAGGCAAGGAGAAAGCAAGAGCTAGCCGCTGTGGCCGGCGTCGAGGGGGTCCAGGCGTGGTTGTCCACCTCAGCCAGTCGACATCCGGACTCTCGAAGGCCTGCTCTCTTTCAACCTCCACTTCCCTCCCCCCTGCCTCGCCCTCATCATGGACGAGCCGATCGTGATCCTTAAGCGGCAGCGCCAGGACGGCCCGTTCTCCCAGAAGAAGTTCTTCAAAAAGACTGCCAAGGGCAAGGTCCTCAAGAGTGAGTAAGGCGACGGCCGCGCGCGTCTCCCTGTCGGCCAGACGCGGTTAGCTTCCCTCGTCCGCTGGCTTCTGACCGTGCTCTCTATGAACTTTCAGTCATCCGAGAGCGCTACGTCCGCAACGACATTCCTTGCGGGTCGGCCTTTTGCGACGCCTGCGACGAGGAGGACGGCCAGAAGCACGTCCTTCCGGACGATGGTTTCTCCGGCTCCAACCTCGTCGCTGAAGGCCACTATGTCGTTCCGGACACAAACGCCTTCCTCCACCAGGTCAGCCGGATGGTATCGTTGGCTCTTGGGATCTGCTGACGCCACAGGCCGGCCTGTTTCTCCCAGATGGACCTTCTCACGTCGCCTCTCCTGGCGTCCCTTCCGATCATCGTCCTCCAGACGGTCCTCGACGAGGTCCGTCACCGGAGCCTCCCTCTCTTTAACCGGCTCAAGCAGCTCATCGGAGACGAGGACCGACTGGTCTGGGTGTTTTGGAATGAGGCTCGACGGTTAGTCGCACTCGCTGTCTCCTCGCCATTACGTCTTCGATCTGTCGCGTTGCTGCTGCTGACAACGCCGCGATTTCTCTTACAGGGACTCTGCTACCACTCGGATAGGAGACGAGACACCCAACGACAGGAACGATCGCGGTATGTCATTTGAAGTTCGGGTACCTCCGTGACTATGTGCGCTCATGGTTGTCTTGCCCGCTCCATTTAGCCATCCGCCTCTCACTTAAATGGTACAATGACCACCTGGCCTCCTCCATTTCATCTAAGAAGGGGAAGGGCCGCGCCTCCGCCCCCTTCGTCGTCATGATGAGCGATGACGCCGACAATCGACGCAAGGCGGCCGCCGACGGTCTCAAGGCGTTTTCCGTAAGGGCTTACGTTGAGGGTCTCAAGGATAGCTCGGCTGCTTTGCTTGATCTCCTCGCTGCTACGGGCGCGCCTGGAGAGGACGACCTCGCTATCAAGAAGGGGCTGAAGAAGGCGCTCTACCCGGACGTGCGTATGTGACCAACGGGTGAGAGATAAGATGGCCCGCTGACTAACGAAAACGCTTTCCTTCCTCGCTGCAGTACATCGCGGAGGCTACACTCCTCTCTGCTGTTAAGTCTGGGCAGCTCCACCGCGGACACTTCAACGCCAATCCTTACAACTACCTTGAGGTTGACCTCCTTCCTTACTTCCCTACGCGAGTTATCCGCTTGGCTCTTGACTGATCCGAGCCTCGCCTTACCTCAGGGAACTGTCAACACCCCGACCTCTCGGCCAATCCTGCTCGTCGGCCGCGAGAGCATGAACCGCGCCGTCCACGGGGATGTCGTTGTCGTCGAGATCTTTCCAGAGCCCGAGTGGAAGGCCCCCGGAGAGTCTGTTGTCGACCAGGATGGTACGTCGCCGCTCGCCTTACTGTCGATAGGGGGCCTCCCGCTGACAGGCTTGTCATCGTGACCGTCTTACAGCCCTTCTTAAGGACGACAATGCCGATGACTCGGATGGCGAAGAAGCCGCCATTATTGAGTTTGAGCGCGAGAGGAAGGAGAAGAAGGACGTTGAGGAGGTCACCGCCAAGAATTCAACGGAGAGGCAGCCGACGGGTCGCATCGTTGGCATTGTCAAGCGCAACTGGCGGCCGTACGTCTGCCATATAGACTCGACCTCTCTCTCCTCGACCTCGACGACCTCCCTCGCCGCCCAGACGGTCTTTGCCACCCCGCTCGACCGCCGGCTCCCTCGGATCCGGCTCCGAACCCGTCAGGCGCCCGTCCTCCTCTCGCAGAAGATCCTCATCTCTATCGACCGGTGGGACATCCACTCGCGCTATCCTGAGGGTCACTTTGTCCGCGCCCTTGGAGCCGTTGAGAGCAAGAGCGCCGAGCAGGAGAGTCTGCTTCTTGAGTACGAGGTGCCTTACAGGCCGTTCGGGAAGGGGATTCTGGACTGCCTGCCTAAGGAGGGCGAGGCTTGGGTCGTCCCACCGAAAGACAACGACCCGAGGAACGACTGGAGGGACCGAGAGGACCTGAGGGATCTCGTGATCTGCTCAATCGACCCACCAGGTAAGTTTGGCGCCACTTTCTTCATACCGCGAATGCCGTTATGGACTCTCTTCTCTATCACTGTTTTCAGGCTGCCAGGATATCGACGATGCTCTCCACGCCCGACCGCTCCCGAACGGCAACATCGAGGCCGGTGTCCGTGGGTACCCCTGTCATTTGCTTGGATTGACGTTTTTGATTTAAACTGACGCACTCTTCCTCCTCGTAGATATCGCCGACGTCTCCCACTTTGTCCACTCCGCGAATCCGATGGACGAGGAGGCCGCCTCGCGCGGAACAACTGTTTACCTCGTCGACAAGAGGATTGACATGCTTCCCAGTCTCCTCGGGACTAACCTCTGCTCGCTCCGACCTCATGTCGAGCGACTGGCGTTCTCAGCCGTCTGGGAGATGACTCCCGACGCCGAGGTCGTTAATGTCCGATTTTTCAAGTCGGTCATCGCCTCCAAGGCTGCCTTCACGTACGCGGACGCTCAGGCGCGGATGGATGACCCGTCAGTAGCCAGACTGGCGCTTCTCTCTCCCCTTGATGACCCCTTCTTGGTAATCACTAAGCCCGCTTCGCTTTACAGGGCCCAGAACGACCCGATCACTGTCGGCATCCGGCTCCTTAACAAGCTCGCCATCAAGCTGAAGGCGAATCGTATGAAAGCTGGAGCGCTCAACCTTGCGTCGCCAGAAGTCAAGAGTGAGCTGGTCACCGCTTTCGCCTGGTTCGGAGGTCTCTGATTGTAATTATCCACCTGCAGTCCACCTCGACAGCGCCGAATCGTCCGACCCGATCGACGTCGAACAGAAGCAGCTCCTCGAGACTAACAGTCTAGTCGAGGAGTTCATGCTGCTTGCCAATTGCAGCGTTGCCGCCAAAATCCAGGACTCGTTCCCGCAAACGGCCGTCCTCCGGCGTCACGGGTGCGTTACCAGTTTTCTTTCTCTCTTTTCTCCTTCTAAGCGCATACTGATGATGTATGTCTTTTTCTCCAGCGAGCCCCCGAAGACCAATTTTGAAAATCTCGACGACCTCCTCTTCAAGCTCAAGGGCATGCACCTCGATGCATCCAGCTCGGCTGCCCTCGCTGCCTCACTCGACCGCTGCGTCGTAAGTGATGCACTGGGCGGCGTCCCTGCTCAGTTTACATTTCTGATGCCCTCTTTACCCTCATAGGACTCATCCGAGCCGGCCTTCAATACGCTCGTCCGTATCCTCGCGACCCGATGCATGCTCTCGGCCGAGTATTTCTGCGCCGGCAGCGTTTCCAAGGACTCCTTCCTTCATTACGGTCTGGCTGCTCCGATCTATACGCACTTCACGTCCCCCATTCGGCGCTACGCCGACGTCCTTGCCCACCGGCAGCTCTCGGCAGCGATTGGATACACGTCGCTCCATCCGACTCTGGCGTCCAAGTCGCATGTCGAGCGCGTGATGGACAACATCAACCGAAGGCATCGGATGGCCCAGCAGGCTGGCAGGGCCTCAGTCGAGTTCTACGTTGGGCTTGCGCTCAAGGCGAGGGGTACGAGGGAGGGCAAACCCGTGGAAGTTCGCGAGGAGGCGTTCATCATTCGATGCTTCCGGAATGGCATTGCTGTCTTTGTCTCGAAGTGAGTGAATTCTTGGTCATCGTTTGCGCTTGCGCACTGACAATTTTACCCTCTCCAGGCTCGGCATTGAGGGCCTCGTCACTTTCAAGAAGGACCAGCACTCGTTTGATCCAGAGAACTACTGCATCACCCTCCCAGAGGGCGGTCTCACCGAGGACGGCCAGCCGCAGGGCAATATGGTCAAGCTCGCCGTGTTTGACAAGGTGACCGTCAGCATCCGGGTCGAGAAGGACATCAACACGCAGCGCGGCAAGGTCCGCATGGAGCTCGTGTCGCCGGTGCAGTCGTCGGGGCTTTGAATGATTCCATGTCCCGTCTGTGTCTTTCTGCGGCGCATGAGAAAGAGAAAAAAAATGATCCCAGCCGGTCTGATGGGACATGCGAATGATTGTCATGGGGAAAGAAGAGAGGAAAGAGCTAGAGAGGGAGTAAGGAAAACGGAGAGAGATGAGACGAGACGGCGAACATGGTGCGGAGAGGCAGAGAATGGGAAAAGCAGGGCGAAACGACAACGGAGAGAGAGACAGAAAGAAACAGACAAGAGTTCAACGAAAACGAGATAACCCCTTCCTCCTCCTTTACCTTTACCATTCAACCCCTCCTCATCAGCCGCTTGCATACTCAACGATCAACGACCAACCCGCCTGCCCGATGTTCGACGACCCTTACCGAGAAGGCGAGCTCGGATACCTCTGGTCCGACCCGATCGAGCTAGGGATGGCGTATCGCGAGCCTGCGCCGACCACACTGGCGTGGCCAAACGGCGGGCTCGGTGTCGTCCACGTCGGACCCCCTCGGCCAATCGCTCCCACACTGCCCGCGAGGCCGCCACCAATGGCTGACCCAGGACCGGCGCCGGGGCCGACGAGGCCCGCACCGGGGGCCGCCGATGCGCCAGAGCCGGCCCAGATGCCCGAGATGCTCGCTGCACTTGGGATGGGCGATGAGAAGGCGCTCGCAGCCCAGGGACTCGGGGCGAGCGTTGTCGAGCTCGCGGGACCGGGTGCGGCACCCCAGCCAGAGACCGCGACGGAGGACGACGGCCGGCGAGGGATGAATTCGTCGTCGTCGCCTCCGAGAGCGGATGAGCCAAAGATAGCGTCTGGGCTCGGTGAGCGTCGCATAGACGACGCACTGGACGAGGGCGCGGTCTCGTTGACGGCATCGAGGAGCGAGTGGCCTGGCCGGCCAATCGGCTGGATCGGACCTGGAGCACGAGGGAAATCCGGCATCGAGCCCGACCCAGACGAGGGTCGCGGCAGCGAGGTCGAAGAAGAGGAAGGTCCGGAGCCGATGATCCCAGAGGACAGCGGCCCACCGGTCGGGTCGTGGTGCGAAGAACGTCGCGAGTGACCGGAGAAGGGGATTCCCCCCGACATGAGGTCATGGCCGCCCTGGCTAGTGCCCAGAGAAGGTAGCCTGCTCGAGCTCGGGAAGCCCATACCGAGGGGAGTTGAGGGACCAAGCGAGGAAGACTGCGCTGGAGGCGACGGCCGTGTGGGTCTACCAGGCTGCTGGCGAAGAGACCCGGGGGGCTGCTGAGGGAAGCCCGAGGGTCCCGCTGGCCCACCCATACCGAAGACAGCCGGGTAAGAGGTGTTCGGAGGTCGCGGGGGAAGTCCCTGCTGAGGATTGTTGGCGAAGGGCATGCCCTGGAAGGACGACTGAGCCTGCTGGGAGTGCATTGGCGGCATCTGACGCGAAAACTGCACGGGCTGCGCCATACTCTGAGGATTCGGAGGGCCGTGGGACTGAGGGTGCATCGGTGCGTTGAGGTTCCGGTGGGCAGTGGGAGGGCCGCCGAGGTGAGAAGGCTGCTGTTGCTGGATGCGGGGAGGCTGAGAGGGGGAGGAAGCTGGCTGCTGCTGGATCTGCTGGATCTGCTGCTGCTGTTGCTGTTGCTGCTGAGGCTTGTTAAGCGAGGAAGGTCCCGCGGCACCTGGCGATTGCTGTTGCTGCTGTTGTTGCTGCTGAGGCTTTCGCGGGGACGAAGAGGCTAGCTGCTGCTGCTGCTGCTGCTGTTGTTGCTGCTGTTGCTGCTGCTGTTGCTGCTGTTGCTGTTGTTGCTGCTGCTGTTGCTGCTGGGCAACGACGCGGGTCTGCTGGGCAGCAGCAACAGCGGCGGCCTTCTGCTGCTGCTTAAGCTGCGTCGCCTTCTGGGCGGCAACCCGCTGAGCCTCAAGCGTCTTCTGCTGCTGCAGCTTGTCGGCCAGGTCGCGAGTTTCCTTCTCCTTCCGGAGCTGCTCCCGTCGAGCCTCCTCCTCGCGCGCCTTGCGCTCGCGGTCCTCGGCCTCGCGCTTCGTCTGCTCGGCCTTGTCCCGCTCCTCCTTCTCCTTGCGCTCCTTCTCCCGCTGCTCCCGCTCGAGCCGAGCCTTCTCCTCCCGCTCGCGTTTCTTGCGCTGCTGCTCGGCCTCTCGCTCGCGCTCCTCCGCTTGTCGCTTCTTCTTTTCCTCCTCTTTGCGCGCCTGTTCGTCCGCCCGTGCCCGCCGCTCGGTCTCGCGCTTAAGACGCTCGTCCTCGCGTCGCTTCGCGACCTCGCGATCGTGCGCCTCCTGCTTGGCCCTCGCAGCCTCAGCCTCGGCCTTCGTGGCGGCCTCTTTGCGAGCCTTCTCCTCGTCCTTGGCAAGCTTCTGGAGACTGTGGAATGGAAGAAGTCAATCAAGGCGCCCTTCCTCTCACCAACCCGCGTGTCTGGACAAACCGCTTCTTGTCCTTCTTCTTCTGATTCTCGAGCGCCTTCTTGGCCTCCTTCGCCCGGGCAGCCGAGTCCTCGTCCTCGAGCTCGCGAAGAAGCTGGAGCTGACGTTCTTGAGCGACTTTCTCGCGGTACGCCTGGAGGACCCGCTGCTCAAACATGCGAGCGGCGAAGATCTGGAACATACGGCGGCCCTCCTCCATCTTCTGCTCGTCCGAGAGGGGCTCCTCGTCGTCCTGGGGAAAGATCGATGACATCGTCAGCGAGCTGACTCCCAAACGCCGAGAGCTCGTCCTCTCTCTTACTTCGTCATCATCCTCGTCGTCCTCGTCATCCTCGTCCTCGCCGTCGTCACAGTCATCGGCCTCGCCATCGTCGTCCTCGTCTTCGCTGTCGTCCTCCTCAACAGACAGAGCGGCCTCCTCCTCGCGTTGCATCCGACGCTCGGCGAGCTGCTCCATCATCTCGAGGAACTTCTGGCCATCGTTCTTCAGCAAGTCGTCGGCGACCGTGAGGATGCCTCCTTGGGCGTGAGAGGGAAGGAAAGGGTTGGGGTAGGGTGAAAAAAAGAAGCTCAGCGTAAGCCCCCCAAAAGGAACGGGGGGAGGGGAGACGCGGGAATAGAGTGCGACCCACCCTTGACGGTCGTCAACGGGCCTCCAAAACGGAAAAAGTCGCTCGGGTCGCCACCCGAGGGGTCCTGGCCGTCACCTGGTGCCTTGGGCTGGTTGGCGGGCGTCTTGAGCTGTTGCTGAGGGTGACCGTTGGCGGCCTTGCGCTGCTGCTGCTGTTGGTGCCGGAGATCCTCTTCCTCCTCGTCTTCCAGGTCATCCTCGTCCTGTCAGCGCAAGGAGCAAGGTCAGCAAGGCGGCGTCCCTCAGCCTAGCGAGAGAACGATGACGCACCTCCTCGTCATCCTCAACGCCCTCATCTGAATACTCCTCCTCATCCTCCTCGTCCTCCTCATCACCATCAATGTCGTAAGTCTCCTGCGCAGCCTGCTGAGCGCCACCCCTCCCTCCCCGCGCAGCTATCTGTCCTGATACCGGCTGTCTCGTCTGAGGCAGCGCCCCGTGCTGAGGCGCGAGGTGATCCGCCCGGATGAGAGCCCCGTTCCGGTCGAGCTCGACCGATCCGGGGAAAGGGCCCGGTCCTGCGGGAGGAGGGATCGTCCCGCCCGAGGCGGCGTACTGCTGCTGGTGGTGGGCATATTGCTCGAGCTCGTCGTAGTATGCCTCGTAAAGGACTTCGAGCTCTTCCTCAATCGCCGTCCTGAGAGGTTAGAAAGAAGAAGCGACATATGGAAATTAGTGGGTGGCCAAGGTGTTAAAACCCGGGCTATAGCGACAAACCTCTTCCGCCCACAGACAGCGCACCCGCACGAGTGCTTCTGCTGATCCTTCATCTTCTTGAGGACCGCCTCTTTCTCAACTCTCACGAGCGCCCGCCTCTCACGCTCATCAAGCCCTAGCCAAAAGTCCTTGATCCGCTCACGCTCCTCGAGGGACGACGTGCTCCAGATCTTGGCCGGCGTCAGAGGAGCCTGATGATGACTCCCAGCCTTGGCCTTCCCGGCTAATGGCGTGGAGGCCTTGCTACCCGTCGAGCCACCACCACCACCACCACCCGCATGCGAGTGCGTATGTCCACCAGGGTTCGGCGGCGGCGCCGTCGATGGTGCCTTTCCTGCTGCTCGGGCGGATCGAGCAGGCGCGAGCGCCTCCTGCTGGGCAACTGCCGGCGTCGCTGGTGTCGGCGGGAGAGCGGCGTTGTAGTTCGCTGTCGGCGCTCTGCTACTCGGAGGAGCCTGGTTGTTGGCGTTCGCTGAAGGAGGTGGTGGCGCGTAGGGCATGGGCTTCTTGCCCTCTGCGCGAGAAGATGGCGGGAGCGGCGTTGACTGTCGCGTCTGCGACTGCTGCTGCTGAACAGGCGTTGGTGGGGTCGGCACTGGCGGTGGAGGTGCCGGTGGGAGAAGCCCTCCAACGGCCGCGGCAGCTGCAGCTGCTACAGCCGCTGCTGCTCCTGCTGCCGCAGCGGCGTTGACTCCCCCGTTCTTCTTCTTCTTCTTCTTGTTCTTCTTCTTTCCGCCCGTCTCACCACCGCCGGCAATGCCATTGAGAAGCTGCTGTTGCTGCATATGCTGCTGCTGGGTGGCAAGTGCCTCCTGATGCGAGTGGTAGCGGGCGTCGTCAGAGTAGACGTCGTCGTCAAGCTCATCGGCGCTGTCAAAGGAGGGAAAGGAGACTGTCAGACCCACCAAGGGGAAGAAAACCAACTATTTGTAAGCTAGACGCACCTGTCGTATTCCTCCGGGTCTCGTTCGTCCAGCATGACAACCCCCGCGCTCGTGACGTAGCCACCATGTCCGTGCGAGCCGTTCCGGGCGTACTGCCCGCCGTCCGAAGGGTGGTGGTGGTGAGCGTCGAGCGGAAGCAAGTGGTGGTGGTGGTCCGGATGAGGCTGGAACGCAAAGTCCAACGACGCAGGGTCAAACGCTCCGGGGGGGAGGACGGCGTTGGGAGGAAGGACAGACCCGTTGCGGGCTCCGGCGTGAGCGGCGGAGACGATCTGCTGGGCCATCGCGAGCATCGTAGTGTTCGCTGGTCGACCGCCTCCGCCAGCTACCCCAACGCCGTCCGAGCCCTGCAGCTGTTGCTGCTGCTGGCCGGAGGACCGAGTCTGAGCTGCGTTCAAACCAACGTTGGCGCCGCCGGGGCTCGCGGCATGCGGTGGTAGGCTCGGAAAGGCCCCCGAGGGCGAGATTGGGAGAGCGTTCCGGATGAAGTTCCTCAGATGGCTCGGGAGTGACGTCCAGTACTCCTCCGTCTCGCCGAACGAAGGGTCCTCCATTCGACGGTAAAGCTCCGTCGCGGTGTTGACGAGGTCAGCGTGCGCGGATGGGCTAAGACCGGACGCCGAGTAGTCGAGACCGCTGACGACCCCTCCGAAGGCTGCGCCCATGGCGCCGTTGAGGCCCGAGGTTGGGTATCCTCCTGGCGGGTAAGGGAAGCTGCTCGCTGGAAGTACCGAAACGGGCGTCTCGAGTTCCGGTAGATCGTCTTCGTCATCGTAAAAGTCGTCCTGACTGGGTCCACCGCCGACGAGGGGATTGTCCTGACCGTCGAGACCGCCGCCGGCGCTGGCAGCCGCGGCCTGGGCGGCCCTCTTGGCCTTCTTCTTCTTGGCCTTCTTGGACGAGTTCGTCGTCGTTGTCGTGGCTGGCTGCTGCTGCTGCTGTTGTTGTTGAGCAGCAGAAGCAGAAGGAGAAAGAGCAGCAGTCGCCGCGGCGAGTCGACCGTTGGCGGAGGCGTTCGGTTGGACGTGCGCGGAAGTCTTGTTCGCCATGAGCGGGCGGGGTTTGGTTAAACGAGGGCAGGAAGCGGGGTGCGGGGACCTCTCTGTGGTGGGCCGGCAGAAGAGGAGGGGGCGGGGCAGCGAGCAAGTGTTCCAAGGTGGCGACAAGGAGAAGGAGGAAGGTTGAGAGAGAGCGAACGAGCGTGGAAAAGGAGAGGGAAGGGAGGACGAGAGATGTCAGTCAGGGTGGCCTCCTCCTTTCGATCTGGATCCGACTACGTGGAAAGAAAGCTGGATCGCCAACGAGACACCTGCTCGAGTGAGAAGGAGAATCTTCGGAATAGTCTGCGATCCAATCGAGGTGGTGCTCGACTACGGACGAGACAGGGCGACAAGGGCGACGACCCGCCGCCTTGTCGCCAGAGACGACGAGGGAGGGAGAGGACGGAAGTAGCAGGTCGCACGGTCTGCGAACTCGCCAAGACGGCAGTAGGCCTCAACGTAGGGCCCTGGGCTCTCAGGAGGCCAAGGCAAGGCACCGCGGTCATCTTTGGACCGGCAGTGGACGCGAGGACGATGACCGGACGCTCGGTTGTGGTGTGGGCTGAAGAGCTCGCGCGCGCGGGTCCTCCTCCTGGGCTGCCGGGCTGGCTGGCTGGCGAAGGAGGAAGGGGGTTCTCACCTTGCTGTCGATGTGCGCGGGGTGAGGCGGAGAGGGATGAGTAAGGGTAGGTCGGAGGGGGGAAAGGGTGGGTGGCCGCGAGCGGGAGAAGGTCGAAGGTCAAGGGAGAGAGGGAAGAGGGCTGGCGGGCAAGGGGCCAGCCAGCGTGAGCCAGCGACAGGGCAGGCGAGGCGCGCGAGACGGGAGGATGGTGGAGGGCCGTCGACCGTGAGACTTTCGACTTGCTCTCGTTGGAAACTTTCACACGCACTCTCCTTCCTGAGATGTGGCAGCGCTTTTGAGCTGGCCATCTTCATCACATCACTCGCTCGGAGGAGAATATCCTTGCGCTGGCCGCTGGTCTATCATGCCAATAGCTTGTGGCTCAGGAACCCACGCGCGCGCGACTGCGCCCTCATCTGTCGCGGATCTGGCGGCGTGAGTGCCCTTTCCACTGGAGCTCACCCATTTCTCGCACGCGCGTCGCGCAAGTCATATTGTGCCGTATTGTGTCGTATGCCTTCACATTCCCCTCTGTCCTCCGCTTCATCCGACCTCAGATTTCAGCAAATTCTCTCCTCCGGCGGCCGCCACCTCACCCCAAGCACATCAAAGATCTCCTCCTCGGTCCGACTCGCGACGAGCGTGCCTGCCACCGTTCAACCATACGTCAGCCTCCCAACCCTCCCACAGAAAGAGACGGCGTATAGGCGTGAGATGAGACTCACCCTGGGTGACCTTCTGCTTCTGCTTGTCCCGCGCGATTCCATGGAAGAGCCCTAGCAGTCCGCACTAGCGTCAGATTCAAAGCCATCCGAGCTCACTTGAATTTCAGAGGAGAGAAACCCACCGCGTTGGTTGAGCGAAAAGCCCTTCCTGTTGGCGAGGAGTCGGATCGAGCGGTTGAACTGCAGGGGGGCGGGAGCGGAAAAGGACTGTCAATGCCACAGCATGACATTGCAGAAGGAAAAGGTGACATACGTAATCATTGCCTGGCTCCAACACAGAGAACGAGGGCAGGTTAGTCCCGGAGCAGCCTTCATGGATCTCCAGTCTGACGCACCCGTAAAATAGATGAGCGCTGCCCCTCTCTGCTCAACTGGCACCTGGAGGAAGTCGATCCGCCTGACACGGTTGGACGGGGAGAGGCGACAAAGGCCGTGATAGACTTGCTCGTTAGCAGAGGGGTCACTCGAGACGAAGAGCTGGAGAAGCGGGGAGGAGGGATGGGAATCAGAGGCCCGAGACCGCAAGCAGATAGGGGGGAAGAGAACGGGGAAGAACGTCGGAGACGAGGAAGGAACGAGCGTAGAGCTCCTTGAGGAGGCGGGGGAGGAAGTTTACTTGTTCCGTCAAAGAATCGGGCTGTCAGCGTCCGGCTGCATGTGGACGAGGAAACCAAGCGCCACCATCGCACCTGAAACACCACCCGAGCTCTGCATCAAAGAATCGTTGCTAGCGCTCGCGTAATCATGCTCTCGAATGAGGAGGATGTCAATATCGCCACAGTCCAGGGCGCCTCGTCGGAAGGAACCCATGAGCGTGCATTCGACGGTCGAGTCGATCGCATGGACAACAGTTTGGACGACGTCGAAGAGGGACTGGATTTCGGCACGGGGGATGCGCTCTGAAAAATGGGGAGCTTGTATGCATGTAGACGAGCTAGAATCATGGTGTCGTTAGGCCCACTCACGCTGAAGATCTGGTGTGCAGGCAGGCCGAAAGCGGACGTCAGCGCGTCGGACATTGAGAAAGCAAGCAGATACTGACCGGAATAGTGATCGAGTCCGATCTAGAGTCAGATAGTCTGAGGTCGTCAGTCTAAGTGATGAGAGACCACGAAGCCGTTGTGTGCAGACGCACCACGTTGGTGGCAGAAAGCCCCCACCTCCTTGGATCCGACCGGAGGTCCTCGAGCGTCCTCGCTCCACGATTGTAGAGCTCCTGAGCACGCTTGCCGCCTGGAGTAGACGGTCGGGATCAGAAAAAAGTATTCGGAAGTGAGGGAGGAGGAATGGCGAGCTACCGATACCGCTAATGAGCGAGATCAGGCGCGAGGGAGGGGCAAGCGTTGGTTACTGTTTGGACACAGATAGGAAGAAGATAGCCTCACTAAATGCCGGTCAACAGTCGAGCGACCGCGTGCTGAGGGTCTTGCTCGAGGACCGCAAGCTTCCGACTCGTTCCCGTGGTAATAATCTCCCAAATCTGATCTCAATGCCTCAAGTTAGAAGAAGATCAGAGAAGTAAAGACGCTCTGCTCCGCACCTTTTGTGCCGTTTTGGAGCCCACTCCTCGGATGTTGCACGCTTGTTGGTACGTCATGATCGGGACCGGATGGTTGCGGATGACCCCAGCGACTTTTCCGTAACTTTGCTTGCGGAAATTGTCGCTATCGCTCAGCGCGGGTCGGTTCGCCTCGATCGTGCCGATCTTCTCCAACTGAGAGACAAAACCTTATAAGCAGAGGGGATGAGGAGAAAGCGCAGATGTAGTGGCAGACCTCTAAGGCAATGAACTCGTTGGGACCCTGAACGACGGTCCCCTTGTTAGACCGCTGGCAACGGAAGACGCCCCCAGCTGCCTCGTTCGCCTGTTATCATCAGGGTTAAAAGTTGGTGATGAGAATTGAGAGATTCTGACGCGACATTGGGGGAGGGGGCCAAGGATCCGAGATGAGAGTTTCATGGACGAACCTCGTGCTGCTCACGCCGCTTGCGCTTCAGGAATGCAGCAGCTGCCTTGGGGTCGTCCGAGTCAGAGTCGTCATCTGCGAGCTCATTTCTTGTGACCTAATACCGAAAGGCAAACTCAGACGGGTGGGTGACCCAATAGTAGTAAAGAGAGGCGAAATCCCACCTCGTCTGCCTGAACCTTTGCAATAACCTCGTCCAGCTCATCGGCCTTCATCTGCTTAGGGCGGAAAAAACTGGCAGAAGGCTGCCTCTCCCCGCTCATTGTACACTCTGAGACGGGGTCGGACTCCCTCCGCCGCTCCCAGGAGGACGACAACGAGTCTTGCGAGTCTGCCCGAGGAGATCGTAGACGGGGAGGACGGCGGGAGGAGGAGGATTCGGCGACAGCAAGGGGGAAATCTGCTCGGCGTGTGAGGGCGATCTCCAATCGTTCTTCGGCGTTGGCGACGAGGGTCGGACGATGGCTGTAGGTCGGTTGCTGGGCGGAGAAGTCGATGGCGGAGGTTGAGGTGACGACAGCTCCAGAGCTGGGAGGAGTGGGGCAGGGAGTGAGCAAATCAAGACTCGATGAGTGTAATGACAAGGAGCAGCTTACGAGTCAAATTCCTGGGAGGCAAGGTGAATCGCCAGTGCGGCAGCAGATTGATCGTTCCGGACGAGGAAATTCGTCTGCTGCTGCTGCCAGAAGATGAGATGGTCGTTCTCAGGGACCCTTGTCTTGTTCTATTTGGGGAAGAGCTGACTGTCAGGCGCGCTATCGTCTCGAGCAAAAAGCGTCCCCACCTTGAGACACTCTTCGATCCAGGTGTCCTTGACGAAGTGGACGGTCTTTGGGAGGGCTGCCACAGTGTTATAACCGTGCTCGCGGAGAACGTCTTTGGGCTGAACTTTCTGCGGGTCGGCAAGGATGGCATGCGTGACGTCGTCCTCATCGAACTTGGTACGGATCTCGGAGCCGAGGAGGGACATCTAAGAAGGACGCGGCGGATGAAGGATTAGATCATCTGGAAGCTGATTTGGCGTGACCCACGTCGACCCACCTTTATAAGCCAGAGAAGTTCTCTCTGAAGGATGAGATCTTGGGCGCTCCAGATAACATAGATCTTGCATCCTCTAAGCGCATCGTCCTGGTTCTCTCGCTCCACTTCGCCGCTCCACGCCCGCGCCAGCTCACTGTTGAGCTTCCGGACAGATCGCTCAAAGTTGATGTGAGAGTGGGTCTTCTCCGGCTTGGACTTGAGGCGGTTACCCGCGACGGTTCCCTTGCCTTTGCCCTTCCCCATTGTGTTCGCTACTCCTGCTGCCATTGATGTCGACGGATCTGTGGGTGAATGCGCCGAAGGCGCAGGTATGGCGGACGAGTCTGCTAAAGGGAAAGGGAGGCGCATCTTGCGGAGGTGTCGGGGCAAGGCGTCCTTCCTTGACTGGTGCGGCTTCTTCCGGGGCTGGAGTGGAGCGGTGGCGGTTGAGATGACTTCAAAACAAGAGATGTCACCTTCTGTGGTTGAGCTGGGCGTCGTGAGGTTGATGGAGTCTGGGCATTGAAAGCCGGAGGTGGGGTGCGCATGCATGCTGTTGGGGCGAGCGAGGGTGACAGAGGACAGAGACATCATTGGGATCGAGTCGACCAACGAGGAAGGGACTGCCTGAAGGAGGGAGACCACTGTCGGAGGATGAGAGAAACTGAGTGATAAGGGGCCGGAAAGGGGGGCAATGGGCGGAGGCAGCTGCTGTTCCTGCTCGGATGCCGATTGCGTCGAGGCAGTAGCACAAGCAGATGGAAGAGGGGCACTGAGGGAATCAACGCCTCCGATTGATCGGGTTGGTGATGGGGTAGAGGGCGGTGGTGGTGGGAGATTAGGGCGAGAACTGAAGTGATCGGGCGGGTCGAAAGCTGCGGACGGAGAATCGTTGTGAGAATCGCCCGGTGGCGGTGCCAAGGCGACAGGAGTAGGTAAGGTGGGGCGGGAAGCAATAAGAGAAGAAGATAAAGTACAGGAGGGAGCGGAGAAGGAGGAGGAGGAGGTGGTGGTGGTAGTGGTAATGGTGGCGGTAATGTTGGGTGGAGGAACCGGTCGCCTGTCATTGCCCGTGACAGGTCGCGATGACGACCCGCCAGTGACGTTGTCAGGGACGCTGCCACGATGGGGGAGACACCTTGTTACTGGCTTGGAGGAGGCAGCCTCCTCTGCTTGATGCAGCTCCTTCCTCAGCCTAGACTGAGTAATAGCAATCGACGGGCCAGCAGCGACTGCGACCTCCGGCTCTATATGTCGTCGGGTGCGGCCACCCCACCGAGTCCGGGTTGAATGGGAGGGGCTGGTCGTCGTTGTCTTGCCAGCTCGAGCCAGTCTTCCCTCGGACAGGTACTCCTCCCATGACGGCTGCATATCTGGGTCGGCGTCGAGAGCGTCGAGGGCGGCGAAGAAGTCCTCTCCCCTTGATTCGAGAGCGAGCGCGGTGAGTCAACGGCGGCGTTGCTGCTTTCTGCCTGCCTCATCCGTACGATTGGAGAGCAGCATTATACTCACGGCTGGCACAGAAAGGTGAAGGCCATGCCTAGGGCAGGGAGTGGGGTGGGTGGAGGGCGATTGATGGTGGGCGTCGAAGGAAGAGCCTAGCTGGCTGGCCACCTCCACCCTGGAGCTTTACAGACGAGACGCGTCTTCGCAGGCTAAACGCGACGAGGTTGAGTCTCGCTTAATGCTCAGCTCTCCTCGCCTCCTGACGAACACTCTGTTCAAATTTGCCATCTCTTGCATCCAAAACTCCTTAATACCTTCGTCGACCACGCGGTCTCGCTCTGACCGGCGACTTCGGATATCGCGAAACAACAATCACGGGCGACAGGCTCCCCTGAGCTCAAACCGGCAAATTCGCGTGAATGAGCGAGCACGAAGCGATCGCACCTATGTCTTTAACGCCGCTAAACCGTTCGGTCGGACCAATTGGCCTTCTCGGGGACGAATGTGACGGGGGGACAGGACCGGGCGGGGCCGTTTGCTAGGGCGAGGACTGAGGGGAGGCGGACCGGCGACTCGGCCCAAGTCCGCTAGCCGTTGGCCTGCCTGTGCAGACGCTCGCTCCATCACCCCCTGTCTCAACTCGATCCAACTTCAATCTCCCTCTCTCCAGCCGGGGGACCGGGGAAGGGGAGAGAGACAAACGAGGCGCTCCTGTGTGTCTGACCTGCGGGCGTCATGTACTCCGACGTTGGTCAAAGCTGTCGGAGAGCAACGGACGAAGACGGAGGATCTCTCTCAGCTCAGGGACAACGAGCGCGCCTTCCTCTCTCGCCCCCCCTCTTTCCTTCTCTGTGGTGACCCTAAGACGATCGCTGCTGGACGCCCTCGACTCTCACCCACTTCGCCCGCCTGCTGCTCGCTCGCTCCCAGCCTTCTTCAGCTGGCTCTGCGTGCGATCCGCCCATCATTAGCGTCTGAGGCCTGCTCGAGACGTCCCCTCCACTCCGTGCACCTCTCTCTCGGCTCCTGTTCTCTCCGCCTCGCGAGACGAGCAACTCTAGCGCGGCTGCCTACGCCTCGAGCCCGTTCAGAGTTCACCCAGAATGCCGGATCCATCGCCGACGACCAAATGGGGCTGGTTCAAGGTGAGAGGTGGATCTTCACGCGCGAGCTGCCTTCTCGAGCGAACTTTAGGATGTCCCTGACAGATTATGTTCCCCCATGCGGTGGACTCGCTCTTCTGAGTAGCCGTTCAAGGTCGGTCGGACAAGCTTCTCTCTCTTTCCCCTTGTTCCACCTCGGGCATGGGCGATGGACCTCTGTGAACTGAAGCACTCTTCCGTCTTCCTTTTCTCCTTCCTGCTCTCCCATCTCCAGACCTTTGGCCGCAAGAAGGCGCTCGTTGTCCTCTCGACTTCCTCTGGTCGCTCTTCCCCGTTCTCCGATCAGGTGCTCTCACCCAGGGTGAGAAGGACGTTGGCCTTCCTTCCTCCTCACACCCTCAGCGGCTCATGGAGATCCCTTGCCCTAATCATTCCAGGATGATCCGCGATATTGGCGCCCTGACATTCAACCGGTAGGTGTAGCGCCCGACTAAATGATTGACCAATCGCGCGCGCGCAGGCCTAGCTCCTGTCGGCCATTTCCCATCGTCCAAACACATGCCTGATTCCTCTTCACTCTCTCCTTCGCTTAACCCTTACCAGGCCGTCGCTTCCTCCACCTCTCGCCCCTCTATGTCGAGCCGGAGAACAAGACCGTCGATGTCTGATCCCCGCCGTCCCCTGTCTCCACTGGCGTCTCCGTCGTTAGCGGTCGCTAGGGGTGTGTCAATGTCATTTTCCCCGCGAGAAGCGGTCCCCTTCGTGCCCCAGCCGGAGGCGTTTGCATCTCGCCCGTTCTGTCCACCGTCACCATCGGCGTCCCAACAGGCGTTCATCACAGACGCCGTCATCGTCATCCAGCCCGCCGTTGGGGGTCGAACAGAGCGGAGCTCAACGGGCTATCCTAAGGGCATGATGCCCAAGATACGCCGACTAGGGAGCCCGAGACTTAAGAGCCCCAGGTAGGTGTGGAGAGAGCCGTTCTTTCATACGGCTGGCGGCTTTTGAGTATCGCAACGGCCCAGTAATTAACCCTGTTTCCTCTCCAGAACGGGCGGCCCTCTCAAGCCCTTCGGCGGAAAGCCGGCGATGGAAGCTTTGGATCGAGTGGTGAGTGTCATTCGTGGGTGTCTCGTCCGCCAGGCAGAATACTTCTCCTGACTTGCCACCCTCTTTCGACTCCAGCTTGGGATCGTGCCCGAACCACGGTCTTCCTCTCGGTTGTCTCCGTACACTAGAGAGTCTTCGTTTTCTGACCGTCAGGTCGAGGCACCAGTCATCTCGCTCGCGCCGTCTAGCCCGACCCGGACAGAGTCTGTCGCATCCTCATCGTCCGGGTTATCTCACCAACCCCACTCTCCTCGGAGCCTTTCAGAAGCAACGAACTCACACTCTTCGGCTTACTCGACGAATACTACCATTCCCTCGGGGTCCATCAGGGCCATGCACCAGAGTTCAAAGGCCACGTCGCGGACCAGCCTGTCGGACATCGAGATCGACGGTGACTATGGTCGGCTCACTACCGTTAGTGTGCCGAGGTCGCGGACGACGTCGACAGCGTCGTCGTCTTGGACGTCGTGCAGCTCCTCGCCAGACCGGGACTCGCAGCACTCGTTCGCGCGCTCCGTGTCCGCGGCAATCCAGCTCGCTCGCCAGATCTCGACCAAATTCGAGCAGAACCGGGTCGCCCAACCACCCTTCGATGCTTCGGCTGTCGGCCGCTCGCGAGCTTCCAGCGGCGCGTCCTCGTTGTCCGCCTCTGGAGACTCTCCTTCCAGTCCCTCAGCTCACTCGCC
The DNA here is from genome assembly GCA_951802195.1 of Tausonia pullulans. Lineage (NCBI taxonomy): Eukaryota > Fungi > Basidiomycota > Tremellomycetes > Cystofilobasidiales > Mrakiaceae > Tausonia > Tausonia pullulans. Next base: position 849,292 of record OX637633.1, on the reverse strand, counting down.
CACCCGGGCACTCGGTCCAACAAGCCACGCTCCGCATCCTTCTCTCCAGGACATGGGTGTCGGCGACATCTTCGCCCGCCGGCCGTCTATCCCGACCAAGCTCAGCACCATCTCCACCTTCTCCTTCATCTCCTCGCCGAGCTCCTCTGATGGCGAGGACGATCACGGCAGCGCGCAAACGGCGACGAGGAAGCGGAGTTCGTCGTCTGTCAATCGTCCGGAGAGGCCGAGGGCCAACTCACAGCCTCAGAGCGAGCTGCGGCCTTCGATGGAAGCGTCCGACTCGTCGTTCAACCTCTCCTTTGATGTCAATCTCGCGGACCATATGTACCGCAAGAGCTCAGCCCCGGAACTCAGGGTGCGCTGCCCTTGGTCCGCACGGTCATCCTTCGTGTACCTGCTCAACCACTGACAGCCTGACTCTGCTCGCTGCTGTAGACATCGCCTGAAGTCTCGTGTCATTTCAGGCGGCACATCCCGTCGTCTTTGTCGCTATATGGGGTCGCCTCCGAGTCCTCCTCCCTCTACCCGCCCATTGCCTCCTCCAATCAATCCCACACCTTCTGTGTCCCCTACTCGCCGGATCTGCGGCGCCTCTCGATACGCTCCAAGCGGCGATCGATCGTCTCCGTCCGGAGTCTTCCCCCAGCGATGCCCCCACCGTCGACGCCACTCCCACCGACGCCTATGTCGTCGACGGATCCGCATTTCTCTCCTTGCGTCGGTCGAATATCAGAGGAGTCGAAATCAATGGAACTAGACCGCGCTTCCCCAGCCCCGAGCTCTCTCGACCTCGACCCGAGCAATTTCCCGAGCGTGCCGGACGACAACGACCGGTTGACGCTTCGAGGGCTCGGGCCGGAGACGTCACAGATCATCACTTACCTATCGCCTTCCGATGGCTCATACCTCTCGACGATTGCCTCCCCCAACTCGTACAACTCGGACGACCGCTCCGTCGGTGAGAGACCCCGCCAATCCACGGATGGCGACTCGCTCCTCGATCTCTACACCTCATCTCAGGTGAGATGCTCCGTCTATCATCACGTCTGTGACACGTAACTCATATTCCGCACCTGCATTAGATGTTCTATAAGCCCCAAGCCGCGACCGGGACATCGCCTCCCTTCTCTCCGACTCTCAATATCTCGCCCGCGCCCGCAGGCACCGGCTCATACCTTGGCCAGCCGTCGTGTGCCGAGTCATATCGGGACTCTTGGCGGGAGCACAACCTCGACCCTCCACGCCACCGCTTTGAGAGGGAGCGACCGATGTCGCTTTCCTTTCAGTATGACACGGCGTCCGTGCGTTCGTCCCGGCCGGCGAGCCGTCAGGAGATCCGATAACACTCGCCTTGAACTCCTCGTTCACCCTCTTCTGTCCATTTGGAATATTTTCCCATCTTCTCATTTTGCACATACTCTCTTTCTCGCTGGTAATCTTGCGATCGGTGTTCCTTTTCCTACCTCGCTCCTGTCTCCCTCTTGCACTCTCTCTCCCCTTCTCTCTTTTCTCATCACTCTTGGTCTTCCCTGTCGTCCGTATGTTCTGCTCCCTATCCCCTTCGTTCGTTCTGCTCTCTATCCCTTCATTCGTTCTGCTCTCTATCCCTTCGTTTGCTCCGCTCCCTATCCCTTGGCTCCTCGCTCTCCCTTCTGGTTACCTAATCTGGTGTTTGCCACACACATCGGCCCTCCCTACTCTCCTTGCGCGCTCTCTCTGCTTTCGCCACTACACTTGTATGTTATCGACCTTTGTTTCGTTGTTTTTGAGGGCAATGTTAGACATGAACCTGCCCGCCTCCTCAAAGTCGATTTTGGCAAGTGATATTGTAAAACGTCCCTGTTTCTCCTCCTCCGATATGTCCATATCAAATTATCAGTACCCTTAATCATTCTAAGCCTCCCACTTCACTCCGAAGAATCAAACTTCAAGAAAGATGGTGATGGTTGTCAAGCATTTTTTGGACAGGCCCGCACCGGCCGCCGCTCTGCGCTCTTTCCTCTCTTCACCTGACGGTCTTTCTTTCGCTCTCTGCTCGCCCAACCTCCACCAATCGCTCCCATTGCGGATGTCGTCTCTCGCCCGGCAGCTCGCTTCCATCGCCTCGCTCGACGCCGATCGCCTCGGGGCGTCGGCCAAGGCATCGTCGGCCCAGCCGTCTTACCTCTTCACCCCGACCGAGGCCGCCCAACACGACCTTGAGACGATCCATGCTCTTGGCCTCAATGGCTTTGAGGAGCTCGTCGACATCGACCCAAGTCTCGCTGCGTACGAGGATGAGCTCTTCAGCGAGGCCAGCAAGCGGAAAGACCGAATGGTCCTTCCGAAGGATGAGAACGAGACATTGGGCCTCGAACTTGACGCCTTCCTCTGGCGACTTGGACGGCATATTCCTACTCGGGCAGCCGCCAAAGTCATCGAGTGGCTCGTTCGGCGGTTCAGGTGAGTCACTTCGCTCGTGCTTTGGAATTCTGCTGTAGTCCTTTGGGACGCTGACGTCGGTCGGTCGCTCCAGGATTCACGAAATGAACGTCGAGGCTGTCCTCTCGGGCTTCTTGCCGTATCATGATTCGCCTCAGTTTGTCCGAATCTTAAACATTCTCAAGATTCCGTGAGTCGCTCCGCTTTGTGCTTTGAGCTGGCCTCGTGCAAGTTCGATGGTGCTGACTGTCTAACACCCATGCGCGCACTTGCCTGTCCTCTATAGTGTTAACTCGCACCTCTCCTTCCTCACGGCATGCAAGAAAGCCCATCTCCCCCTCTCTCGGCATCACCTCCTCGCCTCACTCGCCAAGGATCAGTCACTTAACCTCCTCCGGCTCGTCGCGTCTCTCCTCCCCAAGGCCATCGAGGCCGACTGTGTTCACCGCACGCTCATCAATTTCCATACCTCGACACTCGTCGGGTATCTTGAGCACGGTGGATCGACCCGCCGAATTGGGGACGCCGAGCTTGCCATCCTGGTCCCTGCTGTCGTCGAGGGCCTCAAGGGCAAGGGTGACACTACCGTGCGTTTCCTCAAGGCGAACTATTGGAACGCGTACCTGACTGACAGTTCTACACAAGGCCGCCAACTACATCGTCCTCCTCGCCCTCTGCCGCAAGGCAACGTTCACCCCCGAGGCTACGCGCGCCATCGTTCTCTCGGTCCTTCCCACCGAGACTACCGACGACGAGACCGACGCGTCGCAGCTTATTTCGACCATTCTTGGCCTCCTACAGAGCCAGGAGCGGGTCGAGATTGTCGGCAGCGACATTGCCGAGAGAATCTCCAACGTTCCGTGAGTCATGTTGGGCTGGGATTCCTTCCACATTCCTCTCACGCAATTCCTGCTACCTTTAGCGACGCCGGTCGGTTGATGGCTCAGGCGTCATCCAAGTTCGAGTTCTCTAAGGCGCTCGACCCGATCGTCCGGAGCCTCTCGGAGAATCTGACGTCGTCGGCCGCGTCTGTCCTCCACTCGTTCATCACTACCCCGGAGGCCAACCCCCCTACGGCGGTGGTCCACCTACTTGTCCGGTCTCTTCTCAAAGCTGCCGAGGGCGAGAGCGAGGCCGAAGCGCTCAAGCTTCTCGCGGTCGTCAAAGCCCGCTTCGCCGACGTATGGAAGGCCGAGACCCAGGACTTCGTCCGTGCCGGGGGCACGGACGACGGGCAGACCACTACCGCGCTCGAGAAGATCATCTCGGCCGTCTCGCAGACGACCGGCGATCTCGATGCCAACATGTTCCTCAATGCCAACAGTGCTGATGCCTCCAGCCGTCTCCTCGGTGTCAAGTCTATCTTCGAGCGCCTCGTCAAGGGCGACGACGAGATGGAGGTTGACCAGGCCGAAGATGTCGACTTCCGCTCGTCGGCGTCCTCTACGCTCCTCGCTCGCGTCTCCGACCCGAGCATTGATATTGTTCAGACCCTCTACCACTCTCCCTCGCTCCTTTTCGCCTCGGTCCCCTCCGCCGAACTCCTCAAGGCCATCAGCTCCACCGTCCACGATGCCACTACTCCTAAGGCGAATCTCCTTCGTCACCTCGAGTTTCTTGCCGGCCCTTTCGCAGCGCGCCATCCTGAGCTTGCTGAGCAGATCGTTCGCGACGCCTTCTTCGGCGTCCTACTCGTGACCAAGCCCCGGCAGATTCTCGCCGAGGACGCCTGGAAGGTCCTCGCCCAGTCTTCGCTCGGCGAGCTGGTCACGGATCTTCCCGACGAGGTCGTCGCTAAGCTCGCCGACAAGACCGAGGAGGGGAAGCACGCCCGACAGGCCGAGGTCAACACGCTTGTTGCGAGCAAGATAGCCGACAACGTCGTCAAGTCTGCTTCGGCGTCGTCCCATATCGACTTCTTCCTCGGCCAGCTCGCGGCCGCCGATGCCCATTCCCGCATCCTCGCCCACCTCATCCTCGCCGCGCTCATCAAAAACGCGGGCAGCGTTGACGTTGCCATCCGCGTCGTTGAGAAGCTTCGCTCGATCCCGGGCGCCTTCTCCAGCCTCGACGTCGTTGTCGACGGCCAGGCGGAGCAGATCGTTGTCAAGCCCAACTCCGCCAAAACCACCCAGCGGGTCCGCGGGGCGCTTCTCCTTACCCTCCAAAGTATCAAGCCGTCATCGCGCTCTGCCATCGTCTGGCTCGACGGATCCGTTCGGTCGCCCACCGATGCCCAGTACAGCCAGCTCTGCTACCTCATCTACGGCATCGTTAACTCGGCTCATGTCCCTCCGGACCTCTCAACGCCTCTTCTGCGCACTCTCTTCGCCAACCTTCGGGACTACGCTCTCGCGTTCCTCGCTTCGGTCTGGACTTGGACCGCCTCGGCCGCGCACGAGGAAACCATCTCCGAAGAGCTCAAGACCGCCGCTCTCCGACACGCCGAGGCTTTCCTTCGGGCACACGTCAAGCCCGCCGGCATAGAGATGGCCGATTTCCAGACGATCGTCCCGGCCCTACTCGTTGCGTGCGGTTCGGCGACCCTCACTGCGAGGGAGGCTGCCCTCAACTGCCTCAAGCTTGTCAGCGAGACTCTGAATGACAAGCCAGTGACGCCTTACCTTCTTGAGACCCTTTATGGCGATGCCTCTGAGCGGATCCAGATCCTCAAGGCCACAGACGTTCGCCAGTACATCGGTATCTTGCTCGAGGACAGGGCCTCGATTCTCATCGACCCCACTCACATTATCGTCCTCCATCAACAGCACCTCGCGCTCGTCAAGGGCGAGGACAAGAAGGAGGCCGCCTTCAAACGGAGTGTCCTCTGCTTCCTCCTCTCGCACGTATCTGGCTGGAATCTCCCCTCGGCCCGGGTCGCTCTCCTCCAGATCGCGCGGCCCATCCGAGCTGCCGTTCGCATCGAGATCCTCCACCCAGTCCTTGTCCGGCTCTTCAAGACAAACAGCGGTTCCGAAGAGGAGAGCAAAAAGCTCCTTGAACTTCTTTTCGACAGCTACGACCGCTCCTCGCTCGCAACCTTCGGCGAGAACCCGGCGACGTGGTCCTCGTTCAAGGAGGCTCTCACCTACGACTCTAGGACTGCGCCCGGCCGGGCTGTCCGCTTGGCTGCGCTCAACCAGCTCGAACAAGTCTTCTTCCGCGTGCTCTCGTTCGAGCAGAAGGTTGAGCTCATCGAACTCCTCGTTCGACACATCACGAGCGAGGACACCGTCGAGGTCGCCGACGTCAAAGCCTGCCTCCGCGGTCTCGCCATCTCTTCGAGCCTCATGGTCGCCGTGCTATCGCAACTCCGCTCCTCGGCCGAGGTCCCTCGCGGAACGAAGCGCACGAAGCAGGACTCGGCCATCCACGCGAAGGCTCTCCTTGCCTTCCACCGTGGCCTTGTCATCGTCATTGAGGCTCGCTCGCTTGACACGCTCCAGGGAGACGCGAACCTGCTCGCGGCGCTGCTGGACATTCTGGCTTCGCTCCTTGAGAACCGGTTCAAGTCGGACATCAACGTCGACTACGCCGAGCAGCTTCTCCTCACTGCTCTATGCGCCGTCTCGGCCAAGGTTGATACCATCGCCGAATCGGAGACCGTTGATGTCAATACGGTCGTTAAGGTCATCTCTGGTGAGCGAGTTTTTAACATGTACCCAGCCGTCTCACAGCGCGCAGTCCTGATCACATATTCTCCTACAGACTGCCGCAACCCGCAGACCTTCCATCAAGGTCTGCTCCTCATCTCTAACCTCGCCCGCCTCAAGCCCGCGCTCGTCCTTCAGAACGTCCTCCCGATCTTTATCTCGGTCGGCGCCAACGCCGTCCAGCGCGACGATGCCTACACCTTCCGGGTTGTCGAAAAGGTGCGTCTCTGGACTCGAGCCGCGTCATTGCGCTGCTGGCTCATCCTCTTATGTGTCTCGACAGACCATCGATAGCATCATCCCCGCTATGGTCCGCAGGGGACGCGAGCAGGCTCAAGACCGCCTCCAGCTCTGGCGTCGTGAGTTTCCTCTTACGCGTCTTCTCTGGAGCGTACGACGGCTGATTTTTATTCCTTTGCCCTTTAGAGAGCCGCGAGCTTCTTGTCGTGTTTGCCGACATGGCCCAGCACCTTCCTGCTCACCGCAAGACACGGCTGTTCTCGCACCTCATCGAGGCTTTGGGACCCGCCGACTTCCTCGGCCCCATGCTCCTTCTTCTCCTCGACAAATCGGCCGCCAAGTCGAAGCTCAAGACGGCCGACCCGCTCGCCCTTCCTCTCTCGATCTTGAATTCGTTCTCCGGTGCAGCCCGCTTCGAGGTGAGCATTTGTGCCATATCGACGTTACTGTGGTCTTCTAATATCTTCGGACACACTTTGTCAGGCTCTGAACGACGTTGCTGCCGAGGTCGTCCGCTTGGCGGAGAAGCTTTACGTCTCGCCCTTGACGGAGGCGTTCCTCGTCTCTCCCCCGGTCGCCGACACTGCCGACATCGAAAAGCTCAGCCGCCGCCGCATTTCGCTCTTCCTCACCTTCGTCGATTCTGCCTGCTCGTCCAAGGCCTCGCTCGATGCCGTTGCCGTCAACAGCTCGGCCGATGTCTCGGTCCAGACGCTCGTCGGCCATGTGCTCCGCATCCAGACGCTCGCCAAGTCCCAGCACACTCAGGAGGGTGCCCTCGACATCACCGAGCTCTGCCAGACCTCGCTTGACTCGGCCACCCGCCTCCTCTCAGTCAAGGCCTTCATTCAGTCGCTCCAGCCGATGCTTCAGGGCGAAGACACTCAGCTACGGCTCAGCGCTTTCTCCCTCCTCGAGTCTCGGCTCCCAAGCGTCTCCGCCGAGGCAAGGAAGCAGATCGCCCCGACCATGGTCGCCTCGGTTTCGGCTGCCCTCAAGATGCTGTCGTCGGATGCCTCGGACGAGGACCTCGTAGTAGTCCTTTCGGCCATCCGCGCCGTTGCCATTTCGGGCACTCCCACCGAGGACGCCATCCTTGTCCAGGCGACTGAGACCCTCATCGCTCAGGCCAGGCAGGGCGCTGTCTCGGAGACTGTCCTCGCGGCAATCTTCTCGGTCCTCACCGTCTTGAACCGCCGCCTTGGACCCCGTCTTATCCCTCTCATCAAGCCCTTTGCTGGTCTTGCTGTCCAGGTTGTTCAGAAGGGATGCAAGGACGTCGAGCGCAAATCGGGCTACTTCCGCGAGAACCTCTTCCCCTTCGTTCTTGAGTCGACCGGCGCCCTTGTTGCCTCGGTACCCAACTTCGTCGGCCCTCAGCTCGTCGATATCCTCACCGCCATCCTCCAGCCGGCTCTCCTCACCCCCTCGGTGGTTGAATCGACAAAGTCGACCCAACCGGTCCAGGCGCTGCTCAACGTCATCGCCAAGGTTGTTCCGGCCAAGTCTGCCTTTACAACTGTCTTCCAGCTCTGGGAGAAGCTCGACAAGCTCAACGCCTCAGTAAGCCTGCTAGCTGCGAATCGTTCTTCCTGTCTGAAGAGACCGCTGACGTTGCTGCCCTCTCCAGCCCATCGCCGCCTTCTTCGACCTCCTCCGCCGTGTCCTTCGGACCGCCCCGCGCGAGGCGATGAAGACTCAACTCAAGGCAACCTTCGCCTTCTTCCTCGGCGCCTTTGATCTCCGTTGGACCCATCGGGCATCCCTGACGCCCGAGGAGGTTACGACGGTTGAGGTCAAGGCGATCAGCGCTTTCATGGAAGTCGTCGTCAAGCTCGACGAGGCTACCTTCCGCCCGCTGTTTGTTCGCGTCTACGACTGGGCGGCCGTCGCTCTTGCCGACGAGGCGACGCGTGAGTGGCAAGCGAGTATCATGCATTTTGCCGCGAGACCGTGACACTGAGGTTTTTTGTTCTTCCCCCAGCCATCACCGACGGGCACCTCGTCGCTCGCCGCACGACGCTCTTCAGCATCATGGAGGGTCTCCTCGAGAAGTTCAAGGTTCGCACATCACCTTTCTCTCTCTCTCTGTCGTCTGCCCAATCTTGAAGCTGACGATCTTCTCATCTCCCGCAGTCCATCATGACGCCTTACATGGCGATCCTCGTCGACCACGCAACCGAGCTCCTCCAGTCGTTTGCTTCCCAGACATCGACCGACGCCCGGCTTTGGTCCCAGATCATGGTCGTCCTTCAGAAGTCTTTCGAGTACGACGAGGGCGCCTTCTGGACGGACGAGCACCTCACCAAGCTCCTCCCGACGCTCGTCCGCCAAGTCGAAGTCGTGCCCTCCTCCTCCGACATCGCCGCTGCCGCGCCCGGAGCCAGCGCCCTCGTCGCCTCGACGCTCGCCTCCTTCGCAGGCGCGACGTCCTCGCCGACGCTGCTCAAGAACCTCAACCACGCGACGCTCCTCCACACGCGCGCCGCGGACCCTGCGATGCGCGTCCTCGCGCTCGAGTGCTCGTCGGCCGTCTGGCGCCGCAAGGGAGAGGAAATGCTCGAGCATGCGCCGGCAACGGTCGCGGACTTCCTGGGCGAGTGCCTCGAGGACGAGGATGGAACCGTCGAGAGGACGGCAAGGGAGTTCCAGGGCGTGCTCGAGGGCTTTGTCGGAGAGCTCGGGGCGTTCCTCTCGACCTAGGTTGCTTCCTTTTATTATCTCATGGGCCCATTTGCATGTGGAAGGATAGGATCGTCAGGAGACATGGTTTGTCGTAGCACTGAGACCACAAGAAAAAGAGAAAGAAGGAGAAAAAAGAGAAAGAGAAAATCAGGCTCCAGGCGTTAAGTTCTTATGCTTCGATTGCGGAAGAAGGGAGAGGCATGCGATATCATTCAACTGCTGGGGGGAAACCATAGTCCGGCCTGTGGGCCAGGCTCATCGTGGGTTGGACCCACCGGCTAGGGGAGAACAGTGGAAGGAAGCGATCACCATCGCGCACGAGACTCCCCACCCTGCCTCAACCAGGGGAGAAGGACGATGATGTTGAGTTTGGAGAGCGCGGTGCGCTGGGTGGGAAGGTGGTTGAGCGTACCCAAGGCGACGAGCTGGACCCCATGGATAACAGCGGGTCGACCAGGCCAGACGAGACAGGTTTCGCTCTGCCGAGGCGGGCGAGATGGAGGATCGAGGCGCCAGGGCTGGAGCGTTTCGGTTTCCATGGGATGTTCGTTCACCTTAGAGCCCCTAATTCATTCGGGCAGTTTCGAAATCCGGGAAGCAGACCAGACCTCCGAGATTTTCGGCCAGGGGATTGGTGGCGTTCTTGAAAGAGCTAGGGACCCGCTTCATGAGCTCGATTAGTGTCGGGTCCGCGCAAAGGCAGAGAGTGCCACGGGACGAGGCGCTGAGCCGCCGACTTGTTGACAAGTATACTGGTGTGGCTGGGAGGAGACGAGCGACATACTTGGAGGCAGTCGACCAAATAATACAGAATGTGGAAGAAGAGGAGGAGGAGGAGGAGGAGGAGGAGGAGGAGGAGGAGGAGGAAACGACTATGGACGACGCCGGTCTTTCTCACTCTCCCGGCTTTACAGACAAGGTTGGCGTTGCGAAGCGTGCTTAATTTGAGGTGGGGCCTTGCGGGGGAGAATTTTCTTCTTGTTTGACCTCCTGGAAGGCATACTATTTGAATCCCAGGGGTTTGAGCGGACGACGTCGTGACCGATGAGGCTGGCTTGGGAAAGGCAAGAACAAAGGCGTCAGATGAGGAGGTCGATCCGGGTGCGGTGCCGGACAGCATCCGCTCTAGACTTGTCTCGTGCTTAACCCACGCAGAAGATAAGTTATATAGTGCAAGCTAAAGCTAGTGGGTCATTCAAGGAAGAAGAGAGGAAGGGAGGAACAGAGGGGAGGTGAACTGATGGGCGGCGCCTAGAGAGAATCGACGAGGGGAAAGATCGCTGCCTCCTCGCTTGCCACCCTCTATGCTCGTTACAGGTCCCACACTTCAACCGAACCAAGCCGTCATGATCCATGGACTAGCCCAGGTTCTGGCGGTGATCTTCAGCGACCCCGCAGCCTTGCCCTCGTTCTAGGTTCTTGTCAAGGCCACGCTTGATTCTAGTCCTCTCCCGGATCACTGCGCCACCCAGCCACTCTCACATACACAATACAAAGGTGCATACAACCTCCACAGATCACACAAAGTACGCCCCAGCCCCTTGCCCGCCCCTCCGACTCGCCGGGTTCCGCTCGTCCGTCTCGTTCTCCGGGGCGGCCTCGAACGTCTTGAACTCGGTCTTGCCGCCGTCGCCGACTTCCATGATGGACGCGAGGTTGCCGCATCGGTAGCAGTAACTGTATGCGTAAAAGGGCGAGATCAGCTGGACTGAGCAGGAGAGGGGGAGTGAGAAGGGGAAAAAGGGGATGGACTTTGGTGCAGACCAAACGGTAACGAGGGCGCCGTCAAACATATGCTTGTAGCCCTCCTGGACGAGCTGATGCGCTCGTGCTATCAGGGAGAGGTCGTTGAGGTGATTGAACTGAGTAGCCCCCCCGCTCCAGTCAGCCTTCCCCAATTTGACAATGCTTTCAGGCCTCTCGCCCCAAAACACACCTCATTCGTGACCCTTGCCCCGAAGAGCCACCCAGCTCCTCGAGGACTGACAGCCCACGTTTCGACGTCGTCCGGGTCGCTCCACATGATGTCGCAGAACGCGCCCTCGTGGGGGATCTCCTGAGCGCGGGCGATCGTTCGGATCTGGTCGATCGTTCGGATATCTGGCGAAAGTCCGCCGTGGACGCAGAGGACAGTGCCGTCAATGAGCTGTTCGGGATGGAGGGCGTAAGCAAGAGGGAGGACGAGGGCGAGGTGAGAAGCGACACTTCGACTGACAGCGCCTAGTGGGAGGTGGTCGAAGACCTGGCAGCACGCCTTCCAGACCGATGAGTTGCCGTACTTCTGCTGGCACTCGTCGTAGAAGCCATAGACCTAAGGGGACGGAGAACGCATGCCGTCAGTCTGAGGCAGGCACGGATCGCGCCAGGTGTAGGACGACGTCCGACGCGTCGACCGACTCCCTTAGGCACGCTCTAGCGACAGACAGACATGGCCTGACCTGAGTGATCTGTCGTGACTCGTGGTTGCCTCTCAGGAGGGTGATCTTATCCGGGTATCTGTGGTCGTCATCAGAGAAGCAACCATGCATGCGTCAGCATGCTCTCTGGAGAGGGTTCCATATCGCTTCTGGCCGTCAACGGCCCACGAGACAATCGCGAGAGAGCAACGAGGCTGATAGAAGCCAGAAGAGAGCACTGACGTCGCCTTGAGCGCCAAGAGCAGACTGAGTGTCTCCAGAGAGCTATATGGAGACGGGAGCGGGCAAGAAAGAAGAGCGTCAGCGCGACCGATACGGCGATCCGACTCGAGTCGCGCGAGCACTCGCTCGTCTGCTCATCGAGCAAGGAGAGAAACGCACTAGAGGCCTCGGTCGACAAAGTCACCTGTTGAGTGGAGAGACAGGAAGCAAGTGCAGAGGCACGTCAGCAACGAGAGCCCGGGAGTTGACCTTGTTCCCGAGTCCCCCCCACCTCCCCTCTTTCCCCCCAGCCGCGTCCCACGCGCTCACCACCCTTCCTCTCCCTTCTTCCCAAGCGTTCAAACGCACCCATGAACACATAGCTCGTCCCAGGGACCATCCCTCCCTTCCTCAGCAACTCGACGACGTCCCAGAACTGGCCGTGAATGTCACCGCAGACAGTCACTGGGCTCGAGACCGGCTGGACGTTCGACTCCTCGATGAGGATCGAGCGAACGCGGGCGCAGAGGGCAAGGATCCGATGTTCGGGGAGGTGCTGGGAGAGACGAGAAGAGAGCGTCAGGCCCTGACCTGGAAGAAAGAGAGAGCTCGCGTGCGCGGGGTTGCTGAGGAGGGGAGGGAAGCGGGCGCGCACCTTGCACTTGAGAAGGTGGGAGATGATGGGGTCGGTCGAAGTGATGGGTTCGGGATGCATGGTGAATTGAGGAGGAGATCGTGACAACAGGCGCGTGGAATGGCCGGCCGTGGAGAAGAAGGGAGGTTGAGCGAGGTGTTTCGGGAGTTGATAGAACGAGAGGCGGGCAAGCGATGTGCAACGAGGGGCAGGCGGAGAAAGTCTTGAGGTCGTCTACTAGGATTAGAGCGTCGTCGCCGGAGAAGGGGAACAGGTCGGCTCTAGGCCGAAGGGAGAGGGGGGAAAGCCGGGGCGTGGCCGGTGAGAGCAAGGGCGGGAGCGCGCGTTTGGGTGATGGTTAGGCAGAGCGCGGGCAGCTCAATACCTCACACCTCGTCCTCGCTGACGCGCGCCGCTTGTTCATGCTGTCTCGCAACGAGTCTTCACTCGCACAAAGCCATTCGCTTTCAAAGACATACATGGGGGGGGGGAGGAACCACACAAGAGACCGAACTAAAAGGGGAGGAGGAGCAGGGAAAGCGAAAGAGATCTTTGAAATCTTTATCTAGAGCTTGGGCTCGGCAGCATCCTTGATGAAGGCGACACCCTTGGCGATGTTGCCCTCGAGCTCAGGGACGGCGACCTCAATCATCTTCTGCTCAGCGGCAGAGACCTCGCCGATGGGGAGGATCTTCTCGACACCGCTCTTGCCAAGCTGAACGCGGGCCGAGAAGAACTCGAGCTCCTTGCCACCGAGGGCCTTGGTGATCTCGGCTCCGCCAGACTTGTCGGCCTCGAGGGCGACAAAGGAGGGCGAGACAAGGCCGGTCTCACCCTGAGCGGCGCGAATGACAAGCTCGGCGAACTTGGCTCCGGCGTAGGCCATGGAGAGGGTGGCGGATCCGGTGCCGGCCTTGGCCTTGACGACCTCTGCGAGATTGGGTCATGGAAGTAAGAACGACGATCACACGGCCAGAGTAGGGGAGCGACAGGGACGAACCGTCACCACCGAACTGGATGCGGTTGACGAGCTCGTCAATCTTGGTCTTGTCGTCGAGGATCTCCTTGGGAAGAGCGGGCTTGGACTGGGAGAGGAGGGGAACGATCGTGACGCCGGAGTGGCCGCCGATGACGGGGATGGTGTCTGGATGAAGCACGGGCGTCTGTCAGCCCAGTACAATGGTTTGCGCAGCTGTCCGCGAACCAGACTGACACTCGGCAGCCTTGGCGGGGACGCCCGAGACGAGGGAAACAAAGGTTGACGAGCGAACGACGTCGAGGGTGGTGACACCGAAGAGCCTGGAGTAAGAGGGCAAGATGGATGATCGAGAACACGAGCCGGGATCAGTTTAGCTCCTCTTTCATTCTAGTCCCATTGTCACGCGCGCCCGCCAGCGTCCGCCGCTCGGCCCGAGTCTCCGAACTCAACCGGAGGAAGAACGACGTACTTCTTAGGGTCGTAGGTGCCAGCAGCCTTGAACACCTCGGCAAAGACGGGGACAGTCGAGTTGACGGGGTTGGAGATGACGAGGACAAAGGCCTTCGGGCAGTGCTCAGTGATGCCCTTGGCGAGATCACGGCAGATGCCGGCGTTGATCTTGAAGAGGTCGTCGCGGGTCTGGAGCGAAGGAAAGGGGGGAGGGGGGGTGGGGGGGGGGGCAGGGGTCAGTCGAGCGCTTTGAGGACGTCCTCGAGAACGGGCTACTCACCATGCCGGGCTTGCGAGGGACACCTAGAGGACGGAATGAACATGGGAGAAATGGGATGATCAGCGAAGATGGGACGATGGGTCAGGACATCGCATATCAGACGAGACGCGTGCTGGAATCAAGCATGCACGACGCACCAGCGGGGATCACGACGATCTCGGCGTCCTTAAGGGCGTGGGGGAGACCGTCAGGGGGGAGGTAGCCCGAGACCTGGGCAGGGGTGTCGATGTGGGAGAGATCGGTCGCGACCTGCATGGGGCAGAGACGACGGGGAGAAGTAGGGCTATCGGTCAGCACCCTTGATTCCCACGGGATTCTCCCCCCAACGCAGGCCGTGGGCCGGGCCGAGAACTCACTCCAGGGGCGGCGACGACATCGTAGAGAGAGAGCTTGAGTGGAACGGAAAGCCAGAGCGGGCGGCAGGGGAAGGCGAGAAAGGGAGGGAGGGCGGGGATGCGCGTAGAAGCCGGCGGCAGCGTCCGTCAGTCGCAGTGGGGCAGACAGGGCGGAGGAACCGGCGCCGATGCCAGCGAAGGGTCTGCCTCTCTCCATCACCACGCACAGAGGTGACAAGAGGGTTGGTCTTGAGGAGGAGCGAGAGCGGCTGGCCGATTCCTCCAGCTGGCAGAGAGCGCCGGCGACAACGCGTGTCAGCGACCCCATCGAGAAGAACGCGAGCAAAGCGCAACCCCAGCCCAAAGAGACCCATCGCGCACGGAGCTGGCGGCGGCGCGAGTCCTCCCTCGCCGTCGCCGAGCCACCCTGGCGGGGGCCGTGGGAAAGGACAGCCGAGACTGACCGGCTCCAATGACGACGGCCTTGACCATGATGCTAGACTTTTGAGGATGAGAGGGTGGGAGGACGGAAGGGAGGATGGGGATGAAGAGAAGAGAGACGACGGAATGAGGTGATGGTTGAGCGGGGAGAGACGAGGAGGCCCGCCCTCGGTGTTTCCTCTGGGGTTGTCTGTCGCCCGCCAGCAAACAACAACGCCGGGGTACGGACGGCAGGTGAGACCCACGGCGGCGCTGCGGAGCCCGGAGAGGACGATGCCCGCTCCTCCATCTCCGAGAGCCGTTCATATGGACCGCTCGTCTCTTCCTCGGGTGGGAGCCTCAGCGGCCGTCTTACGCCGCAGTGTCCCCGGCTTGTGATCCTCCGTCGTCCCCCCCGCCACCAGATCGGCTTTAGGCGGCACGTCGGCCGACCACCCGGAGCCGCTCCCTCATTTCGGACGACAGCAGCCCGTCCTCCGCTCTCGTCGGCGGCATCGTCATCCTGGCTGAGAGTCTCGGATGGTCGGAGACAAAGGGCGGGCGTCCCTGACAGGTCGCGCAACAGCCATCGCCAGTCAATCGAGCCCACGCCCCGTCTCCTTTCCGCCTCTTGGTTTCGCAGCCGCCCCTCGTGTAGCGTGGGCGACCATGTGGCTCACGCCACAGCTTAGCGCTGGATAGACGCCCCGTCCGGAGATCAAGAGGTACAGGATCGGTCAGGGCCTTGCGGGCGGATCGGACCCTGCAACGCGCACCCCAACCAGTCTCCTTTGTTGCCACTAACGCCCATCTGCTCCTGTCAGCTCGCTGCTCCCCTCTCCTTGCTCCTCCACTGACCCAGCCTCCAGGCTGTCATGTCCACCTCCATCCTCTCGTACATCCTTCTGTCCTGAACCCCTACTGAGATCTCAGCTGACGAGTGCGTATCCACAGGCCCCAGCTGAAGACCGCCGCTACGCAACTAGGTCACAACCTCGACGTCGTTCGTCTCGTGCTCCTTGCGACGACGGAAAGGTCCACCATGCTCGGAGAGCACCCTATCAGGGGCCCATCAATGGAGACACTCTGCAGTGCGGCTCTCGTTTGCTGGGCGTGGAGGGCAAGTCTCTCCTTAGATGTATAAGTGGAATACGTAATAGCTCACCAGGCTCACCCACCTTCATCATCTCTCAGGACATCTCCCGTCCCATTCTATACTCCGAGATACCTGAGCTCTCCCCTCTGTGCGTGGGCCGACTCGTCCGGTCCTTCTACGAGGACCCATCGCTTCTTAGGCTTGTTTGTGTAATTCCAAACCCTAACTCTTGGAGCCAGACGATCACCCTCCTCCTCGAGAAGCTCGAGCCCCACCAGGTTTGCTTCCCGAACGTTGATCATGCCCCCGTCGAGGTGTGGCATGACGATGGCCACCCGGTTCAGAGCGGCCAGCTCTATCCCTCGGCGAGAAGCTTCCATCTCGCTGGCAGCACCAAGGCGAGGGTGATCGCAGCAGCAGCTGTCAACGTCCTCCCCGCCGCCACCGCCAGATCGCTCCGAATCACCTTTGAGTCGACCGACTTCATATGGGCGCTCCTCCCATCCATCACCGGCCTTCCTCTCACTCACCTCGACCTCACCCAAGTCGTCACCCACGGCTCCGCTATCCCGCGAGCATCAAGCCCTATCCCTCACCTGCTCACCAGCCTCGCCCCAACCCTTGTCTCCCTCAAACTCCGAGCCGCAGCATCCTTTATCCCCTCGGCGCTCCTGCAGCTCTGCCCCAAGCTCGAGCATCTCACCCTCGAGGCCGACGGACCCCTCCAGCGGGTCCTTTCCTCCGGCCGACACGCCTGCCTCAAGTCGATCGTCTTCGTCCTTCCTCCTCGCGCGTTGTTCCCAACGTCAACAGCTCACGCCTACGCCACTGTCGGCCGCTGGTTCGAAGTTCCCAAGCTCTCCGATCCACTCGCTTTCCCTCGCCTCAAAGGCATTCGACTTGACGGCGAGAGTATCGACCTCAACTTTGAGAGGAACTCCTCAAGCCCGGTCGCTCTGGCCTCATGTATCGCTCAGCTGCATGCGTCGATTCAGAGGGGGGTGGAGGTCGTCCGGGGGAACCAGGTTGCGCTGTGTTTGGCGGATGAGGGCGTTTCTCGCCAGCTTGGTGGATGCAGCGAGTCTGTCCATTCTTTGGCGATAGGAAACGCACGAAGCGTTGACAACTTTGGTGGCTAGGCTCTGAGATTCTTCTCAACCCCATCTTCTTCCGTGCTCTTGACACGCTCTTGCTTTTACGTCCACGTGCGTCGTCGATCGCCCAGGAGACGCCACCATCTGGAACTGACGTCTGGTTTCATACCTCTCCCTTAGATCTCGCTTCGCTGACTCTCGCTCAGACCCTCATACTCTCGTTGGATCGTCGCAGAGGGAGGTTTGTTTCTTTTATCTCTTTTGGGCCCATCGTTTTCTCCATGCATGGATGCATCTTTTCCCGTCCCAGCGAGAGTGCCGGCGAGAAGAATCCTGGCAAAGATCCAACATGCTTTCCATTAGAAGAACAGCCTGAACCAGGGTATCAATCGAATCCAATCGTGGCATCATGACAACGTCCTCTTCCTCTCTGTCTGTCTGTCTCCCTCCCTCCCTCCCTCCCTCTCTCCTTCTCTGGGGTACCCCATCTAAGCCTCTTTCCCCTCCGTCTCTCCCTTTTCTATTCTCTCGGATGCGCCACCAACTCAGCGTACAGCTCCTCCGGGAGATCCCTAATCAGCAACACCGTGAGCGCGATGATCTGCCTCGATTTCAGCGGGGGGAACTGCCGTAGGAGCTTCATGGGTCTGGTTTTCATCCCCCCGACCCCATCGTCCCGGCCAAAAGGCGTCAGCTTGGATGAGGGAGGGGGGATGGGGAGAGGGAAGGCGCGCGGGGCGGGGGGGGGGGGAGAAGGAGAAACACGTACGAAGGCGACTCGAGCACCTCGACACGCATCTGGAGGAGTTGGGCGATGACGCAAAGAATGTTGAGGTGGACGCCGTAGGCGAGAAGGAAGTCCCAGAGGATGATAACTTCGTCGAGTCTATGTTGGTTGGTTTGGGAGGGGGAGGACGCGGCGGGCTTTCAGAGAGGAGGGATGGAGGGGAAGGGGGATGAAGAGGGGGAGATACGCACGGTGGTGTACAGGCGCAGAGGGTGAGGACGGCTGTTCGGTGAGTATGGAAGATCAGCTTGAAAACGGAAGATATTGTAAAAGGAGACAGAGACAGGCGCACAAGGGAAGGCGTAGAGCTCGGCAGAGAGATTTTTGCTCCGCAGATAATCGTACAATTCCAGGTCGATCGCCTTGAGGCATCGGTCAAGCAACTGAAATCTAGGTCGTCAGTCCATCTGTGGACCCAGCTCCTCCGGCGTTGCCAGAACAGACCTTGAGACCCCGATGTACTCCAACGAGCGTCGGCGAGACGTAGAGCGGGCAGCACTCCTCGATGAAGCGCGAGAAGCAGTAGAAGGCCTCAATCTGAGAAGGGAGGACGTAGAGGAACGGCGCGGCGAGGACGTTCATGCCTGATGTACCGGTGTCAGTTCCTGTGTATTTCGCACCAATGCGACGCAAGCATACCTTGGACGTAGGTGAATGATTCTGAGAGATGGCGAACGGAGACATGTCAGGATTAAGGGGAGTGACGGCTACGGATAGGAGGAACGAACCTGCATGCGACCAAACAAAGGCGTCCAGCAATCGCACGAGTGCCTGCTCGCTGACCTTGTCCTTGAAGTCCTGGTCGGTCGCTAGTGTCCGGAATGCGTCATTCGTGACTGCAGACAGACAGGAGAGAGGGCACGGTCAGAGCGCGTCGGTGTCTCCCCAGCCAGACGCGTTGTGTTGCCGCCCTTCTGCTGCTGCTGCTTCCACTCACTCTTCTCATGGACAGGCGAGTCGCCTTTGGCAACAAAGGAGAGATACTGGGCCGAGGAGAGCTCGGGTATCCGGAGCAGAATCTTCCAGATCGTCGGACGAAGACTTGGTCGCCCGCCCGCCTGAGAGCGCATCGTTGTCCCTTGCGTCAATCCATGCTCTTGTATGCAAGCATACCCGCCTTTCCAAGTCTATGCTCACCCCTGGCACTCCGACCTCGGGAATACCATCTGTCAGGACCCCTCGTCGCAACTTGCGGTGGTTCTCCTCGATAATCTCCGAGACGGGGCGTTGCCGACCGCTGCTCTTGCGGGATAGCGCCCGGTTCGGGTTGGCGAGTAGAAAGGCAACCTCGTCGTAGGCCGTGTCTGATGAGGAGGATGCCAGGGAGAGAGCTGATGTTGCTGACATGGTGGTGGGTGTTACTGAGAGTTGAAGAGGCAGGGAGAGCGAGGACAGGCGCGTCGAATCGCCTCGACGTGACCCAATACGACCTGACCGTCGTCATGCATCATCACTCCGCCTTTGTCTCTTCAGATATAGACCAGCAGATGCAAACAGCCCTCACAGGGGATGCGAGCTGAAATGACGAGGCGACGACTTTCAGCTTTGAGTGGATTGCCTCCTCGGTCGTCTATGTGAGACGGTATTTTTCAGGAGATCGGCTCAAGCAGTCGGCTATTTCTTCGCTTTCCACACGATACAGAGATTTGGGCATAACATGGCAATTGGAGAGATAGAGACAGAGAGGTAGGGGGTGTAGGAAGGAGAGACGGACACGCAAAAGTGCGGGCCAAGTTGGCGAAGGAAGAGATAGGAATAGGGGGTAATACCGAGAGAATCCTTCCTGTTCTTTTGACGGGTTCAGACCATACTCCAGGGCGGTCCCTTTGGTAACAAGGTATGGGTGGAGCCGACCGCCCGAGATCACGGCCCGCCAAGCTGTCCCCCGAGAGGGATGACTCAAAGCAGGCCACTCATCTCGCTGCTCCGAGGAGTTGTCATCCTGTGGTCTTAAAACTGAAAGAGAGCGAGGGAAAGGTCAGCAGCACACTCAAAAACTTCGGATATTGGGGAGAGGGAAGTCTCACAAGAGGAAGGATAGAGGGGAAGGAGAAGCTGGAAAAGATCAAAGGGTTACCCCTCGTTCGAGAGCGGCGAGCTAGGTCACGTTTGGTCGTCAAGGCCAGTTCATTGGGTAAAGGGGTCCATGCTAATCGAACCTGATCACAAAGCAAGAAGCGGGAGAAAGGCAGGGACAGGCTCCATATGCATTATTTGTTCAAGAGTTTGAGAAGATTCAACAAGAGTAGTGGCAAGAGAGGGTGGCCCAGAGGGCGGGCGGGTGCGAGCGAGCGAACGCGACGCGTCGAAAGTCAACGGACGCGTCGTTGACCAACCAGCCACGCCCTCCAACCTCCACACCTGTCTTCCCGCCCCTGGCCAAAACATGGCTGAACGCTCCCTCACTGGTGGCCTATCCCTCCTGGAGCTCAAGCGTCAGCGGGAAAAACTTGACAAGGTCATCGTTCAAGAGGAAGAGAACGTGGCCAAACACAAAGCACTTCGCGAGCGGGACCGCGTCAAGCAGCACGGAAAGGTCCTCGTCCCGCCGAGCCCCGTCAAGGATAAGCGTGAGTCTCTCACAACCTTTCAGCCAGTTGGTCCCGACTGTGAGAACGAGATTTGTCATAGAAGAAACGGCGATGAGAAGCGGCCTGAGTCTTGAACTCGATGCAGGATGACGGCACGAGCCTCAACCGGTCCAGCTCATGAGGCATCTCGGTATGGACATGCACGGCTCTCGACTGTCATTTATACTAGGGTCGGAGCCCCCCGCTGTGTCTCGAAGCTCATCGTGTACCCAGTGGGAACCTCTAAGTACGATCGCACTGGAACCCTTCCTGTTCATCCACCTCGCAGGCCTGCCACTCTGAGCGTCTTTAGCCCGAGCTGAGCTTGATCGTAGCGCCAGCCTGCTAACTATAATATCAACCTCAATCCAAAACACAGCTCAATCCAAGATTAATTGGGACGACCCGACGCAGGAACTGTCCGGTACATCGTCCAAGCACACGTACAACGCGAAGCGGGGCTGCTTCGATCGTGAGTGTCTGCTTGTCTCCTCATTTGTCAAACTCTCTCGTATCGATTGATGGTGGATACTAGAAAGGAGATGTGCCACAAGCGCCTAAACGGGCCGTGATATGAGCGACTGGTCCATCCCTTCCCCCGGATCCGCGCACTATGATCATCACCGAAACATGTTTGACGAATACCTCTCCTTACAGTTCCAGAATCAAAGCCCAAGCCAAATTCCTCGTACCGCCAACCAGAGCCCACTCGCCCTTCCTCTTTCCTTTCCTCCCTCTCCGCCTCCACCTCCGCCGCATCGGACGCCTCGTCCCGGGTGCCCATCGAGCGGTCTTCGGACTTCTCTTCCAAACCCGCCGTCCCATCATCGTCGTCATTCCGCAAGGGCAAAGACCGCGAAGTCCGTGTGGAGGAGGAGAACTACGCTGTCCGAATGAAGCACGAGCGGCGAGACGAGGGAGAGGAAGAAAAAGAAGGGCAGGGAAGCGACGCCGAATGGGAGAAGCATGGCGCACTTGGAAGCACAAAGCCTGAGGAGGTCAAGCGGAGAGATGACCTGACTGTTCTGGAGCGTCTTGAGAGAGGGCCAAGGGAGTTTGGGTCGGGACCGGAGGGGGATGGAAAGTGGCAGTCCGTGGAGCCGAATTCGGGGATCAGACTCAGGTTGGTCGTGGTTGTTCCGCCGTCATGCCCGGTTTGGTCGAAGCTGATGGCATTGAATCTCACGCCGTTTTCCCACAGCAAACGTATTCTCTCTCATGCGACCCTCCAAGATCACTTCGACGGCCGCTTTCATGTCTCCCCCTCGCTTCTCTACTCGGTCATTCGCCTCTCGCGCGATGGCACGGCCTACGACCTCCCGCTCGAAGGCGACTGGATCACCATCGCCGTCGTCGCAGAGCAGAATGGACCGATCCGGACGACCAAGCCTGGTCCGCAGATGGCGGATCGCGAGAACGCCGTTGACGAGGACGGCGACGAGAATGGCGGTGTCGGGCGGGGTGGCAGGTTGAAGAAAAAACCCGCCATCGGCCCTCGCAAGTTCGTCTCGTACAAGCTCGTTTCGCTCCCTCAGCGAGGGAACAACCGTAGCGTTGGCGGCTCTTCAATATCCGCGGGAGGTGATGCATCTATCAACCTTCTGCTATTCGAGGCTGACTCGGAGACGAAGAGCGCTTCAACGGGGAAGCGGACCTGGCGGGGCGGGAGCGGTGGCGCATTCGAGAAGTTTTGGAACGTCAAGATTGGGACGGTGCTTGCTATCATGAACCCGAGGGTTCTGCGGCCTCTTAAGGTGCGTCTGCCCGTTGTGGCTCGCTGCGCGGCCCCTCATACACCTGCGCGACCTGCTATTGATGTCTAGCACGCGCCATAGAACGCCAAGTCCCCTCATCCCCTCACCAACGTGCTCGCGATCAACCCGGAGTCGGTCGAGTCCATCACCGAGATCGGGTTCGCAAATGACCTCGGGACATGCACAGCCCGGAAAGTCGACGGTGCACGATGCTCAAGCTGGGTCGACAAGTGAGATTACCGTGGTTCACGGAGCAATCGCAGCTCTGAAGCTAATGAAGCATTCTCTTCTTTCTAGGCGGGTCTCGGATATCTGCGAGTATCATATTCACACTGCGCTCAAGAAGGCGAGGGCGGGACGAGCAGAGTTCTCTTCGAGGTGGGTCTCTCTCATCGATTCTAGTGCTAGGACGGCTGTTCGCCTGCTGACATCGCTCTGCGTTGGCCCCTTCACAGCACCTCATCCTTCGCCATGGGCACCCGCTCAGCCAACCCACGCGCCGCGTCTGCAACTTCAGTCGCAGCCAATGCGCGCTTCGCTGGCGGCAGCGTTGGAGGCGGCTCCAAGAGTAGGGACATCCACGGGAAATACGACCCAGTCAACAGAACCGGCCTCCTCCCTCGCGACACCCGCGAGTCCGCCAACTCGTCATCGGCGTACATCGTAAGCGGGCGGACGGTCCAATCGACCGGGTCCGAGTTCGTTGGCGAGAAGATTGGGTTTCAGAAAGCGTCGCTTTTGAAGCGGAAGCGCGAGCAGAGGAACGCCGAGGAAGAAATTCTCTCTCTTCTGGGCCGGGATGGTGGACGCACCGAGGGAGGCAGGAACCTGATGCTGGCGATGGGGGACGAAACCTCTGGAGGAGGGGAGGCGGGGGAGGCACCCAAGAGGAAGTCTGCCTTCAGCGCAGAGGACATCCGGCGGATCGGATTCGACCCAACGCTGAAGGGTGCTGGAGGAGTGAGGCGGGAGGAGTCCATCCGGGAGACGAAGGAGCGGGTGAGTTCGACGTGTGCTCCATCACTATTGCCGTGGTGGAATACTGAAAACGACCTGCCAACTATCAGCTCGCAGCCATCGCAGATCTTTCAGGAAGCAAATCTAAGCGGGAGCTCAAGCTCGGCCCTGTGCCGGGCAAAAAACAGCGGTCTTCGGTGCAGATCCCAGCAGCATCGTCAGGAAGGAATGCGACCATGATAAAGAGGATGAGAAACTTGAGCTCGGATGACGACAAGGACGGCGACGGCGGTGGGGACAGTGATGACTCACTCGAAATTGAGGGTGCGCCGGGCGGCGAACGATGAATGGGCTTATCGAGGATGCGCGCGAGCCTGTTATGGGGGTGAGATTCTCCGTGTCGCCTGCCATGTCTAAGTCGGATTACGCTATTTGGAGAAGCATCGGCGGCCGTGTTTTCGCCTCACCCCCCCCGGTTGCCACTTTGCCGGACCGACCACCTGCGGATCTAGAGCCGAGACTGTCATCCGCGGACCACACGTGGAGGGCAGAGCTAATACAATCAGTCATCGATCGCTCGCACTCGCCGGCGGAGCAGCCTGCCAAAGCTTCAGATCGCGAAGGGTCAGTCGCCGAGCACCGTCCTCTCTGTTCCACTCTCCTTTCCCTTTTGCGCTTCCATCCATCCCCCAACCTCCCCTACTGCTCTATTCCCCCTCCAGCTCCTGCCATCAGCTCCTTTCCTATCGTTTAACCAGCATGTCCGCCGCCGTCCCCCAGTCTTTCTACGCGCTCCGCGCCCCGACCAAGAAGGGCGAGATTGACTTCTCCGAGTTCAAGGGCAAGGTTAGTCAGCCAGTCACGCTCTACTAGTGTCTTGTGTCATTACAGTGACCCCCAAGAAAATATGGGGTCTAGGAGGCCAGGAGCTAGGTGGGATAGGAAGGAGAAGCGAAGGAGGGCTGGTGGTCAAATAAGTCAGGCGCGCCCAGGAGGACTGACGTCTTATCACGCGTCATTGGCCTCCATGACAGGTCGTCCTCATCGTCAACATAGCCTCAAACTGGTGAGTCTTAACTCTTATCCTATTATCTAACAGTCCTCGGAGCTGAGGCATTTTATCTACCTCGGGTCAGCGGTTTCACCTACCAGGTCCGCCCTCAGCGCATCATCCTCTCCTGCGTCGCTGTCCTGACCATGTACTGGCTTTCCACCAGAACACTGGCCTCGAGGCTCTTTACCAGAAGTACAAGGACCGCGGACTCGTCGTTTGCGGCTTCCCCTGCAACCAAGGGCGTCTTTTTCCCTTTTGAAACATCGTGTCTAGCGCTGACTGTCTGTTTTCTCCTATACTAGTTCGGAGGTCAGGAGCCCGGCAACGACGACGAAATTGTCACCCAGTGCCAACTTAACTACGGAGTGACTTTCCCTCTGGCCAAGAAGGGGGACGTCAATGGACCCAACGCCCAGCCGACGTTCGAATTCCTCAAGGAGAAGACCCCCCGGTTTTTCGGTCTCTACTCGAACATTACCTGGAACTACGAGAAGGTACGTTCGATGAAGCGCGAGCTCTGCTTGGCTAATTGCCTTGGGCAATTTGTGCGACGGAAATGGCTGACCTGACTGCATCTCCGGTCTGTCATCCTTGCAGTTCCTCATCGACCGGGAGGGCAACGTCGCCAGCCGCTGGAACTCGACCTACAAGCCCGAGTCGCTAGAGGCCGAGATTGAGAAGCTCCTTGGTCCTGCTTAAATTGGAGAGGAATAAGAGGGACGACAGGAGTTGGTGGCAGTGTGCCAGACTCGATTATATCCAATGTCCATTCTCATATAGGAGGTCCTTCGAGAGGAGGAGAATCGAACCGCAACGCACTGGCTGTGACGAGCTACAAATAATCGTTGACCTTGGTGTAGCCCAATAGTCTCCATGACGACAGAGACAGACATATCTGACGGGGCCTCGCTCTCGCCGCACGACCAACCCACGTCACCGAGTCCTTCGCTTGCCTTTCACCCTCAACCACCATCCCATCATCCAACCTCGCCGACCCCATCGTCTGCCCCGATCCACCCCTCATGTCCGACCTAGGAAACAATGAACAACCCAAAACCCAGCAAGAGGCAGGCACCCCCACTGCGTCGGCCTCCACCTCCGCGCACGCCGTGCTCGCCCTCCCGGCGCCGCCATCCAAGGAGCAGACCAAGAACGTCCAGAAGATCGATTTGGGCGACTCGGAAGGCAATGGTGGTACCACTTTCAAGTTTGATGAGCTGGGGCCTCTTGTAGTGAGTCCATTCACATTAGTCGTCTCGGTGTGGTTGCCCAGGTTCAAGTGGGTTCCATGTGAGGGCTTTATGCCTGATTGCCCTACGTCAAGCTAGCGAGTCTTCGTTGGACCGGTCCTCCAGGCAGATGCGCCATATCTAACTCTTTGAGAGCTAGAGGCTCAAGAGGGATACGTGGTATTGCTCGCACTGTCGCATCCGTCCTCGCTGTTGGCTCGCTTGCTTCATGGTTCTTATGAAGCTTGCTGCTTGTACATGCAGCGCTGCAACGCTCATGAACATAACTTCGCGACTGTTCTAGAAGTCCCTTGCAATTCACTTGGCTGCTGATGAGCGTTGAATCGAGGCGCGCCCTCGCTCGAGATCGCGCATAAGTCCGAGTGTTAAATACAGGACCGCCCACTGGTCCTTCTTGTTGTCAGAATCAGATTAGGCTGCTGAAGATGTCTCTCTGTTCTTTCCTTCCTTTTCCCTCCCAGGTCAACAGCGACGGCGTAGGTGTCATCTCAAACCTTTAATCGACGATTTACGGCTGACATGTCTCCTTACCTCCTGTTCATCATCAGACCCTCTCTCGTATCACCAACTGGAAGGAGCTCTCCCAGGATGAGCGCGATCGGACCGTTCGTCTCCTCGTCAAGAAGCGCAACCTGTCCGTCGCTGTGGTTTCGTATTCTCGCTACATACGCGCCATGCCACTGCCACTGACATCTTCTCCCCTCCACAGCGCTCGCCTGGACGCTCAGACGCCCCCTCCCTCGGATTCGAACGGTGCTCCCTTGCTCTCGACTGCAGCCTCTAACGGTGCGTCCGCCAGGTCGATCGAGGAGTCCTCCTCGACGCTGCCCGACTTATCTGGTCCAAGCCACGGAACGATGGTGAGCCATTCTCCTACTCTTCCTATGAGTTCTTCTTTGCCTGCGTGCGCCTGAGCTGACCGAGTCACCCGACGCCCTTCTTGGGCATGATTGAGGTCGATCCACACTCGGTCGGTAAACTGGAGGCGCGTTGGGTTGAAGAGAAGATTGTCGATCTCTTGCGAGACGCGCGGAAGTCGATGGACGCTGATACTGAGGACAAGGAGGCGACTGAGGTGAAGCGTTACGACGAGACGAGCTGAAGGGCAGGGTGCCCAGCTAAGGGACGATGGGGTAGATATGTGTTACTTATGATGACAGCTTCTAGATATACGAAGCAGGATGGCAAGAGAGAGACACGTGGACCTTGAATCTGACAAAGATGGAGGGAGGTTTGATAAGCCATCACTACCGAGATAGAAAGAAGGGAAAGAGTTCGGAGTGGAGAGAAGAGTATAAAGATGAACAAGGGTCAAGCGCAGGGAGAGGGAACCACAAGAGAAGCGAGAGCCGGCTCTCGGAACGGGTTTGCTGCTGATGCTTATCCAGCCTTCCAGGTACTCGAAGCTGGACCCAGCTACAAAGTAGCCATTCTTGGAGAACTGAGGCGCTTGCAGGCCGACGTGCCGAGATTGGAAGTCGCGTCCTGCGCCTGAGACACTGTTGCCACACCACACACACGAGCTCAAGATTTTGTGGACCATGAATGTAGTACAACAGAGTCAGCGAGCGATGAAGGCGTGCGGTGTGGCGAGAGAGTAGAGCGAATGATGCAGGGGGGTTCGACCCTATAGCTGGTCGGCAGACAGCTCCTTGATATGAATTACCCTTTACGATACTTGTCAATTTAATATATTACCTTGTTGAGCAGCTATAAGTGTCAACTCGAGTGTTAAAAGGATCGATCTCCGATGTAGAGACTTTTGGAGGCTATAAGAGTTGAACTCATGACCTTACACATGCTAAGCGTACGCTCTACCAACTGAGCTAAACCCCCAAATGGTACTGTGAGAACCAATTTGGAACGACCCATTATCACCTTCTAATCAACTATGAGCCATCATTTTCCCAAAGGGGTGACTTGCCCTCTCCGACCCATACCGATCCTTATACCCGCTCCAGCGCGAATACACCAACTATACTGGCATCACGCGAGCAGATCTCCGCATCGATCGCTTCTACCTGTCCCCTCTACTCGCTAGCCGAGCCGTGCGACAGCGCTTCCTGCCACGACCGTCTGGCCATCTCTACTCTAGCCACAAGCCGATCGCACTCAGCCTCGCCTTCCCAGGAGCAACAGAGCACGGTCCCGGAGCATACAAGATCGGCACACACCTGTTGAAGATTACCGGTTTTGTCGAATACTTCCTATTCCATATCCCCGAGTGGTACCACGATGCGCTTACAGAGACCAGGGACCCCTTCGGGGCTTGAGACCAGACCAAGGTTCAGATAGCGGATCACGCGTCTGACATCTCAAGACACCTCGCCCGAATGAGCAGAGTGCCAGGCGGGGATCCACACAGGTCGATCCTCCAAGGCCACGCTCTCCGAGCCCACCTCGAACCAGCCAACACAAGCGAGTATGCCGTCAAGCAGCGACTCAAGATCGTCCGCCAGGCCGACACCATCGCAGCCCTTCGGCCACTCGACAACCCAGCAGCCGCAGCCGCCACACACAACGAGAGCATCCTAGCTACTGCACACGCCTTCTACATGACTCTCTACGAGACCAAGCCGACGCCAGCTGCCAAGCACGCCAACGTCCTCCGATATGTCACCAACACTCTCGACAACGCCCAGAGTCGCACCCTCGAGAAACCCTTCGAACCGGACGAGCTCAGGCGGGCCACGTTCCGATCGAACCGTAACAAGTCACCAGGAAGCGACGGGATCCCCGTCGAATTCTACCAGGCCACTTGGGCTGCCGTCGGCCCGATCCTCCTCAGCCTACTGAACCTCGTCCCCGAGACAGGCCTCCGATCAGCCTCACAGCGCGAGGCCCATATCCACCTGATCTTCAAGAAGAAGGGAGACCGCGACCAGGTTGCCAACTATCGTCCGATCTCGCTCATCAACGTTGACGCTCGCATCTTCTCCCTTGCCATCAACAGCCGCCTGCTCACCGTCGTCGACACCCTCATCGACGGGGACCAGACAGGCTTCCTCCCTGGCCGCGACTCGGGTCGCAACATCTCCTCCCTCCAGCTCGCCATTGACGACGAAGACCTCTTGCCTGGCGTCCTCGCCCAAGTCGACTTCGAGAAGGCATACGACAGAGTGTCGCACGACTTTGTTGGCCCCTGCCTCAGCCACATGGGGTTCGGTCCGCGCGCCGCTGCGTGGATCACCTCAACGATGACCTCTCAGACTGCTCGGCTCATGATCAACGGATGGATGGGTCAAGCCATCGACATCCGGTCTGGTGTCCGACAGGGCGATCCCGCGGCACCGACGATCTTCGCCCTCCTCCTGGAGCCGCTGGCATGTATGCTCCGCCATCGCCTCCCACCGGCCAATCCACCCCCTCTACATGAGCGGAAGGTCCTTCTCTTTGCAGACGATCTAAGTATCCGGTGTCGGACCTGGTCGGAGGTCGATGAGGCGACGGTCTGCCTCCGAGAGTACGAGAAAGCCGCAGCAAGCAAGCTGAACTACCAGAAATCACTCCTTTATCCTCTAGGGTCATGCCGGACGGATGCGCCAACGATGTACCACGAATGGCGCGTACAAACGCTGTCATTCGACTTCCTCGGCGTTCCATGTGGTCGCACGGTCAACGTGCCTGCTTGCTGGCGAGATGTCATCGGCAAACTGAAGGCTCGACTCGCGCGCATCCCGCTGCACGATCTCCCTCTCCTTGCGCGATGCAACGTCATCAACCAGTACATCTACTCGAAGATCATCTACCTGGACCGCTTCCTGCCGTGCCCAGACGATATCCTGGAAGACCTCGAGGCAACGGCCTACAAGTCCCTCTACCGATCGAAACACCACGACGTCAGCAGAGAACGTCTAGAAACCCCTCGAGACCTCGGCGGCTTCGGCTTCACGCCACTCCGATTCCGGCTCATCAAAGCGCGCGCCCAGTGGGCTGGCGATGTGCTCTTCCGACCGGAGCTTCCCGCATCGATCCGTATTCGCAAGCGGATCATCCATACCATGAGCCTCGACCCAGGGGCTTATAGAATGCTGACTCGCACCATATTCAGGGATGGAGAGTTCATCAGAGGACCTCGGCCCGCCAATTTCAGCTGGCTAGGCGTATTTCTTTCCCCAGTGGAAGGTCAATGGTTCTTCCCAGCCGTCTGGTGGAATGCCATCACAAAGCTCCAAGGAGCTCTCCCTGCGCGATGCCAGGCTTACCTCCGGGCATGGTTCGAAGAAGTCAGCTTTGACATGAGTTACTGGAATCAAGACCGCTGGAGGAACGCTGTCCACTGGATGTCTACGTTCGGTACAGATAGCCAGTTGCGGCTGGGTCTCCTCCCTATCCACACAAACCTCGGCCGGCTGAACGCCCCTCGTGAACCCCACGGCGCACACAGTCGTACTCTAGCCAACCGCGGCCTCATCATCCCAAAGGGGTGGCAAGACCACTTTCCGGCGCTTACCAAGATCGATTGGAAGCGTCAGTGGTGCCTGCTGAAGGCCGTGTCCCGAGCGTCGCCCGAAGACGTCGACTTGGCCCATCGCTTCTCGCTGTACAGACTCCCTCCAGGAAAGTATACTGCTGCAGCATTCCTCGCCGACGGAACCGCTACGCCGCACAACAGGTCCAAGCGATGTGCGCTGTGCCTGACGGCCCCCGTTGAGTCCTTCTTCCACCTCTTCGACGAGCCGTGTCCCGTCGTGCGCGCTATCTGGTCGGCTGCGGCAGCGCGTGCCTCTCCTTCACTCCCCTCCCATCCTCCCTCCCTCCAGACGCTTGTCTGCCCGACGCCGTCGCCGCCGAGGGCGACCTTCCTCTTCCACTGCATCTTTGTAGCCCGGACATGGCGATTCGTCCGGAGGCGGAGATACAGCAAGATCGCAGCCCTCGACCCTGTCACGGACGAGGAGATCCGCAAGATCGCGTCTACGATCCGGCAGACACACTGGCAGTCGAGCATGAGGTGGATAGCTGGCAGTGGCCAGATGGCTGGAGCTACGGTCGGCGCCGACACCGATCCTGGGTGACAAGCAGGTCTGGGGTGGGGAAGTATGGCTGGTCCATAGCCACTGCTTGATGTAGCTGGTCATCTTAATATCTTACCTTTTCTAATGGGCCTATGTCCATAACCCATCTTTTGTTTTCCTTCCATCCCTACTTTCATTTTCGCTTTCCTTCTATCTAGCTACGAATCACCATCTCTCATAGAGTTACCTCGTTCTCTACGTATAACTCATGACTTAAATACAAAAAAAAAAAGTGACTTAAATACAAAGAAAGTATAACTCATGACTTGAATACAAAAAAGGTGGCAGGACCACTTCCCGGCGCTTACCAAGGTCGGCTGGAAGCGTCAGTGGTGGTTGCTGAAGGCCGTGTCCCGAACGTCGCCCGAGGACGTCGACTTGGCCCATCGCTTCTCGCTGTACAGACTCCCTCCAGGAAAGTATACTGCTGCAGCATTCCTCGCCGACGGGACCGCTACGCCGCACAACAGGTCCAAGCGATGTGCGCTGTGCCTGACGGCCCCCGTTGAGTCCCTCTTCCGCCTCTCCTTCACTCCCCCTTCATCCTCCCTCTCTCCAGACGCTTGTCTGCCCGACACCGTCTGTGATGAGTGGGTTTCATGCTTTAACCATTTTGACACGTGTCCTAGTAAAAGGCACTAAATCGGATCGCGAATGACCCAATTGCATGAGACTAAGTAGCCAATGGCGAAACAGGAGCGTGATCCTGACACTGTCGCCGCCGAGGGCGGTCTTTCTCTTCCACTGCATCTTTGTAGCCCGGACATGGCGATTCGTCCGGAGGCGGAGGTACAGCAAGAACGCAGCTCTCGACCCTGTCATGGACGAGGAGATCCACAAGATCGCGTCTACGACCTGGCAGACACACTGGCAGTCGAGCACGAGGTGACTGGCTGGCAGTGGCAAGATGGACGGGACTGCTGTCGGTGCCGCCATCGATCCTGGGTGAAAAGCAGGTCAGGGGTGGAGAAGTATGGTTAGACCATAGACCATAGCCACCGCTTGACATAACTGGTCATCTTGATATCTTACCTTATCTAATGGACCTATGTCCATAACTCATATTTTGCTTTCCTTCCACCCCTACTTTCATTTTCGCTCTCCCTCTATCTAGCTACGAATCACCATCTCTCGTAGGGGTGCCTTGTTCTTTACGTATAACTCATGATCTAGATACAAAGAGACGACACTGAGTCATCTAGACCCCTTTAACGCCATTTGAGACGAAACACCCTTAACTTCTCTCAGAGGCTCTTAAGGCACCGAAGGCTTTCAAGGCCCCGAAAGATCTCTCTGATCCACTATCCTCTCATACAAGAAGCGCACGTCGAACGAGGCCGTGCCCACTCGAGACGCGACTGTTATGCTCTCCCATGCTACCTACCGAACGCCCCGAGACATCCGTCAGCAAGAACACCCCTGGCGCCCCCACCACCGCGACAAAACCGCCGACCCGCCGCATCACCATGTCGAAATCGCCCGCTAACGAGTATACTGTCGCTGGAAGCGACATCATCCCGTCCCACCCGGCGCCTCCCTTTCCCCTCACCCACCAGTGAGACTCTCAATAACCTGCTTTCGTTTTGACGCCTCCTCTCGCACCAGCGCCTTTCGCGCCAACACCGCCCGCCCCTCCTCCTCCTGCTCTCTCCATCGATCTCGGAAACTGCCTCGCCATCACCGTCCCGAGGAACTTCATTCCCCACGAAATTCCCCTTGCGAGAATCAAGTGCGACGAGAGACTCACCTGTCTCACCCTTCCGTTCGAGTACCCAGACGGAAGGAGGCCTTTCCAGGTCACGGACAGAAAGGACGCGTAAGCCATCCTTACCCTGCTTCAGAGCCCGCCCCTCAACGTCGCGGGTCTCAAGCCGCAGATCCGCTCCTGCTATAACACCCAGAAAAATTATCTGTAGAATGCCTGGCTGGAGGACTCTGAAGAAGGCAAGGGCCTGAGACGGAGGACGAGTTCCGGAGGCAGGTGGCTGCCTTTGGTGTGGTGTCGTTTTGTTTCAGCGCCAATATGACCCCGAAAGTCATGATCAAGCTCCTGTTTCGCCAATGGCTCCTTGATCTCATGCAATTGGGTCTCTTGAGATCCGTTTGAATGTCTTTCACGGGGGCATATGTCGAGATGGGTAGACATGGAACTTCATCCCTCACACCAAGAGTACCCGGGGCTTCTATGGGCCGAGTTCGGGTCATGCTTGAACTCTCTGAATCCAAGAAGATGATCCAGGTTGACGCCATTTTCCGGACGTCCACAGGTTTGGACAAACCACGAGGTCATCTTCAAGCCTTTCTAGCCAGCCTCCGCCATGATCTCCCCCTCTCGCTCATCGTCAACGCACTGCTACTATTGCCACTCGACAGAGCATGATCGCGTCCAGTGCCCCATCACCTGTGGTGCAAGGGATACGGGCTGGGATCTCATCGCTCTGATCGCTTCCGGGGCCGTCCCAAGGCCAACCTCTCAGTCGGAGCGCAAGCTGCGACCGGGAGAACGCGCCCGTGCCAGTGAACGCCCCCGGTGTCCAGCTCATTGACCCCTCGAACCCGAACAAGCTGCCTCGAGCGGGTCCATTGTACCTCAGACTAATACCCTCCCTCCTCGTTCAGCTACTGCCGCGTCCTCGACGGCTCCCGCTTTCGCCCCTGCTCCCGCCTCACAGACTGGCTCTGCCGCTGCGCCTGATTCTTCCGCCGAGGCCGTCGCGCCGGTGCCTCAGGGCACGTTCACCTCCCAGTACGCTCTCAGGGCTGCTGTAGCATCTTTAAACCGCCCCGGGACCGACAATGAGCCCAAGAAGACTGGCATGGTCATTGGCGGCGACACTCTGAACGACGATAAACACAACTCCTCCTCCCAATCTTCTCCTCTTACGGCCCTCTCTCACCCAGCCATGAAGAATATCCTCCCAACCACGGCCTTGACCGAGGACATGGAAGAGTGATGGTGTCCAATAATCTTCAGATCGTCGCGGCGGGCATCGAATGGTCCAACGTGTGTTCACGCGAGATCATGCTCGCAACCATCTCCTGTCCTCCTACTCTGGCTCTACTACCGACGTACATCTCCTCTCCTAAGTGACATGTGAAATGCCTGAACAGGTGGCGGCTTGGACAGCCGAAAGTAGAAATCAGGGCCTTCGCCGTCTACACCCCTGCCGAAGTCGCTCGTCGACGAAGACATTCCTCGACGAAAGAAGAACTCGACGAGATGAGCCCCAACACCAACAATCCCCGAGGGGACCAGATAAGACCGGTCGTTCGCGCCTTCGCACATTCAGACCCGTTCCGTGGCCTGCACGCACTTCGTCGTGCGTACTCCAACCCATTCTGGCGCCACATGAGCAGACTGCCGCCTTGATCTCTTTCATTTCTCCCTCTTGCTATTCAGCCGAACCTTATACCAGAGTACCTTACCCCACCAGTCTGGCTGTCTTTACTCAGCCACAACTACGTCAAGCTCCATCTTACTATTCCAGGCGCAGCGAACACGGGCCCGGCTCATACATGATCGGCACCTACCTCCTTAAGCCCAGAAGCTTCGTTCAGTTCTTCTTCCGCCACATTTTTAGGTGGTATCATGATGTCTCACAGATTTCGATGATCCCTTCCAAGCCTGGGACAAGACTAAGCTCCACATCACTCAGTCGACAGATTGATCGGAGGAGATCGAAAACGCTCTTTGCTCTACGGCTATGCTCTATGAGTCCATGTCCATCCGGTCAATACGAGCAACTGTGCCATCAGCCGTCGCCTCAAGATCTTCCGACAGGCCGGCAACATCGATGCCCTCCGCCTCATCGACGACCCGAAGGCTGAAGCGGTCACTTCCATCCACGACATCCTCACCACTGTCCACTCTTATTCACCACCCTCTGGGAGTCTAGACCTACACCAGACAACCAACTAACACGCAGAGTTCCTCGATTAAGCACCAGTGAATTCGACCTCTCTCAGAGTCAGGACCTCGATCGTCGACGTCGACCAGACGGACTTCCTTCCGGGGCGCGACTGTAGCCGCGGCTCTAGCAGCAACATATTCGCTCTCCAACGACGAAACACGACTGACACATCCAGACCGAGTAGTTCAAAATACTGGGTGCCCCTTGTGAGCGTGATTTCAACCCGGATCGCGTCTGAACGGACGTCATCTAGACCCAAAGACCAGCTTCGCCCGTCTCCCGTTTCACGACCTCCCGCTCACCACTCGATACCGTATCATCAGCCAGTATATCTGCTCGAAGGTGATCTACCTTGAACGCTTCCCATACTGCCTCAAACCATTCCTCGGCGACTTTGAGAACTCAGCCCACGACGCTATCTGGGGCTTGTGCCTCCCACAGGTCCTGTCAGGATCTTGCGGACTTGCCACCTTGGTTCTGCGCCTGGCTAACTCTGTGCCTGTGTTGCCTTCTCCCTGCTTGCTCCGCATTCCCTCACCTTGGACCATTATTTCGCCACATTGACTCGCGTTTCATGTCTTATTACTCTCTCTTCTCTTTTATTTCGTCATCTGCCCTACAGTCTTTGCGTTTTCGCGCTTCTCACCCCCTCCCTTTTTCTTACTCCTGGTCCATAAAACGCTCAGTTCATCGTAGATTTTGTTTTGCACTCTGACTATCATTTGGACCCGACAAACCTGCCCAAGACCCTTAAGCGAGCCCGTGTCACCTCCATCACTTCAGTTCCATTTCATCACCCGCCACCGCTCTCTGTACACTTCGTCGCCGACGTCCCTCTCCTCGCCCAATCCTCTCTGCGATCGACCCTTGGTCCAATCCTAACAGGTCCAAAGACTTCGACTGGAAATCCCCCTTGAAGCATGGCGATTTCGGCATCCCATCGCTCGTTTACAGACTCAGTGCTGCTCCAGCTCAGTGGATCTGGGGAGTTCACTTCCGACCAGAGCTTCCAGTGTCAACTTGTACCCGGACCCGCCTCATCAGCAAGATCTGTAGTCAGTCAAACAACTTCATGACTGACACCGTCCTCAGCAGGCTCGGAGAACTCACGATGCCTGGCCCAGACATTTTGCTCAGCTGAGAAGGCCTCGTTGTCTCCTCACCCACCGACCCTCACCCCCCTTCTGGTGCTACCGCCCTGTACACAAGTTTTAACGCGTTCTCCCCGTACGCTGGCGGGCTGTTGCGCGTACCTGGACGGCTGGCAAAAGGATCTCTCAACTCTCATCAATACCGACTGGAAATGACGCTGGTGTCAGCTCAAGGCCCTTTCCCGCGCGTTGCCTGAAGACGTCAACTTTGCACGCCGTTTTCTCTATGTTCTCCACCCGAGCAAGTATACCGCGTCGGCCTCGCTCGCGGACGGCACATCCACCCCACCCCACGAGAGTAGATGTTGCGTGTCCTGTCTGGCTCCCCCAGCCGAGTCTTTCTTCCATATCTTCGATGAGCTCTGTCCTGTGGTACGCGCCGTCTGGACCGCTGCCGCAGCATTTGTCCCCTCCCCCCCCCTCCCCCCCCCTACCTCTTTCGCCGATCCCTCTTCCATCTAGAGGCTCGTCTGTCCAACACCTTCGCCTCCCCGGCAGGTCCTTTTTGTCACGAGATTCTCGTCGCCTGGGCCTGGTGCCTTCTCCGCCGCCGATGGCACAACAAGCTCAAGGATCTCGTTCATGTTACGGACGGCGAGATCTGAAAGTCGCATCCACCATCCGGCGCAAGCATCGGTCGACGGATACGCGGTGGGGATGTCCAACGCAATCGTGCGATTTTGGTCTCCTCTTCTCTTCCCCTTCCTACCCACGTTCGTATTCCTCCCTTTCGACTCTCTCCTTCTTGTTGTGCTCTTCTATCTTCTCCCCTCTTCCCCATTCCGCTCTTTCTAACATGGAAAATCCCCTCTTTCAGCCACTCGCCCTCCCCCTCTCGCCATCTCTCATAGTTCCGTGCCATCCTCTATGCTTGATCCATGGCTTACAATACCAAAACAGGCATTCTTGCCCTGTTCGGAGCCAGTCCTTTGCATTGAGGCGATCGGAAAGCCTTCGGCGTGCCGTCCAGGCTTAACCTCCAAGTTCTATCGTAGAGCTCTGAGTTTAGCCTGCGTTCTCAACTTCTTTCCAATGAGTCCAAGTTTTTATTGTTCCGCCGAGAAGCCCCTGCTGGCGTCGATGTAGATCAGACAGCAAGCACAAGGCATAGATCAGCAAGAACAAGCCACCCACTAGACATATATGTTGTTGATTGGAGAGCCCATATTGTATAACGGATGATCATCTAAGCGTGTGTCGCGCGCATCGGAGCTCGACCTCAACCAGCTCGAGCCGTCTCGCAAAGTGGGGACGCGCAACTCGCAACTTGCAGAGATGCTGATCCCTTCGCTTCCGTCTCATCTTTGGCCGATGCCGCCGATCCACGCCCCTGAATCTTTGCAGCAAGCCTTCACCAGAGCTCGAGCCATGTTGTATCATCCTTGTTTATGTGAAGTGTCTGCCTGCATCTTAAGGAATGCAGTTCCATTTCAACCCAAGACTCGCGCGCTCTTCTGGCCGATGACATCTGCATTTCCGGAGCTGAAGACCCGCCCGATGACGGGATCACGCGCGCTCGGTAGGATCGCAAGGAAGCGCACAAGATGGTCCGGCTTGATTCAGACGGTGCTAAGGAAGCGAGCGGGCGAGGACGATGAATGAAGGGTCGGGGTTCGGTGCCTGCGCGACGATGCAACCGCGCGGCCGCTCCTTGGTCGCCCTCGCCTGTCGAGTCGGCGAGCCCTTCCTTGCCCTTCCTTCGACTGCCTCAACACCTGTCGCGGCCTCCCCTTCCCTCCTCTTCACGTTCTGCCTCCCCCTCCCTCGCTTCCCCCCTTCCTCCCCTATCGTCGCGTCGCTCTTCTGGTGTATCCCTTCTCTACGGCCGTCACTAGTCCGGTTCGACTCGCCTTGCGCCCTACCTTTCTCACTCCACCCAACGCGCGCGCCGGCGATCCCGTCGTCTCGGTCAGCAGCAGCAGCAAGCAAGCACCATCTTCCCGGTCGCAGACACTTCTCTCTCCATCTTCCCTTCTACCCGCACCGCTCCTCGTACGCGAGGCTTCTACGTAGCCAGCGACCATGAGCGCTCCCCAGCAAGCCTCGGAGGGTGCCGGCGCCGGCGCTGCCAAGGGACACCCCGTCCGGATCGGCCAGTATCACCTGCTGCAAACGCTTGGGACTGGTAGCTTTGGCAAGGTCAAGCGTGCGTATCTCGTCTCTCTCCGTCTTTCGCTGTCGCCAGTGGACGCGCTGAGTGAGGAGGAAGGGACGTGGAGATCGGGCCGACGACGTCGGGCCGCCTTGTCGGCGAGAGGCGAGGGCTGGTGTTCCAGGACGTTGGATGGCGACGGGTCGCGAGCCGTCTGCTGAGGCCCATCTTCTGAGCCTCAAGGAGTTTCTCGACAAGGGGGACTCCTATGAGAGCAGGGCCACAATAATGAGGCGGTTTGTTCACTCAACGGATCGACGTCGACGTTTCGCCTGAACGACGGGCGCTTCTTCGTACGCTCGTCCCCTCCTCTCCGAAGAGGGCGAGCCACCGAGTCGCCGCCGGGTTCTTGCATACCTACCTGACCAGAAGTAGGGTTCTTTTGCGTGACTCTTCTGTGCGAGCTCGAACGAGATGGCGACGGTGGCGATAAGGCCATTTCGATGGGGACTGGTTGGGCCCTGCTCCTGCCCCTGCCTTTCCTCTCTCGCTATCTCATGCTCCAGCTCGGGCTATGACTGGCTTAAAGGCCATCCGCTGTTTTTTTTCTCCTTCCAAGCACAACACGAGTGCTCGCTGTGCTTGCTCTCGCATGCTGTCTTCTCTCTCGTGCCGTGAGCCGCCTCAACTAGACTCGGAGCCGCCCGACTGACAAAAGCCCTCGCTCGCCCTACCTCCCGCTTCCTCGGTTCCCTCTCGCTGGCTCGTCCCGCACATCGATGCCTTCCTTCCTCTACTTCCAGTCGCTGTGCACTCTGTGACGGGCCACAAAGTCGCGATGAAGATCATCAACCGCAAGAAGATCATCAACATGGACATGACGCCCCGAGTCAAGCGCGAGATCCAGTATCTTAAGCTCCTTCGGCATCCGCACATCATCAAGCTGTCAGTGTCGCGCGCACTTCGCTACTGCCTCGTGGGACAGAAGATACTGAGATTTCACACCATCAACCACAGCTACGAGGTCATCACGACGCCGACCGACATCATCATGGTCATCGAATACGCCGGAGGAGAGCTCTTCAACTACATCGTGGAGGTCTGTCTACGAAGAAAGCTTTGTTGGCTCTCTCAAGCGGTACTGACGTGCCCTCCTTGCTTCTACCCGAGCAGAAGGGAAAGGTGCGACTCCTCCTTTCGATAGCTGGACGCATCCCCTCCCCCTATGACTCACTTTCCCACTCTTTTCGCAGATGCCCGAGGATGAAGCACGCCGCTTCTTCCAGCAGATCATCTGCGCCATCGAGTACTGCCACCGGCATAAGATCGTGCATCGTGACCTGAAGTTAGTCTGTCCTTGAAACGCGTTTGCCTGCTTGGTCGCTGATCTGCCCTTCTGCTCCTATTCAGACCGGAGAAGTGCGTCTCTCAACGCTCGCGTCCCCTTCCTCCTCGACGTGACTAATAACGACGCGTTTATCCCTCTTTCTCTCTTAGCCTCCTTCTCGATGACCAGCTTAACGTCAAGATTGGCGATTTTGGCCTCTCCAACATCATGCAGGACGGCGACTTTCTCAAAACATCCTGTGGCAGCCCAAACTACGCCGCCCCTGAAGTTATCAGCGGCAAGCTTTACGCCGGGCCGGAAATCGATATTTGGAGCTGCGGAGTCATCCTCTACGTCATGCTCTGCGGCCGTCTTCCCTTTGATGACGAGTACATTCCGACGTTGTTCAAGAAGATCAATGGTCAGTTCCCCCCCCCCCCCCTCCCCCAATTCGCATGCTTCGCCGGGCACCGTTGACCTCGCTCATCCTCTTCTTAACAGGTGGCGTTTACTCCCTCCCCTCGTACCTCTCGCCGGAGACCAAATGTCTACTCTCTCAGATGCTCATTGTCGACCCGGTCAAGCGGATCACCATCTCCGAGATCCGAAGCCTCCCCTGGTTTCAGACCAACCTCCCCCGCTACCTTTCCGTCCAACCCTCAACACCCTCGACAGAGCGTGGCCCGCCTCTTGGCGACCTCGCCTCGCTCATTGCCGCCGACGACCACTCGACATTCTCATCATCCGCGTCTCTCGCCACGACGGGCTCCTCGGTTCCCCCTCGCCGGACGAGCCAAGATACGACGGCACCGCTAGACCCTCGGCAAGAGGCGGCCAAGCGCGGCTGGAAGTACACCTATGACCTCGGTGTCATTGACCCCAAGATCGTTGAGGAGCTTCTAGTCAAGATGCAAGGCTGGACGCGCGACGAGCTCTGGGAGGCGCTCGAGCGGCAGGGCGACAACCAGATCAAGGTCGCCTTCCAGCTCGTGCGGGACCATCGGCGGATGATGCGCGAGGGTGAGTGCACCATCTGACCGGCATTATACTCAAACCAAGTCACGCTGATGCGGTTCCCTGTTACGTTTCCAGCCGGCGAGCTCGAGGACGATGAAGACGCGCAGGAGATGGAGACCATGCTCGCCGTCTCGCCCCCGGAGTGGGCGGGAGAGGGCGATCTCAAACCCGTGGGCGAACCCTTTGACGAGGAAGAGTATGAGGATGACTCTCAGGACGAGGACGAGATCCCAGACTCCAATTTTGCCGTTCTCGACACATCGCTACCTGGCCGGGCCGAGGGTTAGTGCTTCCATGGTCTTCCATCTCGTTCTTCTCTGCGACGCATGCTGATGAGCCCAACGTCATCCCTCTCCTAGACGAAGCATCGATCGATCTCAACTCATACGCCGCCGCTCGGACGGCCGCCCAGCAGGTCGCCCCTACACCCTCCGCCCCGCCAGCCAAGCGAGCCCACAAGCCGCGATGGCACTTTGGCATCCGCTCGCGCTCGCCACCGATGGAGGTTATGCTCGAGATCTACCGGACGCTTAAAAGTCTCGGGATGGAGTGGCGGAGGAAGCCGGAAATCATACCGTCTTCGGAAGGATCGGCGGGCGGCAGCGGGGGCAAGCCGGGCAAGAGGGACCACGCTGCGGAGGAGAAGCTTGCGCAGGGTCTCTTCTTTGTCGAGACGAGGTGCCGAGTGCGGGATATTGTTGTGCGCCTCTTCCCTGTCGTGTTATCTCTTCTTTCTGTCATCTCCGTCTGATCTTCCACGCTCGCTCTTTCCTTCAGGTCCGGATGGATCTCCAGCTCTATCGTGTCGACGCCCAAAATTATCTCGTCGACTTCCGCAACGTCGGCTACTACCGCACGCATGCTGACAAGCCCGGGTTCGAGCGCCTTGTCAAGCCAAAGACCCCAACCGAGGCATCGTCGGTGGAGCCAGGCGAGGGGGCTCCCTCTGCTTCGAATGCTCCAGAAGGAGGATCCAAGGGAGCAGGAGGGATCGAGGGAGTCTGCAGCCCGTTCCTGTTCCTCGACTGCGCGACGAAGCTCATCGCCGAGCTCGCGGGCGGCTGATCATCTTGCCCACCTTGTCCGTCCCCGCCTCGCCTCCGCCCTTCCGCCTCGGTTATTGGTATCGTTTCCTTTGTACCTAGATGGTCTTTTGGTTTCGGCTTTCTTCTTGTTCGCGCGCTACGTTTTCTTCCTATTTTCCGTTCTCCCTCACACTATGCCCGCGCTTCCCGCTCGTTCCCTACTTACCTTTCACGTCGTCTCCTCCCTCTCCTCTTCACCTTTTCGTCTCTGTTTTTTTCCCTGTGTGGTACGTGACTATAGAAGCCCGCCTGAGAGCGCTATCTCATGCTTCTGCTGTCCAGCCGGCGGGTGAAGTCAGCCTGCTTGCGTTCGCTCCGGAGTCTGCGGGAGAGACAGCGCGCGCCTGCTTTCGACTTGAGCGCCACCAGTAGCGCAGCTCTCTCCCTTCACATTCTCTCAACCTCCCTCTCCAGACGCCCACCATCGCCCTTTGCTCCGCTCCAGTCCTTTATCTTCCTCCCTCAATGCCCGAGCCCCCTCGACCCCACTTTTCTTCATCTCTCTCTTCCTGTCGCCCCGGCTATGACGTCGTCATCACCACCGCCAGCTCGCCGACCAGCTCATTCTCCCCCTCCCCTTCCTCCACCTCTGTCATGGAGATGCCTCCACCTACACCGACGACTCTCTGCTGGGGTCGGCGGGTGACCAATGAAGAGGTCGAGGCCGTTGTGCTCGAGAGGCCGCCGCCGCTCCCAGCAGCCGCCTCGTGAGTCGTCGCATGTCATCCTCTCGTCCTCCATCCATCCAGATGGAGGGAGGGAGACAGCCCGACGCTGCCGGGACTGAATGCGCTGGACCAGCCAGCGGAGTTTTGACACCCTTTCACTCCTCCGCCTTCAGCGGCGCCTCGCCCGTTCCCCACGCCATCTCCGCCTCCTCGGCCGTGCTACCCTGTAGGATCCGATCCGCCTCTGCCCCGTGCCCGTGCATCGCTTCACTTCAATCTAGCTCATCTCCGGCCATTTTCAGCAGCAGCCTCTTCCACTATCCCACACTCGCAGCAGCCCGAAGTCCCAGGCAAGCCGCCAACGCTCCTCTACGCAACGCTCATCCCGCTCGCAGGCGTCGCCTTCCTCTTCATCGTCGGGCTGTTTGTCATCCCCCGTAGGAGGAAGGCTTTTCTCTCGGGAGACAGCGAGGGTGGCCAGGGGATGAAGAGGAGGGTGGGCATCACTCGACGACGTGCGGGACGCCAGCAGCCCGAGATGACAGGTTGGTCCATCCGATCCCACCTCCCCCCCCCCCCCCCCCACCCGCTCTCTCTTGCTCATGAATGTATCTCTGGCTCACCCGCCCCATCCATCAACAGAAGTCAGCACCACCCGCCTCTCTACCTCCTCCACCGCCCCAAGCCGCTTCTGGGCTCGCGTTCCCTCCGTCCACGTCCATCTCCCGCACCGATTCAGCACTTTCACCGGCGCGGGCAGTGGCGCCGGCGGACGGTCCTCCATCGACACCACACCTGATGCTGCCTACCCCGACCACATGCACGGCCACCCCTACCCGCTCGAGCGAGTCTCGTGGCACTCTGAGCGGTGGGATCCGCTCCCTCCTCTCCCGCCGCCGACGAGGGCCGCGGATCACAGCAGCACTCCGAGCTCAGTCCGGACGCTGCCGTACGTGTGTGATGGGATCCGTCCGCTCTGACCCTTCCCTGTCTGTCGACTGAAGAAGAAGCCCTCTCCCCTCCCCTCCCCGATCATCGGTTCCTCCTCCAGCCCCCGCCTCTACGCCGTCGGCGGCATCGTCCGCTCCAGCACCTCCTCCATCACGGCGCCGCCGACGCCGCCGACGCCGCCGGCGCCGACCGCGAGCGCCCGCGCCTCGACGGAGTCCATCGCCGCGAGCACGACGGCGTCCAGCGTGGGCGCGTGGGGAGCGGGACCGCTCCGCCGGCCGACGGGGCGCGCGGTCGAGGTCGGTTGTGGCGGTGGGGGGCGAGGAGGAGGGGTGTCGACGACGGCGTCGATGCTGAGTGACGAGGCGAGCAGCGACAGCGAGGGGGAGGAGACGGAGAACGAAAGGGAGGAGAGGGCCAAGGGCGTCATCGAGTGAGGGGTGTGTGTAGGTATATGGTGTAAGTGTGTAAAGTGTGTGTGTGTGTATGTGTGTGTGTGTGTGTTTGTGTGTGTGTGTATGTGTGTATATGTGTGTGTGTATGTGTCGGTGGGTGTGGGGTGCTTGCTTGCTTGCTTGCCTGCCTGGACGAGTCTCAATATCACGATGAACCCTGTTCTATTGACGACCTCCCTCCCTAATCGGATGGGTTCCTTGCGATATCGGCCCCGGTGTCTGTCTGTCTGTCGTCTCTATCGGCGCCTGAGGCCATCCATACCTTTGCCGTCTTTAAGCACATGTATCGTGGACTCCTCCCAAGGTGGTTGGTTCCCCCCCTCCCCCCTCTTTTCCAACGTAACAAAACAAAAAAAAAGTCAATTGAGTCCCCCCCCCCTCCTCATGCCTCTACCAGCCCCTTGAGGACCTCCATCGCCTTGCCGCTCTCGCACGCCCACCTCGCCTGCGAGTGCTTGCGTCCACTCGTG
This sequence comes from Tausonia pullulans, assembly GCA_951802195.1. NCBI lineage: Eukaryota > Fungi > Basidiomycota > Tremellomycetes > Cystofilobasidiales > Mrakiaceae > Tausonia > Tausonia pullulans. The sequence goes on along the minus strand of OX637633.1, from coordinate 805,867 downwards.
ATGGTGTGCGCGTTCGGCAGGGCCTTGAGCGCATTGAGATGGGCGATGAGCCTCTCGTCGTTCGACAAGCAAACGACGAAGTCGTAGCTCGTCGCCAGCGACGGAGGGAGGCTCGTTGCGGGGACCATGGTGCTCTCGCCGCCTTCCTCCGGGAGGCCGCTCGAGAGGATGCTCGCGACGGCGTGGGAGCGGGTCGTTTGCCTCGGGAGAACGAGGAAGGCGTCCCGACCGGGGTAGATCTGCAGCTTGTAGCGCTCGCAGAGGACGTCGGAGACGTGGTTCTGGGCTTCGGCCGCTTGACGCTTGGCCCACGCGTGATCGGGGGTCTCGTCCGTGTCCGAGTGGGGGCGGGAGGCCGTCTCGGAAGAGAAGCGCCAGGCGATGGAGGCGCCGCGGTCCTCGATGAAGGAAGTTGGGGTCCGCTCAGTGAACTGGTGGGGGTTCGGGGTTGAGGTTGGGGGGAGGGAGAAAGGAGCAGACGAGTCTTAGTCGTTGACCAGAGGGAAGGAAGGAAACGAACGGAATGACGCACATAGGCTAGGATCTCGAGGCACGAGCTCCGCCACGACATGTCGATGTTGGCGATCGTCGAGATCCACGAGTGGGCAAGCGAGCCGGCAGGCTTGATGAAGCATCCGTGCTCGGCGCTGAGAGGAGAGATAGAAATAGAGAGAGAAAGAGAGAGATGGAAAGGGGGTCAGCGCAAGCATGTCAGGGGAGAGAAGAGAAAGAGAAAAGAGTCCCGCGACGCACACAAGCCCGATCCTCGGTACGGCACTCGCAATCTTGTCCAGATCAGCCTTGCCCCTCCCAGAAAGAAGGTACACCGTCGTGTGCTCCTGAGCTGAAACCCTCCTCAGTAAGTCGAGCAGCGCCTCGGGCGGGTGGAACCCTTCGCGGTGGATCTTGGCCGGGTCCTCATTGTAGAGCGTTCCCTCGAGATCGAGGAGGAGGAGGCGCTTGCCCGCACGACGATAGTCTGGCTCGAGAACAGTGAGGTCGAGAAGAGGGATCTCGCCAGGGAGACGGCGGAGCTGGTCGAGGTGGGCACGCTCAAGGTGGGTGAGGTACTCTGAGGAGGAGAGAGGGGCGAGATCAGTCAGTCGGGGCAGAGAGACAGACGACCAAGCGACTGCAACACCCGGTGGAACGCACTCTTGGCCCAAGCTTGGGCGGTGTGGTCCGTGACATGGGCGTCGAGGTCCCTCCAGCGGGTCGTCGCCTCTTCGTCCGACATGGTAAGCGCCGTGTGGATGGCCTCGGCGACCTGCCTGTAGTCCCACTGGGTTGGGGGAAGAGAGAAGTCCGAGCGTCGTTAGTAGAGGACGAGGAGAACAGAGAGAATTCGATGGACGCACTGGGTTGACCGGCAGGCACGACCGGAATGATGAGTAGCTGTACGAGCCCGTAAACTCGGAGAGAATGACAGGCCGGTGCTTCTTCGATTGGCACTTGACAAACTCGTGTGCCGTAAGGTTCATGCCCTCCCTGAGGGATGTAGCGATGAAGGCGTCGGCGACGGTCATGAGGCCGAGGTACTGGGAGAACGTCGGGGCCTCCGTGTGGAGGAAGACGACGGGCATGTACGTGAGTGACGAGTATTTGCTGTTGATGCGCGTGACGATCTCCGAGACGTTCTCCTGAGCCTCGTTGATTTCAGTCGTCGAGAGGGCGACTTGGATAAGAACGACCTGCGGAAGTGTGTGTGTGGGGGGGGGGGGGGGGGGGGGGAGGGGGGAGGGAAGGGGAAGTGAGTGATTGCGCGTGTATAGAGGGATGGAGATTAGGCGGCGCACCTTGCCCTGCCACTCCGGGTGGTTCTGAAGGAAGAGCTCGAACGAGAGAAGTTTGTGCTTGAGACCCTGGGAAAGAGGAGAGGAGGAAAGAAAAAAAGAAAAAAAAAAAGAAAAAACAAGGGGGGGCCAGATCAGTCTCAAAGACAATGATGACCCTTCCTCAGCCCGCTCGCTCCCCATTCACCTTTACTTCGTCGAGCTTGTCCCGGGCAACGATGAGTTTGGTATCGCCGTACCGCTCCCTCAGGAGCTTCGCCCACTCCTCTACCTCGGGCTCCTCTCGCCTAATTTCGAGCGTCTCAACGTCAATCCCGATCCCGAACACTTCGACATCGACCGTCGACCCCTGGGCCGTGAGGATGCCCTTTGGCGTGGCCTCGACGTTCTGCAGCACGCGCGAGACCGTCTGTCGGAAATGACGGGCAAAGTTGTACGTCTGGAAACCGACGAGGTCCGCGCCGAGTACGCCGTGGAGGAGCTCCTCCCTCAGTGCAAGGCATCGGAAGATTTCTGACGAGGGGAAGGCGATGTGAAGGAAGAAGCCGATGATGGACTTGGGCAAGCGGGCGCGGACCATTTGGGGGACGAGCAAGAGGTGGTAGTCGTTGACAAAGATGATGTCGCCCTCCTGGTACGTCTCGATGAGACGATCGGCGAATGCCTGGTTGACCGCAACGTAGTCCTCCCAGTTAGTCGTCTCCTCCTTGCGGACGGTCGAGTAGTGGAACGTCGGCCAGAGGATCTGCTTGCAAAATACGTCGTAGTGACCCACAAACGCCTCGTCCTCGAGCCAGACAGCGACGCTCCGCTGCTCGGACCAAAGCCGATCCTCGATCTCAGACCGGAGAGGCTCGGTGATGGCGTCGGTCCGGTTGCCAAGGGCTCCAACCCAGACCACCTCCTTGCAATCGGACTTGATCGCCTGGAGGGCGTTCTGGAGTCCGATGTTGCCCTGGGGGTTGTGCGTCAGGTGGAAGGGCACCTCTCCGCCGCCGGTGACGGACGCAGCGCTGCTTCCTCCACCGGCGCCCGCAGAGCCGGCCGTTGCGAGGAGTGGGCTTGACCCTTGGGCGTAGGAAGAAGATCTCCGGCGGGAGGACGAGCGAGAGGCCGTCCGGCCAAGCGTAGGAGGGAACGTCGTCGTCGGGGAGGTCGCCGTAGGCGGGACGGAGGGGAGCGCCCCCGTCGTCGTTGTCGGCGAGGTCCCTCCGCTCGTCTTGGTCGAGACCCCGGGCCGCTGAGGCTTGGTGTCAGTGGCGGCGGCAGGCGGCGACGGTTGGAAGTTGCTCATGATCGTGTCGAGGCCCGTGTGAGGGAGTGTGTTGAGCTCCGAGGGGAGTCGACCACCAGGGCCAAAGCCAGGCCGAGCGGCCTTGCTCTGTTTCCTGTCGCCGATTCCCGGGCGAGCGCCCGCCCCTCCTGCCGCACCGCCAACTGCGTTGGCGTTGCCAAGTCCAGCATGGATAGGGAGAGTGACACCGCCGGGGACGGCACCTCCAGTCTGAGGGGTGCTCGTCCCCGAGGTCGAAGCCGAGGGCATCTCCGAGGGAAGACCACGCAAGCCAGGCCGCCGGCGAACAATAGGCTGAGAGGGGGCCTTGACACCCTCCGCCGTGATCGTCTTGTCCGGCTCGCGGTTGTCGTGCGCCGGGGGAGGAGGTGAGTGCGCGAAGCGATCCATTTCGCTGATCGGGTTCGTCGTCCTCGGGGTGGACGTGCGTGTGGTGTTGAAAGCCGAGGCGAGGGACGACGACGAGAAGAAGGGGTTCTGCGTCGGGTCGCGCTCGGTGTCTCGAGGGGTCGAGGCAGGGGAGATAGCCATGGGAGTGTTGGCGGCCTTGGCCTGGGAGAGGGAGGGTTGCGTCAGTCCCGACATCCTGGGTGCGGCGGCGGGGTTCCATGGCATGAGAAGGAGCGGGGGGTCGTCTGCTCGTTGCGTCCTTCATCTTCAGGTCACAAGAGACAAGCCGGCATCGCTCTCTGCCTCCCCCAAACACAAAGATGGAAGGGAAGGTTGATATCCTGCGCGCGCTGCTCATGCATGAATTGATGGGGGGGGGGGGGGGGGGGGGATTCGTCGGGTCGGGTCGGTCGGCCCGTCGTGCCGGCGCGCCGGCGGCAAGATGGAGAGGAAAAGAAAGAAGATGTGGGGGTGGGAATGGGGAGGGGGAACAGAACGTGCATCCCCCGTCCTCGCGCTTCTTTCGCCTCGTGGCCGGCCCCGTCCCGTCTGAAGCGAAGCAAGCCAGCCCCGGGACGACCCTCAGGGCATGGGGAGCCCGAGAGAGGGAGAAAGAGAGAGCAGAGACCGAAGCCCTCTGGCCTGGCAAGACTGAGAGAGACTGAGAGAGCGAGCCGTGGTTCCGTCCATGACCGGCGTCGACCGACGCACCCTCTCCTACTCCGTCTCTTCGTCGTCTCCCAGGCCATCGTCGCGCCTCGACTGGATTCGCCATTCAAACCCGAGGAAGTCGGCGAGGGAAAGACGTCCGAATAGCAGGCCTTCCTCCCCCCCTCCCCCCAACCCATCTTGCGGCAGCCGGAGGACCAACCGCTAAATAGCCCCCCCTCAAGTTCCGGAGCGAGATAAATGAAACGGGAGAAGACGGACGACGCACCTGGAGGTCATCAATGATGCTCAGTCCCCTCAGGCCCGTAGCAGGAGCAGCCCCCCCTCCTCCGCCCGCGGCCTTGGGAAGGGCAGTCTCCGGGGCAGCGCCAGGGCTGGCGGTCGCCGGGACGACTCCCCGCTGCTCGTCGGCTTGGGTGACGACGACGGGAGGGAGAGCCGGGCATGTCGGAACGGCTGGCTCCTCGGATGCTTCGGCGACAGAGGACGAGTCGAGCGTTGGGGAGGAGGGGACCTGGGAAGGGAGCTCAAACTCGACGCCCGAGGGAAGGACTGACGGGGTTGGTGGGGGGGGGGGGCGTCAGAAGATGGGGTGCGGTGACGCAACGCAAGAGAGGGAGAGACGGGACGGAAGAGGAGAGACAGACGGGACACGAACAGAGCGAGGCGACGAGGACGCGGTGCGAGCTGATCATCACTGATGAGCGAGCTGAGAGGGAGAGACTAAGGGCTGAGGAGGAGAAGGAGGGAAGGAGGACGATCAGAGACCACTCTATGGAAGAACACGTTGAGCGAGCGGGTGGCTGCCGTCTGCCTGCACGGGGCGAGAAGGACGACGTCTCGAGACGCGCTTGGGTGGATGGTCCGGGGGTAACCACTCACTGGTTTCGTCGGATGCAGGGTCGTGTTTGCCGTGGAAAGATGATCGTCAGGGCGACAGAGCGAGAAAAGCGCCAAGCAGGGGGGGGGGGGGGAGGGGGGTGTCGAAGGGAGGGGAAGGGGGCGAGGGCGATGATGGTCTGGGGCGAGGAAACGGCAGAGAAAGATCAAAAGGCGGGGAAGGCCCACAACGTCACTGGCGGATCTCGCCCTCTTCGTATCGTCGTCGCCCGCGAGCGTCGTCGCCCTTCGAGACGGGCCTCCACGACAAATATGCGTGCCCCAGTCTACAAGCACGGAGTCCGCTTCCGAGAGGGCAGGATGAATTCTCTTTGTGGTTCAACGAAGGGAGCACTCCCTGCTCTCGGGGCGGCGGCCACCCGTCCTCAAGAAGAGACAGGGCGCGCGCGCACACACACACTCTCTTTCTCTCAACAACGAGGACGGGGTCGATGATCCTTCATTTCAATATTACGCAAGCATCCTCCCCCCTTACTGCTTCTTGTCCTCCTTGCCGTGCTTGGCCTCGAACTCAGCCTGGGGCGAGCGCACACCGAGGTCGTCAGCGAGCGATGGCGACCCAACAGACAGCGGTCGGCGACGAAACGACGCACATGGTCCCGCTCGGCGGCCTTGAGCTCAGCCTCGGCCTTGGCCTTGCGCGCCTCGAGCAGCTCCTGTTCAGGGTGAAGGGACGATGAAGGGTGCGAGCAACGGCGGTCAGCACGACCGACCCCGATCCCGAGGGAGAGTGACGACGCACCCGCTCGCGCTGACGGATGTAGAAGTCCTCCTGAGACTTCTCCCGCTGGCTGATGGTGGGCGACAGACAGAAAGGGAGGTGGGGGAGGGGGAGACAGACGGCGGATGACAGAGGGCGGATGGCAGACAACAGAAGGGAGAGAGACAGGCGGCGGATGGAAGGAGGGGGAGAGAGGGCGTCAGTGATCCATCTCGAGCGCAAGCGGGGGGGGGGGGAGGGAAGAGGCGAGAGACGACGCACCTGAAGGACTTGTCGACGGCAACACCTCCCTCCTTGGCAGAGCCAGACGTAGCACGAAGAGACATGGGCTGTGGGAGAGCGAGAGGGGAGGGGAGGGAAAGTGAAAGGCGAAGGAGGAAGAAGAGAAGATGCGAGAAGAGGACCGAGAATGAGCGTCGCACGTGATGGGGCGGCGGACACGGCTGAGGCAGGCGTACGGAGAGGGCAGCGCGGGAGGAGCGGGCGATGGAGCGGGCGGCGAACATGATGGGATGGGTCTGTGGAGTTTGAGGGTGCGGAGAGGCGAGCGTGAGTGCGGTGGTGGTCGGAAGGGAAGGAGCTGGCAGCGAAGAAGACGGCAGCGTCCTCGGCCAGCGGGAGCCAGCGTCGGCTGGCCGGCGGGTGACGCGGCTTGGGCCGGCCCCGTCACACCATCTCCTCCATCAGCGTCGCCCTCCCAGCCAGCGGACGACGAGGCTGGCCAGCACGGCAGTCCTCCTCGAAGCCGCCGCTGGTAGCTGGCCAGCGGAGTCGCCAGACGCATCGCTCGCCTGCGCCGCGCGCGTGGCAGCCGGGCGCCACTTGCCACGCCCATCGCTCGAAGCCATTGCGCTCGCTCGCAAGATGGACCCGACGCTCTCAGACGTGGACGCCGAGGGGTGATCCGGGGCCATCGCCATGGCAGCTGCCCGCCGGCGACGCTTGCTGTCAAGGTGGGTGGAGTGAGCCCCGGGGGGCGGCGCTCCTCGTCGGCCGCCTCTCTGGCCTCTCGACAGACAACCACCTCCGCCTGCCTTGCTCTGCGCCGCCCTTCCCTCTCCCTTGCCCATCTCCACCACCATGCGCGCCTCGCTCTGTTTCCTCCAGAAGACGACCACCGGGCTCACCGGCCTCCTGGTCCACCCTCGGCCGTAAGTCGTCGTCGTCGTCGTCCCCTCCCTCGGCCGCTCGCTCGTTCGGCCCGGTCGTCCATCCTTTCGACGGCGTCCCATCGAGAGCGAAACGCTCGCGTCCCTTCCCCCCTGCAGGCCCTCGCTGATGCTGCACCCCCCCACGCCCCACCCACCCAGTCTCCCCGCCCTCATCGCCACTTACGGCCGCACGCTGACGGCGCTCAAGCACCTCCCCGAGTCCTTCACCTACCGCCAAGGCACCGAGGCCCTCACCCGCTCCAGGCTCACCGCCGTCGAGCGCGTCCTCGGCGGCTCGGCGTGGGAGTCCGCGTCCGAGTCGCAGCAGGACGCGTGGGTGAAGGAGGTCGAGCGGGAGTTGGGGAACGATGGGGCGGTCCAGGTGGAGGAGATGATTGATATGGCCAGGGGGGAGGAGCAGCTTGTGGCGAAGATGATTGAGTGGAAGGCGTGAGTGGTCTCTGGCTTCTTTCTCCCTTCTTGCCTCTGGACCCTGGTACAGCGGAGGGCGTGTGTGGGGCTGAGGAAAGGACGACAAGGGGGAGGGGGGGGGGGAGGGGAGGGGAGGGGGAAGGATGAACGAACGAACGAGACGACCCGCTGGTCGTCCGTCCGTCTCTCGCCGGGACGGGCCGACTTGCCGAGCAGGAGCAGGAGGGAGGGGAAGCCCTCTCCTCGCTCTCGCACCCCCGCCCTTGCCCTCGTCGTCCAGCGGAGATAGAGTAAGAGAGAGAGAAAAGAGACTCGCTTCTGTTGTCGAGCTCCCCCCTTCTCTCAATCTCTCTGTCTGCTAGACGCGTCGAGACGGCGGGGAGGTGAACGCTCTCTCGCTCCAGTCCAGACGCGCGACTTGCGATTCGCTCTCGCTCTCTCTCTCTTGGGTCCGTCCTCCTCGCCCCGGTCGATCGACCCGACCGACGTCCGAGTCCTCGCCCGCTCTAGCTAGCGTGCCGCCTGCCTGTCGCCCCCAAGCACGCTCACGCACCCCCCACGTAGACTGACCTCTCCGTCCTCCTCTGTCCACCCAGTTGGGAGCCCCTCCAGGTCCCGCCTCCCCCGGGTCAGTGGTCCAACTTCAAGCTCGACGACTAAAGGGCCAGAGATCGAGCGAGAGAGAGAGGAGAGAGCGCGCCGGCAGCGCTAGGTCTGGTTGCACATTGCACGGTGGTGAGGGCGGGGAGAGGGAGGGGGAGGAGGGAGGAGGAGGTTACTTTCTAGATAGTCCTTGCTGTTTGCTGGGGAATGATGCGAGGGGAGGAAGGAGAATGGGAAATCACGTTTTGGACTCGACTTCTTTTTCCGTGTTTTGGTTTCTGCTGACGGACGGGTCGGAGAAACGTGAGGAAGGAAGAAGAGAAGAGAAGAGATGAGATGAGAAAGAGAGGGGCAGGAGAGGTCGCACACTTAGGTTGAGGAGGCGGGCGAGCGAGTCTATCTCGGACAGGATAGCGGAAGGAGACAAGAGAAAGAAGGAGACAAAGAGAGACAAACAGAGGTAGCAAGAAGCTGTTGTCGTTGCCCCAAATCAGGGGGAAAGAACGGTAAGGGGCATGAGAAAGAGAAAGAACGAGAGACGCGATGAGAGGATCGGGAATCGGAGATTCGGAGAAGGATATTTGGAGCCATAAGACGTGAAGAGGAAAAGTTACACAAAAGGGCAGGTGAGGGGAGGGGAGGAGAGGGGAGGAGAGGGAGGCACTAGAGAAGGAGCTTCTCATCTGTTCTGTTGGGGAGAACGCGAAAGAGAGAGAGAGAGAAGGAGAGAGGGAGGTGGAACCGGTGGGAGGCCCTAGTACGGCCGGAAGCTGTTCTGGCCACGGGACGTGCTTCTGGCCGGTCCCATACCCTGATAAAAGCGAAGCGAAGGCAAGAAAAGATCAGAAACGCCCGTCTTCAAGACCACAGGAAGCAATTCGCTCTCACCTGTTGCTGCTGAGTGGCGCCAGCTGCTCCAGCGGGGCTGCGACCACCCGGTCCTCCACTTCCTCCCGCAGCGCCTCCAGCCCCGGCGCCCTGGCCACCCTGCATCGGCATGCCCATCATCCTGCCACGAAGGGAGGTAGGAAGAAAGGAGGAAGAAGAGTTCAGCGGGATATTTTCCCATGCCCCGGTAGTAAGCCGAAAGAGAGAGAGGAGTGCTTACCCGCCCATGCGCATGCCGCCCATGTTCATGCCCATCATCGGGTTCATCATCATGGGGTTCATGCCCATGCCCATCATGGGGTTCATTCTGGGGAAGAAAACGATGAGATCCGTCCGTCAGTCGAGCAGCCGCAGCACGAGAAACCAGACTTCAACTCACCCTCCCATGCCCATGCCCATCATTGGGTTCATCTGTGGCCGCACAGTGCCAGTTCCCGTGTTGGGCGACGCTCCTCCTCCGGCAGCAGCTCCTCCCACCGCTCCGTTGCCGCTGACACCGCCGGCGCCTCCAGCGGCGCCGGAGGGGGAGGCCCCGCCGCCCATGGCGTTCATGCCCATCATGGCGTTCTGCTGGAAGGCCGGGTTGACGGCGCCCATACCGGGGCTGAATGGCGCGAAGAGAAAAGAGGTCAGCTTGCTTGCTGAAGGGGGAAGGGATTTGGGGGGGGAGAAAGGGAGAAATGAAGATGGGAGGGACGCACTTCATCATCGGGCGGCCCATCATGCCCATGCCGCCACCCATGCCCTGGCTAAAGAGGGTGAAAGAGAGAACACAGCGTCAGCTCACGGCGCAGTGAAAAGAAGACAAGAGACTTGCTCGCCCGCCCGCCCGCCCGCCCGCCCTTACTCACTTCATCATCTGGTACATCCGCACCATAGCCATGGGGTCGAACCCTCCCGCCCCCATGCCCATTCCTCCCGGTCCTCCACCCATGCCCATGCCCATCCCGCCCATCTGCGCCATGCCGGGGGCGTTGCCCATTCCTCCAGCGCCAGCACCCATCATCCCCGGCATGCCGCCGTTCATCGCCGTCAGGCCACCCAGAGGAGCCATCGGCTGAGGGCGGTACTGCCCACCGGCCTGAGGGCCGCCTTTGTTCGAGGGGCCGCCGAGACCGAGGGCGAGTCCCATCGGGTTCAGCTGGGCTTGCTGCTCTTGGCCGCGACCGGTCCGGGGCTGAGCCTTCTTGACCTCGACCTGGAGAAAGGAGGGGGGAGGGGGAGGGGCAACGAGTCAGCGACGATGCCCACACGAGTCAAGACGCAAAAGCGACACCCACCTGCTTGCCCTCGATCTCTACCATCCCCAGCGCCAGGCACTTCTCGCAGCTCGACTCGTCCGCAAACGTCACGAACCCAAAGCCCTTGGACCTCGAGCTCTCGCGGTCCACCATGACCTGGGCGTCAAGGACGGTCCCGAACGAGGCGAAGAACTGCTTGACGACTTCCGTAGTCGTCGAGGGGAGGAGACCACCGATGAAGACCTTGGCGGCCTTCTTGTGCTCTTGGTGCGGGATCGCGCGCTTGGGGTCAATCTGGGGGAAGGGAGGAGCACGCTATCAGTGACAAGCGAACGACGCGAGAGAAGAAGAGTCACCCACGATCTTATTGTCGACCGTGTGAACGTCCTTGGCAACGACCCGGTCGACCGAGGCCTTGTCATGGTACGTGAGGAACGCGAACCCGCGGGAACGGCCCGTCGGGTCGCGCATGATGGTGCAGTGGTCGATCGGCCCGAACTGCGCGAAGTAGGTCCGGAGGGTCTCTACTCGCGGGACATGGGGAGAGTGGGAAAGGAAGAGAGAGAGAGAGAGAGAGAGAGAGAGAGAGAGAGAGAGAGAGGAGGGGAGGAAGGAGAGATGGAGCAAGAGGGGAACGCAAGCGAGAGCGAGGGCGATGGCGACAACAGACACGGGCAGGAGAAGGCGAGGGAGGCAAAGCAATGGGTGAAAAAGTCAGAAACGGGCCGTACGAACGACACTAGCCGAAGAGCGATGGGAGGAGGACGAAGGAAGGGGCAAGGGGCAAGGACAGAAAAGGGGAAGAGAGATATGTACCGTCGGTCGTCTCCCAGTTCAGGCCGCCAATAAACATCTTGCTACAAGGGTCGCAGGGAGCCAGGGTGGAAGAAAGGAGAAGATCGTTGCATTATCAGTGGTAAGAACGGTATGGGCGAGCGAGCGAACCAAGAAGTGTGTGTATGTGAGACAAGACACGAGACGATGATGGACAGTACGAGGTGTGTACGCTGAAACACGAAGGTGTGAGAAGCAGAGAAGGAGAAGAAGAGGAAGGGGCAAGACGGGAAGGGCTGCCGAAACGCGACGAGGGATCAAGATAGTACGGACTATCTGAGAGAGGGAGGGGATTGGGAGAGCATTCATGCGCAAAGGCACATGGGCGAACGAAGCCACGAGAAGCGAGCAAGGAGGGAACCGCACTACGAGAGGAGAAAATGAGGAAGGAAAGGGATAGGAGAAGGGGAAGAGGGGGAGGTTGGAACGACGACGGAGGAACGGAAGTAACAATGCATTAAGGCCAGGCCCTCATGTGCTTGCTTCCCCTCTTCAACCCCCTCGTTCGATCGCTCGCTGCATGAGTGTAGGGAAGGACGGAAGAAGGGCGTCCTCCGATACGGAGATCCCGTCGACAGGGTGTCTACATAGAAGCTCGAATGCCCGAAGGTATGTTCTCGCCCTTGGACAACTTCCGCCTATCCACGACCCGGAATCGGCGCGAGGAGGAAGCTTGGGAAGCTGAGGAAGCTCAAGGGCCCAAAAAGATAGGCCGAAAGGGGTGAGGAAGGAAGGAAGAAAGGCCGGACGAGCTAGCTAAGATGCAAGCTGATCTCGCGACCTTTCTCCCTCGATGGACGAAGCTGCGCGCGCGGCAGGATCAGGAAGGGGGAAACGATGAGAACGAGGACACTAACCCCTCGTCTGGCATATCGCTCGGGCGGGTGCTCGCATCGGACGCCTGGCCGGCGGTCACAGCGGGACCGGGCGCGTTAGGCTCGGACATGACGACCTCGTTGCCCAAAGCATGAGTCTCGTCGGTGGTGGTGGAGGAAGCGGTAGTCGACGTCGGAGGGATCTTCTTGAAGGAAGGGAGCGGGGGCAGTCCAGCGGACGAGGGAGGCTGGGAGGAAGAAGGCTCGGCTTTGAGCGCGTCCTCGACGGCAGGCTCATCGTCCGAGTCGTCGTCTGCGATAGTGATGATTGCGAGTACGGGGTCAGCACCCCTGTCCGTCCGTGAATGGGCCGCTACCAGCATAGTGGGAAAGGAAGCAATGCCATATGAGTCGCGTGAGCACGCGGCAAGAGCGCGATGGAGCGTTTCGCGCTCTGCGTGATTCAGCCCTTGGCTAGGGAGGGAAAGAGTAACGGCGAGGGGGACCAGGGCTGCGGCCTGGCGCTATCGCGACATGCGAGACTGGCAGGCCCGAATCGGAGAGAGAGAGAAGACACGAGGAGGAGGACACCCACAGAGGTTCGTCTCGTCCGGGCCGTAGAGATCGATGTTGTCTGAGGTGGGACAAGGCAGAGAGAAAGAGGGGGCAGCCGACGTCGTCAGCGCTCTTGCTCGCTCGCTGACCGGCAGGCTGCCGCATCCGCAACGGGAGCGCACCTTGGTCCGCCATCTTCGGTGGGGTGTGCGGGAGGGGGTGATGCAAAGAGAGGCGTCGGTAGAACGACGGAAAAGACGGGGACGGGGTGGATGGGAAGAACGGCGGGTGGTCGTTGGGTGGAGCTCGCTCTGCCTCGTGCTCTCTCGTCCTCCCTCGGCGCATACACCCCGCCCCCCCTTTGGAGACCAGCTCAGTTTCCTCCTTCACGACCATCAGCTCCATCAAACGACCGACATGTCAAGCCTCAGCACATCTGGAGAGAGCTGCCATCGCACGCTGACTACCATACTCACGATACCAGGCCGGTCTGCGTCTCGTGCGGAGCCGCTGTCCCGTCACTTTGGACAGTGTACTCATCGGTAAGTCGTCGCGTCTGAATCTTTTGCGTCGCAAAAGGACGAAGAGGGCTAATATGCCTTTAATATAGGCCTCCAATGTCCGCCTAACTATCTGTGTGCGTTACGGTTCTTCTCTTGATGGTGTTACAGCGAGAAGGGCGCGTTTGCCCGGTCAATAACGCGTGCAGCCGCGGTCGCTCACCGCCACTTCTCTCCTCGTCGGACTCTAGGACGCCTGCCATACCTTCGCCGACCCCCACGTGGAGTGTCCGGCTCTCCTTATCTTCCTCGACCTCGTCCTCCTCAAACCAAGCGTCTACCGTCATCTGCTCTTCAACCGTGGCGTTCGAGGTGTTCCAGCTGGAGGTCGTGCAGGAGGTGGCAGCCCATCGCATGCTTCTGACCCTTCAGCCGTCAAATTCGTCCGCGAAGAGAGAGGCACGGTGAGATCATGCCACTTGAAGTGGCGCATCATGAAGCAGCGGCTCATCTATCCGCATATTCCTGCAGATTATCTTGCAGATGCTCGGCCTGCTCTTTCTCTTCACCGTCCTTGCTGACTCTTGTGAGTGCTCAGAGGATCTTTTTGACAAAGCTGATGTCCTTCTATTCTTCTGGTAGATCTACGATGGGTAACCATCTGTGAGCTCTCAGGTTTAGGTGCGCCGCCACCCTCGCAATGCTGACTTGCTGATTGCCTACCTTCTTTCTGCCCAGACCTAACTTCAACACAGGTCTCAAGCGCCTTGGACAATGTCCGGCTCTTCACGAAGATCTCCCTCATCAGTGCCCTGGGTCTGCAGACTTTCCTCCCATTGGATCGCAGGCAGAGCTATTTTGACATCCAATGCCGACCTATGCAGAGACGATCGCCTTCCACGGGACTGTCACGCTGGCTGTTCTTGGTTTCCTTCGACTGAAGAAGAGTCACCAGAGCGACCCCTCGAGGCACGAGTTCCAGTTCGTCATCTGTCCATTCACCACACCGTTTCTTCTTTCCTTCTCTGCAACGCTCACATCTTCTTGTTAAGTCCCCTTCTCGTCCCAATTTCCCTCCTTCTCTCCTCCTTCCCAAAACTTCTCCTCCTCCTCCTTCTCTCCCTCTACTCCCCGTCTCCCTTACAAACCATTCCATCTCCATCCCTCTGGCCGAGCCTCCTCCCTCGCCCAACGACGACAGCTGCCATTACCGCCGACCGACCCTGGATCGTCCGGACGATCCTGGGTGGGCTATCGGCGGGGTTCGCACTCAAGATCCTGCTGCTGCCCCTCCTTGCGTCGCCATCGAGCATCCCCCCGATCAAGGACAAGGAGAACGAGGAAACGGAGGACCCCGACCGCACGACCGTGGACAACGGTGGTGGTGGTGGGGGAGGGCTAGCCGTCGGTCTCATTACGACGACCCTTGTCCTCGTCGGGTGGGCCGGCAAGGCGTGCATCGGGTGGGTAGCGAGACGAGCGCTGGACATCACTGGGCTCGAAGCAGGTGGTGAGGGTGGAATCTGGAGTCAGGGGTTTGAGATCCCATGATAACGTTGCCTTGCCTTGCGTTGCACGTCCTCATCGGGCGAGCGAGCAAAGGAAAAAGGATGGGAGAAGAGCGTCATGGTTTCCGGAGCACCCAGGAAGCTCCACTTGGGCTTGTCCTTTGCGTTTCCTCCCTCTCGCAGCTGCCCTAGTTCGAGGCTCGCGAGGCACTCCTTCGCTCCATCATTGAGCGCTCTGGGTCGATCCACCGATCGGTCGTCGGTCTGGTCCGTTCCTCAAGCATCATCCCCTCAACACACTTCGCACCTTAGGCGACCGACGCCTTCTCTATCCTCCGAACACGAGGGACCGCAAAGAACGCCATGTTGCGGAGCGACCCGGTCGCACGATCAAAGAGCGGCTCTAGGGAGACCTCCCACTGAGCCTGATCAAGCTCGGCAAGGAGGTAGAGGAGCCGGTCAATGAGAATGAGGGACTCGACGAGGGGACTAGCGAACAAAGGTCGGAGAGAGGTCAGAAACGTTACACCCAAAAAAAGCCAACAGCAAGCAGCGAAGCTCACCCAAGCTGCGATCTCAAGACCGTCAGCACCTCCAACCGGAACTCCAGCGTCCTTCTCCTCTCCTCGCCTTCCAACCCATCGCCGACGGTCTCCAATCCCAGTTCCTCACCAAGTCTCTTCCCCACCGCAGCCAAGTAACTCCCCCACCCAGCTCTCAGCACCCTCTCCGGGAACTTCCCGATCTTCGTCTCCCTCCCGGGCAACCCCGCGCGCTGAATCTCCCGTCCGACCAGCCCGCGGTAGACGACTTTCCGAATCCCCATCCGGGCCTTGGTCCATTCGTTCAAGCCTGCGCTTCCGCTCGAGGCGACCCAGAGCTTCGGATCCTGCGTCGCCAGCTGTAAATGGTCAAGCGTGAGGAAGCCAGGGGGGAAGGCTGACCGGGCGAAAGGGGTGAGCCGGATGTCGGCGCCGGAAGGATCGGTGATGAGGTTGTAGCAGCAGGGCACAACGGCGAGACTGGCTGGTCTCCAGGAGGAGGAGTGGACCGGAGGTGAAGGGGGAGATGGAGGGGGGTGGATGGTGGCAGCACGAGCTGCGAGGACGAATGCTCGAAGGACGGAGAGCGTGAGGGATCCACATGCGTGAAGGCCCGTCAGGAGAATGGGTATCGGTGGCTTGTTGTCATCTTCCGGAAGCCACGTGTCGATGGCCGAGAGGAGGGCCGTCGGCGAGCCGATGTGCGTCGTGAGGTGGACAAGCGAACCCGTAGTTGTTGTGGTTGCGAGTTTGACAGCCGGCGAGATCTGCTTCTGGAGTGCGCCTGTCGTCTGATGCTCATCCATGTCGAGCCCGAGGACGTCGAGGTTATGAGGAGACGATGCGAGCGCGCGGGAGAGGTAGCCCTGGAGCAACAAGTCGGCCGGCCGGTCAGGTCAAGGACGGAGGAATACAGGAGACAACCACGACGACGGACGGACCTGTCCGGCGCCGACATCGACGACCTTGCTTGCCACCGTCTCTCGTTTCTCGCTCTCGCTTGGTCGTGCCATTCCTCCCAGCCTCGCCGACATGCGCTCTACCTCGTGCTTCTTCTTCGGCGACTGGTGAGCGACGCGTTCCCCACGAACGACTTTCACCCTCGGCTGGCTCTCACGACCAGCAGCAGCAACAGTTAACATCGACGCGTCGATGGGAGGGTCTGGCGGCAGTCTCCGATCGAGCGCCAGGCCCTCGACGTCTCTTAGAAAAGAGAGCAACGTCTCCGGTGGTGGGAAAGCATCCTTCTCTCCAGCAGCCGCAGTAGCCTCCTCAGCGATCCTCTGACCGCCTTTCGCCGGGTCGCACAGCAGCTGAAGGACCGCCTCTCTTCGCGCCTCGCGCAACTCGAGCTCCTTCACGGCCGCACCGGCACCAACGCCATCGCACCACCGCCAGAGTTGCTCGAGCGGGTTGCCGTCGTCCTCAGAGCCAGTAGAGGTGATCGATCTCCGGGGAACCAGGGCGGAGGCGTCGTCGGTTCCTTCGAGGGCGACGCCATTGGGGTGGTTCTGGATAAGGCTTTGGGCAAGGGGGGAAGCGAGGGATTGGACGAGCGCTACGAGACGGGCTTGGAGCTCGGTGGAGGACGAGAGTGCCGACATGAGGGGAAATAAAGGAGGACGAGCACCTCCTTGGAAAAGATGGACGGGGGAGGGGTAGGGAGGGCAAGTGGACGTCGGATTGGAAACGGCGAAGACGCGACTCGTTTAAGGGAAATAGACAGCTGACGGGCGTGACTGACAGCTCCTCCATCAGCGCAGCCTGCAGCGACGTAGCCACGCCTCCATCAGACATCGTGAACTATGAAAATATACATCTAATCCCTCGCACTTCAACACTTGTTGCCAAGATAGGGTGTCGGCGACTCAGTCAGCCGCGCGTCCTCCAGTCGCCCGCTGAGCAGCAAGGTGAAGTCAGTCAAGTTCTTTGATCGGATACGACGTTTTTCACTCACCCGTTGAACGTGAGCATTTCATCGGTTGCACCGAGGAGGAAACCCCTGCCTTGGCCTCCTCCCCCAAAGCGCTGCTGCAGCCCTCTGCTCCCCCCACCAGCACCAAACGGATCATCCGTCGACTCATTGTCAAAGTTAATGAGGTTGCCCGACCCGTACGCCGCCTCATCCTCGAGAAACCGCGAGTCGTCCGAGTCAAAGCTCTCATCGACGCCGACGAGCTGGCTCGCTTGCGGCGGGGGAGGAGGCGGAGGCGGAAGAGGAGGGAGCACGGGCACGCGGAACTGGTCAAGGTAGCTGCCCGTGAGGAGTGGCGGTTGTTGGTGTTGGGGGAGGTGGTGCTGGTGCTGCTGCATCGTTGGCGGTGGAAGTGGGGCAGGAAGGTCTCCCAGCGAGAGATCGGCTTCGTTCGAGGAGGAGGAAGAGGATGACGAGTTGGAGGATCCAAACGAGGCGTCTCTCACGTCGAGTGCCTGCGATCGCGAGCCGTACGAGTGGACGGACGATGCAGATGCCTGAAGCTGCTCAGCGAATGAGAGTCCTCCGCCCGCCGTCGAAGACGCAGGAGGAGGTGCGCGCTCAAACGAGTGATCCTCGTCCGAGTCCGAGCCAGAGGACGAAGACGATCCGGATCCTCTTCGGCCGATGGGCCGTCGACCGGGGCTGCCACTCGGGGAAACATGTCTATTCGCGATCGGTCGTGTCGGGGTGGGCAACGAGAGGGCCGACGATCCCTGCTGTTGCGGCTGCCTGCCAAGAAGTCCATCGACAACGCGAGGGACGGCCTCTTTGAGTGGCGTCGGGACAAAGCGACCTTGTCCGGATTGGAGACCCCTGCTCGAGGGCGGAAGGGCAAAGTTGATAGTCACCGGCGGCGACATGCCCGGCGGAAGAAGGTCGTCGAGCGATGAGTCGGAGTCGGAGTCGTCCTCCTTCGCATAGCCGTACGACCGAGCGCCCGTCGTCTTTGAGACGGTCAGAGGGGTAGAACGTAGATCTGTGAGACCCGTCCACTTGGCTTTGCTCGCGCTCGAGCGGTTAGCGGCGTTAGGCGTCGCTGGATTGTTAGTCGTCCGAGGAGCCTGCTGCTGCTGACCGCCAAAATGGCTCATCGACGTCGGGATGGGGCGCTCCTTCCCCTTGCCTTTGGGCTGCTTCTGTTCTGGCGGCTGCGAAGCCCGAGACTGAGGAAAGTTGGGCAGACCCGAGGAGGAGACAGTAAGGCTCGCCAGATCCGGCGGAAGGTCATATGCCCCAGCTGCTGTCGCAGCTGCCCCGGCGCGAGGCGTGGCGATGTCGGCATCTTCTGCTGCAATCGAGCCAGGCTCATCGTAGGCGTCGGCGAACGAGACATCCGGCGAGTCCTGGTCCGAATCGTACTCGTGGTCGTCCCGGCTGATCTGTTGCTGAGATCTGACCGACGCGCGCTGCTGCTGCTGCTGTTGTTGCTGGTGATCTTCCCGTCCAAGCGCACTTCCAACGGAGGACGAGAGGCTCCGGTCCTTCTCGATGTCGGCCTGGATGAGCCGTGAGAAGCGCTCGACGGGACTCTCCATGATAAAATCCGAGGACGTCTCGGATGTGTCAGGCCCTCCTCGGTGAGAGCGCCCGCCACCACCACCTGAGGCAGGAAGCGGCGTCGACGATCCAATGCCATCGAGGCCGGCAAGGAAGGATGACTCGGAGTCGGACTGGAAGAACGGCTGCCTCTGGTCGTGCGACGCGGAGGAGACAGATGATCCGGATGGGTGGTCGTACGGCTGGTCGTAGACTCCTTCCTTGTCCTGCATCTCGTGCTGCTGATCTGAAGTAGGTGGGAATGCGTTCGGGACGGGCACCTTGACGGCTGCGGCGGCTTCGAAGAACGTCTTCCAGAACTAGGACAGAGACCGGAAAAAGGTCAGCTGAGCGTCCTTACGCGTGAGTGGAGCCTCGCTACGCGTCCCATAGAGAGATTGATAATAAAAAAGCCAGTAAAGAAGGCGGATGGGCAAGCAAGACCAGCTAGCAAGACGCGAAAAGTAAGCAACAAGGAGGGCCACGCGTGCAACTAACCTTGGCGGCTTCCCTCGTCGGCTCACTCTCCGCGTTGAAGCGCTTCACGGCCGGAATGAGACGGGTGGTAATGATCTGATGAAAGTCAGAGAATTGCTCGTCGATGTCCTGGAGGAGGAAGACGTTGAGTTGGTCGAGCTGCTCCATCTGGAGGGAGGGCGAAGAATGCCGGCGACGCGTCCTCAGCTGTCTATCCACCTTCGTCAACACATCCAAATGGTAACATACCTGCTGGGAGATGGGCGAGTCGGGGCTGATCCCCTCGATGATATGAAATGGCGAATAGAGGAGAGGGTTGTCCGGGTTGGACATGGTCGTTGGATTGGATTGAGGGTGTGAAGGTATGGGAGGGTCACGCAGACTGCTAATGATGGGTGCTATGGCTACACTTGAGGGCAAGCGAGGCAGATATAGACTGGATGCGTCCGACTAGGAGCGACGGAGGGTAGGAGAAGGCGAGGCGGGTGAGAGTTAGGAGAGGGAAGGCCAGGCCGCGCGTGTTGGGAAACAGCAGGCGCGTCGCGTCTCTCGAGAGACTCAGGTTACGCGACCACTGTCCGTTTCTAGCATTCCTTAACAATCTCTCAGCAAAATCTAGAGAGTATTAGTGACCCTGGCTTGAATCTAGATCGTGAGAGGAAGAGCCAAGCTAGGTGACTCTCAGATTAACGTTGACAACCGGCGTTCTTCCGTTCCAGCTCCGTAGATTGGTCCATTCACCCTTCTCCTTCTGACCATCACCAGCCCTCCCTCTATGAACGTCCCCAGTGCCTCCCGGACGACGACAACTCTCCTTAGCCGGTCTCTCTCCATCCCCGCCCGTCGGCCTCTCTCCCTCGCGCCCTTGTCGGCTCTCGTCCACTCCTCCTCCTGCCGTCTCACTGTCACTCGCCCTCGGACCATGGCCACCGAGTCTTCCATTTCCCCCGCCCCTGAGGGACGTCAGCCCGTCTCGCTGCCGCCGAGCTTGACGATTGAGGAGATGATCCACCTCAAGGTTAGAGAGGGGGAGCCCTCCATTGTTCGTTCGCCGTCCTGTCTGCTGACATCCGACCATCTTCCCCTTAAGCTCTCCGACGCTTTCCAACCCTCCTATCTCTCCATCCGTAACGATTCCTCCAAGCACTCCCACCACGCGCCCATGAAGGTTCCCGGCGCCGCGACGGGTCAAACCCACTTCTTCGTTCACTGCGTCTCTCCGGCGTTCGAAGGCAAGACGCGGATCGCGAGGCATCGGTTGGTGAACCAGGCGTTGGAGAGCGAGTTTGCGAGAGGGTTGCATGCGCTGAGTCTCAAGTTGGAGACGGAGAAGGAGAGCACAGCGTGACTCTGAGGAGGGTGGGGGGGAAGGTTCGCGAAGGGAGTAACACGTCGTGGAATTGGTCGGACGGGGGAAGACGCAGCGGAGGTCGTTGTAAGATTGCTCATGGGTTCCAGGACACAGCACACACTCTCTTTCTCTCTGCCCATCCTCTGAAAGTGCGCACGCCCAACGCACCGACGAGAAAGACGAGGAAGGGACGGACGAAGCGGGCGGCCTTCTCCGCTCAGTCCACCCTCCCCCCCTCTGATACATCTCTTCATCAGATGTTCTCCCCCCCCCCTCCCCCCCTTGGCGACCACCCTCCCCACCTCCTGTCTGTCTTTCAAGACGATGGCCAAGCTTTGATGCGGTCTATTTCCCATTCATATAACATTTCTCCTCCCATCTCTCCTCCCATCTCTCCTCCCCTCAGCTTAGTGACCCAACACCCCAACCTCGACCGTCGGTCCGACGGGCGTCTCAGCCTTCCTCCTGTGACCGAGCCTCTCCGGCACCACAACATGCACATGGAGTCCATCGTGCTCCGGGGCATCAATCTCCGGGAGGAGAGGGCCGGGGGGGACGAGGAACGGCCGGTCCTCGGGCTTGACAAGATCCTCCCCGAATTGGGCGGCGATGGATTGGATCGACTTGCGGTAGACGGCGGAGGTGAGATCATCGCGCTATGTGTGTTCCGAAGAAGGGGATGTGGCGTGTCGGGTTAGTTACTCATGCGGTGTTGTGTTGGAGAATGAAAGCGCGCGCATAGAGCAAAAGATCGCCTCTCCTCCCTCCCCCTCGCATCAGGTCAATTTCCCGCTCCTTCCAATGATGCAGACCTGATAGAAGGATGGAATCCAGCTCTTCTAGGGTCTCCGTCAAAAGGAATCAGAAAAGAGCAAGAGCGAGACGCGCGCGCCATGCGGACGTCTCTCTCCCAAAGGGAGGCGCGTACCACGTCTCTTCCGTCTCCATGAAGAACAAAGCCTGTACATCCCAAGAGCGAGCACACCCCTGTCCTTGTTCCTTTGAGCAGCAGAGCAACACGCCACGATGCCCTTCGCAGGTCAAGACGCGAGCGAGGTTCGCAAGCTCGGGCCGAGGGACCGAGCCGACGACTCTCGCCCGTCCTATCGTTCTCCTGCACACGGGCGATATGAGTGAAAACAATGAGGTCACACCCAAGATTTCCCGCCTTGCATGCTTGAGACATCCCCTCATGGGTGACGCCATGCTCAAGGAAAGGAGACATAGCAAGCGTAACGGCGACGGCGACTGAGAAAGGGAGCGCGACCGGGACAAGCAGCCGAGCCTCGCGAGCCATTGGGGAGAGGTCTTCCTCGATCAACTAGTATGCAGTGGCCTTGCTCTGCGGAAGCAGAGGAGGGGGGCATAAGGAGCGAGAGAAAACGTAAGAGCAGATAGCCCAAGGCTTGCTCTCGGTCGCTCTCTATTCGTGCGTCCACCTTCTCTGGCGAGCGAGCGAACAAGCGCGCCCGACCCATAGCCGATGCACCGAGAGCCAGAATAAAGAGAAGAAGGAAGAGACGTACGAGGCTCTGAATGACGGTGGCGGCCTCCTTGGGAGGGTCAAAGAGGTACTCGGCTACCGGGGTGAGCTACACCATCGCAGCGTTGTCGTGAGCGAGCAAACGTCAGTCCATCGTTCGTCATCCTTCTCCTCTCGTCTACCAAGAGAACAGCGCACCAGATTCCTCGGCCTATCCGTATCCCAAGCATTGTAGACCCTCTTCGGACCCAGGCTAGCCAGCGCCGGGACGGGCGCCGTGGCGTTAATGAGGTCCGCCGAGTTGTTGGCGACTTGCTCGTCGAGCGCTGGGGGCTTGGGGATGACGCGGTCAAGAGGGAGGACGTTGCGCGGCAAGAAGGGGGTCGTGGAGAGGGCCCGGGCCAACGTGATGCGTGCGGTCGGTGGAAGGAGGAGGGAGAGGAGCATGGTGGGTGATGATGGTTGGCGGGAGGAGAGGGAGGACAGAGTTCGGGCCGAAAGGCGAGAGACGGCGGGGAGGGTGTGAGAGCCGTGGGAACCTGATTGGCTGCTGCGTACGTTTTCGATGCATCTCAACGCTCGTCGAGAGAAGCTAAGAGTGGCGATTTGGATTGGCTTTCGACTTTGTTGGAACCTATATCACTCTTGCTCAAGAGAGGGAGTCGCGCAGTCACGATGGTGACCATCTCGTTTGATTCTTGCCACACCCGCTCGATCTTCTCTATCCCTCAGCCTCCCTATCCCTCACAAAGGACAAGCACCCTCATGTGCAAGCAGGCTGGTTCCCTCTCCGCTCAAGCAAAAAGTCCCCAATCCTGGACCTCGAGCCCGCCCTCGGTACCAATGACGCGCTCAAAGATCTCCCGAAGCGACGAGACACGCGATGGGTCTGGGCAGTTGACAGTGAGGATGAGGTCGACATTCTTGTCTGTAGAAGAGACGGTGTTGGGTTGGGCGGGAGGTAGTCAGAAAAAGTTGTGGCGGAGGAGGAATTGATGAGCATGGAGAAGCGCCAAGCCGTCCGCTGGTCGGAACTTCGCCGCTCGTCGCGTAGACAGTAGCTGGACGAGCAAGAGGGGTAGACTAGATTGCTGCTTGCTCCTTCCCTCATCCAATCCAGCCCGCCATCAACCCAACCAGGAGTATGTGAACAGGCCGAGCGAGACACTCGATCGACCGACCAACAACGCGGCAACGCGTACGCACCCTTGATCCGCCAAACGCAGAGGAACACTTTGACCTCGTCAAGATCCTCCTTGTTAAACTTGGCGACGCGCTGGATGCCCTCGAGCGTCGCTGTTGGCGGTGGTCGTGAAAGAGCGGAGGAGGAAGGAGTGGGGGAGACAGGCGCGACAACGATGCGTCCAACGGTCGACGACTGGGCGTCGTTGTCGTGTGCGAGCGAGTCAAAGTGGAAGCTAGAGAATATGTCACAAGTCAGTCTTCAACATCCTCCTTACAAATAAAGAGAGAGGAAGCGAGGAAGCGAGGGAAGCGAAAGGGCGGCGTTCGCTCGCTCACCGGGCAACTGCCTCCGGGTCCGTCGGCGTGACGCTCTCGAGGATCTCAAAGATGAAGGATTCGTCTGCGTCTGGGGCGAGGAAGACCTCCTGGGTGTCTGGGATCTGGCGGATCTCCCTGTGCGGGTGGGTGAGCACGGACACGGCGAGGTGTCAGGGCTGTCCGTCAGCAAGAAAAAGGAGGGACAGCGAGACAGACGAGGCGTCGAGGAGTGTTGGCGGGAGAGGCAGGGTGAGAGCACCGCCGAACAGCGGCCGGAGGGCAAGAGGAGTGGTAGCGGTATTCATGGTGGTGCGCGTTGGGAGGCACGTCGAGCTAGAGAGACGAAGACAGGTAAGTCCCTGACGACTTGGAAACGGCCCAGCCGCGAGAGAGGGCGATCTACCTCTCTGCTAGTCTCGGCCGCTCAATGAGGCTGCGAGGGGGTCTGGCACCAAAGCGGCTGAAGAAGTCGCAAGATGTGGCATCGCAACTAATCGAAGGTCACGGTGACGGTCGACGTCACTGCTGCCTGCGCCTGCGATTCAATCAACGCCAAGGGTCAGCGTGGCTGAGGCTGGCGCGCTGGCGAGCAGAGCAGGCAAGGGTGCGCCGTCTCCCAGTTCGCTGGCTCCTCCAACGACGACCTTCATCTACCCTCGGCCACCGGCCCATCCCCAGTCTTCTCCTCGCCAGTTCTCTCTCTTTCTTTCACACACATACATACACACCATGACGAGCCGGATCAACATCCCCAACCGTCAGCCGCCCGCGGCCACGCCCTCCTACCAGCCGCCGCCTTCGTCGTACTCGGCCCGGCCGTCTGCCCACGGCCGCAATTCGTCCCAGATGGCAGGCCTCGCCCAGTCGTTCGGCATCGACAACGACGCCATCCAGCAGGTCCGGGGCTACACTTCCAAGGTGGAGGACGCCATCGAGACCATCGGCCGGCCTCTCAAGCCCTACCTTCCTGCTGCCGCCAGGTCCGTCACCTTCTCTTCTTGCTCTCACTCGCGTCTCTCTGTTTTTTCCTCGCTCCATGCCTGGTATACTGGGAACGGCTGCATCTTCCATTCAGGGCTTGACCTCGTGGAGCTGTGTTGGGCTCGTCCCGCATCGCGACCAGGAGCCCGGCCGTTCAGCAACCGATCAGCCAGCGAGTAGCCCGCCTCGCTCGACGTCGACGCCGGATCCGCTGCGTGTGGTCTCTCACATCATGCATCGTACAAGCGCCACCACCCTCTATTACTTCGCCCGCCGTCGTTTTCGCCGATTCTGGAGGGCCGGTCGACGCCCCGCCGGCCAGCTAGGGCTGCCAGCAAGGTCTCTCGATCTCTGCCGAGGCTGCCTGGGGGAGCGCGGCGGGGCGACAAGAGAGGCTAGCGGCTGATCCCCGCATGCTTCGTTGTCCTATGTGTCATCACATCGACCGTCGCCGAGCCTGCATGGGTGGGATTCTGCGTCTGACGACGACGGTGAAGAAGACGACGATCCCCGTCTATCTCCTCAGGGGGCAGCTTATACAGGAGGCCCCTCTTGAGTGAGAGAGCGCGAGGTGTGAATGTGAAACCTGGCCGATCATCCCCGCTACCCCTCGTTGCTTCTGTCTCTACATTTTCCGCATCATGAGCTTTGATTCTGATCAGCTTCACCTCCTCTTCCTGATGATAGGTTCCTCATCGTCGTCACGTTCCTCGAGGATGCTGTATGTCGTCGTCTTACTTTTCCTTCGACATCGTGTCCAACCTCCTGCTGACAGGTCTCCTTCACCAGCTTCGGATCATGACCCAGTTCGGCGACCAGCTTTGGTACCTCCAGACGCAGCGTCACTTCCCCCGAGGCATCTCCCACCTCTTCCTCCTCCTCAACGTCGTTGTCATGCTTGCCTGCTCGTTCGCCGTCATTGGCAAGCGCTACCCGGAGTATGCCGTCGGCGGTCTCCTCGGCGTCGTCGTCGCTCAGGCGTTCGGCTACGGCCTTATCTTTGACCTCTCGTTCTTCCTCCGCAACGTGAGCCGTCCAGCGTGTGCATACGAAGAGGAGTCACCCTGACTGATAGACACTCTTCGTCCTGCAGCTCTCCGTTATCGGCGGCCTCTTCATGGTCCTCTCCGATTCCCTCGGTTCCAAGAAACAGCTCTTCGCCGGACTCCCCTCCATCTCAGAGACGGACCGCAAGAAGTACTTCCAGCTTGCCGGTCGGGTCCTCCTCATCTTCCTCTTCCTCGGCTTTGTCTTCCAAGGCAACTGGTCCATCGCCCGCTTCGCCGTCTCCCTCCTTGGGCTGGGAGCGTGCGTGATGGTGATCGTCGGGTTCAAGGCCAAGTGGTCGGCGACGTTCTTGGTCCTTCTGCTGAGTTGCTTCAACGTCCTCATCAACAACTGGTGGAGCGTCCACCCGAACCACCCGCAGAAGGACTATCTTCGGTTCGACTTTGTGAGCGTGGGCTAAGGCAGTGGGCGAGAGTGTGTGTGTAGGGGCCGAGTTCTGACTCCTCTCCACCCTTCCCCCTCTCCCCTCCCAAACCCAACCTCTCAAACATCCTTGCAGTTCCAAACCCTCTCCATTGTCGGAGGTCTCCTCCTCCTCGTCAACATGGGTCCCGGCGGCATCTCGGTTGATGAGAAGAAGAAGGACTACGTGGGTTGTGTTTTCTTTCCTCGCTTTGCTGAAGTAGTGACTGACTCATCATTTTTGTGGAAATAGTGAGCGGGTCATGGACCGGACGGAAAAGACTTGGTGTAGAAAGAAAAGAAAAAAAAAAAAGTCAAAAGTACGAAAACAAGGAGGAGGAAGGACAAATGTAGAGTTCTAAGGCAGGAGAAAGTGGGGGCGGGGTGGGGATGAATGAATGGATGGTCGTTGAATGTGATGTGCTTGGACTTTTCGCGTCTCTCTCCCTACCCCTGTCGCCATCTCGTTGAAGATAGACAGCAGACGATCTTCATTCATCATTAATTACGGACCCCCTTGTCGCTAGGACGATACTGGGGAAATAAAACCTATACAAGCGGCGGGCAGAGACAGAGAAGAACAGGAGAGCGCACAGACAAACAAACGGCCAGGGACCTCAATGGGATCGACGAGATTTACTCTTCTCCCTCCTCCACGTCTTCCTCCTCTTCCTCCTCTCCACCCACCCGAATCTCCATCTGCCGCCACATCTGGTCGGCCTTGTCCCATTCAATCGTGAAGCTCTCGCTGAAGAACCCGAGCTCGGCGCGGTACTCCTCGGATTCGTGCTCGAGGGAGAGAGGGGTATAAAGGAGGATGTGGATCGGTTTGCTGGCGCTGGAGGAGGAGGAGGAGGAGGAGGACTTGGGAGCCGGTTGGTAGGCTGAGCGGATCTTGAAGGCGAGACCTGGAGTGTGTCGCCCATCAGTATGCGAGCAAGTGACCAAGCAAGAAACGCGCAAGACT
Organism: Tausonia pullulans; assembly: GCA_951802195.1. NCBI lineage: Eukaryota > Fungi > Basidiomycota > Tremellomycetes > Cystofilobasidiales > Mrakiaceae > Tausonia > Tausonia pullulans. The sequence continues at coordinate 779,285 of OX637633.1, read as the reverse complement.
CACTCCGGTTGTTTGCAGAGTAATCACACGTCCACGTCACCTCCTTCCCGTGGGCACCCTCCGGCCCGACCGAAACGCTCGAGACATGCAAGTGCGTAAGATCCTCGTAAAGCGTTAACTGGTGCTTCGCCTCCTCCAGAGCGACCGCTGTCGCGGCTGAGAAGGAGGCCGTATTGGTGGAGGAGGAGAGGGGGAGAGAGGAGGCGGAAGGGGCTGCGGCGAGGAGCTTCCGGGATTGCTCAACTTCCAGGGCGAGCTCACGCTCGCGTTGGACGACTTGAATGACAAACTCGATTCAGTCAGTCATGCAGAAAGAGAGAGAAAGCTGAGAGGACGACTCACGCGTCTCCTCCAGCTTCTTCATCTCCTTCCCTTGCGCCGCCACCGTCTTCTCCAGCTCCTTGACTGTCTTAGACGACGAGGCGGCGGTGCTGCCAAGATCCGCAGTGGCGAGCTTGTCGAGCTTTGCCTGCAACGTCTCGTTCTTCTTCCGCTCCTTGTTGAGAAGATCGTTCGTTTTGTCGATAAGCTGTCTCTGGGCTGGAGATCCGCGGTCTCGTCAGCCCCAGTCAAGAGCACAGAATGACGTCCCAGACTCACCCTCCGCCCTCTGCTCCGCCGTCTCCCTGTAAGCTTTCGCCCCACTCTCCGCCTTCGTCGTCCTCAACTTCGAGAGCTCGTCGAACTGCTTGATGTACGTCTCCTTGTCGGCGATCGAGGCGTCGCGCTCTTCCGTCATCTGTCCTCCAACCGTCTCGTCAGCACTTTCGTGTCAGAAGAGCGTCGCAAGTCGAGTAAGGGCTGACCTCAGCGTTCAATCTCTCCAGCTCATCGACCGTTCGTCGGAGAGACTTCAGCTGGGCCTTGAGCAGTTGAACGTCGTCTCCTCCTCCCTTGACAGCGCCCGTCGAAGCTGCTTCTATGAAGGTGGAGGGCCCCGGCGCTGGCGGAGGCGGCTTCTTCGATGAGGGCGTCGGACGGGCCTTCGTAGCGGTGCCGGTGGTGGTCGAGGAAGCGAGCGGCCGCGACGAGGATGAGGATGAGGATGAGGAGGCCATGGACGCGACTTTGAACGCGCGGGAGGTGTCCTCTTATAGAGACGAACGATCAGGGGACGCGTCAGTATCTCAGCTGTATTTGGTCCCAGGAGGAGGGAGAAGTCGGGGTGGGAGGGGGAGGGGGAACGGAGAAGGCAGCACAAAAGAACGAACGGTGTTGACCGACTCCCGCCTGGCCTTCCACTACTACCTCGTGGCCCTCCTCCTCAAGACCCTCTACGTTCTCCTCAGCGACGACCTTCTTCCGCTTCCTCTCCTTCTCCTTCTCCCCCATCGCCGATCGAGATGGCGCGGCGTTCTCCTTGCCCTATTTCTCTCTCCCTCGCTTCAGTCCTGATTCACAGATCGACGGGCGGATCGGATAGGACGAACCTTCGACGCGTGGTGGGCGGGGTGCTTAGGCTCCATGAGGACGCTCATATCCGAGTCTGAGGCATTTGGATCGTCGTTTTTCGGGCGGGGCATCGCTGTATAGGTCAGGCTGGGGTGGGGCAGGGTGGATGGATGGGTGGTGAGCCAGAGTGGAAGGGGTAACGATGGTGATGGTGGTCGAGGGCAAGGACGCGAGAGGAAGAAAGAAGACGCGTCCAGCCAGGCAAAAGAGAGGTCGTGTTTTGCTTTCTTCGACGCTCACTCAGAGCTGAGTCGACAGCAGCCAGTCTGCCTTGCCTGCTACTGAAAGACCCCTTTTGCCCGTGAGAAAGAAGAAGGGTCGGACAGCTTCTGAAGTTCAAGAAGGTCGGTCCTCTTGCATCTGGAAGGCGACCTTCCTCGTGTGATCAAGTCCATGCTGGCCTACGGTCTGCTTCGATCATCGTCGTCTCGGTCTGAGATTTCTATAGACTCGTTTAGCCGTCCTTATTAGAGTCAGGCGAGGGCAGGCGGGAGAACGAGGCAAGACAAGACAAGACGGTGTTGCTCGATGGAGCCTGTGGCGGGCTTGGTCGGAACAGACGAACGACAAGCTTGTTGAGAGATCCAATTTTCAACCGGTATACATTCATGGCAGCTCGCTAGAGCACCCTTTTTCTCTTTCCCCTGTTGATGTTCTTAGACGCCCGACACGCACACACAAAATTGGAAGCTTGTAATCGGGAGAGGTTCTCGGAGAGGGAGGGATCGAAGGAGGACGTGTGAGGATGAGAGTGCGCGCAGAAGAGGAGCAAAAAAAGGGGGGAGAAGAGAGGACACACGATGGAGGGGTTGAGGGAAGAGACTAAAAAAGAGAAGAGAAGAGATGACCGCGAACGACAAATAGGGAGGAGAAGAAGCCAAAGAAGAAGAGGCGAAAAAGGACGAAGTTCTAGAGCTCAAGCAAACGAAACAACGACGGTCTTCTCACACCTTTTCCTCAACATCACTCGACTCTCACTCTTTACTCGTCGGCAGCGGCCGGGGCAGCAGCAGCCGGAGCGGCGGCCTCACCGGCGGGAGCGGGAGCCTCCTCCTTCTCCTCGGGCTTAGCCTCAGCCTCCTGCTAATCGGGAGGGATGTCAGAAGCGAACAACAACACACATCACACGAGAGGCGAAGATGCCGCAAGGATGTCGTGACGCACCATGTCCGAGGTCCAGAGGGTAAGGTTGTCCCTGAGGAGCTGCATGATGAGCGTCGAGTCCTTGTAGGACTCCTCGGAGAGGGTGTCGAGCTCGGCGATGGCGTCGTCGAACGCCTGCTTGGCGAGGTGGCAAGCGCGGTCGGGCGAGTTGAGGATCTCGTAGTAGAAGACGGAGAAGTTGAGAGCGAGACCGAGGCGGATCGGGTGCGTCGGCGGGAGCTCGGTGACGGCAACATCCGAGGCGGCCTTGTAGGCCTCGAGAGACTTGTCCGACGAATCGCGGCGCTTGTCACCGACGGCGAACTCAGCGAGGTAGCGGTGGTAGTCTCCCATCCTGAAGGAGAAGGGATGTCAGCGACTTAGAGAAGGCAGTGACAAGCAGCAAAGCACCCACATCTTGTGGTAGAAGACCTTGGACTCTCCAGAGGCGGCGGAAGGGATGAGGTGCTTGTCAAGGACCTGCAAGGAGAGCGCCGTGTCAACGAGAGCACTGTGCGGCACAGAGCTAAGCGCTAGCGCACCTCAAGGATGTCCTCGCAAATCTTGGCGAGCTCGGCCTCGATCTTCTCCCGGTAGCCCTTGATCATGGTGACCTGGGTCGAGTTGCCCTTGGACTCCTCCTTCTGCTCGATAGAGGAGACGATGCGCCACGAGGCACGGCGGGCACCAATGACGTTCTTGTAGGCGACCGAAAGGAGGTTGCGCTCCTCGACAGTGAGCTCCTGATCGGACGAGGCGACCTTCTTCATGTTCTCGACCATCTCTGAGAGCGTGGAGAAGGGTTAGAGGGGGTAGTTGATGCTAGTGAAGAAGGGAGGACCCACCCTCGTAGCGCTCAGCCTGCTCAGCGAGCTTGGCAAGGTAGACGGAGTCTTCGCGGGAGTCAACCATCTACAGGGGGAGAAGACGAAAGAGAATGGTCAGTAAACAAGTTCCATGGATGTATGCGGAGGCTTTTTGTTCTCTTTCATTCGGTCCCCCATCCCCTCTCCCCCGAGGGGACGCGGGGAGCACGCACGCCGCATTCCCCGGGACGACACCAGAGCAAAGCACGAGCGGAGATAATCTCCCTCTGGACTTGCTAATGTCCCCAGCCACGGGGAGGAGGGTCCTGTCACACGAGGGAGACGGACGGAGGATTGGAAAGTGGGGAGACGAGGGATGACGGGAGGGCAAGAGGGCGGGCGGGAGCGGGCGCGAGTGGGCCCAGGGGAGAGCGAGAGGGCAAGTGCAGGCGCATCTACGTGGGCCTCCCGCCGTCTCACCCCCCCCCTTTGGACGCAAAAAGCCCAACCGCCTCAACCCTTTCGTGTCCGCTGCCATCGGTCTATCCCCCTCGTCCAGGATAACGAAGCATGACCAAGTATGGTCCGAGTGGACGAGGGGGCTCAGCGGAGCGGAGGGGGCAAGCTCCGGGCGGGCGGCGCAGTGTTGTACGAGAGATGGATGGGGAGAGCGCGGAGCGGGCGAGCAGCAGGCGGAGGGCTACTCACTGTGTTGAGAAGAGGGAAGTGGGTCTAGGGGCGAAGCAGCGATAAAACGAGACGTCAGTCACGGTGGTCGTCCGCGTATGATGGTGGGGCGAGGCAGGTCGGCGAAGACGAGCCAAGAGAAAGGGAGGAAGAGGGGCGGCAGGCGGGTTGGAGGAGGGAAAGAGGTCGCCCGCATCTCGTCGCCGTCGCCTTGGGTCGGGTCCCAACGGCCAGCCTAGCGGACGCTGAGGCGGGGCGAGGAGCGCGGTGTGGGAGGGGAAAGGGGAGGGCTGGAGGGGGGAACCTACAGGAGTGGGAGGGGACTGGTAAGAGGGGTGGTGGTGGATGATGGGTAGAAGGGAGCGCGAGAGAGGACGAGGGGGGACACGCTCGACCCGCGGACGGGCCCTTTGCGTCCCAGCAGCCAGCGTCGACGGCCGGCGCGGGAACGAGTGGGCGAGGCAAGGATGAGGCATGACCCAGCCCTCAGCCCACAGAGGGTGGCAGCCCAGCGAGTCTGGGGGGCTCGAGCCCGTAACCCTTTGCCCACGTCGTCAACCCTGCCCCCTTCCTCTTTCTTCCATCGCGACGTCGCCTCAGGGGCTTCCGCCCGCTTCTCCCGGCGAAGAAACCAACTTATCGAATGTGAAAGAGCGGACCAACCCTCAGCCCACCCTCATTGATAGACCCTCGGCCCACTGGTGTTCGTTCTCGCTTCTCTCAGGCATCGCCCGGATCTAGCACAGAGTGCGCGCGCACCAGGCCCGTGGCTCGTACCCCCTCAGCTCAGGCGCCGGATTCTCCCCTCGCAAGGGCCAGCAAGCTCCGCCTACCCGGAGCGGAGACCGCGGCGTCGCGACACAAGCTCGCATGGCTCTTCCTCGGATAAGTGGGCGCCACCTCGGATGGATGGCATGGTGTGGGCTCAGGGTACAACCCCGAAATGGGGCAAATGGTCCATCTGGCGTAAAAACCCTCCGTCCAGGTGGATTTTCCTTTTCTTCGGAGATGGGTCTTCTTGGGGGTGGTCCGTGAACGACATGTGCGCCACATCTGTCCAGCCCAGTACTCCTGGGAACCCTGCTCCCACTCGTTCGCCGAGGCCCAAAAGCAACATCCGATCTTCTCCATCTACAAGGCAAGGCCAAGGGGGTCGATGGGGCCAATGAATTCGATGTTGAACGCGCGTCACTGTGTCGTCAGCAAGGTCGAGCGCGATCTTCGGGTATTACAGCCCACGCTCCCCTCTCGTCTTCCACGACCGACATGACCTTCCTGTATACCGGTTCTCTATCATTATAGCGAGATGTTGCGCCTACCCCTTTCATGGCCGATAGGCCTTACGCTGCGTCGCCTACCACGTTGAGACGCGCACAACAATCTCATCCGCTCTTTCCAGTCAGCGATGTACGTCCGTATACTCTCGGAGGCTTTGGGCTTCTTGAAGAGATGAAAAAAAATCCTGCTTGCTGCCCTCTCCTAAGGCTCAATCTTTCAATGAGCTGTCAGGCGTTGCTTTTGGTTGCTACTCCAGCGGTCAAGTCCAACCGCCATCTCATTCGTCGCGACACGCGCACCGTTGCTCTTCTCCTCTTTCTCATCTTACAATCAAGTGTGCATCTTCAAGTCCTGTCTCCCTGGACGTCGGAACGATCTGATAACATGACGTTGAACGGACGGACCTCGGCAGTAGTGCACTTGTTACTTAGCCCTCTGTCTGGACAGTGAATTCTGTTCCTGGGCGTCTTCCTTACCTGTACACCCAGCAGCCTCACCATCTCATCTCGCTTTAACAGTGTTGACGGCCTAGTGAGAGTCCATAAGGCAAGTAGTCCGTCCGATCGGTCTGTTGCGCAAGCGCGTCAATCTATTTTTCTCTCTCTCATCTCTCCCCACTCCTCTTCTCATGACTGTCAACTCATCAAGGCGTACTGCCGGGATAAATTTCTCAGGCTACCGGCTCTATGCCAAGCTGGAGAGCATCGAGAGAGACCAGCTCGGCTTGCTTCCCTCCAATCTGTCTTTCATCACCCGGGGTCTGTCTGACTATAGCCCGAGGATTTTTTGCCCTCTCACAGAGGTCCTCAAGGCTAGAGTTTAATATCACTATCAAGGCTGGACCAGGCCTATCGCAGGAGTTACCCCTTGCTTGTCCATTGAATACATCTCAAGCCTCATATGCGTTGACGCCGGTGAGTGACCACTTCGCGAAACTTTCAGAGGCTCCCTCTAAACCGACATCTCCATAGAGCGCAGGAAATCAGAGCTCCAGCAGTGTGTCTCCCCCATTCCGTGTCTCTGTCAGAGGCCTATTTCCGCCGTTGTCTCCTTCGTCGCTATCATCCTCGCGGCCCGCGCCGATTACCAGTATGAACCAATTCACGCCCATCACTCGTGCTGAGGAGACTAGTGAAGTTGAAGTCCTCCCTAAAGTGAACATTGGGCTAGCTTTAAGTATGTTTATGCCCTGGATCTGTAGCTTACTTCGCTTGCACACGCTACAACCCGACTCCGCCGTCGACCTCAATACGTTCGTCCTTGTCCCTCAATATTTCTCTGCTGTTGCTTCAGGCTTGTTTCTCTGACCCAACAGCGAGCGATCCCTCACACAGCTGTCGTTCCCCCTCTCAGTACTACTCCACTAACACCACCTTTATGGGCGTTATCATCGTCAACCGCGCCGGTGGAGGACCATCTCTCAACAGCAGAAGAGCTCGCAATCCACGTCTTCGCCGTCAGAGGAAAATATCGTCGAACGGAGATGTCCTGTGTCGGACCATAACGGGGTTACCCATTATCTCATTCATGAGACCTGGTTTTCTCTCTTTCCATTCCGACGACTCCTCGTCGTGATTTGCAGGGTTCGCCACTCCGATTTCCCCTTCCATCTCGACTGCTCCTTGTCCCTCGTACAGAACTCCGGACCGAACTCGAAGGTTTCGACGCTCTCAATTTCTTCTCAACCTAGCAACCCCAATTCCTCTTCTACGACTCTCACTGCCCTCGCCTCCCCTCATCTCTCGTCTTCCACCCGCTCCGATCTCTCACTCCTCGCCCCTCTCGCGGCGTCCTGCATCGGCCACTTCGGTGTGGGCATCTCGTTCGCCCGCTCGCCCGAGCGCTCGAAAAGTCCACTTACCGTCGAAAAAGTTAATGAGCTGTTGGTTCGCTTGGGGAGTGGGCGCAGGAGTGGGAGAGGGGGCAGGGGTAACGCTGATGGGGGAGGAGGCTCGAGGGGCTGACGCTGGCGTCTCCGAGGGCGTCGGGCACCACCCTACCCCCACACTGCCATGCCTTGTTTGATCACCAGACCGTCCTCCTCACCACGTCCCAGCGCATCGGCAGGATGAACACCTCCTCGACGCAGATCGGCATCTCGTCTCGTTCCTGAACATCGAAGTATGTCTTCTCTCCCTCTCTGTACCTGTCTGCACCTAACACGCCGACGGCATCCTCCTTTACATCTCACCTGAGGACGAGCCCGGCACCTCCAGCTTCTTCGCGGGCCACCATGATGTGGAGTGACAGCAGTTGCTGTCGGAGGATTGGCGATTCGGTGCGGTGGCACGACAGCTCTAAGGGTGATGAAACCGAGCGAAGGACACTTGCTGCAAGCGGTGTTCCTAGGAAGGTTGAGGTGATAAAGCTCCACGCTATTTGCTCTGAGCTCGTGTGACTCTTTTACGGCAAGATCGATATCGAAACACAAAGCCAGAGAGCATCCTCGCAAACGTCGATGAGCGAGTGAGAGTCAAATAAAGACGAAAAAACCAAACGATCCCCCTTTAATTAGCTAGCGTCGCCACAGCCCCTTCCGCCACCTTGGCGACCTCAGCGCCCCCACCCTCCCCGGGGAACTTTCCTCCAAATATCCAAGACTCCTCCTTGGGGGGCGAGTACTTAAACCTCGCGGCAAGTTCCTCGTACTCTGGGTCGTCGGCGATGTACTTGAAGTATCGGAGCTGCCAGGGTGTGCCAGCCTCCTGTTCGGCCTTGCGCATCTCGCGCTGCTTAACCTGGGGCAAAAGAAAAAAATGTACTTCGTCAGCGGTGAGGCGGGAGAAAAAAGAGAGGATGCCAGCTTCTCTCACCTCGATGGCCGTCTTGTACGTCTGCGCCTTGTCAAAGTTGCCCGTTCGAATGCCATCGGCGACCTCCTTCCAAAGCCTTCGACTCTCCCACTCGCCCTGGAGCGCAATCGCCGCGACCGTTACCTCCTCCTTCGCGGGGGTCGCATCGGAGAAGACCTCGCTCGTCTTTCCAACCTTGGAGAATTTGTCCCACTGGCCCTCGGCCGTGAAGATGGAGGAACCCCGAGCATCCGTCATGGTCGCTTTGAAGGAGTGGGCCTTACCAGAAATGTAGCCCTTGCCGGAGTAGACAATCGTCGAGAGGAAGCCCGTGGAGGATTGGATGTAGGACGTGTCGGTGACCTCCATGTAAGGGGAACCCGTAACGAGACCGTCAATCCGGAGACGGGGGAGCGTGATGAGGAACTTCTCGACCTTGCCGTCGGGGAGAGCGACTCGGACCATGGCGTGCCCGTTCTGCTTGACTGATTCGTTGCGCACGTGTCTCAGAGAGCGTCAGCGCGCCCGAATTCTAAGCCGTCCGCTGCCGCTCGACACGCACCGACGATAGAAGGGAACGAAAAGCTGGTCTTCTGGCCCGAGGCACCCTCGAGCGATACACCCTTCTTCTTGTTCTCCATGTAGCTGCACGAAAGGGCGCAGCGCCCGCAAATGTGTTAGTCAGCTCGTGTGTACACTCTGAGCCGAGTCGACGACGACGACCCACTAGGCGGTGATGGGCGGGTGATGTGAGACCTGCTCGACGGCAAGGACGGTGTCCCCCCGTCCGGAAACGTCCGGCCAGTGGCCGAAAAAGAGCCTGGATGCGGAGGGGAGAGGGTGGGTCGTGATCAGTTGACAGCCCAGTCAATTTCCGGTCGGGCCCGATCTTGGTGACTACGTACTCTCCGAGGACAGGGTTGAGGGGCCTGCGAGGGAAAAGAGGGAGGGAAGAATAGGTTGGCGATAGAGCAAGCGGGAGGCGAACAGACGGATGTACTTCTTCTCAGAGCCCATTTTCTCATTCCTAGAGGTGTACTGGCCCTTCAGCGTACACTGAACAAGATGGAGCGAGCCGAACGTCAGCACCCCAAGCGAACAAACATAGATGAGCAGGAGAAAGAGAGGGGGAAAACGAACGATGAACCAGCGGAGCACCGCCTTCGCGCGGAGCTCCTCCGTCTGGGCGTCGCTGATGGCGGCGAACAGTTCAGGCCGTTCGCCCCAGTACGCCGGAAACTCGGTGAGCGACTGGGAGGAGGGGAGAGAAGGAGAGGTGATCAATAGGAGAAAGAGGGAGTGAGAAGAGTAATGTCAGCAGGGGGATTGACGCGTGGGCCAGCTGCAGACCCCGAATGCCTCGCGTAGGGAGAGGAGGCGCATCACGACGAGGCGAGGGACGAGGCAAGGGGCAGAGGGGTGACGGCGGCGCCAGTAGCAGCAAGGCAGGACGCACAGTGGGCGAAAGGATGAACGGCGGGGCGGTCATGGACGAGAGATCCCCAGAGATGTTGGCGAGGCTGCAGGAACAGGAAGGGGACCAAGTGTGGGGTGTATCAACAGGGAATGTGGGACGATGGGGAGGGTGGGGGCGTCGCGATCTGACCTCTTGATGAACGATCCCCACGAGGCCTCTGTATAGAAGAAACTAGCAACGCATGAACATCGGGGCTTGCTCACGAGCCATGCCATTGCCCAGGCCGGGTCTAGTTGGCTGCCGGAGAACCGGATAGAGAGAGAGGAGGAGGCAGGGGGTAAAGTGACGCACGCTGGGCAGGAGGGACGCCAGCGGGCACACCGCTCTCGGTCGAGTTGGCCGACTTGATGGACGATGCCGAAGAGTCGGTCTTGGGCGTGTGGCCGTGAAGGTGGGGCATGGCCGGAGATGAGGCGAGAAAGATGAGGGGAGGGAATGGTGGTTGGAAGAGAGGAAGAGTAGGAGACGGTCACCGACGGACTTGACTCCAGAAAGAGGGCCCCCACCCCACTCAACAAACCCTTCCTAGCTTGCCCGAGCGCCAGCCATCGTCATCCGTGCTCACGCATCATTCCCCGATACTTCCTTCTCTTCCTTCTCTCTTTTGCCCGTTTTTCTTTGCGCCACGGCTTCCTCAGAGAGGCCATTCTGAGCGTTGAGCCGCTACGGAGGCCAACAGACAAGAATGCATGATACAGCAGGATGAAATGATACAGAGGGATGGGGGGACAGACAAGATGCAAGGCCGGTGGAATACGTGTTTCATGCAAGGAGAAGGAGAAGGTGGAAATCTAGTAGCTGTGAAGCGGAAGAGAGCGCGCGCGCAGGTCAGCATCCGCCAGGGTCAGACAGAACGGGTGAGGGAACAGGCACGGACGTGAAGAAGGCCGAGCGTTTCCGACTCGAAAATCCATAGGTAGCCAAGGAGGCCGTGAAGAGGCCGACTGCAAAGCGAGCTGGGGTCAGCGAGCCGCCCAAAGTCGCGCGGGCCACCGCCACTCACTCGTGATGCCGATGGCGATCTCAATTTGTCGGAGGGCAATCTGCGTGCCCATCTCAAAGCTTGTCGATCCCTGAGCGGTTGACATGGCGATGCCACCGGCGGCGGCGAGACCGTTCGGAACCAGCATGAGGATTGCCGTGCTTTGCGAGGTGTAGGCCGTTCCTCGGGCGAGTCGACTCCACAGCGTGCCTCCGAGACCGATGGCAAAGGCGCCGATGGCAGCGCTGAAGAGATGGCGGCAGAGTTTCAGCAGGGAAACGTGGAGGGTAGAAAGAGAGAAGAAGAAAAGTGACGACACCCACGAGAGCTCCGGTTGGTTGGTGAGGTGTATTTTGGCAAAGTAGTAGATCGAAAAAGAGGCACAAGCGATGACGAACGAGACGAAAAACTGTTTAGACCGGATCTTGGCCTTGGTCCAGAGACTGAGGGAGAGGGCGAAGCCGGGGACGAGAAGAAAGAGCCACCAGTCTGGGATATTTGAGTCGTACCATTGCGCGTCGTCGGGCCGATTACAGGAGACGGTGCCAGAGACAGCTGAGCTACTGGAGTCGACGAACTATGGTGGAACAGGGTCAATGAGGTGGCGGAATCAGCCAGGGGGACGACAGGGTACGGACTGTGAAGGTGCCGTTGTTAAGCGGATTGGACTGAGTCGGATCCGAGCTGTTGAAGGTGCCCGATAGGGAGACGGACGAGACTTTGCCTTTCGACGACGGGTCCATTCCTGCATAGGGTAGTGCGTTCGTCAGATCGGCGAGGAGGAGCGGAGTTTGGAGGGAGCGCCGACTGACCGACGTAAAGTGTCGACCCGAGGGAGATTCCAACTCCGAGGAAGAGGGAGAGGATGCCTCCGTAGACGAGACGGATGGCCCCGGAGACGATTGAGCGCGAGGCGATCTCTAGGCAGCCCTGAAGAATGATATCTGCGTGCATGCGTGCGAGATGTGGGTCAGTCCAGTTTGAGACGGAGGCATAGAGACGGCCGTTCAACGTACATCCGGGTAGGATCATGACGATGCCTGCGCTCGCGAGCGACTCGTAGCAGAAGTGATTGGTCGCAGAGAGGCCCTTGGCGAAGAAGGAAATGAGGAACGCGGCAAAGATCTGAGACGAGGGAAGATCAGCAGCCGCAGACCTAAAGAGATCAAGGATGACCGCTGCCGCCCACCTCGAAGCAGTTGAGAAAGAGTGGACTCCGGGCGGCAAGGGTGAGCTGGCAGGTACCCATAATGACACCGAGGACGAAGGACAAGATCATGTCGATCTGTAGCAATTCGAATCAGCTCGGTTGCTGCGAATGGGTTGAGCGGAACAGCTGGACTCACAAAAGACCCAGCGAAGGCAATGGGGCTCGCGAAAAATGAGCACATCTGCCGAAAGGAGTCTTCTCAGCTCTGTTCTTGGACTGCAAAGATGCAAGTAAAGTAATTCCCACGCCGATGATAATGATCCGTATCCATACTGGGTGCAGCGGTGGCTCGGCCGAGATGGCCTTGAGCTGCTGAGATCCCTCAGCGGCGGAAATGACGTCATGCAACACCTCGCGGGACTGAAGAGAGAAGATAAAGCGATGTCTCAGCCAGCTATTCCCCGCAAGTAAGAGCGAAGACTTACCACGTTGTGCACCTGCGCGAGTTTCTCGGTGTCGAGACCGCCCGTCGCGCGGAGGAAGGCTGTCTCGGACCTGCCATCATACGAGTTGAAAGATAGGATGAGATGTGAAGGAAGGTAGAAGAAGTGGGCTGGGAAGTTATGGCGTTAGCACCGCAAGCAATTGGGGAGTCATCGTCATGGCCCACCATCACACTCCAGGACGCGAGCGGTCGATTCGAGCTGCGACTCGAGGCGGTGAGTGGGTGCGCCGTCTGCGAGAAGGTGGCGTCAGTATGAATCAGAGCTCACCGCCAGCACGCAGAGCTACTCACAGACCATCTATGAGGGAAAGAGTCATTCAGCACCACGCGCGAGAGCTGGAGAGGAAGAGAAAGGATGACGAACCATGGCGTTGGCAAGCCGGACGATAAAGTCCCTTGTCTGCGACTCCGACCCTCGGTGACTCTTGATGTAGATCTCCTTCTGGACACGTTCTCCGCGCTTCGGACCCTTCCACCCGGCATACGCTCCACGCCTGGGTCGCGCCCTGCCTGCCTCATTTTCGACGTCAAACTCACGCTCAAAAAGGTCAATGCTCCCCTCCGAGTCAGCCGTCGAGGGTACCGTCGTCCGAACTTCGTTGTCGTCATACTGGGCGTCGTAGTTCTCGCCGAACGCCGGGTTCGCCGCGCCCTCAGTTGAGATAAGATCGCGGGTGCCCTCCTGGGCGATCTCGTCGAGCTGTTGGTCCGTCATGTGTTCGTCGCCAGAAGTTCGCGCAGGCACTGACTCGTCCGATCTCTGGTGTTGTGGATCCCGTTTTCCCACCGTGGGCGAACGAGGGCGGTGGCGGGAGGAGTTGGTACCCTCATTGTCCTCCGAGTCCTCCCCCGACTGGTGCTGCAGGTGCTCGCGCTGCTCCTTCGTCTTCTGATCTCGATTCTCTCGACGGTGGTGCCGGTCGACGGCGCGGTACTCGCGGTTGACCTGCTTCACCATGGCTTCGTCTGCGACGGCCTCCTGGCGCGAATAGCGCATCAAGCGGCGGTCGCTGGCGCCGCCGCGCACAGCGGCGATATTCTGTGAGGAAGACTGTGATTAGTCGAAACCAGCCATCAAGTAGCCTTATAGTAAACGTACATCGTAGCTCCAGACGGGACCGATGGCTCCGTGAGCCGGAGAGAGCGCTCCCGAAATGTTGCCCGTCGTGCTGCGGTTGTTCATGGTCAGCATGCGTCAGAATCTTCAGCGGAACTGAGGGTGCAGAGGTCAGTGCTACTCACGCAATAAGAGCAGAGATGGTATGCAAGGGCCGCCGAGCCGACTCGCTCGCAGCCGCGTCTGAATGCGAGTCGAAAATGTTGGAGAGGACTTCGTTGACGGCGTTGGCAGCCCGTTGGAAAGGCACCGCTGTGTGTTGGGCCCGGCCGGGGATGTAGGGCTGATTGAGATCCTGATTATTCATCGGAAGATGCGAGGCGTGCGAGTAGGGCTCATACAGCGGGCCTGGCCGGTCATGCACGTAGGATCCTCGCGGGTTGATGGATGTCGCCGTGCGATCGGCAGTCGAGAACGACGGCCGCTGCGAGGGGCTATGGGGCCGCTCCGAGGTGGGAGTAGTGGCCTTTGTCGAGGCGGACGACCCTGGCGTGGTGTTGGCGATGGTGGAGGAAGAGGCGGAAGGCCACCACCATCGTTGGAACATGCTGCGCTCCTTAGGGTCTGCAGTCGCCGCTGAGCGAGCGTACGACGCTGATGGTGCCGGAGGTGGCCGTGTTCCTGGTTCCTCCATCGATCTTTTTTCGGCGACCGTAGGAAGACCCTTGGCGTTCATCCTGGACTTCTCTGAGATGAAGGACCCTGGCTGACGAGGATTCATCATCCTGACGCTGCCGCCGTCCGCGGTCCCGCCGTTCCGCCGCAACGACGACGCCTTCGACGAACCCTTGGACGTGTTTCGAGATAGACTACGAGCATCTCGGTTTGCCTCGATCCGAGCGCGAAGAATGGCGGCAACGTCCTCGTTGTCGTCCGAGTAGGCGTGGTCGGACCCGTCGTTGAGCGAGCGAACGAGGGCGCCGAGCCCACCTCTACCTCGACGATCATCATCGTCACTACCGTACTCGCTATCGTCCTCGTCCGCGTCAGAGTTGGAGCGGCGGCGGCGATCCTCGTCAGAGTCCGATGAGGAAAACGAGGGTGCCGTCCGGCGTGACCGCCTCGAGCGCAACGAGCGGCGCGCGGTCGTGTGGCTGCCTATCCGCCTGCTGCTGGCGTTGGAGCGGAGGCTACCGAGAAGGCCAGAGGCCGAAAAGCGACGGAGCTCGGGTGGGTTTGGGTCGTCGCTGTCAGCGATAGTGGCCTCTGGTTCATGCGAATCCTGAGCTGAATTTAGATCGGTTACGTCCTGCTCGTTGGCGCCGCCTAGTCGGGAGGAGGACGTCGTGCGATTGGCTACTGAAAGGCCGCGCTCGAGAGGGGAGGCTTTCCCTGCTGGCATGGAGCACTCGGTTAAGGCTGTGGCTGTGAAGAGAAGCGCGAGCGAGAGAGGTCAGCAACCTGAAAGGGGAGGAGGTTCGACGTCGTTGGTCGCCACCTGACTTTCCGAGGGAGGGCGTTCCTGGTTCGTCGTGCTGGAGTTGGTTGAACGGTGCGTGATTTCTGTTGAATCTTTCTTTCTATATTCGGCGTTTGAGTGGAAGGTGGTTGAGGGAGGAAGAAGGTCTGACGCTCTTTCTCCTTCCCCAGCTTTCCGAGGCCAGGCCGCTCCTGGGTGCGCGCGAACACTCACGCACGGTGGGCTTGCATGCCCCGCGACGGAGTCCTTCTCCGGATGGCTTTTCTCCTCGTGGCAATGACGCACGCCAACAACATAGCTGCGGGGCCCTCCGCGGATCTGTTTCAGGGTTTGCGAGTTTAAATGGAAGATCGTCAAACGAGCGTCAAAGTAATGTGCCGGGCACGCACACTTGAAATCCTCTCCACCGACCTTGGTCGAAGAGTGCTTCATTCTTTCCCTTCTTCACTGCTTTTCACTAATCTCTTCGTTTGAGTATTTGCGGAAGAAGGGTAGATCTCTACTTGTACAGTACTAGGGCAGCTACCGCTGTCGACCTCGCTCTTCGCAATCAGTATGTTCAATTTTAGGGATGAGGGGGAGGGACCATGAGCGAGTAGATTAAGAACATGGCAACACTGATGGCAGCTTGTTAGAAGGTCCTGATATAGAACTGACCTGTCTGGCCGGATCTTGTGCATATATTGAGTGATATCTGTAAGTGAGAATACATGAGAAAAGGTTGACGTGCTCTGCGAGCGCCAACCCACTATGGTACTGCTCTAACACTTCAAACTCGCCGGCAGCATGTCCCCATAGCCACTGATCTAGGCCTTCTTCCCCTGTCCCAGAGCACTGCGGGATCGACTTCAAGATAGAAGACGAGGGGGCCCGATCCGACACTGTTCTTTCTTGGTGGAGTCATCAGCGATTACCGGACAGGAAGCGAGCTTGGTGATCTCGCCGCGGTCATCAACGACCCCTAAGAAGGTTCTGCCATGCCCTTCCCTGATCTCTTACGAGCGAGACAGTCCTTTTCCACACAGCATGGCAGCCAAACTCTTCGACGCGCACAGATTTATTCTGAAATCGACGCTAGTGCTGACTCGCCAAGGCAGTACGATGCTCAAACTGGCAACGTACAGCAAAGCGTCCCAGCCTACAGCGCCTCCTTGAATTGAAACAATAAACAGGCTCACAGGGGGCATCTGCTAATTTGAAATGCAAGATCATGCGTGCATTCGCGCTGACGCGCTGTGCTATAGACCTCGCCGAGCCTGGGAACATACAGGCAGGTAGGTCCGTGGGGCGCGCGGCGCCCCCAAGCGAGCGAGGCTGTGACATCTCGGGAGAATGATCCACTCGAGCTCGCCGTCTCTATGTCTGTCTCTCTTCCAACCATTACAATCTCTCCACCGTTCTTTCGCTTCACTATACTCACACCTTATGGGCTTCTTTACCTCTCCCGCCCCGCCAGCTGTCCTTTCAGCGTTCCACCCGCCGCTAGGGGTCAACCCGCATTATGCGGTGCCTCAGACGACAACGCTTATCATGAAGGAGAAAGTCTTCTCTCTCTCGGGGTGAATCCATCTTCCTTTCTCCTTTCTCTCGCATGCTGCTGTCGACACCGGCGTCATGAACGCATGCGTCGTCGGCCTTTCTTCCCCGTCTGACTTAGCACTGACCTTACGCATCTCCTTGTACCTGTCTCAAGCGACGACTTTTCCATTAAGGACTCCCAAGGTACTCCCGTCGCTGTCTGCCGTGGCTCCGCCTTTAGCCTGCGTGACTCGAAGCAGTTCACGTCGACCGACGGACGGCCGCTCTTCACGCTCTCGACCAAGCTTTTCGCGATCCGGAAGGTGCACGACGGCGGATCCCTAGTTCGAGGAATTAGTCACCAGTCTGACCGTGTCACCTCGCTCAGACGTTTGTCGCCGAAGACCCCTCTGGCAAGGAGATCTTCCGCGTTCAGTCCAAGTTTGGCTGTGAGTCTATCGCGCCTGCACGTGTCTCGCGAAACTCGGATCAACTTGACCGGACCTGCCTCAACCTACCTTAACCCCTCTTCGTTCTTCCTAGTCGGCGCCGCCAAGCTGATCACAACTTTCGTGAACGCCTCCGACGGCCGGCCGATGGAGATTGAGCTGCACGGCGAGTGAGTTATCGCGATCAGATAGCCGTGGCGAGCAATGCCGCCCGCCCGGTACTCTTGCATCGCTTTCTCGCCTGACTAGTACTGATGCCTTCTCCTATCTTTAAGTTTCTGGGGGGGCTCAGCAAACTTGGACATGGGTGGACGTCATGTTGCCAGTATCCAGAGGAAGCTGTTCAATGCCCGCGAATTCTTCGGGGACAGCCAGTCATATACCGTCACGGTTGCACCTGGTGTCGATCTGGTGCTGATCGCCGCAATCTGCATCTGCCTCGACGAGAAGAAGAATGAGCATTGAGGAGAGGATGTGGGGGGTGGCGAGCCGAAGGGGGGAGGGGGGAGGGGGGAGGTGGACTCAACGCGCAGATCGAACGTCATATTATGCCGACCCTATCTTTCTAGTATTTTGTATCTCTTTGTAATCATCTGATGACGAATGTCACGCCATTTATGCCAGGCTGTTGATGATGTTGAACGATGGCGCGGCATCCGTTCGGGAGAGACGCAGTGAATGAATAGTAGGACGAGTTGTCCGCGAAGTCGGACGGTCGATTGACTGTCACAGCGTGTCTGGGACGAACGCCCTCGTGCTGCTCTTAGTCTCTTTGCTGCTGCAGTTTCATCCTGGGTATATGCCTGCATATGGAGGACAAGCAAGAGAGATAGACCTCGGCAGCTCCAGCCTCCGCAGGGTATCCTCAGGTAGCCCGCCACAATGGTCGCCGCTGACTGACCAGGAGTTCAGACCATCACCATGCCGGAAAGGTGCCGCAAACGCGGTGTTGCTGTCCCCCGATTGCCCCCGCCTTCCCTGCGGATTGATAAGGAGACGCCCCACAGCGAGCTGGATTCAATCAGGTCAGGTTCTCTCAACAAACTTTCTCACTTGGTCTCCCACCACCACCGCACCACCGCCGCACTAGTACCTGCTGTTTGCGTGTAAGCGACGATCTACCCTTTGTGCGTCCATATTACGAGCGCTCCTGTTTGACATCACACATCGCCTTTTTCCGGGTCCAAACCTGCCGACAGCCGGCCGAAAGACCGACCATGCGGTCTGACCTCCCTTCGCGGTCTCTCGCTTGCTTGTTTTCATGCGGACCCCGGACCATTCTTCCTTTCTCCCCAGACTCCAATTCCCGCCTCAAAGCCTGTCTTCGTCCAATGAATTCAGCAGCTTCTACACTCAGAGGGTCCTCCCCTACACGGCACACATATCAAGGCAAGGGCACTGCCGACTCGCCCTACGTCGTTGCCTTCGCCCACCCGTCAGACCCGATGAACCCAAGGGACTGGTCTACGTCTTACCGGTGGTTCTGCTCTGTTTTGGCCGCTCTCTCGATGTTCATGTGCTCTTTTGCCACGAGCGCCTGGGTGGGAAGTTACGACGGGCTCACATCTAAATGGGGGAGCAGTCGGATGCTGAACAGTTAGTAATTCTTGTCCTCCTGGGTCCATCGGATATTAGCACATAATATCAAACGAAAGAGAGCGATTCGAGACGGTGCGTTGACACAGTTGATCAACGTCGACGATCCTTTGGCGTTTGCAGCTGCCGGCCTGTCGCTTTTCCTCCTCGGCCTAGCCGCAGGAAGTCTTCTTTGGGCGCCATTGTGAGCTCTTTTAGTTTGACTTCCTTTGTCCCGCTTGCAGTCTGACATTATGTTGGCCTAGATCCGAGGTCTACGGCCGATCCCGAATAGCAGTTGGGACCCTCGTCGCCTTCGCCCTTTTTGGCATGGGTGTCTGCGTCTCCCAATCCCTGTAAGTGGTCCGCTTTGTGTCAAATATCGCGAGTTTGAGCTGACTGGTACAAGCAATGCAGCGCTGCTACAATCGCCTGCCGTTTCTTCATGGGTGTGTTTGGCGCGAGCGTGATGAGTAACTCCCCAGGCGTGCTCTCCGACGTGAGTACTCCCATCCGTGATACAGCCATTCCCGCCTTATGCTGACTGGGGGACTATCCACAGGTCTGGAAGCCGAGCGAGGCATCGCTGCCAATGACGACCGTGTCGAGTAGGTCTCCCCTGAGATCGACTGTATCTTTTCCTAAAACGCTGACGCATGAATCACCCATGATATTCAAAAAGTCATGCCTTGTAAGTTTGATCGACGATACACGATGGTAGTCCTCTAGCAAGACACTGAACTTCCGTGCCTGCTGGTCTTGTGTGCTGTCGGATCTCAGTGCTCGGCCCTATTCTGTATGGCCTCGCTTCTGTGTCATCTCTGGACCTTATTCTTTGCTGAACTCACGTTCGTCTAAACAGCGGCCCCGTGATCTCAGGCTTTATGTCTCAGTATGCTGGACCTCAGGCCTGGCGTTGGATCAACGCAGTCGTAGCGCTGTTTGGCGCAGTGACGGTCTTGACATCCCTCTTTCTTGTGCGTCGATTCAGAGGCTCCTTTCTTGTCAGCCTCCGCCATGCTCATCAGAGACCTTTCTGAGTTCAGATTCCCGAAACATACGCTCCATTCATTCTACGACGACGGGCCGCAGAGCTCAGCAAAGAGACTGGGTATCACTACATAACCATCTATGATGTCGGCCACATACGTCTCTCCTTGCTGCCGACGCTCCGCGTCTATTGCGCGCGTCCCTTTGTCTTTCTCTTCCTTGAGCCCATTGTATTTCTGCTCTCGCTTTGGACGGCCGTCGTCTTTGGCATTCTCTACCTCTTCTTCCAAGTGAGTAGTGCGTGTGGCTCGCTCTTTCAACTAGACAGCCACTGACCTGCCGTTCTCTTCAGGCTTATCCTATCATGTTCCGGAAGCAGCGTGGTTGGAGTGGTCCGTCCTCGTTGTACCTCTTGATCACGCGTCATCAGTGCGACTGACACTCTCTTACTGCCCTTCCAGAGGGCGTCGCGGGTTTGCCCTTCGTGAGCCTTCCTGTCCAACTTCCCTCGGCTCAATTTCCTACTCCTGACGCCTGTATGACCCCAGATTGGCATTGCCATTGGCCTCCTCATTGGTCTAGTGAGTTATCTCACAGTTATCCATTCGTTTAACCTATCGTCACTGACGACTTCCACCCCAACAGCCGGTCTCCCGCTTCACAAACCGGATGTATGTCCGCGCCATAGCTCGCTCGGAGGATGGTCGGGCTCCTCCCGAGGAGAGGCTCTGGTTTGCAATGGTGCGTCGCTGACTGGCTGAATCCATAAAGCTACATTAGCTGACCTTCTATATATTGCGACACCTTGCTCCAGATTGCCGCGCCTCTCATCCCCATCTCCCTCTTTTGGATGGCGTGGACGAGCGGATCTAGTATTCACTGGATGGCCTCCACGGCCGCAGGCGTTCCTTTTGGGCTCGGAATCATCGGTACGTGGTATATGGAGTCGCGCATTGGTGTTGCAACTGACCTCGTGTTCTTTCTCACGGGCAAACATCCAGGGTGCATCAACTCAACGATCCTCTATCTCTCCGACACTTACACCATATATGCGGCCAGCTGCTTCTCCGCCAATTCGGTCTTTCGATACTGCGCGGGTGCAGGTCTCCCTCTTGCCGGATCCATGTTCACGAAGCTCGGACTTACTTGGGCCATTTCTCTCCTTGGCTTCCTTGCGCTCGCCTGCGCACCGTTGCCGTTCCTCTTCTTCGTAGGTCGAAATGCTTCGTTCCTTGTTCCTTGGTTTACTTGGTCTGGAAATCTGCGCTGAGCCTTTGCTTTCCCTCCTTTCCTTAGAAATATGGCTCTTTGATCCGGGCGTTCTCCAAACATGTCCCTGTCGTCCCGGTGCCCTTGCCACTTGCCCCGGCCACCGTGGAAGGAAGAGAGAGGGAGTTTGGCGAGAACGACAAGCTCCCTGTGGAGCCTGCGATGTTCTTCACTCCGGGCGAGGACGGCGTGAGGGCGGAGGCGATCCAAGATGGGATGGACGTCGTTGATCTCGAAAAGGGGCAAGAGACACTCTAGGCCTTCTCAAATGTTTATCAAGGTATCATTTATGAGGGGTTAATTGTCGCTCGTTTGCCAAATACGTCGAGATGAGAAGAGGGGTTGCAAGCGCAGTTGCGCCATATCTTTCACTCGGGTCTCTTTCTCAATTAGCCGTGTCTCCACCATTCCTTGCATTTTTCATGATCGCACATCAGATTATTGGCTAGTCTCTGCAGTTCACGTCTCATTTCTTGCCGGTCTGCGCGACGCCCCCCGCCGGCCACCTCCGCGTCCTTCCCTAGTTCCTACTTCGCTCATCGTTTAGACCTCAACCACCAGCACGATCCTCGCCATTCTCTTGCCACTCCTCTCCCCGTAGCAATGTCCGGTGTCCCTGAATCAGCCCTTCGCGCCAAGCTCTCCTCCTCTCTCCGGGACCTCCGTCACCTCGTGCATTCTTGCCCTCTTCTCTTCTTTCCCCTTCTCAACTTCCCTCCCCTAGCTGACAATACCCTCCCAGGACATCACCGACTCGTCCTCTGGATGCGGCGCCAGCTACACCATTGTTGTCGTCGCCGGTGACTTTGAGGGCCTCAACACGCTCAAGCGAAATCGACTGGGTGCGTCGTCGCTCCTTTTCACGTACGCGTGTCTTTCGTACTGAATTTGACGCGTACTACTATTGATAACGAGCAGTCAATGCCATACTCGCTGATGAGATCAAGCTCCTGCATGCATTCTCTCAGGTATGGCTGGCTCCAAGCGGGCGGACGCGCACAGTTAACCAGACAGGCAAGCTGACGAACACGCACTCGCGTCCGTCTATTCCTCCTTTATCCGAGAGTAGAAGACGCTCACGCCGACGCAATGGGTCGAGCAGGGCGGCAAGGTCGCTCCAAACCCCTGATGTGAACGAAGTGTGCTCTTGTACACGAGATGGCGTCCAGAAGCGCGAATTACTTCACGAAGGACAGAGGAACAAATGGACGGGACGGGCACAGGAGGCTTCTCGCAAGCCTCGTGCGTCCGGGAAGCCTTGCTGGCAGGCTGAGCTTTGCGAGAGAATCACTGCTCTCTCAGGCGAGCAAGGTGTCCCTCTTGCGTCACGATGACCATGTCGACCTGTTTCATATAGTAGAGTCATCCGCATGAGACAGACGAGGAAGAGCGAGAGCGAACCCCTGGAAGAGCAGATAAGTAGACTCGGCAAGATTTGCTTCCTGTTCGATCTGTTTAACAAAAGGAGCTCAGGATGGGGAACGGGATTCGCGGGTTGTTCATTGGGTGGACCCAATGACCAAACGGCGAGTCCAAGACCACATCGGCGATGCCTGCGTCTCTAGCTCGACCAACTCACTCGATCGTTCAAGCCTCAACTCTCTGGCTTCATTCGTTCCGCAAAGGCATCATCGTCCGTACGGTCGAGCGAAAGCGACCAGGGTTCAGTGGCTTACGACAGTCCGGCTGATGACGAGTCGTACGGATTCGGTCCTAGCGGGCGAAGTCTGGTGGTGGCGGTGGTCGTCGTCAAGCTCTTCCAGCAACTTCGGAAGGATCAGTCCCCGGAAAAATGAACCTAACCGCGCAGGTCATAGGGTGAATGAATCACGTGCGGCTTTTGTTCGCGCGAGTTCGCGCTCCCTGGCTGATTGATCTTCTGACTAGCTAACAACCCGGCCTATTCGACGTTTCTCTTCGTTGCTGGTTGCCATCGTCGTCGTCGTCGAATTAAGTAGAGATGAGAAGTGGGCATAAGATAACGAGAGCAACAGTAGCGAGGGGAAATGGGGGTGGGGAGAGGTGGGGGGCTGGTAGCGTATGAAAACCCTCAAACGGGCTCTGTGGCGCATCATCCAGCCGCTGGCCAGGGAGTCGCAGCTCTGGCGACTGTCGCGCGCCCGCTTTCGTCCGTCGCCTGCGCAATCCCGCCCGACCTTGCCGTCATCCTTCATTCTCATTCCCTCCTCTCGTTGCGGCTACCTTTCTTCCTCTCGACGCCCATCATCTCCTTTCTACTTGTCCATCCTCGCCACTAGAAGAACCGCCCGTGCTTACTCAGACCACAGGTCAGCCCAGCCAGCCCACAACTGTCAGCCTTCTTTTCTCTGCCTTCCTCCCGCGTCCACCGGCCCCCTTCTCCCTTCCCGTCGTCGCCCGCCTTGTCGCCGTTGCATCATCAACTCCCTTCTCGCCCTCTTCGAGCCCAACCTGCCCCCCCCCTGTCACCCGGGATGATATCCGTCCCTTACGTCCCACTCGCCGGGCTGTCCCAGCAACATCCTCCTCAACAGAGGCCGCCCTCGTCGTCGTCATCTTCGTCTCAGTTCGCAGCTGCCCACGCGGGCGCAAGAGGAGAGAGCACCGCCCAGCTCCCGCCCGGTGTCGCGGGGCCTTCCTCCTCGACGGTTGCTCCTTCCTCGTCGTCCACGGCCTCCAAGCGGGCCTCGGGAGGACGTAATAAGGTCGTTTTTGATTTGGTGGGTCCAGCCGACACGTTAGAGAGGAGTGGAGGGCGTTGTTGCCGTCGGCCAGCCTGCGAGAGAACCAGGCCTGCTGCGCCACAACGCAACGCCTTCCCCTCTCATCTAACGCCCGTCTTCTCTCTTGACGAATTAGTCTGTCTCCCTTGTCTTACGACTCACTGAAGCTGTCCGCACCCGCCAGCATTTGCAACACCTCGCGCTCTACGAGCTCGCGACGCCTTTCCCGCAGAGGCCGGGACACTCTCGGGCCAGGTCCGACCCCAAGCAAGACACCACCGCCGTCCCTACTCTGGGACCTCCCCTTCTCTGGCAGGGCTCCGAGGGTCGGGGCTCGCTCAAGGTGCGTCTCTCTCTTTGCTCTAAAAAAAGTAAATTAGCAAAGAGAAACGACCCAAGACCTGCCTATTCTGCCGTGTACTGCTTCCATCGCCCACGATGAACGCGCAGATGACTTACAATGATATCTCTCCATCGGTCGCAGTTCCGTCTCCGTCTCCGCTCGCCGCCGTCCATCTGTCTTCTCCTCGACGACTCGCACCACGAGATAGTCTTCCCATTGACCAGCATCACCAGCCTCCGTCTCATGCCTCAGCCGGCATCGGCGGCGATGGCGGTTTCTACCCCCGCGGACGACGCAGCCAGGGCCAACGAAACGGTAGAGGAGATGGAGCAGAGGCTCCGCCTCGGCGGTCTCATCCTCGAGATGGGCGTTATCAAGGGCGTTAGTTAGCTCTCTCTCTTTCAGCTCGCCTTCTTGGGGCGCATACAGCCAGTCTCCCTCAGTTGACATCTCTCCCTCTTCTCAGTGCAAAAAGGACTTCCGTCTCCGGTACGTAGGACGAACCAGCCGAACGGCCCTGTCTGTTGGACGCTCGTTGTTGACCCTCATTCGCTCGACTTCTGGGTACCTCTCAGGGAGCCGAACCGTTACGTCCGTCTTGGCGCCGGCGTCGGCTTTGGAAACGGCAACGCTCGCGGAGGCTCTGGCGGAGGCTCCGGCAAAGTCGAGGAGGGTGACTTTACTGGAGGGTGAGTGGCTCTTATCTTCTCCTGGGGATGGTTTAGGGCCATGCGCCGCAGTTGACCACTATCATGATTTTCCTGCCTGCAGAGCGGCGGCCCTCACCAACCTTGTCCGCATGACCATCCACTCAACCGTCACAAAGGAGCTCACCACTGGTAGGTCCTCTCGTTTCCCGAGTAACGTCGGATAAGCTCTGTTGACAATCCAACCTTTCCCGCAGCCATGACGTCTCTGGTCGTCCGCGCTCTTAAGGTCCGCGATGGTGAGTCGCGCACGCCATCCTCTTGCGAGTCAATCAGCAGTTATCGAGCTGAAAGGGACGCTCTTGCTTTACCTGCTCGACTTCAGCCCAGCCTGTCGACGTTAGCGACGCTCGCTCGTCGCTTTCGCCCCAGGCGCAGCATGCCGCGCTTCCCTCTATTGAGAACATGGGCACGACGTACGACGAGACTGATGGCGGCGCCGATAAACCGCCTCCGCTCTTCATCAAGCGCTCCGGCGGAGGGCTCCCGAGCTACCGCTTGCTAACCGAAGTGGGAAACAGCAACGGCAATAGTTCCACGTCTCTTGGCACGTCTTTTGTCCCTGGACCGGTCCGCAAACGCGCCTTCAGTAGCGCCAGCGCCGACGACCGCTCGAGTGAAACGGCCGTCTTACCTTCTCAACACCAGCATCAGCAGCACCACCTCCTCCAGCAGCAGCCCCTTTCTCCCTCTCACACTCAGCTCGCCCGCCCGCTCAGCCTCCTCATCGAGCACTCCCCCAAGTCTCTCTCCAAGCCTCAGCTGCAGCCGATCATCGAGGGCCAGCAGACTGTCTCGTCCCTTCCTCCCTCGCCCTGCCAGCGCTCCTCCGTCGGAGCGATTGGCGATTTCCGTCCCTCCGTGGCCGACGCCCGTGGCCCGTCATCAGCTACGCCCCTCTCCGGCCGGGACATCCTCCGCGGCGAGGCCCTCTCGCGCCTCACCCTCGGTGACAGCATCGTCCGCAAGCCCTCCTCTCCCATCTCCACCTCCGGCTCCGCCGCTCTCCTCGAAAACATTTTTACCAGTGGCTCGTTTGAGTATTCGGCCAGGCGCGACACTGGATCCGACGGCGCTGTGAGTGTCCTCGACGACCTCGACGCTGCGGACTCTGCTAGGTTCCTGGCGTCCCGCCTGCCGCACTCACGGTCAACGTCTTTCAGCTCGATCCCTTCATCCGCCTACTCGTCCTCAACTGACCGAAGCGGCTACTCTGGCCTCGATCTGACTCTGGACGACCTTGATGAGCGCGCGTTCGAGTCATGGCCTATCGATCGCTCGTTCCGTCCTTGCCCTGGGGTTGTCTCGCCGGTTTCTTCCCATCACTCGGTCGCACCCCCGCCCTCCTTCCCGTCCGAGTTATGGAGTCGCGATATCGCCCTTCCTCCTCCCTCTGCGGCGTCGTCCCGCCCTTCCGTGGGCACGACCAACGCAGCGGCGCCTGCCTGGCACGGCGACGTCGCTCACCACCGCCAGAGCTGGGCTGGGTCGCCGTCCGCATCGAGGCTCGGGTCCCTCGCCTCTGGTTGCGATATATACGAGCAGGCGGAGAAGGTGGCCAGGAGAGCGTCCTTCCCGCTCTCTTCCTTCCAGGAGCGGAACCTTGCTCTACAACAGCAGCAGAAGTCGCCTACCTATCCCGTGGAAGATAATTCTCGCCGTGAAGACTTCGACCTCGAGTGTAGGCTCCTAGAACTCAGCCGCCTCCCGGCCATCCCCAACTTCTTCGCGAGCCCCTCGTCTCAGGCGTCCTCTCTCCCACCGACGCCCGGCCAGCCCTTGGGCCACCCGGACCTGTTCGCTCGCTCGAGGTCATTCGCAGGACCGGTCCCGGCATACTCCTCCTCGGCGGAACCGATGACCTACCTCGCTGGCCAAGCTGCGGCGCTTACCACGCCTAAGCCCTCGCCGCCTGCTGTAACGATGACATCGTCGTCGCAGTACCAGTTCCAGTCGCCGCGCTCGGCCTCGTTTGGTAGTAGTGGAGGTGGAGCAGGTCACAACCAGCTGCCTCTCCCTCCCTCTTCGTTCCTTCCGAGTGGCTACCAGCAGCAGCAGCAGCAGAAGCCAGGGTCAGTCCTCCCATTCTATCCGCTCATCTCGCGCCGAGAGCTTGGCTCTGGCAGCAGTGGCGGGAAGTATCCCGAGGGGCAGCGCTTCCAACAGCAGCAGCAGCAGTCTGTCACCACCTCTGCCATCCCTACCACCATCTCTGCCAACCGGTCGCCCTCATCGCCAGATAAGCAGTCACCTTCAAGTACTTGAAACCTTCACCCTCCCTTCCCAGCCCCCTCGACAACTACTCTGTTTTGCTCTCTCTCCCTTAGCATGTCTCCGCACGCCAACCCCTCCCTTCCTCCTCTATGCATTTTATCTTGACCTATCGCAGCCTCAGCTCCGTCCCACTGCTCTCCTCCTCTCCCTATTCAATCCAAGGTGCCTCGTCGGTTGGTCTGCTCTCCCCTCTTCACCGCTAGCATGTACAACTATTTCTCGCCTGAATGGGAGATCAGCCGACCGACTCAATTCCATATGTTGCATCCTTTCTTTGTTCCTCTGTTTGTTCCTTCCTTCCACATATGCCAACCTTCGATTTTGCACCTATTCCCTTACGTGTTATTTTCTCCTCTCCTTACCCTTACTTGCACCAGCCTTGTTGCCCATTGTCTTGCACCATCATTCCTCGCACGCAGACTGGGCGCTCCCTTCCTTTGACCTAGCCTGTACTAGTCTGATCTCCAAGTAGCCTTCCTTCCCCCCAGTTCATCATCTTCGAGGGCGGAAGCTCCTCCACTCCTTCTCTATTTGGCTCGACACTTCCTTCCGCTCTTTCTCTTAGTGTCTCAATCTTTTTTTCTTTTGCTCGTGCCACCTTTCGATAACGATAACCGCAGCGCTCCTATGTTGTTTCACCGTCACAGGTACACCAGCTGGGGCAGAGCAAAGTGTTACTTGAAGCGTGGGATCACGAAAGACGCATGGAGGCTTGCAGCGAGTCGAGGATACCGCGGCCCTCCCACTTCATCTCTTTCCCAACGTCCATCCATCATGAGTCCCCTGCCCTCTTCAATTCTCTCTTATTCCTCCTCAATTTTCTCTCCTGCCATGTCAAAGCTATCTAAGAACTTTTTCAGCCATGAGCCTTACGACCAGACGCGCGTTTGAACCCAGATTATGTTGGTTCCTCCGGGCTTCCCGTTTTTCTGTACCCTCCTTGCGAGTTTTAACCCCGATGCCGTCATCAGAGGAGGCATGGATTACGCAAAGCCTGAAGATTGTATTTATTTCCCCTCAGTCTTTCTACGCCCGCTTTTTCTTTTGCCTCTGTGTTACGATGAGTTATGTCTCTAACCGCTCTTGCACTGCTTCGCGGGCTCGTGAAGATTGGAAGGCAGCGAGCCAAGGGCAAGCAGCAGTAGGTATGACCTGGCTCAGATCGAGATGCGCTCCTTACTTAATGCTTGAGCGAGGCAGAAGGGATAGGGCCGCGAGAGATGACAACGGAGATGAATCACGTCATCGCATTAAAACGCAGCGAGCCGTAAAAAAAAGAGTATGGGCCTATATAACCCCCCTTATACGAAAACCTGTTGACTATTGAAAAATAAAACCCGACAATGTAGAAAAAAAGGCCGATCGCAGCACAAAAAAAGTAGGAGATGGGCAGGCGATGAACAGTAGTGACGACATTATTGACTCGAGGCTTAGTGCCAGCCAGACTCGGCTCCGATGATTCCTGACTCCGGCACCTGGAGACGACGGCATTCAGGAGAAGCCGCCAAGGCGTCGCAACCCTCAAACGGCTTGTTATCTGGGTTTGCGGAAAATATAGTGTCAGCGGCGGGAAACGGCTAAGTTTATCACATAGGTATGACCACTTACTGCCGACCCAGTCGAGATAGAAGTTGTTGTTGTCGACGATAACGAAGATGAAGATACCGCAGAGGGGAATAGCAGCTCCGAAGGCGGTGGCAAGGATGTAGTTGTCTGGAGAGATATGTCAGAGGCTGTCATTGTAGTGCAGCGCGGGAGATGGAAAGCCACTCACACTTGGACCACCAGGCGAGGTACTTCTTCTTGATGTAATGCTCTGTTTGAGAGAAGAATTAGTCCATCTGAGGTACCAAGCAGATACTGCACCAGGCGTTTTTAGACGCGTGCGCGCCCGTCTATCGCACGCTCGCCGCAATTCTGCCATATATCCACACTGTACCCACGGAAGATGTAGGCAACAATAACGCCGGGGTATACGTTGGCGAGGGTGCTGTAAGGTCCCCAAATGAGGGTGCCACTGTGAAAGAGGTGGCGAACGATAACAAGAGTAAGTCAGATGGCAACAACCAAGGCCAAGCGCATTCGATCTCAACCGCCGCCACTGCGACTCTGCAGGCCACTTACTACATAATGACGGGGACGTGGGCCTTGGCGAGGGCCCAAGTTGGCTTCTTGACAGCGAAGTAGTAGAAGAAGCAGGGGAGGATACCACCGATTCCGAAACCCCAAAGAAGTTGAGTGCTGTGCGAGAGATGGGGGTCAGTGAGAAGCCGCCATGGATTTGGTCTGGAAAGTGAGCGGGGGGATGTACTAGATTCCACCGGCACCGAAGACACGGGTGGGACCGAGAGTGCCCCAGAAGACGGAAGCGGTGAAGAAGGCTGAGGATGGGAGGGATGAGTCAAAGTGTACTCAAATCAGCAGGGTGCAACGGCGAGACTCACTGTTCTCTCCGTTGCAGATGAAGTGGTCCTTCTGGTCAGGTTCGCAGACGTTGGGGATCGTGAGCTGGTAGTTCACGACCGCTGTAGAGACGAAGCAGGCGATGATGGCTCCGTAGATCTGGACGGCGAAGGTGTAGCGCTGGCCGATCTTCATATAGTGAGCGAGCTTGAGGTCTTGGGCGAAAGCGATCGCGTTCATGCAGGTGACGACACCGAACGACTTGAAGAAGTTCATCGCGAGCGCGTTCTCAGGGTAGATTAGACCACCGATGAACTCAGCAAAGACATTGAGTGTGACCTGGACCCCGGTGATAGAGGTGATGATACCGATAGGGATGACGAGGAGCTGGCAAGAACCACGAATTCAGCTCAGGGCTGCGAGACTGATGGCTTGTTAGGACACTCACGATGCAGAGGAAAATTCCGAAGAAGATGGATGAGACGGACGCGTTTGTCGGGTAGGCGGTGAGTCCAACGCAGCCAAGGACAATAGCGAAGACGGTAAGAGCGAGATAGGCCCACTCGGGGACCTCGGAGTACTGAGCCATGGTCTGGTTGTGATAGTCCTCTGCGAATCGAGGGGTTGGTTAGATACCAAGTAACTGAGGCGAATTGATAATCACACATACTGAAGGCGAGGTTGCCCTTCTGGCCGGCGCGGATCGATCGGTAGGCTGTCTTGAAACCGCTCGAGATCTCCTTACGGTGGTAAAGGATCGTGTGGACGATGGTCGCGCTGTACACTGAGCGAAGATGAAAGGAAGGCGACTTTCAGGACTTGTGTTCGTTTTCTCCAGATTGCGCTCTTCAACTTACGGGCAAAGAAGCCACCGTAGATGACGAGGTTAGAGGCTGCCATATAGGGCTTGGAGTAGGCTGAATACTTGGCGTGGTCGAGGGTCTTTTTCTCCGTGAGGATCAGTGAAACGTTATAGCGGCTGCCGCTGTGAAAGAGAGCCAAATTCAGTCCGGGCATCTCGACTGCATCATAGTAGGGAAGCAGATGGACTCGTTGGCGTAGATACGGTTTGAGTTGATGGGGAAGTAGCCAGTATCCCAGACGTTGGAGTACCAAAGAGCGAGGATGACCGGGGCGGAAAGGATCGACCCGACGAAAGAGTTGAGTGTCGAGAAGAAAGGGTAGATGAGCATGTTCGTGCCGTAGACTTTTTGAGGATCTACGTCAGTCAAAGACTCAGGTTTGCGAGAAGGGCATCACTCACAGATGTTCCAGTCAAAGGTCGGGAGTGGGTTGAAGCCGAGACCGTATACCGATCCGCACCAAGCGGCGAGAGTAACCTGTGGAACGCCCTTCACAGTTCAGTTTCACGCACCCTGACACCGAATTGAGCTCAAATTTGGACCCACCGACGTGGGATTGATCCATGTGATCCAATTAAAGTAGCTGAGGGCCTGGATAATCGCAGTAACCCATCCAGAGCGCAGCGATCAGCATGGCACGGGCTGCTCACCTTCTGCTACTTTCAAGACGAAGTATTTACCTGGAAAATGGATCCGGGGAACCAGAAATAGACAAACATGGCTCCGAATGCAATGAGGAAGAATCTCATGCGTGATATCTTCCATCCGTTGGCCACGACGTTGGTGTTGTCGTGGAACGACTTGTTAAGCGCGATGGTCGCGAGGTTATAGAGCCAGACGCAGTCTGCCATTCCGTTTAGAAGGTTTCAGCCCCTGATAAACCAGCATTCGGCCCAAATCTTCACTAACGCTCAGGGTAGACGATGAAGCGACGGGTCATTCCGGCAAATCCCATGCCTATGAGCTGAATGGAGAGACCGGTAGTGATCTGATATCCGAAGTCCTTGGCCCAGGCCTGGTCGTAGAACATGGGAAGCGCCTGGGTGATGATGACGTTCATCGTGTAGGGTGCGAAGAGTCCGACGTTGGCCATGATGGTGAGAAGCATGTGCTCCTTCTCATTGAATGGTCCAGGGTTGAGGGTAGCGTCCCATTTCCAGAGGCGGAAAGTCTTGGTGGGAAGGACCCAGGCAAGAAACTTTCCGACGGGGTAGCTGGTGGAGGGAAAAGCATTCAGCGGCGTCAACCAGGACTCGGCCGGGAAGGAGACAATGCTTACGTGAGAAGCTGGACCTCATTGACGCTGAGAGTGAAGGCGGGCTGACGGATGGAGAAGAATTGGTTGATGAAGGATCCAAGACCACACCCTGCGAGGGAAGGAGTCTGTCAGCTTGAGCCAATCATAACGCCGGCAAACGATGGGAACGAACAGAAAGTGCCCATGACCCAGACACGGAAGGTCGAGGCGGGGAGGCTGTAGTCATCGGTGCAGGGGACAACAGCGCGAACCTCGGGGTAAGGGGAGGAGAAGCGGATGAGGGCAGCCTCTACGAGGGGATAGTGTGTCAGCATGGGCAGATCCGCGAGAGGCGCAGGCGCAAAAGGGGGAATTGCGGCAACACACCGATTCTCATCTCCTCAAAAAGAGCATCGTAATTCTCGAGGGTCGAGCTATCTCCCGAGAGGAAATATTCCATCTTGGCGCGGACTGGATTGGAGACAGGGAGGAAGTATGGGGCATCAGGAACCGGCCGAACAGCCCTAAGGGGATGGAAGGGCGCAGCCGGCGGATGAACCAGGGGCGGGGAAGTTCGGGTCATCGTGGTGCTCAAGCCAGGCGTGCCTTTTAGAAGTAAGGATTTGAAGGAGTGAAACATATTCAGAACAGGAGTTCCAACTTATACAGCAGCGCTGGGCTAGAACGCACTCGAGGATCTCCGTGATCTCCTCAACGGTAAGGAGCATCGCGCGGTCGTAGACGGCGTCGACATCCTGGGAAAGAACGACGAGGTCGGACTCGAGGACATGGGTCTCCTGTTGACAAACAAGACAGACAACCAGGTCAGCTTTGGCAAAACGAGAAGAAGCGGTATTAGTGGCCTCACGACGCCACCGGTCTCGACGTTGTAGGCGGCCTTCTCATCGATCGGGTATTCTGGAGCGGCCTTCTCGTGCTCTAGGACGCTGACGGCGACCTGGTTGTTTTCTTGCTTTTTGTCTTCGTGAGGGGCCATCGTAAGAAGGCAGATGAGGGAGAGGGAGGGGACGAAAGGGGGAATATGGTCGGTGGTCAGTGGAAAGCGAAAGTCCAGCTGAGTCTTTAAGCCGATGATCGGATAAAGATGGCGCTATCATGGTGAAGTCTAGGTGAACGTGAGGACACGAGCGACCGCGTGGTGGCAAGGTCGTCGCTTTCATTGCCTCGCGGCGGCGGCTTCAGAAAACCTCAGCCCCGCGCGGTGTCCCTCGCGGAATCTACCCCTGCCTGGTTGAACGCTGAGAACAGCCGTCTGGCCGAGTGCTCTCCGCCCTCTGCGGATAAGCTCGTGTGCAGCATAGGCTTGGCAAGCTGTACTAGGTCGGAAACTCCCCGGCCGCGGTAGTTTCCCTACCAGGGCGCCATGCTGGTCTTCTTGTCATGTTGAACCATAATGTGCGTCGACTTATCGGACGCCCGCTAATCAATGCACGAGAACCTCTGGTCTAAGGGACGACGGCTGACGAGGCTTCCGAGGAAAGGAGGAGGTGCGAGAAAGCCGAAGAAATAGACACGCCGACAGTAGATTCAAGCAAAGAGATGGCGATCCGGGCTAGCACGCAGGCACCTCGCTGGGAGGGCCGGTTATAGGTTAGCCAAGAGCGCCTCCGTTCCTTTCTCGGAAGCTCAAGAGTAGGCCTGGCAGGGCATAGGGCAAGTGAGGAATCAAACCCCTTGGCATGTTTCCCGTGCTCGGCGGGGAGGGGTGTTGGAAAGTCCTCGGGGAATCATTCATTGAGTCACCACGTGGTGCCTGCCTCAAGGCCACCGGCCAGCTCGAGCTGCAACCACGATCGGCCAATGGAAATGCACATCGCACGCAACCTCAGCGGTCTATCACGATGGTAGGAGAGGGTGGGCATTGGGACCAACCAGTGACTGCATGAATGGGTGCTCCACATGGGTTGACTGGCAAGGACGAAGATCCAGACAGATAAGACAGCTTCCCTGCGCTTCAACATACGCACAACGGTCGGTTCATAGCCATCGTCAAACTTGTCTCCACCTTGTACCGTCCTGCATCCTCCTCGACAGCTCAACAAGATTTGGGTTCACATCCTCGCGGAAGTCTGTACAAGCAAAGCATCAAGGCAACAGCAGCGTTATGTATCAGCGTGGGCCACAAGAAGGGGCGGATGCAAGCACGCGTTGGATAGCCCAATTGACGCACGTCCAGTTGCTTGGCTTTTTGCCGGTGCCATGAGATGAAGGACTGTCGGCAATGCGTCAGGCCTGCCAAGCTTAAGCATTAATGAAATCCAAACTTAGTAAAAGATAGCGCTGTATCATCGACCTGCTCAGTCAACGCACCTTGAACGGAACGCTTCGGAGGGGAGGGGCTGCAGTCGAAAGCAGTTCGCTCTCCCCTTCCTCGTACGCAACCGTTAGGATCGGCTATGACACATGAGACCGGCATCAGTCTTGATGGATTTTGAAGCTGGAAGCTAAGCGCACCTGCTTTCTCCCGGAGGGCCCTTGCCGAGGGACTAAGCAGAACGTCAGTGCCAACGAAAGGGACGACGTCTTAATGCATGCATCGACAGGAAAGGAGACCAAGATTTATCAACAGACACTACAATCATAGTGTCAGGACAGGGGTTGAGGGCTAAGGAGAGGGCTGTCTGTAGAGGAGTGGAACTGAAGCGGGGGAGGTGGCATGATGTGCAGAATGGAGTTCATGCTTTAACAATTTTAACATGTGGCCGGTAAAATGCACTAAATCCGATTCAAAAGATCCAGTTGCATGAGATTAAGTAGCCAATAGCGAAACAGGCGTGTGATCCTGACACATGAGTTCGCTTCGAGGTCTTGGGCAGGTTTGTCGGTTACAAATGATAGTCAGATTTTAGAACAAAAGTCTACGATAAATTGAACGTTTCACAGACGGGAAGGTGGGAGGGAACAAAGGAGGGGATGAGAGGGATGAGAAAATACAGATCGAGGGACAGATAAAGAATGGGAAGAGGTGGAAGGAGAACGAAGTAAGGAATGTGGGAAGATGTGGCGAAAGAAGAAGCGAATGAGAGGGAATGCTGAGCAAACAATGGGCTGTGCAGGCGAACCGCATAGAGCATCCGAAGCATGTCGAGTAAAAAGACCAGGTCGGAGGCGCGAGAGCGGAGGCGGAGAAGTGGCCAGGCTCAGAGCCCGAGATGGCGAGTCCGCTAGTCCTGACATATTGGTACCAATGAATTGAGAGAGAAAAGAAAGGAAAGGACGTGAAGGTGTAGAGCGCAATAACGAGGAGAGATTTGGAAAGTGACGAGGACAAAACATTTGGACTCACGCAACGTTCCTCTTGGATAGAAAGTGAAAGGGAATGGGGAATAACGCTCCGAGGAGGAAACTATAGAGAAGCAAGGTACTGTAGAACAGCACGTATAGAATCAGGATGTGATTGGGGGCGAGGCTATGATGGTGAGGAAGGGGAAGGGCTGACCAGATTCCTCTGGCACCAAAGATGGGCTTTGGACCGATGTTCCCAGAAAACGGAACCCGTGATGAAGGCTAGTAAAGAAAGAGGGAGTGTTCAGAGCGGCAGTGGGGGATGTGAATGTGACACAGCAATGAGATTCGCTGTTGGGACCGTTGCAGATGCAGGGATCCTTTTGCGTGGAAATACAAACCCCTGGGATAGCAAGCTCTGAAACAATATATATATATTTATATTGGAAGAGAACATGGTGAACCAATGCCAAGCAGGAGCAAACAAAATGACAGGGACACGCACGAAAGTTGTAGATGGAGGTAGCCCGAAGGCCGAAATAAGCGCTCCCCAGATCTGGACGGCGAAGGTGTAGCGCTGCTCAGTCTTCGTGTAACGAGCGAGTTTAAGATCTGGGGCAAAGATAATTGCTGATGATAGTCGGGGTGTGATATGACAGTTTCATTAGTATCCGAATTAGCGCCAGGAGGAGATCTCACGCACCGTGGTCGCAAGTCTTGATTCCGTAGGATTTGACGATGTCGCGTTCCCTAGGTAGATGGGACCTCCGATGAGCTTGGCGAGAATGTTGAGGGATACTTCAACTCCCGTGATGAGTAAATGAGCCCGAGGAGAATGACGAGGACCTGGAGAAGTCAACGCAGCGATCAGCAGAAAGGTGGAGCGAGGACGACACATGATGCAGTGGAAAGGTGCTGAAGAAATTGGACGACCGAGACATGGATAAGCCACATGGTCATGCCAACGCAGCCAAGCACGACGGCGACGACGGTTAGGGCAGGATAGGTTTACTACAGGGCCTCAGAATAATTTGCTATGGTCCGGTTATGGGAATTCTCTGCGGGACCAAGGTAGGGTATATATATCCCCAGTCGACGGTCGAGAGGATATGAAGCGGACAAGGGGGCTCAAGGAAGGCAAGCTCGCCACTCTCGCCAGCGGGATCGGCCTATAAGCAGTCTTGAAGTCCTTGATAATCCCCTTGCGCTGGTAGAGTGTGACATGAAAGATCGTAGCTGAATAGGCGGAAAATAATAATTGGATAAATGCGGTACGCGACAGTCAGGCATAGGCATGACAAGCACTCATGCTAGAGGGTAGATGTACACACCAGAGTAGAGCACGATCTGCGAAGGGGACACATATGTTGTTGCTGTAGTCGCTGTGTTTCACATGGGCAAGGCGTCTTCTGAGGTGCGAGAATCTGGAGACATTCTACCGTAATCTTGTGTTGGCGTAGATGCAGCTCGACACCATGGAGAAGTAACCGGTTCATAGGAATTCCCACCCACGAACATATACTTACGACAATGGGAGAAGACCGCGAAGAGACGGCATCCAGCGGTCGTTAGCAGGGAAATGAGGAAGACGCGTCAAGGTCTAGTCCCATAAGAACAGAACAGAGTTGCGAGTGTGCTAAGTCGCGCCGTCAAAATGCAGGATACATGAGGACGTTGATGGTTCCCAAAGCTCACCTGTGTTGCCTTTGCCCTTCTGGCAATGCAAAAGAGTCGGATTTCCTGGCATCGACGATGCATGGCGCTTGCCCGGGCGGGGCTTAGGAGTGAGCGAGTGAGTGAGCGTGGCAGAAGAAAGATGATCAGCTAAGCTGACATAGCAGCTGACGTATCGTCCTCTTGATGGCATACATGTCTCCTCAGATTTACACAGCGAAAAAGGCGAAAGAAGTGTCGCTCAGCGGCCAGGAGGTTCAGGGAGCTTGAGAGAGGTCCTCGGCCTCTTCTGCAAGATCGTCAGTCGCCAACTCCCTCCCTCACCCGTATGTCTTGGATCCCTCTCACGTGAGGGTGAGAGATTGAAATACAGGGAACACGAACGAGTCTACACAAAAGTCATGCTGGCAGGTTCTCGACCGCACAAGCAACATGGCCCAGTCGAGTAGGATGTCCACCAGTAGGGCCGCGACGTGATGGAAGAGAACAGGATGCGACAGCCGCGCGTGGGCCGTCGTGGGTCTGAGCGTTCTCCGCGGCCCCCGGAAGAATTTTTTTTTGTATTTAAGTCATGAGTTATACGTAGAGAGCGAGGTAACCCTATGAGAGATGGAAGAAGAATGATTTACAATTGTTTTGTGATTTGGGAAGGTCGAACATTGAAGACAAGAGTAAATCTTAAACAAGCCAAATGAGGGCTTCTTTCTTCTGCTTGGACGAGGCTTCGACTCTCACCGGTCACAGACTCGCCAATGTATGCAGCTATTTGTCAGTTTCGGTAGAGCCAGCCTTGTTTGGAATCCTCTAGTTCGTGCCTGCGATCAAGATGTTGCTCTTCCTTGTCCCAATTTGATTGAAAAGGCATGCGGCGTAACGCCGGTCCGGCTATCAACCACGTGTCGATTCAGGGCTCGCTGCGCGCGGACATTTATTTTGAAGCTCAATCGCGACGCGAGTCGCACACCGTGGTGTCGGTGAGGTTGAGACGTAAAGGAAAATGGCGACCTACCTCGGATGGGGGGAAAAGGAAAGGCCATCCAGGTGAAAGGTCGATAAAGCATGAAAATATCGAAACGCGCAAGAGCCTTCCCTCTCTGTGCAAGTAAGCAGACAAGTCAGCTCCCCATCCTCCCTCAGTGTTGTGCTTTTAGACGTCACCGTCGCTGTCCTCGAAGAAGTGGCGCCGTTGAGTGCATATCGACGTTCACACGGAGACGGCGCGATGTTGCTGGATGCATTGCTTCGCTTGGGAAGAGGAGGGCTCATTGGCCGACGCCCTTTGCCCCGGAGCGAGCGTGCTGGGAAACGCGATGAGGGGTCGAGGGAGGAAAGGCCGTGGCGATTGAGGGATGACTTGAGAAAGGTCCATTCTCAAGCGCGTCAGCCTCGGTGGAGCGAGGCCACCCCCACCTGGGGCTTGCTGCCGCCTCTGCCTTCAGGATGACCTACCTCCAAATGCAAAACTCTCTCGTGATTCTTGTTGAAAGTCGACAAGATTTCATGCGAGGGTCTGTCACTAGAGAGTTGACTCATCTCTGATGGACGAGATCGACAAAGGAAGGGTTGACACTCAAGAAACGCGAGGGCCGAGACGCACGTCTCAATTCGTCGACCTTTGGACCCAACAACCATCATTAGCGCACCACCCTCCTGGCCGGGATTCCAGACACGCCTAAGCCCTTGGCGAGAGAGAGATGGGTTACGGTCCAAGCTATCGTCACTTCCCGCCCGTAGGCTCCTCCTCGTCCGCGGGGAGCACGACCGTCACGTCGATGAGACAGACCTCGAAGACAGCAGTCTCCTCTGGCGGAAGGACGCCCTCCGGGAGCCAAAGTCTGCTCCCACAAACAGCCAGCTCTGTATCCTCCTCATCTTCCGCATTAAACTTGGAAGCCCTCCCTGCAGGATGGGAGGAGAAGTGGGACCCAAAACATGGCGCCTTCTATTGTAGGCATCCCTCCTACGGTCGAAATCGTCATTACGCCGTCGTGCTGACTTTCGCTACATCCACACCCAGACGTGGACCATGTGAATCAAACAAACCAGTGGGAGAGGTCGGTCAATTTTCTGCCACATCGAATGGTGCCGGCGAGGTCTGATCTCCCTGGCTCCGTCGACGCGTCACATGACAACCTTAGGCCCATCACTCCTGTGCTCGAGCCCGCACGCGTTGCACCGGTTCCATCAACGTCCGATACCATCCTGTTTTCAGCATCCAAATCGGCCCTCGGATCAGCGAGCACACTTCCTCCCGGCTGGGAGATGATGTTCTCGTACGAGGGCGCCCCGTACTGTAAGCCGGAGCCGTGAAGTGTGGTTGTTGACCCCTCAGAGCTTTCGAGTTCACCTCTGACGCTCCTCACACGCGTCACCCACGTACGAAGATGTCGACCACAACACCAGGACGTCAACCTGGGATCCGTGTGTACCTTGTCGTACATGTTAAGTGTTCGCACATGCATGACGCTGATATCGTTCCTCGCTTACCCACCCAACAGGCCGCCTTCCGTGCCCCCCAGTTCCGAACCGGCGGCCATTTTCTCGCAGTCTCCCGTTCAAACGACGGCACGGCTTCCTTCTACCGACCCTTCTGACTGGTTGCAATCTCATCCATCAAACGCCAGTCCTCAACCTTACAAACATCCGGTCGATTTTGCTCATCAAGGCGCGCTCGGCTGGGACAGCACACCGATCATGACAGCACTGATATCCCCGTCCACAGGCGCAATAGCGCTTCCCGAATGTGATTTCAGGCACCCCGTCGCAGAAAGCTCCAAAGGACTCGTTGAAGCTAGTGAGTTTCCGGCCGAAGACAGCACACTCTTTGACTGGCACTGATTCTCAAACGATGATCAACCTTGAGGTGACCCCTTCAACGACTTGACTACATCTCCGAAGAATCACGCCATATCGACTTTCTCTAAACCGCCTGTGCTAGAAGTTGTGGTGGCGAGCTCGGCGGCGCAGATGGAGCGCTATCATCGTCTCGTCTCGTCACTCCCGCCCGCCGCTGCCACCGCTTCCTGTACAGCCGAGGAGCTTATTACTCGAGCAGACTCAGCCATAGAACTCTACAAGCTGGACGGGGACCTCCTCTCGTTCCAGAAGGGCTCAGGGTATGGCGCGGGAGACGATGACGCCCGCTGGGATAAGTTAGTGCTCGGGTCGACGAAGGAGGCGATGACAGGGCCGGAGCAAGAGGTCCAGCAAATAATATTCGAACTTGTGAAAACTGAGCTGCAATTTGTTCACGACCTGACTATTCTTCAAAATGTATGTCGGCCTTGATAGCAGCAGTTCACAGCTCAGCCTCGCTGCATGAGCTGACACTTCGTCTAGCTCTTCATCGTTCCCCTTCAAACCTCTTCTCCCACTCCCATCATCCTCCCGGATCGCCTTCTCAACTTTCTCCGCGCTATCTCCCCCGATGCTCTAGCAGATCTTCTCCAGCACCACCAGCTCCTCCTCGCTGGCCTCCTCCGCCTCCAACAGCGCGAGCACCCGCGCATCAGCATTGCCGCGCTTGCTCGCGTTTTTCTCAATGATCTCGGTTTTGAGTGGGAAGAAACCTACGTGGAGTACGCCGAGGCGTTCCCTCTCGCGTCTTGGAGGGCGAGACACGAGCGCCTGGCGAATCCGGCGTTCTCGAGACTGGTGGAGGTGAGTCCTCCACCCTTTCATCTATCATGGTTCCCACTCATCAGCTAATTTGGATTTATCACTATAGCGCTTCCACGCGAACCCCTTCACTCGACGCCTCAAGCTCGAGCATTTCCTCTCTCGGCCTCTACCTCGCCTTCCGCGTTACAGCCTCCTCCTCAGCTCTCTTCTCTGCCTGGCTCCGGCCCAAGAGCCTGGCTCTACCGAAGTGCTAGATGCTGCCCGGGCTCGGCTCGATGCGCTGGGGAAGCGCGTCGACAGCTCGGCCGGGAAGGCAGAGGACCGCGTCCGCAAGTGGAAGCTCGACTCGTCCCCCGGCGGTGCGGGGCTCAGGGCACGACCCGATGCTGGATATGGAGACGCGCTGAGGAAGAAATCAGCTGAGACGGAGAGAGCTGTAAGAGCGATGGGCTCCGTCTCTGACGAAGTCTCGTTACAAGCACTTGCTCGAGAGAGCGGCGGCCACAATGAGGAAGGGTGTACGGATCCGAGATCCGAGATGTTGGTGGAGAGTGCACGAAGTGTCTTGCAGATGTGGGACATCGCCATTGTGCGTCAGCGGATATGTTCTCCACAGAATGGCTTCCTGACACTACACCCAATTGATCAGGGCGCGATCTCACATCGAGCAGCCACGTATCGTCTTGTTGAAGAATCTGCCTCTACGGTTGACAACCTCATGCATCAGTTTCTCAAGGCCACCAGCGATGGACCTTCCACTGAGACGCTGGAGCTCCTCCTCAAGTGGGGTCTCCCAAAAACTTGGGCTCTTCTGTGATCATGTCTAATTAGAACGTCTTGTTTCGCAGGAAGCTACAGTCATCCTCCAAGCTACTTCGAGAGGTTCACCAGGCTGTGCCCACGGTGTCGTCGAGTGAGTGCATCACTCTAGTCTCGTTCCAGTGCTGTCAAATGCTCACCTCCTCTTCACCTATCAAGAATACGCCCAACCTGACGATGCTCTCTACGAGATCATTGCCCACGCCTACGACGTGACGTCCTTTGTAGGCGACAACGCCGCCCTCCTGCCCATTAGCCAATCCGGCAGCGAAGAACGCGGCAAGCGTTGGCTTGCGGATAGGACGAAGGAACTCGACCGGATCAAGGAGGTCCGCGATCGGGCGCGTGGCCCTGTTGGGGGAGGAGGACACGGCCGATTTGGGAGCACGAGCAACAGCCTCAGGTATGTGCAAACGCTGCCATCGTTGTCGCGCAACGTTTCTGATAGCTCGCTTGTATAGTTGGACCAACACTTCGAACGACGGATTCCTGAGCATTGGGTCTTCAGGTGGAGGAGGGGTCGTGGGAGCCGTCTACGCGGGCGAGGATGGGGACGAGTCTAGACGGAGTTTGAGTCGAAGATCGTCTTTCGCGTAAGTCGAGCATAAGAGTACTTTCGTGGTCGCTGAACCTCTCTTGTCTCTAGCGACACACTCAATGTTGCAGTCAAGAAGCACAGTAAACGCCTCAGGTTCGTCTCAATTCCGATCCTTTTGAAGGCTCAAGTCGAAAGCTGATGGGTCCTCTTGCTTGAAGCACCGATATTCGCGATGTCTTTCGAAGGTACCACCAGGGCCTGCTTCACATGAACTCTCGTCAAGAACTGACCATCTCCGCACCCCTCTACTCCAGTCCGTCTCGTGCGAGCTCGCCAGTACCTGGGGAGCATACATCGGATCACCTCGCTACGCCTGTGGGCCACGGTAGTCTCTCGAGGAAGCAGAGGTATGAGTTGGTCCTATTCAGATTCTGAAGCGCGAGCTGACCAAGGACCTGCAGTGACGCGTCGATCCGGTCCAACCGATCGGTCCTGCGCCGGAAATAAGGGAAGGGCTCATATCACTTGTTAAGTGGTGGAAGTTTCATTCTGCTTTGAGGTCCCACACATGCTCGAAATAAAGGCTCCCGGTGGTGCGTGTGAGACTGTAGATCATACAATGGAAGATGCAAGTGGAGAGAAATGGGGATGCTTCTACAGAGACCTCCAAAAGGGAGACGGGAGGGATCATGTTTTTCTTAAAACAAATGACAGGGCCCAGAAGACAAGCTGGACCCTCTCGTAACAAGTGCTAATGAGAACACACAGGAGAAGAACACAGCGCGCGATGGCGTCTCCGTGGAGTGGGGATGAAGGGAAAAGAGAGATAAGGGAAAGGAAGAGGAGGAGCGAAGGGGAGGGCGAGCAGAGGCATCCAGATCAAGACGACGGCACAGAACCGGAATTGTCTGCGCACGAGAAAGGGCTTCCGACAGTTCCCTTGTCGAATTCGGCCTTGATGGAGACGACGGAACCCTGAGGGCGGGAGGGAGAGAGAGACGTCAGACGATGGCGAGGGCAACCGTGTAGAGGGAAGGCTGCTTACATAGAAACCCGCGCCGCAGAGGAAGAGACCGATGACGATGAACATCACAGCGTTGGCGTAACTGAGCTTGTACCGGAGAGAGGTAGGGCCCTCTTTGCGTTTGTGGTCATTCTCGAAGATCCAGATCCATCCGAAGATGGAGATGCAGAAGAGGGAGCCGAAAAGAGCGCCGACGAGACCGATGAGGGAGGAGAAGAAAGGGATGACCTGCAGAGTGTCATGTCAGGATCAAGGT
The DNA here is from genome assembly GCA_951802195.1 of Tausonia pullulans. Classification (NCBI taxonomy): domain Eukaryota; kingdom Fungi; phylum Basidiomycota; class Tremellomycetes; order Cystofilobasidiales; family Mrakiaceae; genus Tausonia; species Tausonia pullulans. The sequence continues at coordinate 736,968 of OX637633.1, read as the reverse complement.
GAAAAAGGCATGCGAAAAAAAGTGGGTATTCCCACCATTCCAATGATCCACGCGAGACCGACGCAAGAGACGACCATTGAGATCCAGGTGATCCAGTGTGTCTTGGTCGACTTTTGAAGGTGGACGGTACCGCGGAGGATGCGGACAAATCCGAACTTGGCAGCGAGGTGCGTCTGAATGATGGGACCGGCGAGGACTCCGGGGAGAGCGAGGCCGTATGCGACCTTCTTGATGAGAGGACCAGCAGATCCGAGAGCCGGCGAAGCGACGTAGATACCGCAGTACCGCCAGAGAACAATTGCGACAGTCGAATAGAAGATACCGCAGAAGAGCTGAGATGCGATCATTGCGCGGCGATACTGCTGAGGCTGCCTCATCTCGGCAATCTGGACGTGGAGAACGGAGATCAGATCAGAAGAGCTATTTAAGGGAGTGTCAAGTGCCACGCACGACAGAGAAATATCCGGGGGAACCAGCCCAGGCGAAGAGAATGTTGACGACGGCGACCATGCCGTCAGCGAATGTCGGGTTGCCGAAGGCGCGAAGCTGAAGGTCGAAGTCTCCCGGAGGCGCAGCGGCAGGCCGGTCGACAACGCCAACAGCGATAAGGACAATCATGATGGCGGTAAGGATGGAGACGGCTCCAACCCAGACGAGCATTGAGACGTGCTTGAACGTCCGGAGGGAGGCGCCAGAGCCAACGATGATGGCTGGCAAAGGAGGCGAGGATCAGTACTGACCACGAGACCTCGCCGCTCAAGAGAAACTCTTAAATCTCACCAGATACAACAGCGAAGACGATGGTGCAGGTCCCGTGTGTGGAGATGGCATTGAACGCAACTTGAGGAAAACAGGAAAGATCAGAAGAGTGGAGTGTGAGGCAATGAGCGTCACTTACTGGACCCGGCGAGGATACCAGACGCGGCGAGGAAGATCCTGAGGAGGTCGTTCCAGCGATTGTCAGCCTCAAGTGCATGGTAATGGTGAGATGTTTACTAGGGAGACCCACTGGAAGAGCATGTAGCCCGTGCCGAGAACCTCCCGGCCGAGGGTGCCGCCGAGGATAAAACCGACGTCGCCGAGGTTATGGACGGAACCGTAGTGGACCGCGAAGTCTCCAAGGATGATATCGGCGTACGTCGTGATGAGTCCAATAGCGATAATGACAATCAGGCCAGGCTGGCGGAGGTGAGAGAAGGGGAGTCGTCAGCAAGAAAAGGCCAAGGAGGGAGGCATCATGGGTGCACCGCCGTCTACGTCAGGACGGTTGAGCGCGGGCACGGACGACGGCAGCAAGCACACCCTGCAGAGGCGAACGAGACATAGCGAAATGATACTTACGACAATTCCGAGGATTGAGAAGGTCTGAGGGAGGGCAAGGACACCTGTACGTAAAGAAAACGGATAGGGACGAGTCAGGCAAGCTGGCTGTCTATTTCGACGAGGCTCAACTCACCGAGACCGATCTGAGATTTGAGCAGAAGGACGAAGGCGGAGAAGACGCCGCTACAGATAATGAGACCGACAGGAAATGAGACCGCCAGGGAAGAGTCAGCAGAATGAAAGGAAGAAGACCTGAGATAACGGACTCGAGCCGGGCCAGGGTACAGGACAAATAGGGATGTCTGTCCGACGGTGCGCGAGGAGAGGGGTCACTCACACCGCCCGGTAGTTTGGCTCGCCCTCCTCTTGGTTGACGGCAAAGACCTCGACGTGGTGCTTGGGGACCTTATCGCCCTGAGTCTGACCCGCGTGCTTCTCAGTATCACGCTTCTCGAAGTTCGACGCGTTGTCAAAGGGGGCCTGCTCGTGCGACGGTGAGGTCGCGCCGGAGTCGTGTTTGACGATGGTGGATGACGTTCCGCGCATTGGGATTGGAGTGCAGTCGGAGCCGAGGGAGGGAAAGGTGGTTGATGTCACTTTAGCGCTGGCGGGTGTGTCGACGGATGGCGAGGTGTGGAAGGAGGGATCGAGCAAGGACACGACAGCAAACAGGAAGGCTCAAGAGAGCTGGGTCCGGGGTAAAAGGACAAGGTGAAGGGAGGGCGACGGTTGGAAGTCGAAGAGAAAGAATCTGGAAATGACAACCGACTTTTGAACCACCCTGCTAGAGCCGGAGCCAAGGTCACCGGGCCCCGTGTCCTTCGTTGCAAAGCGCGCACCGGGGCTCCCCTTGGCGGTTGGAGTGAATGGCAATTAACAACCAGCAGCCGCTTTGTCCTTGAACGAACTTGCTGAGGGGGAAGGACCGGAGAAAACACTGGGCTGACGACCGCCGCAACGAGCGTGTGTATATGCGTGCGCCTGTGTCTCTTTGACCCTGTTCAAGATGGTGGGCTGGTAAATCTAGGTCCCGCCCAACCTGACAGAAGAAAGGGACGCATAGCCCTCACGATTTTTAGCGCTTGGACATATAGATATAAAACCTTGAGCCGGCGGCAGCTGCTTCGCGCACAAGTTAAACCGGCAAGCTTAATCTGCACAATCACCGTTTTCGGCTATCTCTTTCGCTCGTCAGGCAGCAATCGGGTCGGTCCGAGCTCCCGGTGCGGCGGGTGTCTCTCCATCATCGAGCGCTGGTGGTGGGAGAAGGAGCAGCCGCGCGCTTCAGGTCCAGCGCGAAAAGATCAAGGCGCGCAGCGACCACAATGATGCGCCGAACTCGCCCAGAGGCTGGATCTTCGGCCAGACCAGGACAGTCTTACAGAAGTGGCGATGGGCGATGGCATAAGGAGTGACGGGATGGGCTGTGGCAAAGTTGGGCCAGGCTCAAAAAACCGGCTCTCAGGCATAAACTTCCAATTGTGCGGCTGTTGAATTACAGCTGTCCGCGCCTTCTCGTGATCTAGCGCGGTTGATGAGTTCTAGCGCTCACTCAGCAGCCCTTGGCTGTTCCCTTCGTCCTCGCGTTATCTCGCTTCCCATGCACAGGATGATGTATTAGTGAGAAGAAGATCATTGACCCTTCCGAAAATGTGGAGACAAGACGCAAAGAAGAGGAGTCGGCGCTCGAAGGAATCGCGCGCGCTTCCCTCCTTTGCCGCGGGCACACTGCCCGCCACAATCCCTCTGGGCACGGGTACCCCCGGCATTTGGGCAAGTCCCGAGACTCGATGTTGTTCCTCTTGGTCCGGAACCTTCCAAACGCGGGGAGAAATGGTCAGGTTTGTCTTTCTCTCTGCCTTACTCACGTGTGGAAGAGTATTGCCGATCCGTCTTCCCGACTGGACCGAGGAGAGGGTCCGGATCAACATGCCGGATCGGCATTGTAGGAGACGTAGCCGAGGCCTGGATAATGTTAGCACTAGCCGATCTATAGGAGCCGGCAGACAGTAGAATTCGGAGAAAGATGCGAGGTCAGATACACCAGGTGCAAGCTGGTATTGGAAAGCTCTACAAGCACAGTACGAGTACGATTGGACTGGGCTCGGGCGACTGCTTCCAAGAAAAACATTGCGAGGGACACTATGGTAGGATTCCTATCGAGCTTGCAAGGCTGCACGAGCAGTGGCTGAAAGAGCTTGTCGAACCAGCGTCTACGGCCTTGTCCGAAAAGAAAGCCCTTCAGAGCTCTGAAGCTCAACGTCTAGAAGACGTCTGAGAGCTTGACGCGACGGTTCGCGAACATCCTATTGACCTTCATCGCACAAAACCCAACTCTATAGCACCCCGCCAATTTACTCTTAATTCTTCGACACACCGGTCTCCAATCGTACGCCGCTTCTGACATGTCCAACAACAGCGACGACGCGACGGCGGCCCCCCTGGTCCAGCTCGCGCGCGACACGTACGCATCCACCTCGGTTGACGGTGACGAGGCCTTGCTCACATCGCTCCCACTCGCCGAGAAATCCATCCTCGAGTCGATCCGATCGACCAAGGCTGGAGGGCTCTGCCTCTTTGTCGGCACGACGAGGGACACGTTCCAAGGTGTGCATGTTTCGCCAGTGCCGTCGTCCTGTTGATGCCGACTGATTGTCTTGGGGATCTCACTGGATGATGCAAACCAACTCAGATAAGGTCGTCTCCCATCTCTCCTACACATCCTATCCTCCCCTGGCCCTCAAGACGATCCTCTCCATCCTCGCCGCGGCGCGCGGTTCGCACCCTACGCTTACTCGACTCGTCTGTCATCACCGGCTCGGCTCAGTCCCGCCAGGGGAGACGTCCATTGTCATCGCCATCGCCGCTCCGCATCGAAGAGACGCATTCGAGGTGTGCGAGTGGGTACTTGAGGAGGTGAAGCGCAAGGTTCAGGTGTGGAAACGGGAGGTTTACGTTGGCGGCGAGGTCTTTGACGAAGCTGAAAGCGGGCGATTGGAGCCGGACGGCGTTTGGAAGGAGAACTTTCCCGGAGGAAAATGGGAGGAAGGAGCTGTGAGGGGCGATACAAAGACTGTATGATCACACAGAGTAGAGTGAAAGAGACCAGCCTCTCGCTTGCGTTCGTGCGATTTCCCGTCGATGGCGACGAGATACACAATCCGATGACGCCGCCCCATGCTGACCAGTCCCCGCCTGTATCATACTCTTGAGGGGGGAGGAAGTGGCTCATGGGAAATGATCGATATGAAAGGTTTTTCAGCAGAGAGCCAGATTTGGATATCGGCTAGGGTATAGCCACCAGGTCGAAGAAGGACGTACGGGCCGCCGTTGCCGGCCGTCGCCGACACGAGCCCTCCCCCCCTCCCCTTTCCCCGGCGCCTCTTGGACTCTCTCCTCCTACCACCGCCATCTCTCTCCTCGTTCGACAACCAACAACCTTTGTTTCCCCCCCATCAGTACCTAACGCCATCCCCAAGGGTCTCCCATCTTCGCTTCCAACAACTTACACAACATGGCACTCAATCCTAAGCTCTCCTTCCTCCGCCTCGGCTCCGCCGCTAGCCCCCACGTCCTCGAGATCTACATCGACTACCTCTGCCCGTTCAGCGCCAAGATCATCCGAAGCCTCGACGCGAACGTTGTCCCGCTCATCAAGGAGGGAGGCAAGTTCTTCAATAAGTTCTCCGTCATTCTCAGGCTCCAGCCCCAGCCCTGGTTTGTCAGCGTCTCTCCACCCACTTCCCCCTTCGAAATGACGACATGCGCAAGACGAAAGACTGACCATTTACACCACCTGTTGGGACAAAGGCATGGCACTTCGCCTTACCTCCACGAGGCCGCTATCGCCTTTGGTCTTGTTTCGCCTGAACTGTTCTGGCAGTTCAGTGTCAAGCTCATGAACGCACAGGAGCAGTTCTTTGACAGGCCGTGAGTGACTATCTAGTAAGACCATTCGCCCTGGGTATGTGCTGACCAACATGGCTGCTCAACGATCTCGTGAGATGCAGCTCGTCCGACAAGACTGCAGTCCAGATCCGTGAGACGCTCGCGAAGCGTGAGTAAAGAACGCGAAAGAGTCCTATTTGGATTTGGTAGGCACGCCACGCTTTCGCACGACAGAGCTGACGCGTCATATATCTCTACGACTCTCCTTGCTCCTTTCTTCGTCCCTTTCCCCCCTCCATCCTTCGTGGGCGGCCCTTTGATTCGAACCGAGATTAGTCGGTGGCGAGCTCCTCAGCCAGGACAAAGACAAGGCGTCCCTTCTGGACAAGATCACGCCCAAGTCCACGCCGAACGGAGGAGTCGACGTCACGGAGCTCCTTAAGTACAACAGTGGGTTTTCTGTTATCTTTTCCAACGATGCCCCAAGCAAGAGCCGCGGCCTGATGTATGTAATCCGAGTACAGTCAAGATCGGAAGGCAGAACAGCATTCACGTCACTGTGAGTCACCTCGAGGATGACGGGATAGGGCGGCGTTCTTGGACATGTCACGTCATCATCTCCACTGCGCCTTGAGCTCCTGGCTGACCCTGTTCTTGGCTTAACTCAGCCTACCGCGCTCTTCGATGGCCTCATCGAGAACAGCGTGTCCTCGTCCTTCGGCGCGGATGAGTGGCAGAAGTTCTTCGATGACAAGATCACCGCCTGATTTCGCCTTTGTGATCCTGATACCGTTTTTCTCGATGTCACATAATTAAATGCTTGTTGCGTAAGCGCGCCTTTGCCCAGCTGGACTACGCTCCAGACGGGGTGTGACTAAATCTAGTCTCCCGGAAAGCTTATGTTGAGAGATCCGAAGAACGAGTTGTTCGGCTCTCTCGCACTCCATTCCGTTCAGCTCTTCACGAGATCTCCACACTTAAGATAGGTCTATACCACGGTTAACTACTCTTCCAATATCTACCTTCAATACAGAGCTGCCACTTGCCACAGTCGATGCTAAACAAAATTTGGAACAGGTGTGAGCGATTCTGTCTGCTCCTCCCGGAGGGGGGGGATCCTCCCTTCTTCGTAGCCCCCGACTGAACGGATCGAGAGACATTTCGCGCTAGTACTTGCCCCTGGAGTCGCAGGCCTGCTTCTACCCAGTCTCCCTGATATTAGCAAAAGCCTCATCGGCCTGTCGAAACAAGGACAAGGCCAATGTGAGGTCAGAAACTCAGCATCGGGCAGTGGCGATATCGGTCACGGGGGTAGGTAGATGCGTACGGGAGAGACAAGGGCAACGCCGACAAAGTGAGAGCAGCGAGGAAGGAGAAGAAGAGGCGCATTAAGAGAGAAGGCGACGGAGAGATGGGAGAATGTGAGGAGAGAGCCGCAGCTGTAACGGTGCGGTTCAAGTTATCCGACCAGGTCTGCCAAATGGGAGATACCGACAAGATGTGATGCCGAAATAAGGAGAGTCATGAGATTCCCCAGCTGAGGAGCTTGCATGATCAATCTCCAGCACAGTTATTGACCTCATCAGAAAGCACACTATTATGCTTCGACCTCGAACTCTCGTCTACAATCCCGGGCGTATTCTCGCAGAGTTTTGTCATAAGCACCAATTTCACTTGGAGCAGGAGGTACACGTTTGTGCTAATTATCGATGGCGGATGAGCCCTGCAAGAGTAGTAAACGAAAAGGGCCAAACTCGCGGTTGCAGATCACGTGCTGCCGTGTTCTCACCGTCCCTCTTTTGCTCGGAGTTAGACCACCAAGGGGTCGGTGTAAGATGTCCAGAAATGATAAGAATATGCCAGAGCGCTCATCCAACACAACGAGGAAGCATAGGTGCGTCACCTAAAATGCATCGTGGTCGCACTCGCCGCCACCGCCACCCTCATCCTGCGGGGAGCCCTCCAGGCCGCCGTACAAGTCAACCATCCCGTCATCAACCTCTGTACCACCCGTAGCATCCCAATCCATTGAGACGTCTTCCTCCGCCGGAGTGCCCGACCCCGGCGTAACCGCCATCGGGAGCAGAACCCCAGCAGCCAACGCCGGCTCTGGCGGTTGGCCTGCGGCCGCCCGCTCTGCCCGACGCTTGGTGTCGGCCTCGATCTTCTTGAGGATCTTGTGGGCGTATTCCTTGGTAAATTTTCTGACCTTGTTGGCGGTCTCCTCCGAGAGTGGTGCGACCGTTGATGAGGCGGCGTAATCTGGACGACGGCGCTCCTTGGAGACAATGAGATCGGTACACTATTCGAGAGAGAGCGACGATCAGTGCCATGACAAAGCAAGGACTTCGCTAAGCGAGCAAGCTCACCTCCCGAGCCGACTTCTTGAACCGCTCGTGGTCCATTTTGTCTTTGTACTTGCTGAGCGTCTTAACGACGAGCTCGCTCAACATCCCCCTTAGCTTCTTCTCCTTGCGCTCCTCAGGCGTGCTCCCGCTCGTCGAGCTCTTGGACGCCATCGTCGACGACGACCCCGCCGCTGATGAACCCGGCCGGTGGTGATGGTGATCGGACACAGAAGACGACGATGACGAGTGACCTCCCAACGAGCTTCGCTTCCGCTTCTCCCCTCGCTCACGCTCTCTCAGTCGATCCGCCGTGGACGAAGTCGAACCGCCCTTCAGCGCAAGCGCAGCCGCGGCGGCCTGAGCCTCCGCCTGCGCCTGGGCGTCGCGGGCAGCCTGGTCAAGTCTCGCTTGAAGCCGGAGCTGAATCTCCTGCGCTGTGGGCGTCGCGGGCGCTGTGGGTTGCGGTGGGGGTGCGGGAGAAGAGGGAGAGTGACTGCTGAGGGAGGAGAGGATGCTAGGTCGGAAGACTGGCGCGGCGGTTGGGAGGACGAAGGTTGAGGAACCGGTCTGAAAGAGGGAGGCGGAGACGGAGCGGACAGGTGTGGAAATGGCGGTGGCGGCAGTGGTGATGTGCTTAAGAGGCAGATTCGTATTGGATTTTTCGATGGGGGTGTCAACTTTTGATGGGGAGTCAGTGGGTCCTTCGGGGCGGTTCGCGTCGTCCTCCGCGTCCGGCTGGGAAGAGAGACAATAATCCTGGGTCAGAGATGGTAACGGGGCATGGGAAGAATTTGTCGGCGCAACATACGATGTAGATTGGCCTCCTGGGTATCCGGTAGGCGGTTGGCAGCTCCGACCATCCCGTGAGCAGCTGTGACGAACGAGTAAGTCATTCAGGAGACTGTGGGCATGACGCATGAGTTGAGGAAAAGTCTCACTCTCTCCGCCAAGCTCTTCAGCTCCTGGTCCTCCTCTTCCAAGCAGGCTCGTACAGGGGCTTCAATTTTAGAATCCTCGATCTTGTTCCGATTGACGAGCTGCCACTCCGAGATGCTCTCCAGGACCTGTTGAAGCGCGATGCCCAAGTCAGCCCACCACGACGTCGAAACAAGCTGAGCGAGCGGACAACTCACGAGCTTGACGACTTCTTTGTCCTCGGGAAGCTCCTTCAAGACGGTAGTCATGAGCGCAAACCCGTGCATGCGCATGATCCTTCGCTGGACGACCGGCTCCGTCGTCATCTAGGGTGCAAGGCGATCGTCGAGTGTCAGCCGTTTCTGCCGTTCAAAAAAGGCCCATTCGGTAGGCACACCTTGATGCGGTTGAGAAGGTGGCAAAGCATTGACCGATTGGCCGTCGCCTGACGAATGGCAGGGACGACCTTCGTGACCTCGTCCTCCTCTATCGGTCGGAGCTTTGGCTACAGGAACCGAGCATCAGTCGACGGAGAACCGAGAGCAGACGCGATTTGGGGGTCGCGACGTACCATGAAGTCCTCGCCCAGCTTCTTGCCTCTCCTTTTTTTGTTGCCCTTGAGGCCGAGCGCCTCGACCTCCTCGGTAATTCCAAGGGCTGAAAAGAAGGTTGAAAAGAAGGATGAGAGACTCCGGTCAGACCCTAACGGAGTTCACGGTGAGAGGAGCGAAACCCTCTTACCATCGAGGTAAAGGTCGTCCATGCCGCCAACGTCCGTCTGCGTCTTGCCACCGATCGATCCGACACAGTTCGGCTCCTCGCAGAAACACGGCTGGGCGTCATGGCTGAGAGAGAAAGTCAGGGGCCGCTCGCTTGAGAACGCGACCTTATGATAGGCGAGGCGAGGCTCACCCGTAGCGATCGACATTGTAATTGAAGGTGAGTTCCTCGCCCTTTAGGATATCGCGTTTGGCAAATATGCCCATCCGCATCCGCTTGCCGACGACCCACTTGGCGACGTAGCAGTTTGGGTTGCAGCTGTGATTTGCGAACCGGCCGATACCTCCCTTTTTCGTGGCGTCAAGGTACTAGGTCAAGTGAGAAGGGACATCAGAAAAGCAGCGAGAGGAGAACCAGGGCGAGGCAAGCTTCGGTGGTGGACAACTCACCTCGTCCTTCTGGAGCATCATGAAGTAGAAATGCCGGATACCCTCGGCTGCGTACTCTCGCATGCGCTTCATAAATGTCGAACGCTGTACAACCTCGCCAATATACTCGTAGATGAAGGCATCGCTAAAGGGGGGTCAGATAGGTGGGTGGGTCAACCAGAGAGCTCAGCTAGCTGACTGGCTGCGTGTTCTTCGACTCGACACGCACGTTCGAATGTCTGAGGCGGCTCGTAGACCGTAGCCCTTGCGCTCCGTAAGAACGACCTCAATGTCGGCGTATTCGGCCTTAGAAAACCTAGAGGCGAGAGTGAGGGGCGGGAGCAGAATGTGGAGCGAAGCGTATCAGTCTGTGAGTACCATCAGGAGAGCGAGGTACAAGCGCGCGATAGGATAGCCGACGACGTCACCAGCCGTCTCGATGATGTAGCAAGAAGCAAGATCGAGCAAGGGCTGGGTGGGAGGCGTTCCGCCGCCGGCTCGAAAGACACGATCGGCGGACATCCTTGGAAGCTCCTCTCAGTGTACTTCCCCATTCCAATATCTCTCGACTCTCAAGCGAGAGGGTATCCTATCCCAAACTGAAGAACCCGGATGCCAGACAAACCTCTGATTTTTGCAGTAGCTCCGGCTTCGACATTCGCTTTCGAGACACTCGACCTGGGTGAGCCGGTTGATGCAGTCGGACGAGGGGCCACAGGCCTGATCCTCGTCATCGATACCTGAAAGGCGACAGAGAAGGGAAAGAGTTAGCCGCTGACTGAGACCTTGGACGTGGATCCTCTCCTGCCAAGAGGAGGCGAGGAAGGGTTGTGCCAACCCAAAGTCGACGAGAACGCGCTCGCTGAAGTAAGGATGGACTGACCTGCACGGAAGCTGCAGTCACAGATCATGCTCTCCTCCTCCTGGTTACTCCTCCCAAGCGTTTTGAACTGGTGGTGATTTGTCTGGAGCGGGACGAATGTCTTGTGGGCCTCCTCGCTCGCGTTCGAGAGGTGGTCGATGAGCCGGGGCGGGCCGAACACCTCGGACTCCTTCTTGGCCCGTTTCTTCCTCGACGCTGCCGGCTTGACATCCGGCTTGACGTCCTCGTCCTCCCCATCGCCTTCGTCGTCGTCCGCCGTGCTATATGCGGCGGACGTTGGTGAACGCCCGTCGGTGTCAGTGGCGGGCGAGACGTCGGGCGGCGTGTTGGGGGAGGGCGAGGCCGACGCGGTCAGCGTAACGGCGGGTGGGGCGAGAGCCTCGTCCTTGGCGCGCGGAAGCGAGAAAGGAGACGCCATGGCGGCTCGTGGGGAGCGGAGGCGAACGAGGTGAGTGTGCCGAGGGGGGAACGGCAGGTGGGAGTCGGGTGCGAGGCGAGACGAGAACGCGACGGGTCGGGGATGGGCGAGACGCGAGCAAGGTGGTTCGCTCTCACTGGCACTGCTGAGGGCGGCACGGAGGGAGCCGTCAGCCGCTCGATCTAAGCCGACGAGAGGAGGAGCAGAAGAGAAACCTGGCGAACGCTGAGCTGTGTGGCCGCGACTTGTCGCCAGTGGTCGGTGGCGGTTGTCTGTGGCTCTCGTCTTGTTCTCTCTCTCCTGCGCCTACTGGAGGGAGCCAGCGAGCGGCCAGCGTCCGACGCGTCCTCCTTGGCCCGACAACCCTCAAGCGCACCAAATTATTCCACCCAGCCTCTCTTGACCTCCAACATCGCGTCGTCCAGCCTTGCTCCCGCCATGGCCTCCTCTCAGCCGTCGTCCTCCTCTCAGAAGCGCAAGAAGTCCTCGGCCCCCGCCGCCGCGGCCGCTCAGCCGGCGAAGAAACTGCACGTCGCCCTCGAGTCCTCGACCGGCGCGCACCCTGGACCCGTCCTCGGTGCGTCCCTAGCAGCCCACCGGTCTGTCGGGCTGTCTGGCTGTCTGGCAGCTTTGGCCAGGCACGGCCTTGGGCCTTTCAGGCTCCCGCCCGACTGACTCCTCGCTGGTCCTCCTTCCGTCCCCCAGCCAACTTTGCTTCGGTCGCCCCGCCGTCGTCGACGTCCTTCAGCCTCTACCGCCGGAAGGACGCCGAGCTCGCCGACCCGCTCGAGGACCAGCTTACGCTTCTCGCCGGCGAGACGAGCGGCGTTGACTTTGTTTCCACCAATCGGGACGTCCTGCCTGACGATGAGGCTCCCAAGAACGGCTACTCGTGCTCGTGCGTCCCAGGTTGTCGTTGTCGCTCTCATCGATGCGCACTCACCCCTTCCTTCTCTCCCTCCTGTCTCGTGCTCTCGCTTGGTCTGCCTACGACCCCACAGTTATTTGCTCGCCGTCCACGACCCGGCCACCGGTAGCGTGACGCTTGCCCCTGCGCCGACGTATCTTGTTGGCCACGAGGTCAAGCGCCTTAAGCAGCTCGAATCGCTCAACTTCGACCGCGACGCCCAGCACCGGGCCGCACGCGACAAGCTCGGTGAGGCGTTCGGAACCAAGAAGATCAAGAGCCGGATCCGGACGGCCGAGAGGAACAAGATCGACACGGAGGGCATGGAGGGCATCCGGACTCACCTCGAGGACAGCATCACCGCCGGCGGTGTCTCGCTCCCGACTCAGGGTGCGTTGAGCGCGCCAATGGTCCCATTGATTTGAAGCGTCTGCTGACCTCTTCATGCTTGCAGAGACGATCAAGAAGATCTCCGAGGCTTCTCGCCCGATACCTCCTCCGAACATGGCGGCTACGACCCCGGCAGAGGCGAGTCGCTCCCCACCGAATGCGTGCAATGCTTCGATGCCTGACTGACTGACTTTCCATCCCTTCATTAGGCCTACGACATCAAGGATATCATCCCGACCACCGCACACAACGCGCTCCGGACGTACATGAAAGACATTGCCGCCCTTGAGGGCCATCGGGAACGCATTGCCGTCCTCCCCTTCCGCCACTCCAAGTGGGTCAACAAGCGCATTGAGGCCCTTAGCGCGCAGGGCAAGGTCAACAAGGATCGCCTGTGGGTCTTTCCCAAGTATCCAATTGAGTCTCTTTGACGCGGCGTACTGACGAGGCTCTTGATCGATCCTCACCCAGGAAAATGCTCATTTACATCGCCGCCATGCTCCAATTCAAGCGGTCCTCGCGGGCCTTTTCGAACCCATCTGAGCTTGACGAGAAGATGGGTGGCCAGCTCCCCCGACCCGTCATCCAGTCCCTTCTCGATCACTTCACCGAGACGCCTCTGGGTGGCAAGTGAGTCTTAAAACCCATTCCGGTCTATAGCTCAGTGCGGCCCGCGCTGACGGATTCATTGCAAACTCCTCTCAGGCCCACCATTACGCCGCTCATGGAGACCAAGCTCTATTCGTACATGTTTGTCCTCTGTCTTATGGTCGACAACTTCTCGACCGAGCCGGACGAGCTCGCGAAGGACCTCTCGATGGACCCTGCCAAGTAAGCCAAACCTCGTCCTACATCTCGTCCTCGTTGTTCTCGCCCAGACGACTGACCTCCAACCCTATTCAGGATCCGCTCGCTTTTCCAGTCGCTTGGCTGCAAGATCAACGTCCCGGACAAGGAGGAGCGAGAACGCCTCGGCATCACCATGGCCACCGCCCGGCAAGGCAGGAAGGCCATCCTCGTCACCCCGCTTGTCTTCAAGGGACCTTCGAGGGGTGCGCCCAAGCGATGATTGAGAGAAGGGGAGTTTATCTTGCCGTCGACGACGTGCTGTATTTTCATGTGTTTGCTCAGAATTCTCGGACTTGTTTCGTTGTTGCGCGTGCACGTATAACAGCCGCCACTCTCGATCTTTCTCGCCTCACCATCAGTTGGCCCTGTACTTCACTTCCTGGCCCGATACTCCTCAAATCTGAGAAGCGACAGATCCTGATCAAGCAACCGCCCGGCGACGCCCGGCCTCCGTTCAACACGTCACCTTCGAGGACAGCTTCCGTCAGTGGGAGCACGGCCTGCTTTCCTTTCCCCCTTTCCGACAACCACCTTCGCCTCACCTGCCCTTACCTTACCTCACCGCCTTCTTCCCCCTCTCTTGCTCTCCTTGGTCCCCTACCTACGCATTAAATTCCCCTGCCTATGGTTGTCTGTTCCCGCTGCTTCACGGCGGTCTACGCCGCCGAGCAGACAGTCGGGCCCGGCCGCAAGGTGCGATCGTGCTGTGCTCGATGTTTCGGCACAATTGGGAGACGGGCGACGTCGCTGACTCACGGACACGGCGGATGACCTCCAGGTCTACCACAAGGCCTGTCTCAAATGCAAGCACTGCAACAAGAGACTCGACTCAAACCTGGTCGAGCATGACGAGGAGGTGCGCGTCGACGCGTCCGGCTCGCCTTCTCCATGCCGTCCTGCCCTTCCTTCCTTGCTGATCTAATGAGTCCCCCTCTCAGCCATACTGCAAGCCGTGTCACACAAAGCTATTCGGGTATGTCCTACTCCCTTCTCTTCGGTTTTCTCGCTTATCTCTCTGTTGCTCACCCACACACTCCGTCCTTCCAGCACACGCGACCTCCGCTCGCATAACCACTACGTTCCTCCACCGGTCTCTCCAACCCAGCCAGACCGCCCTCCTCCACCGTCAACGACGTATCTTCCCAAACCGAGCCTCCCGACGACGCCCAAGCCGTCTTTCAGCCCGCGGTCGACGTTGACGCCGGGGCTGGCCGGCAGCAGCCGTAGCTCGGCGGGGATCTCGCATCCGCCGAGCAGCCCTGCGAGGGTCAGCATCGCGCCCGTGGGAGTGCGAAGCGCGTCGAGTCTGGCTGTTGGAGGTGGACGGGGGGCAGGCGTATGGAAAGCCGAATCTGTGACGCCTCGATGCCCGGCTTGCGAGAACCCGGTTTACTTCGCTGAGCAGGTGTGCATGTGTCCTTCCTTCTTCTCTGGTTTCGTTTCTCGCGCTGATGATAATCGATTCTCCAGGTCATTGCACTTGATCGCAAGTACGTCCTTGGCTTTCTCACGAGAGAAGCGAGGCGCCTCGCACATGCGTTGTGCCCGTTGTCACTCGATCCACACGGCGCCTGACCCCCTGATCGCAACACCCCATCCTCCAGATGGCATAAGGCCTGCTTGCGATGCTCGGCCTGCAAGAACGCCCTGACGCAATCCAAAGTGCTGGAGCACGATGGTCATGTGCGTCGCTTCCTCACTCATCTCCTATTTCATTCACGCTTGAACTACAAAGACGCGTGCGCCCGCGCAATCAATATACTGACCTTGTCAGGGGTGGGCCTCCCCCTCCTGGTCTTGCCTTGGCAGATCCTCTGCGGGAAATGCCACTCCCAGTCCGGCGGCGCAGGCTTTGTGCTTCGATGATGACTTTGCATGATGTGCTGGTGCTGCTCCCCGGGGCTCTTGGGCAGTAGCAGGCAGTGGGGACGGCGAAAGCGTGACAGGAATGGTCCCAGAGAGCTAGCTGGAGAGCCCGAACCAGCGTGTCCGAGCCACGAGAGAGCATGAGAGCAAGCTTTCAAGGGGACTCCTGCCCCCCGTCCGCGTTGAGGGTTGTAACGAACGGGTGTCTAACCGGGCGAACCAGACTAAAAGCCTCCGCCCTCGACCACCAACTCACCCCCCTCTTTCCCCCTCCCTGCTTCCCCGACCTCTTCTCCTCGCTGCCCTCTCTGCCTCGCGTCGTGGCCACCTCCGCTCCGCTCTCCCCTCGCCAGGGCATGCAGCGGGCCGCCTGAAGGGTGCTTCCAGAGACTCCAACGCTGTCCGTCCTTGCACGCTGCTTCCGCCTCGGCAGTGCGGCGCTCGCCTGCTCTGACTGACGCCCTGCGCCGACTTCGAACACCGCCTCACTTCCCTCCCTCTTTCCCGTTCCTGCCCCTCCCCTCAAATGCCCCGTTCGTCACACACAGCCTAGCCCTGCTGCGTCCCATGTCACCGAGCCATTCGGCCGCGGCGAGCCCCCCTTCCTTTGCCTCCAGATCCGAGGCCTTTCGAGCCGTTGCCTCTTCGAGCGACGACATCCTCTCGTCGCCACCTAGACCGACCAACATCTCCGCTGACACCAGCAGGGAGGTCGGCTTCTCTCTCCCCTCTTTGTCCTCGAAGCGGGACGTTGCCCCCACGCTCCACTCCTCCCCAGCTTCCTCACCCGACATGGCCACCGCCGCCCTCGCCCCAGCGCCGTCGTCGTTCCCGGCGGCGTCCTTCCGGAGGGCGCCGCCTCCCCCTCCGCTCACGTCGCCGCATCCGTCAGCGAGCCTTGCCCATGCTAGCCGCTCGCTCGGCCTTCCACCAACGCCCACGACGGCCTCTTCCTCCCAGTCTTCCTCGGACGCGTCCGATATGACTGAGGCCAAGCTCGAAAAGCTCAGTCTCGCGGTTGGCGACAACCTTCGACAGCGGCCGCTCGCCTGGGCCGGGGGCAGGCTCGTTTGTAGTCTTGAGGACGTCGAATCTCCGGTCACTGCCCTTGAGGGCGCAGGGAGGACCATGGACCACGGCTGGCGGCCAAGGCGTCTCCAGCAGGCCGTGAGCGAGGAACCATCGTCTTCCTCGGCGACCTCCGTGGCTGCCGTTGCTGCTGGTGCGCTCTCGCCGTCGTCCTTCGCCGGCCTGCTCACGACGCGTCACCAGTCGCCCCCTCTCGTGCTCGACTTGCGGTCGGCTGCGTCGTTCGCGGAGAAGCGAGTCCGGGGGTCGGTTGGCATGTTGCTTCCGACGCTCATCCTCAAGCGCCTGTCGGCAGGTTCCGGCCCTAGCCCCGGCCCCGCCCTCAGCTGGACGGCCCTCGGCTGGTTCGCAAGCAGTCCGAAGTCGACCGAACGCTTCTTTGCGGCGGTCTCGTCAGAGGAGGACGGGCTCATAGACTCGTTGCAGGACGTGGTCGTCCTCGCGGATGGCGCGTCGACTCCGGGAGCGGCCAGTGCGCTTCGCGACCTCGTCGAGAGTCTCTTACGATCGGCCACGAGACGGCATCACGGCCACGCCTTCTTCGTCGACGATGCCACTTATGCCCTCGGGGGCCTGGACACCGCTTTTGTCGAGACGGGCCCGGAGGCCGTCGAGGAAACGCGGCACTTGGAGTCTGTCACCGGCTCAGCGCGTCCGCAGGCCAACTCAACGCGAAGCGCTTCTCTGATCACCGTCGCGACCGCTCCCTCCCTCCTTCTTCCGCCTCGTTCCTTCACCTTCCCCTCTCAAGGCTCTCCTCTCACCCTCTCCCCGGGCTTGGCCCACACCATCAAACCCCTCCTCTCCCCCTCAGCCATCGCCGCATCCCAGCAGTTCCCGGCACAGCTCTCTCCATCCCTGTCAGCGACGTCCTCCACCTCCGCCTCGTCGTCCCTCTTCCTCCAACGCTCGCCTCCACTTCGTTCCACTCCTCCTCTCCTCTCACTAAACACCTCCCCCTCCAAGCGCCGAGCCACCACCTCGTCCGCCTCCTCCATCGTTCCCGCCGACGGCACCAGCGACCTCTCCTCCAAGCCCTCGATGAAGGTCCGGCCACCCAAGCTTAGTCTCCGCACCGTCTCCGGCCCAACACCGCCCCGCAGGCAAGGCTCACTGCCGAACGCATCCGGAGGCCTGCCAACGAGGAGGGTTGGCCCTGGTCTCCTCATCTCGACTGATGTTGGCGAGCGACTCGGCGACGCTCGCCACCGGACCCTGGGGCGGCAAGCGTCGGAGCCGAGTAACCCGCATCTGTCATCGTCTTTTGGACGGAGTCTCTACTCTCCCTCTCATCCTCCGCCTCGGACGCCCTCGCTCTCCTTCTCGGCAGACAGCGACGTCTCTCGGCCCTGGCCCCCGAGTCGATCGCAGTCGTCCGCAACCTCGTTCACCTCGCATTTCCCTGGCGATGCGACAACTTCCCCTCTTCAGCACATCAAATCCTTAGACTACTCACCTCCGTCCTCGGCCTCGTCGTCGTCGTCTCCGCAGGACTCGACGGGGTCGGGCATATTTGTCGTCTCGACTGTCCTCCCTGGCTTTCTTTACCTTGGGCCCGACCCCTCAACGCCCGACGAGATCGCGCAGCTCAAGATGCTCGGCATCGAACGTGTCCTCAATATGGCCGTCGAGTGCGACGATGAGCTTGGGATGGAGACGAGCTTCGACATGTACAAGAAGATCGGGATTCGAGACTCCGTCGACGAAATGGGTGTCGCCAAAGGTCTCCAAGAGGCGTGCGCCTTTCTCGGTTAGTCTCGTCGCTCCAATCTGCTGTGTCTCCCATCAAATCATTCACTGACGCCTACTCACCTCCAGATGACGCGCGGCTGCACTCTGCCCCAACTTACGTCCATTGCCGGGCGGGCAAGTCGCGCTCTGTCACAGTCGTTCTCGCGTACCTCATCCACTCGCATCGATGGGCACTGAATAAGGCCTACGCCTACGTCCTCGAGCGAAGGAAGGGCATCTCGCCCAACATCGGCTTCATGTCTGAGCTACTCGTTAGTCGGATCCCTTCCACCTGACATTTTTCACAAAGCTTTTCTTAACCCAGCGCCATTTTCTACCTTTTCAGACGTTCGAGGAAAACGTTCTTGGCAGGCCCACGAGTGCCGGTCAGCCTCTAGAGGAACGT
Organism: Tausonia pullulans; assembly: GCA_951802195.1. Classification (NCBI taxonomy): domain Eukaryota; kingdom Fungi; phylum Basidiomycota; class Tremellomycetes; order Cystofilobasidiales; family Mrakiaceae; genus Tausonia; species Tausonia pullulans. Next base: position 718,807 of record OX637633.1, on the reverse strand, counting down.
GAGCGCCCCGCCCTCGGTCAAGGTCGCGAGAGCCTCCCTCCTTCTTGGACAACGACGTCCGGTCTCGTGGCCGACGAGGACCCGGCGATGGCAAGACCTGTCGCCTTTGGGTCCACGCCGCCGAATCGATCGGTCGGATTTGGCGCCGACGAGCTGGAGGTCCGGAAGAACGGCCACTTTCTCCACCGTCAGCGGTCAGTTTTACTTATATTCTCCTGATTCTCCGTCTTCCGTCTCGATGCTGACGGTGCAACCCTCCCCAGACCCTCCGTCGACGAAACTACTCTATCGCCCCGGCGCCGTATGTCCAAAGCCGGCCTTGAAGGTCTTACCGGTGGCGGCGGTGACCACTCCTGGACGGCCCCTGATTTTGGCGGCCGGATCGCGAATCAAGCTCTCCGTCTTGACGCAGCCTCCGTCGCTACCAACCTCGGGGAGATCTGTCCCTCGCCAAAGACGCCGGGCACGCCTTTAGCTTGATCCCTGCCCCTTGTTCCTCCTTCCGCTCTTGTCTCGCTCACAGCTCCACACTTTGATACTTTTTCCTATTCACGTCTGACTTGCGAATAACCTTTCTTTCTCTCTCTCCCCTTAGCCATTTGGGCACTCCACAAGGGCCTCCTTTTTCGTTTGCGTTCTCACCGTCTCTCTTCATCTTTAGGCCTTTCCTCTTTTCGATCATTATACCCCCCGCGCTGCCTTCTGTCTATCTGCACTTTCTGCCTCCGCCCACCTCGTGACTGTTACGTCGGAAAGAGTGTCGCGGAGAAAGCGAAGATAGAGAAGAAGTCCATGTGGTCATCGATGCAAGCAAGCCTGCGAGGCTAATCTCGCGGTTCATCAAGGTCGGTAACCTAGAAGAAGAAGCGTGGAAGACCGTCAGATGATCAAGCAGCGCGCGTCTTGGATGGGGCCACTGTCACTCACCGCTCTCCGCCAGCTAGATCACCACCAATCCAGCGCACAACGTCAGCAGCTGAGTGACTAGCGTCGGAGGGGAGGGGGGCAAGCCAGGATATCGCCTTCACCAATGTCTCCTGTCTCAGGCATTCCTTCACCCACTTGAGCGAGACGATCTCTGTTAGAGGAGAGAAACGGAGCTCAGTGATGCGGTCGTTCTTCGAAAGGAGCGATGACTACTGACGGCGTCGGTAGGGCCTGGAGCAGGAAATCAAGTTCGTCGGCAAATCATCTCTCCTGCGCCGGAGGAAGAGAGAGAGAGAGAGAGAGAGAGAGAGAGAGAGAGAGAGAGAGAGAGAGAGAGAGAGCTGCACTTACTTGCTGGTCCGCCTTGAGATGCCCCCGAACCTCTCTCCGTCGTCGGTGGCCAATACGACGTGGGTGAGCTTCGGATCATCGAGGCGGTCGGTGACGACTCCGCCCTGCGCCTCGATGGAAGCGCGGCACAACTTGAGCCTGGCAAAAAAAACAAAAAAACAAGGAGGGGAGAAGTCTCAGAGGCCGCCACTTGACCTCGAGAGGAGGACCAGATTCAGTGCTATTCACTCGGTAATGACGATGTCGTCGAGGTCCGGGTCTTCAAGCAGGTTCTCAGCGGAGTTGTCGGGCGTGTCGAGGTAGATGACACTTGAGAGGAAGCAGAGAATCGTTAGGGCATGAAAAAAAAAAAAGGGCGACGGCGCGACGAGGCCGGCTTACAGGGGCTGGAAGATCAAGTTCTGGTTATAATTTATCTGGCCCGTTGTACCACCGAGGCGGGGAGGAAGCGAAGCCTGTATAGAAAGCTGCGTTAGCGAAATCGAGAGACAAGGGACTTGGCACGAGGCTGGCGCGACTTAACGGTTGGAAAGTCGGAGATGCCTTCGTCCTCGTCCTGTGATGCCCAGACAACCAACGCGTGAGCAACTCTTCCAACCTCCAGTGAGGCAAAGAGATTAACTTTATAGCCATCAGTGGCGGTGTCCAGTCCCGAGTCACCGCTGTCCTCATCGTCGTCTCCGAGTCCGACATGGAAGTCATTTCCGCCTTCGTCGCCACTGTAGTCGCTCTCATCCTCGGAGTCGACGAAGGTGTCGGGATCGGCAAGGTACGCAGCGTCGGCCTTGGTCCGTTCCGTAGCGAACAGCAGGTACCTGAATTCGAATTGTCAGCAGAATGTTTTGCGGCGAATCAGGACAGTAGGAACAACGTCACGACTTTTCGAAGAGCGGGAGTGCTCTCCCCTGAGCAATGCTGTCGACGATCCACTCCGGCGTGACGATGTCAAACGCGGCCTTCTTGACGTGCGCGTTTGTGCGGAGGTCTACAAGGCATCGGTTAAATGAGCGGTCCCACTAAGACAAGATGAAAGGACAAAAAGACTCACGAAGCTCAGAGGCGACGATGAAAAGCGCGCGGCCCTCCTCGAGCGCATCCTCGTTGAGGTCAGCCTTCTGCGTAAAGTCTCCCCCGTGCTCAACAACAAGCTGCTCAAGGTACTGCTTGACGGGCTTAGGTGCTCCATCGACCTTGACCAGCTGGAGGATGTCTGTGTTCTGACGTGTCAGGATATCTTGGACGGCGGGATCTATTGCATTGCCAAGCTCACAGAAGGTTGTGAGTTGGAAGATCTGGCTCTCGAGCTCAACGTCTTTGACTCTGGGGCCGAAGGTTTAGCGACAGCCTCGGTCTGTGGGGACAATAGACAGAAACCAACCTGGCTCCACGGAAGGACTCCGGGATCTTGGCCTTTTTCTGCACTTTCTTGACATCCGAGCCTCGCTTCCTCTTCCTTTGAAGTCAGTCGCAAAGAGGGTCAGCAAATGTACTTGGAATTAGAGCCATGGCAACACCCACATTTGATCGATTCCCGGGCGGTGATCCAAGCGACGCTGTTCCGACTGGCTGCGCAGCTCCTCCCATTCTGTTTGAACAAAGAGACACAAGGACGTTAACATATGAGGGATGGGGATCGGACGAGATGGGAAACTTACCGGAGATAGCGAGACCCTCCTTGTTGACGTAGATTTCCGTGTGCACGTTCTCACGTTCGTTCATCTTCTGCTTGCTCGCGAGATCATACCTGAAGAGGCCAGCTTGAACTCATCAGGTTGGAAGGATATCTCTGCTTAGAGTTTGAGGCTCTGACCGGATGTATTTGACTCGCGGAAACCGAATCTACACGATGGATTTGACGTCAGTTCGCGGTGAAAGAAAAGAACGCAGCAGCAGAAGCTCACAGTCTGTTTCAAGCCGAACTCGACTGATCGAGGAGCGTGAGGTCAGGGTGAGGGGTGCGATCTTCACGGAAGATACACGACGCACCGGTCTCGACGATCTCGGACCCTTTGACCTCGATGACGAACGAATGCTCTGGCTTGATCCAGACATCGGCTGTGAGGCCGTGTTAGACGGGCCGACGAAACCACACCTCTTCGGCCGACTCACGCTTGTCTTCGACACCGCGATCAGAGAACCGAATGAAGGTAGGCCAAGTCAACGGTTTCCTGCGGTCGAACGTGATCCAATGGTCCTCGTGGTAGTCGCGCATCCATCTGCGCTCACGGACATCCCTCAGCGGACTCCGCGAAATTGGTTTGCGATGGAGAACGTACTGGAAATCACTCAGGGTAAAGCCTCCTCCCGCCTTGGCGAACGTGACGTAACTGAGAGCAAACATGTTGGTGAACGGAAGACACACCAGATGAGAGGACGAGCGCTCGCCTAACCCACACATCGTTGCCGTTCGCATCCTTCTCTCCGTCGATCCTCAAGCCCAGCAAGACAGAGCTGACACGTCCACCTCGTCTTCCAGTGCCCCAATAGCCTCCTAGAACCTCAGGTATGATTGATCAGAGGGCATGTCTCGAGAGTGAGAGAGAGATTCGGAAACTCACCGAGGACTTGGAGGTCGAATGTCTCACCCAGCTCGTCCTGATGTAGGACAGAATCAGCCTTCTAAAAAACCGTCACATGTACATGACAGGCTACATACGAAATAATCTGGCTTGATCTGCATTCAGAGCAAGGTCAGAAAGGCATTAAGGCAAGAAACCGCTAGATGAGGTGAGACGAACCTTGGTCCAGGCTGGCGCCCGCTCCCCGCAATGATAAAGCCCGTCGTCCTGCTTCAGCACGAGACCCTCACCCCTGAGTGGGTGGCACGAAAGAAGATTAGAGAAATAGTAACTTCCAAATGTGCCCGCCAGGCTCACTTCATGTCCATCACCCGGTCAAGCTCCAGCCGGATGTGATCCGCCGTCGAAGCTGCGTTGCGGCGGTAAGGGAACTCGAGCCTGGAACGGAAGTCTATCAGAGAGGACAGGCCTTCCCGCATTAAGGATCCTTACTCACCTTCCCTTCTGCTCGCGGACAACCCCCTCTGTCGTTGTCCGGGACTCCTTGTCGAAACCACCCTCGAGGAAGACCTTGCGCCTCCAAAGTGGGATCCGGGCGAGAGACTGACCCTTGGCGCTGGCGGTGCCGCGGATGAAGAGGATGTCGAAGACTTTGAAGCAAGGGTGCGGAGCATCCTCCTCTTCACCGACATCTATACAATTTCATCGTTAGCAGCAGGACTAGCGGCACAGAGGCTGAGGATTGGCCGCACTGAGGGCTGCTGTCTTAAGGGAGCCGAAGGGGACTGCGGGAACAAGATCTATATTAGCACTGACTAAGCAACAAGTACGAGAGTCAAGGTAGCACGTACGGCAGCGATCGCTTTCGGGATCGTACGCCAACATCTCGCCGCTGTAGAGAGGTCAGACGGACAATCCTTTGCATATCTGAAAGGGAAAATCTGACTCACTCGAGGATGCAGCTGCAAGATAAGACCAAAATCAATCCCTGCCCGGAGAAACAATGCTCTGCAGTTGCTGTGACTTACTCGGCTACGTCCGCTCGGAAGAGATCGGCGATCCACGGCGTGAGAGAGGCCTTGTCGGAGTTGACGTAGCGTCCGTAGTGGTCCGTGTAGTCCTTTCCCTTTCTGGAGGGTGAAAAAAAGATTAGTTTGAGCCAGACAACTAGTGAACAGACGAACAACGCACCGACTCCAGTATCTGAACTCGTTGCCGCACTTGTGAATCTGCATGCGCTCTCCGTCGATCTTCTCTTCAATGATCTGCCGGAGCGAATGCCTGATTTAGCGAATATTTGAACTGACCTGTGAAGGCGTGGACTCACAAAGGACGGGCCCATCATTTTGGCCGTCTTAACAAAGCTGCGGGCGTCGAGTTGATTCAGCTGCAGCCAGCCCTTGAGTGCACTTCTGTTGCGACGTACTCTGGAATGGCCCTCGCTGACAGCATCGGGATGATCGCCCGTCCCAGGGTGATCGCGCTCTCCTGGGGAGTTGAAGTAATCGACTCAGCGTTGTACAGCACGTCAGGGAGCAAGGGCAGACTTGAGGCTCACATCGCTGGGAAGCCGCTTGGTCACGTCGGGAAGCGTGTAACAGACACGCTTTAGATCGGAGCAGACGTTGAAAAGAGCCATGGCGTCTGGAGCGAGGAGGATGCAGGAGAAAGTCAGCTCGGCCGAGTTTTCGGAGCTTAGGAAGTCGCCAAACATACCGGGGTGAAAGGTGTCGAGAATGAACTTTTCCTGCAGTGGCGCCGTCAGCGCAAAGGTGCGGCCTAGCTATGTAATAAGACAGACGACATGTACCCTGACTGAGATTTTCAGGTCTGGATTCATTGGGCGGCATCAGTGTCGGCCAAGCGAAGGGGAAGAGAGGAAGTAACACGCTCACCCTTCAGAATTATGCGAGCGAGCCATCTGGTGCAGGAGTTCAGCCGCGAGACTGGCCGTGGCGACAAGCGTGCAGGAGGATGGCTCACTCGTGATCCTGAGCCTCGAGTTTCTTGAGAAATTCCGCAAAGATGGGCTTTCTTGCCTCTCTGTTAGGTGCGGAGGCGCGGGGAAGGTTCAGCTCAAGAAATGGTATTGAGAGGGCAACATAACGGACGATACTCACACAGTGTTGGCTTGCGAGAGGCGGTCGAGCAGATCATTAACCTCGTCCACAGAGATCTTCGTCTCAGACACCGCTGTCCTGTCCTTGAGGACCTCGTACAGCACGCTGAGCAAAGATTCATAGAAGTTAGAGTGCTTCCATTTCACAAAACCGGTGCGCTTGCCTCGCAAAGTCACCAGACACGCGCTGCGGGTGAGTGGAGCGGCCCAAGTCAGTAGGAAGCATTTGCGGTCGACCTTGAGGTGGGGCGATGGCGCTCACATGATCCTGGCCCGTCGGCTGCTTCCATCCCATCAACCTTCTTCCAGCATCGCTCGTCTTTGGGTCGAGGTTGAGGATCTCGCAGTAGACGCGGGCGAGAGCCTGTTCTTTGATGCCGTAAACCGCTCGTTCCTTGTCGCGCTGCGCAGGAATGGAGGGAGTGGATCGTTAGGGTGGTGAAGGAAGCAAGAGCAAAGAAGCAAGTCGAACTCACATCCGGGATAAACAACCGCATGGCTGGATACTACGAGGAATATGAGGCTATATATTAGAGCGATAGCACGTGAACGGCGGGGGACAACGACCAGGCGGGGCGGACAAGAGCGAACGAGCAGGCCAGGTCAGGACGCACGAAGTCGAGGCCATAGTACATCTTCCACTTCTTGATGAAGCTCGCGAGGACTTCAACCTTCTTATCGCGGTTGCTGATGTTGCGGATCCTCGTGAGCGTGAAAGTGAGGCTCTTGAACCAAGGTGAGGGTCCGAAGGGAGCCAGAAAGGCTGGTCGGGCGAGCGATGACGGGATGGCCTCCGGCGGGTCTAGCGGGTCGTCGATATCCTGGTCCTCAGGCTGTCGTGAGGCAACGTGTCAGCCAATTGAGCAAGTAGCAGGGCCTTATGAAAGTCTGCTGCTGACGAGTGAACGCGACATGCTTGAGGATGTGAATCGTAGGCGTCGAGGGTGGTTGTCACGCGCTCCTGGGTCTCGACGCGTCGTCGAGCGTCCGCTCTCGGCGGGTCCGGGCGCTCGACTTCTCCCCCAGCCTGCCAACACCAGGAAAGTAAGGCAAGACAACTCCTTCCCCTCAGCCACCACTACGGGTCCACACATTGACAGGACTCCATGATTCTCCCCTCACCTCGCTCACCAGGTAGCTTCGTGGTCCGAGCCCTCGCCCGCTCCCTCGGCAGCTCGACGACCTCGACCTCGTTCTCATCCTCTTCCGCTTCCGTTGTCCCTGTCTCTCCGCCGCCAGCACCACCGACTGCTGCACAGTCGACGACGGCCTTCAATGCTTCCTTGAAGTCGTCCGGACTTGCCACATCCCAGGACCTAGCGAGCGGAGCAGCCCATGTCGATACTATTCTCCCTGTCTCCACCTCCGCCTCCACGCTGCCTGATCAGCCCACCAGTGTCTTGTCAAGCTTACACCGCTTCAAAAAGCAAAACAAGAACATCTGGTATGAGGTCATCCGCCCGCGCGACCAACTCGCAGGCAGGCGCTTCGTTGGGACAGTCAAGGGGCCGGGAGGACCCGCAGCCGGGATCGACATGGCCTCCTTGCCACTCCGACTCGCAGTGCACCAGGCTCTCAAGGAGGCATTTAAGGAGGAGATCGTTGAGAGCATCAAGTTCCGAGCAGTCAGTGGGCCGTTCGCATTCGGCCTGGAGGCTCGATCACGTTCTGACGAACATAGACGCGCCTCCATTTACAGAAGCCTGGCCAGCCCCTTGTCACGTCGCCAGAGTTCTCCCTCGCCCTAGCTCACTCCCCGAATACGCCAGCTCCTGTGGAAGGTCACCGTCTCGAGGGCTCTGTCCCGGGATCATTACTCCGGCAACGCGTAGGGGGGCCGGCGCTGGTATCGCTACTAGAGGCCGTGACTCCGGCGGGCAGCAAGTTCCCTCTTCTGGAGAGGACTCAGTCATCTATCCAGACCGCCGCGGATGCCATGGAGAACGATGCGCCGTTCGCACGGAAATTTATCCTTGAGCTCTCACCGGACCTGGAATGGGAGCCCCGGTCGGATTACGCTCCAGGACGGACACTCGAGGCAGCGTACACGGACGCGCCGTTGCAGCCGGAGCTTCAGCAAGTGAGGGCTGCGGAGGAGCGTCTGCTGAATGACTGGCCCTCCTCGTTCGATGGCTTTGCGGGTGGGTTGGCCCCGGCCAAGAAGGCCTTGGAGTCGAGGCTCGGTCACAGTAGGATGATCCCGTCGAGCGCCTGAGTACGGGTAGGTGAGTCTCCACCGGCCTTCTTCTCGTCGCACTCGCTTTGCCTCGCCTGACGCAACGCTTGGTGCATGTTTATTTAGCAACCCAGGTACACCCCCTACCTATGAGTGAAGGCTGGCCTTGCCCGCCTTTTGATGGGTTGCCTCGTCCTGCTCCTCACCTGTCGACGAACATCAAGACGCTGGATCCTGTCAGCTTGGCTGCTTGTCTCCGTCGATGGCGTTTTGTCCAGGATTAAACCAGGCCGCTCCGCCCAAATTCGGATTTACCCCAAGACGATTCGTCCCCCTCTCGTCGAAGTAGTTGACAGCTATGGCAAGAGAGCCTGGAAAGGCGTACTTCTAGTGCTTTACTATGAGATCTGCCGAAGGAGTCTACGGGTAGATAGATCGGTGCAGTGCGTCTAAGGCTCATGTCATTCGTTAAGATTGATCTACACGTCGCAGTCACCCCAGTTCCCATCTCATTTCCAGTGCACCTTCTCAGCCATGAGCTCCGGGTGGCCAATCTGTGCAACAAATAGATGGATGGGCGTGAGCAAGACGGATACGGCAGAGGGTCGGTTCGAGGGCGCACAAGATGGGCCTGACCTTCTGGAGCTTGACATCGAACTTGCCCGTGCGGTAGCCGGAGACGATCCGCTCGAGCAATTCGGAGGTAGAGATCCCGGGCGTTCGCCTCGTCGGGAGGAAGCGACCTAGTAAGGCGTGGGGAAGGAATGAAGAGGACGCCTGTCAGGTACAGTGCGAAACAGACATGATGACCCTGGTCGAACGCACCCTGAGCCTTGACAAAGTCGTACACATCCTCCTTATTGGCGCTCCTGTAGGGTTCCTCGTCGTGGGCGACGTAGTCGATCTCGTAACGGTCGAGGAACTCCTGGTTGATCTCCCAAGGCGCGTCCGGGGCAACCTCATCGACCCATTTGCAGTGCCGGACGGACTCACACCGTTCAGTGTGTGTGAGAGCAGGCATGGACTTGTGGGAAGAGCAGAGTTCGTCGGAGCAGACGCCGATAATGAGGTGGACGGAAGGAAAGCAGAGCTTGGCTTGCCGCATCTGGAGGGCGTGCCTGGATGAGCAATACACCTAGGTTAGGACTTGTTGAGCCAGGTAGATGCTAGCTTAAGCCACGAGCGTACCCGAAGTGAAAGAGATCGTAGACGCCTGGAGCCACGTAGGGAGGGGAGGGATGGGGCAGGGCAACGCACTCTCAGTCATGCATGCATGCTTCAACCGACGCGTTATCAGAGAGCGAGAGAGCAACGTACCATCGGCATAGATCCGCACCGGCCTCCCCACGGGCGGCTGGTTGACCTTGTATGTTCGCTCGAAGCCGAGGGAAGGCTCGAGCTCGCCGTCGAGCGCCCGTTGGACGAACGCCCGGATGTCGGCCTCGGACAGCTGAGTGACGGGACCACCGGGGGGTGGGGACTCCTTCTTGGTTGCTGCTGTCGCGCTGTCGGCGAAACGGTTGAGTTCGGCGGGCTTGGGCGTGAGCAGTCGCGGGATGGGGTCGATGGAGTGGGACGAGTCAGAGGACGAGGCGTGGTCGGGGTGATGCGCGTATGAGCTGGTCTCCCGGACTAGGGAGCTTGAGGATTCTAAGAGAATAGGCGAGGTGAGGCAGGCACCAAGAGACACGGGGTCATCCATCAGCTTGGACGATCCTTGTTCCCTCTCCTCGGGCTTCTTATTCTCTCTCTCTCTCTCTCTGTGAGACTGGCAGCCTTCCTTTTCCAGAGCAAGGACTAACCGACGTCGCCCTCGTGTCCTGGGGAGTCGGTGTCGTCCTCGTCCGAGAATGGGCGAGACGTCATCGTTGTCTTCTTCTGGCGAAGCGGCGACTGGCCAAGCCCGTGGTGGGGTCGTGGGGCGTGCGGCGGGTTGAGTGTCGAGGCCGCGCTTGAGGAAAGGGAGTCGTCGTTGTCTGTCGCGTGCAGATAGGGGAGAAAGGCGGTTGAGAGGGTCGTTGTATTTATGAGGAGGCAGAAAGAAAGGTACGGAAGTAACGTGGTGAGCGAGAAACGTCGAAGAGACGGGGGCCAGCTGCAGGGCGCGCGTTGGGGGGCGGCAGCGGCATCAGCGAGACATACCCTCTTCGCTGGCGTCCCTGGATGAGGGCTGGCCGTCCTGCTGGGTCCTGCGTCGGCGGCCCTTGAGGGCGGAGGCTGTGGACATGATGGCTCGGAGAGAGGGAGTCGGCGTGGGATGAGGAGACAAGGGAGAGGTCGCGGTTTGGAGAGACTCGGCGCCTGGGGCAAAGGCGCGAGGCGCGTGCCTCAGGACCTCCCTCGTCGCCGTCTGCTATCCTCAAGCGAGACGCTCGACCACCCTCACCACCACCACCGCACCCACACCCCCCACTCGTCTCGCTCGCACTCCGTCCACCCCGTCTCGGCCCCCCTGCTCTCTCTTGCCTGCGGATTCGCCCTCCCCCATCATGGTCCGCAGCGTCGCTCTCGCCCTTCCCTCCCCCCAAGAGGATCCACACCGACCTCAACTGATGACGTCGAACAACCTCCCAGTCCTCCAAGAAGCTCACCGCTCCAGAGCAGAAGCGCTACGTTGACCAGCTTCAGACCCTTACCCATGCTACGTAGGTCCTCCTCTGATCCGGGGGATGCCGCCAGGCCAGGGCGCCATAGCTTCGGCAAAGCGCGCTCAAGGGCTACGACCACGACCGACACGCGCGTCCCTGCTTCCCTCTTTCTCGGTCGCCGCCGTCGCTCAGCTGACGGACGGTGTTGACCCGCTCTCCCCCGGGTCGCGCGCGTCTCCTTGCAGCACCGCCGACGCAACGCGTATTCTCAAGGCCGTCAAGTGGAACATCAACCTCGCCGTAGAGGCCTTCTTTCAGGACTACGCCGCACAGGCTAACGCGAGCCGGGGTGGCGCCGACCAGGCCGTCAAGGACGCGAGGGATTCCAAGCTTAAAGCCATCTTCAAGGAGTACGAGGGTGCGTCGATCAGGCGTCCAGCTTGCTTTCCGACTTCCGCGACTGAACTGATCTCTCGCTCATCTGGCTCCTCGTCTCTCGTCAGACCCGGACAGGCCAGGTTCCATCACCCTCCAGACGATCGGCCCCTTCTTCGAGGCGATTGGGATCGAGGATATGGATTCGGACATTGCCGTCTACCTCGTCTCGCACGAGCTCAAGTCAGAGTCTCTAGGCGATCTCTCTCTCAAGGGCTGGCTTGAGGGCTGGGGCATGCTCAAGTCAGTCACCTGCATAAGACGCATCGAGCTCGCGTCGGCCACGAACGAGCTGCTGATCACTCAAAGGGGATCGTCCTTCTTTTATACTTCCGCCGCAGGGTTGACTCGATCAAGGGCATGTCAAACCAGCTCCCGATCTTGCGTAAGAAGTTTCTACAGGACCCAGAATACTTCAAGAACGTGTACAAGCGCGTCTTCGAGCTCGGCAAGACCGAGGGGGCTAAGGTTCTTCGTGCGTCCCATCGTCGTCGATATCGTTCTGTCTGCTAGTGACTAGGTTCTGACAGTCATGTCCCTCATTTTGTGGCATCGAAGCTCGAGACATGGGTAAGTCTCATCTCTCTTGTCTCTCTATTCCGCGCTTGCTTTCCCTTCGTTGACAGCCTTGAGCGATCGCAGCCGTCGGACTCTGGCAGATCCTCCTCCCGCCCGTCTTTGCTTCCAAACCTTCGGCGCTTGCCTCCAACACGCCGTCGGGCCAGCCAGGAATGGGACAGCGAGAGTTCGACTGGTTCATCGATTTCTTGGAGGAGAAGAATGTCAAGGGCATCTCGAAGGACGTCTGGACGCTGGTGCGAGTTCCCCCTCTTCCCTTCTTCGACTCAGCTCTGCCCCTCTCTTTCCTGGGCTGATGTGCGGTCCTCCTCCTCCGTCCTTCAGTTTGTCGAGTTCGCAACAAAGGTGCCGAGCACATATGACGTCTACGACGAGGAGGGTGAGTCTCTGGCGGCTCCGGCCCCTCTTGCGGCTGGACGCACCTTATCATGGGCAGAAGAGCTAGCGACTGACGAGCATGCTCGTCATCTGACGAAACGATTGACAGAGGCGTGGCCGTCTGTTCTCGACGAGTTCACCGAGTACGCCAAAGCGCGACGGGCGAAGGAGGCCTCGATGGATCTGTCGTGACCGGGTTCTCTCCATGCAGCTAGCTACTGGGATAGAGATGGTGCCCTCTTGCGATTGTTGACGATGGACACCTTCGCGAGCCAATCCCTGGGAGCAAAACGGCAACAATGACGACGGCAAGAGAGACAGTTGGCTGCTAGACCGCCATCCGCTACCTAGAGGAGCAAGGTGCTGGCTGGGTCGAGCGTAAGGCGAGAGTCTATCAGGAAAGGAGAGGAGAGTTCATCATCGACTCGCTCGCTCGTGCGCTCCGGACTCCGGACGGCCATCGGAACGGTTCGATCCAGACTCAAGAGCGTCCTCCATTGTCACAGGTGGACAGCTCAAGGGATAGTTTCTGCGCCTTTCTTCTTTCCTCAAAACAAGCCGGAGAACAATGGGTAGGTCTGGCCGATATTCATCCATGATTATCTAGAAACGTCCTCTGCGTCATTCGACGTCGGCGGTGACGAAGGTGGGTAGGGGAGAGGGCCGTGAAGGCGTCCGTGGTGAGGAGTTAAGAGTATAGATGGGTGTTTGAAACTGGACAGGAAAGAGGAAAGAGGGAGAAGAGGGAAGGATGGTGGAATGTGTTGGGAGAGATTTAGGGCGGCTTCCCTCGCCCTCGACTTTAGGGTCCAAAGGAGAACAACGTTGGCCACGATGAACAACGCCCGAAACAAAGCCAGGGGAGGCTTGCCCGAATAGGAAGAACGATGGTCAAGGTGACAACGTCTGAAACACATCAGGGGAGGCTCCAGGACAGACTTCCTCCATGGCAGAACCTGACACCTGGAGAGGCTGTCTGGAAGAAGAGCTTTTTGCGCAGCATCTGGCCGAGCACTCAACCGCGGTCAGCCTGTAAGTCCATACATGAATGCGCTTCCAGCAAGAAAGACATCATGGTTCTAAGCTTACACGATGTTTCTCGCTTTTTGCCGCTGCCGACGTAATATCTTGTCGCCGACCGCTTCAGCAATCATTCCCTTCGCTTCGGACGATCCAGTGCGAGCGTCTTCTGATCTAGTTCCTCGTCGAGCGGCCTCGGTAGACGTACGAATCCCGAGCGATACTGCGCCCTCGTACTAGGCCACGGAGAAACAGTAAACATTTGAACAACGTCCGAGAAGGGACCTTACACGTCACGATCGAAAGAGTACGCGAGCAGACGTTCCCCCAGCCACCCGTAGGACGCTCCCTTCCGGCGCGCACCAGCATGCTTTAGACTGAGTGGAAGAAAACCATTCCCGGGTACGCACGCGCCTTGAGTGTGGGGCGCTCTACCGTATCTAAGCAGGGGAGGAGGTAAGCCGATGGACGTCCCACGAACACTCAGCTTCAGAGGATCAAGGAGATGCATGATTCCATGAACGAGACGGCTCATTTTGGAACACGGATGAGTATCTCGCACCTTATAAGGAGATGATATGATCTCAGAATGTCAGTCAGTCGAATAATGCGCGGGATCGGTGACGGACACGTGTCTGCTTAGAAGAAAACGATGAGGTCATGAGCTGAGAGCAAGCAGTAAGCCGTGGAGTATACGAAGGCAGGCAGAGGCCGAAAAAACGAAGGGAACGGTGCAAAAGTAGGAAGGATGGCCAGCAACAGAGAGAAGCAAGAATGCGAGGACAGAAGGAGGATAGGCGAGTAGTGCGAGCCGAAACACAATGATTGACTTAGAACAACACTCCCTCTCTCAAACGTAAAAAGATGGGTGATCTAGCCATAGCTCAATAAAGAGACTCATCAACAGAACATGTATATGAGCTCTAGCAAGACAAGACGATTGAAGACGAGTCCAGGAGCGTTTTCTGTCTAGGAGGAGACAGATGGCGGCAAAGAGTCGTATTATCTGTAGAAGCGAGCTTGAATCGCCTCAAATGACAGGGCCTCAAGAGCTAATCACCTACGCTAACTGGACCTGCCCAGAAAAAAGAAAAGTGTGAATTAGAGAGAAAGGAGACATCATGCTGCAGGCCGACCCTTATTGTGAGGAGACCGCCTTTATTAAGCAACCAACTCAACAAGGATTGACGCACACGCCTAGGATAGAGAAAAGACCTCTAGTCTGGCTAAATCGAATGTACTTGTGGAGCGCCTGGCGCTTGTCGGCGCAACACAGAATGGGTCTTGATTCGTCGGACGCGTTGCCGAGTTCGCAGGACAGGGAGAACGCGCTTAGCGACGCTAACAGAGAAGGAAGAGCAAGGCCGAATCAAAAAGGCCAGTGTTGATCAGGAAGTCCCTGATGACAACGTTCGTCCCCGAGACGTTCTGCGACACCCATTGGAAGGCGTGCAAGTCCACAGGAGGTGGCGCGTGGTGATGGTTGGGTAGTAGCGCTAGCGAGTTCCTCCTCCGGTTTGGACGCCTTCCGCTAGTCTGGCATTCGTAAGCTCAACTCGCGCTTTGTCCACTGGTCTCCTCCTCTGCGCTTTCCTGAAGTAATCGAGAACCACGTGAGAGCCTAGTTCGACAGGTCAGCGCTTGCAATTGAGAAGCAGCTCTTCCGCGACTCGCCCGCGTCGGTCAGCCCGGCCAGTCTGATTGACCCACGTCCTCCCCTGACGCGTTTCAGACGTTGTCACCTTGACCATCGTTCTTCCTATTCGGGCAAGCCTCCCCTGGCTTTGTTTCAGGCGTTGTTCATCGTGGCCAACGTTGTTCTCCTTTGGACCCTAAAGTCGAGGGCGAGGGAAGCCGCCCTAAATCTCTCCCAACCACATCCTGCATCCTCTCACTTCTCTCTCTTCTTTTCCCTCTCCTCTCTTCCTTCTCCTCGCGCTCCCTCTCCTCTCCTTCCTCTCCTCTCCTCTCCTTCCTCTCCTCTCCTCTCCTTCCTCTCCTCTCCTCTCCTTCCTCTCCTCTCCTCTCCTTCCTCTCCTCTCCTCCCTCTCCTCCCTCTCCTGTGTTCCCTCTTCTCTCTTCCCTCTCCCGTGCTCCCTTTCTTCTTCCCTCTCTCTCCTCTCTCTCACCCACCAACCTTGCTCTCAACTTCTCACCATGGACGCCTTCACTGCCCTCTTTACCCCCTTCGTCATCACCGCCACTCAGCCGGTCGAGGCTCCCATTTGTGGGGCGAAAGAGAATGTCCCGGGCACCTACTTCAACTGCACCATTGCCTAAATCTTGTGAGTGGTCAATTCATGGCTGTATGCTTTGGCGTCTTCCGAAAGTTAACCAGCACTATCACTGACCCCCGCCTCTATCCGCACGCACCCTATCAGCCACCCAGCATACTCTTGTGTTTGAGCGACTCATCGACTCCCTCGTAGGTGCCTCATGGACGCGCTTCAATCCAGTCGGATTTAAGGGCAAGGAGGAGGAGGGCGACTGACTAAACACCTCAGGGATGCTCTTCAAACAAGTTGGAGAGCAACCCTCGGTTGAATGTTTGCTGCTTATATCACCCAAGGGCCTGAACAATAGATGTTACTAGAAAAAAAAGAAAGTGAAGGCATGCTATGCTGTTTAAGTCTTCGAAACGTGTGTCGATGAAATACTTTAAGCCGCCGTCTTGACGGTTCCAGGATCTCTTGTACTGTCAGGATCTCGAGAACTCGCCACTCCGGCTTTGCGCCTGGCCAACTCGGCGCCAGTGTGGCTTTTCCCTTACTTATTCAGCATTCCCAATTCTTTGTTCCTCCCTTCTCTCATCTGCCCAACACTCTTTGCTTTCTAAACTTTCTCATTACTCCCTTATTATCATCATTCGTCCTTTAAACATTCCGTTCATTGTAGATTTTGTTCTGCACTCTGACTATCATTTGTATTCGACAAACCTGCCCAAAACCTTGAAGCGAGCCTGTGACACCTTCACCTCTGCAGTTTCCACTTCATCAATCGCCTCCGCTCTCAGTCCACTATGTCACCAACGCTCCCCTAGTTAGAATTAGCCCAAGGGTCGTTGGCAGAGAAGATTGGGCGAGGAGAGGGACGTTGGTGACGAAGGTATACTGAGAGCGGTGGCGGGTGAAGGAAGAGAACTGTAGTGATGGAGGTGACACAGGCTCGCTTAAGGGTCTTGGGCAAGTTTGTCGTGTCCAGATGATAGTCAGAGTGCAGAACAAAACTACGATGAACTGAGCGTTTATGGACCAGGGGTAAGAACAAGGGAGGGGATGAGAAGTGCGAGAACGCAAAGAGCGTAGGGCAGATGATGAAATAAAAGAGAAGAAAGCGCAATGAGACAAGGAGCGTGAGCCAATGTGGCGAAAGAATGGTCCAAGATGAGGGAATGTGGAGCAAGCAAGGGAAGGGCAGGCGCAGAGCTGAGGTGGCAAGTCTGCGAGATCCTGACAGGAGCCCCCGGCTAAGGCCCGAACTCCTGAGAGGGCGAAGGGCTTGAGGCCTAGTTGTTGCGACGGCGAGGAGGGCGACGAGCAGGGCGACGCGATGGCTTGGGAAGATCGTGATGGGCGCGGTGGAAGGCTTTGAGAAGGCGAAGATGAGCAACGTGATCGTATGGCTCCCATGTGTCCTCCTCGTCGCGATAGCCTTGCCAGTGAACGAGGTAGAAGTGCTTGCCATCGCGGACGTCCATCTTGATGATGCGTTCGACGACGTACAGCTCTGGGTCGGCAGCGTTGACTGGAGGTGCGGCAGGCTGGTGCTGACCGGGGTGTCCGGGGGCGTGTGGCAAGAGAAGCGAGGCGTGGAAAACAGAATGCACCGGGACTGTGGGGGGCAAGTCGAGCTCGAAGGAGACGTCCGAGAGTACACGGAGGATCCGGAAGGGGCCGAGGTGTTTGACATCGAGTTTGAGCGAAGGTCGATCGGTGGTTATGTTGCGACGGTTGAGCCAGACGAGATCGCCGGCCTTGAAGATCGGAGGGGGAGGATCCTCGCCGTCTTCTTCCCCTGGAAAGGTGGTAGGACGACGGGATTGATCAGCGAAGGTCTTGTAAGAGCGTTGAGCAGCGAGGATGTGATCTTGGATCTCGATATGAAGAGCGCGAAGCTTGGCAACTGTGGCATCGGCGGCGGGATTGTGTGAGGTGGAGGCGGCGAGGAGGTCAGATGACGAGAGAGGGTGGAAACCGTGGTTGGCGAAGAAAGGCGTGTGCCAAGTAGCAACCGCTAGCGAGTTGTTGAGAGCAAACTCGCAGGAGGGGAGGAGCGAGACCCAGTCGTCTTGATGGTGGTTGCAGAAGATCCGAAGGAAGGTCTCGACGACGGCGTTAGCACGCTTGGTCTGGCCGTTGGCCGCGGGGTGGAAGGCGGTAGTGAAATGAGGGGCGGTGCCGATGAGAGAGAGGAAGGAGCTGTGAAGAATGGATTTCATGCTTTAACCATTTCGACACGTGTCCTAGTAAAAGGCACTAAATCGGATCGGAAGAGACCCAATTGCATGAGACTAAGTAGCCTATAGCGAACAGGAGCGTGATCCTGACAGGAGCGCCAGAAAGCGGAGGTGAAGGTCGATCCGCGGTCCGAGGTGATGTCTGTCTGAAAACCGTGGTGCTGGACGACGTGGTCGAGGTACATCCGAGCGAGCTCGGGAACCGCGAAACCGGCTTCACAGTACGGGACGAGACGAACCATCTTGGTGAATCGATCGATGAAGACTTGAATGCAGTCGA
This sequence comes from Tausonia pullulans, assembly GCA_951802195.1. Taxonomy (NCBI): domain Eukaryota; kingdom Fungi; phylum Basidiomycota; class Tremellomycetes; order Cystofilobasidiales; family Mrakiaceae; genus Tausonia; species Tausonia pullulans. The sequence goes on along the minus strand of OX637633.1, from coordinate 700,979 downwards.
GGCCGTCGGAGGTTGGAAGCTTGACGATGCCGTCCATGGAGATCATCGTCCAAGGTGTTGGAAGGAGCGATTCACGGAGACCTATAATCTAGTAGTTTTCATCCCTTGTCCTCCCTTTGTAGTACTGTTTACGCCACTAGGTTAACCTTATATGAGCGGGTAGAGTCGAGTGGGTATATGAAATAAGCTTGCAACCACATTGGACTCCAGGGCGAACATAGACCTTCAACACGTTATCAGCACCAATAGCGACCATGTCCTTAACGGAAGCCTACTCCAAGAAGCTCGATCATAAGCTCTTCAAGCTCGCTGCTCTCGATGGTACAAACTACGAGACCTGGGCTGTAAGAATGCTTATAGCTTTTGGAGAGGCGGACTGCAAGCCCGTTGTCCTAGGTACGAAAACCAGGCCCACTCCCGTTCCAGTCCAAAGAGTCACAGACAAGGACACACAAGAGACAACCACCACACCTACCAACGCCGCAGAGATCAAGGAGTGGGACCGCAAAGACGAGTTCGCGCTCCACAGAATCCAGATGGCCGTCAGCGACCGTGAGTTACCGAGGATACGGAACTGCTCGCACGCAAAGGAGGCGTGGGATCTTCTGAGGAAGACTCACAAGGTGGAAGGAGGTGCAGGAGAGGTAATGGCCATCAGGAGGATGAGGGATCTGAGGATGGAGGAGGGAGGGTCCGTTCAAGAGTACATCGATGAATTCCAACGGATCGTCGATGACATGACGGCTCTCAGCCTCTCCATCCCGGATCGTATGAGCTCGCTGTTCTTCCTCAGCGGGCTCCCCGCCTCTTTTGAGTCATTCATCCAACATCAAACCCTCCGAGCTCAAGACACCAAGGAACAACTCTCCCCCACCACCGTCGCAACATCCCTCCTGGTCTACGTCCGGACCCACGAGTCACTCAAACCCTCCACCTCAATCACGTCGAACGACTCGGCGTTGCTGATCGATAGGAAGAAGGCCACGTGCCATCATTGTGGAAAGGTTGGACACTTCAAGACCGAGTGTTGGGAACTCGTCGGAAAACCCAAAGGGTTTGGGAAGGGAAAGAAGCCAAGGAAGGGGAACAAGGGAAACAAAGGGAGGGACGAGGCGAACATCGCGGGGCCATCGGTCTCGGATTTCAGCCTTCAAGTCGGACCCACCACATCAGTGTCGGACCAGTCACTGAACATCGTGACAAAGCTCGGATATATCGCAGATAGCGGAACTACGAATCACATCGTAGGAGAGCGAGAACGCTTCGTCAAGTACAAGCAGTTCAAACACACGGTCAGGACGGCCGACGGAACTCCAGCACAGGTACAAGGAATCGGAGAAATCCGCCTGCGCTCGCGAGTGGGAGGAGTCGAGAGGTACTTCACGATCTCGGAGGTATATCACATCCCTGGGTTCGCAAACCTCATCAGCATTGGACAACTCGGCAACAAAGGAGTCGAGACGAGATTCCCCAAGAGGGAGCTCACCTCCAAGAAGCACTGTCAATTTATCCGAAATGGGCAAGTCTTCATGGAGGGTCGGGAGGTGTCGAAAAACCTCTACATGCTGGATGTGACCGACTCAGGAAGAGCCGGTTCAAGGGAGGAGGACGTGGCGCTCACGGCATCGGGAGTCGACAAGATCGAACTCGTCCACCGCCGGCTCGGCCATGCCTCCATCTCAGCAATGGAGAAGCTCATCAGCCAGAGACTTCTACCAGCCTTCACGAAGGAGGACATCGATGGATTCAAAGAACGGATCTGCGTGCCTTGCGTAGAAGGAAAACAACATCGGACCCCCTTTCCCACCTCCACAACCAAAACGACCTCTCCGCTTGAACTTATTCACACGGATCTCCAAGGGCCAATGCCCGTCGCGTCAGCGCAAGGAAAGCGCTTCATGATGACGATTTGGGACGACTTCTCGAACTACCACTGGTCGTTCGCTTTGGAACGGAAGTCGGAGACGTTAGCGACATTTATCGCATGGAGGAAGAAGGAAGAAAAACGGACCGGTCACGTCGTCAAACGGATCAGGTCAGACAACGGCGGGGAATACACGTCAAAGGACTACGAGTCCTATCTCCGGGACGAGGGGATCACCCAGGAGACGACCATCCCACGCACACCTCAACAGAACGGCAAGGCAGAACGAGGAATGCGGACCATCGAGGAGAAGCTCACCTGCGCGCTACGAGACGCGAGGGAGCTTGACCCATCGTACTGGGCGGAAGCCATGAACTACGTCACTTATACGATTAACCGCATCCCATCCGCCTCGATCAACCATCAAACCCCATTCCAGGCCTATCACAAGCGGAAACCCGACCTCACCTACCTTCGAGCATTCGGAAGCATCGCGTATGCACTCGATCCGGAAAGGAAGAAGCACCAGTCAAAAGCGATCAAATGCATCTTCCTCGGATACGGCGAACCCGAAGGGAAGAAGGCGTACCGACTCCAGGTCTTCGGCAGCCCCAAGAGGGCCATCATATACTCGCGCGACGTGATCTTCGACGAAACGTTCGGGGCACTAAAAACAGCGGAGTTGCCGACGGTCGGATCAAATGGATCCAGGGAAGAGGAGGAAAAAGAAGGAATAGATCAGCCGAAAGAGGACAAGGCGACGGAACAAGCACAACCGTCCAAGCAGCCAGAAGTGCAACAAGACCCGCTCGGGAAGGCCGAAGCAGGCAAACCAAAGACATCCCGCCTCAAGCCCTCGTGGTACTATGAGGAGGTCGAGGAAGACCAGCCCGCTGTTCAATCGAGTGGGAGCTACGGTCGAGGGATGCGAAACAGGTCGATCGCGGAAGTAGCGGACACGGCGAAATACATCCAAACGGACTACGACATAACCGATTTCGTTTCGGAGGACTTCGTCGGCCACGCGTATGCGGCAAGACCAAACCTCGAGGATCTCCCATCACCCTCACTACCCAAGACGTACGAAGAAGCAATGACGTCGGAGCACGCATACTTCTGGAGGGAAGCAATGGACGAAGAGATGGCCTCGATGGAAGGGAACGGAGTCTTTGAACTCACGGAGCTACCCTCGGGATCGAAAACGGTCGGAGGGCGCTGGGTGTACGCGCTCAAGAAAGGAGCAGACGGGAGGATCACTCGCTTTAAGGCTAGATGGGTTGTTAGGATTGGCCCAAGGGTCAAGGGCTGAGGATGACGGGTGCTAAGGGGAGGGCGTGTGTGGAATAGTAGACTGAAGTGCGGGCAGTGACACAGGCTCGCTTCGATGTCTTGGGCAAATTTGTCGAATCCAAATGGTAGTCAGAGTGTAGAACAAATTGTACGATGAACTGAGTGTCTTATGGACTAAGGGTGAGAAAACAAAGAGTGTGTGACAGTGTGGCTGAAGAGAGGCTAAAAATATGGAAGCTGAGCAATTAAGGGCGATGCTACACAGACGCGGAGCCGAGGTGGCGGGTCCGCGAGATTCTGCAGCCACATAAGCGCAGAGCCTATGTAGTGAACCGTAAGATCCTGACAGGAGCCCCCGGCTAAGGCCCGAACTCCTGAGAGGGCAAAGGACTTGAGAGCTAGGGGTTACGGCGACGAGGACGGCGAGAAGGACGACGGATTATTCGACGCGATGGCTTGGGAAGATCAGGATGGGCGCGGTGGAAGGCTTTGAGGAGGCGAAGATGAGCAACGTGATCGTACGGCTCCCATGTGTCCTCCTCGTCGCGATAGCCTTGCCAGTGAACGAGGTAGAAGTGCTTGCCGTCGCGGACGTCCATCTTGATGATGCGTTCGACGACGTACAGCTCTGGGTCGGCGGCGTTGACTGGAGACGCGGCAGGCTGGTGTTGACCGGGGTGTCCGGGGGCGTGTGGCAAGAGGAGCGAGGCGTGGAAAACAGGATGGACCGGGACTGTGGGAGGCAAGTCGAGCTCGAAGGAGATGTCCGAGAGTACACGGAGGATCCGGAAGGGGCCGAGGTGTTTGACATCGAGTTTGAGCGAGGGCCGATCGGTAGTAATGTTGCGACGATTGAGCCAGACCAGATCGCCGGTCTTGAAGATCGGAGGGGAAGGATCCTTGCCGTCTTCCCCTAGAAAGGTGGTAGGACGACGGGATTGATCAGCGAAGGTCTTGTATGAACGTTGGGCAGCGAGGATGTGATCTCGGATCTCGGTATGAAGAGCGCGAAGCTTGGCAACTGTGGCATCGGCGGCGGGATTGTGCGAGGTAGAGGCGGCGAGGAGGTCAGATGACGAGAGAGGGTGGAAACCGTGGTTGGCGAAGAAAGGCGTGTGCTGGGTGGCGACCGCTAGCGAGTTGTTGAGAGCGAACTCGCAGGAGGGAAGGAGCGAGACCCAGTCGTCTTGATGGTGGTTGCAGAAGATCCGAAGGAAGGTCTCGACGACGGCATTAGCACGCTCGGTTTGGCCGTTGGCCGCGGGGTGGAAGGCGGTAGTGAAATGAGGGGCAGTGCCGATGAGAGAGAGGAAAGATCGCCAGAAAGCGGAGGTGAAGGTCGATCCGCGATCCGAGGTGATGTCTGTCTGGAAACCGTGGTGCCGGACAACGTGGTCGAGGTACATCCGAGCGAGCTCGGGAGCCGCGAAACCGGCTTCACAGTACGGGACGAGACGAACCATCTTGGTGAATCGATCGATGAAAACTTGAATGCAGTCGAGGCCGTCGGAGGTTGGGAGCTTGACGATGCCGTCCATGGAGATCATCGTCCAAGGGCGTGTCGGTGGCGGAAGCGGTTGGAGGAGGCCGAAGGGTGCGCGCCGATTTGTCTTGTTGCGGACGCAAAGGTCGCAGCCGGAGGTGTAGGTCTGAACGAACGTGTAATCAGAGGGGAAAGTGAACGAGCGTCGAAGGAGGTCGTGGGTCTTGCGAGCGCCAAGGTGCCCAGCGAGCCGAGGCTCGTGGCAGGCGCGGACGAGGTCGAGGCGTAGCTGGTGGTCGTTCGGAACGAGGACGAGGCCGCGCGAGAGAAGGAGGTCTGTAGGGTGGAGCGAGAGACCCCGGAGGGCCTTGACATCGTCGGGAGAGCGAGGGCGGTCCGGATGACGGAGGAGATCAATGAGGGGAGCGAGTGATGGGTCGGCGAGTTGTGCGGTGAGGAGACGAGGAAGGAGCTTGGGGCGAGGATCGAGGTCGGGAATGGGATCCGGAGATTCCGAGTCAATGGGTTCGAAGAGCGCTGGGATGTCGCCAATCATATCGAGGGGAGCTTGATCGAGGGGAGCGGCGGCGGCCGAGGGATGGGACCTGAGGTTGGCGGCGATGATGTACTGGTCGGGTTTGAGAAGGCGCTGTTGCGATTAGCCTGCCAACGAGAGAGGGTCTGGTAGAGAACCTTCAGAACAAGTGAAGATAGGCAGTGGCTACGAAAGGTACGAACCTGGTAGAGAACCTTCAGAACAAGTGAAGGTCCACTGCCAGGAGAGAAGAAGTGAGCTTAAATAGTGTAGCTATGCGGCAAGGAATATTCAAAAGCTGTGCGCGGCACTCCGCAGCTTTGGCACTCCGCGCAGCGCTCTCACGGCGCCACCACACAGCCACCACAGCCACCACAGCCACCACAGCCTCCACAGCCTCCACAGCCTCCACAGCCACCACAGCCACAATCTTCAACACTCCCACTCGCCGTGACGAGCGCAGCGTCGAGCCCTTCCTGCGCACTGCCTGGCCCAACCCCAAGTCCACCTCTGAATCTCTCCAGCTTCTCCCAGCCCAAAGGCTTGGTGAGAATGTCTGCGAGCATCGAGTCCGTCGGGCAGTAGCGGAGCGAGATGGTGCCTGACTGGTGGAGTTCGCGTCCATACTTGTACGCGACATCGATGTGCTTTGTCCGTTCCGAGTGGTTGCCGTTCTTCGTCGTCTCGATCGCCCCTTGGTTGTCGACGTGGACGGGGATCGGGTCGTCGACGATGTAGCCGATCTGCTGCAGGAGCTTGGAGACCCAGACAACGTTTTGACAGGCCTGAGACAAAGCGACGTACTCTGACTCGTGCGAGGACCTGCTGATTGCCTTCTGCCTGCGACTGACCCATACGACGGTGCTGCCATAGACCTTGATGGCGAATCCAGTCGTGGAGCGGCGTGTTTCGTGGTCGCCTGCGTAGTCCGAGTCGGTCCAAACCTCGACGAGCGGCGAGTCGGGATGTCCTCCCAGCGTGAGTCCGTGGGAGCGGGTGCGAGCGACATAGCGCAGGATGCGCTTGATGGCTGCCCAATGGATGGCCTTGGGGTCGTGGCTGAACCGGCTGACGACTCCCACTGAATAGGCCAGGTCTGGACGTGTACAGACCATGAGGTACATGAGGGAGCCGACTGCTTGGAGGTACATCGACTTATCTGCTCCCCGCATGTCCTCGGACGTGGACCCCTCGCTGATGGCAAGCTGCTTGTGCTCGTCCATGGGCGTCCGTGCTGGCTTGGCGATGCTGAGACCGAACCGCTCGAGGACATCGTCCGCGTAGCGTCGCTGGGTCAGCGTGATGGTCTTCCTGACTCTGTCCCGCTTGACCTCCATCCCTAGCATCATCCCTCCGTCCAGCTGTCCTCGTTCGTCAATGACGAACTCCTCCTTGATCGCCTCCATGATCTCCTCGATATCATCCTTGCTCCCAGCAATCGCAAAGTCATCCACGTACTGCACAAGGAGGCGCCGTCGGCCGTCCTTCCACCCGACGTACAGGCAGTGGTCTGCCTCGATGTGGTGGAGGTCGATGGTGTCGAAGAACTTGCTGGACCGGAGGTAGAAGGCGAGAGAGGCTTGCTTGAGGCCGTAGAGGGCCTTGAGGAGGTGAGCGACGAGCTTCTGCCCGCTCCTCTCCCCCTTCATCTCGTACCCTTCCGGCTGGTCCATGTAGACCGTCTCAACGAGGGGTGCGGTGAGGAACGCAGTCTTGAAGTCGCCCTGGAGGAGGTCGAGATCGTCGGTGGCGGCGATGGCGAAGAAGATGCGGAGGGTGTTCATGCGGGAGACGGGTGCGTACGTCTCCTCGTAGTCGATGCCTTCCCTCTGTGAGTATCCCTTGGCTACCCATCTGGCCTTGAACTTGACGACCTGGCCGTCGTTGTCCTTCTTCAGCGCGTAGACCCATCTGCCGCCCACCGACTTCCTGTCCGGCGGCGCGTCGACGAGCTCCCAGACTCCGTTCGATTCCATCGACTCCATCTCGTCGTCCATGGCTGCCTTCCAGTACTCGGCCTGAGGGCTCTCGAGCGCGTCGTGGAAGGTCTTGGGGACTGTCGGTGGAGGGAGAGTGGGGAGAGGAGGTCGTGGAGGGTGGTGATACGGCTTGGCAAGAGGCACGTACCCTGCAAACTCCTCGTAGGTAGAGGGCTGGTCCTCGACGGTGTGATGGGATGATGCTTGATGCTGGGGGAGTTTCCAATACTCTGCAGGTGGCTGCCTGCTGCGCTGCGGCCTCCCACTGGACGCTGGAGGTGCGACATCTTGTTGCCGCTGCCTCGGTTCCGCTGGCGCCGGTGCCATGTCGGAGGGAGCTTCGTGCTCCTGCTCCTCCTGTGAGTAGTGCTTCTGCGAGCGGTTGATGAGGTACGTCGCACAGTTCATCGCCTCGGCCCAGTACGATCCCCGGTTGACGAGGGTGTCGGAATCATGCAGGAGGCAGGTGATCTTCTCCTCGATCGTCCGATTCCCCCGCTCGGCCTTGCCGTTCTGCTCGGGGGTGTCGGGGATGGTCGTCTGGTGGAGGATGCCGTGTTGGCGGAGGTACGTCTGGAATGCCTTTGACTTGTACTCTCCTCCGTTGTCAGTCCTCAGTGTCTTGACTGACCTCCCTGTCGCCTTCTCCACCCTCTTGCTCCAGTCCACAAACGTCTGGTACGCCTCCGACTTCCTCTCGAGGGCGAAGGACCAGTGGTACTGGGTGGCATCGTCCCAGATGGTCATCATGTACGACCTGTTCTGGTGGGAGGGGACTGGCATGGGTCCTTGGAGGTCAGAGTGGACGAGGTCGAGGACCTGCTTGGCCTTGGTGGTAGAGGTCGGGAAGGGAGACCGGTGCTGCTTCCCTTGGAGACAAGGTACGCAGACTTGTTTGGCAAACTGCTGGATTTCGTCCTCGCTGACGTCGGGCAGAAGGTGGTCCTTGGCCAGGCGTTTCATGGCCGTCGGCGAGGCGTGGCCGAGTCTGCGGTGGAGGATCGCGACCTGCTCCTTCTCGTCGAGCTTGTATGCTGCAGTGTCGCCCATCTTGGTGCGTCCTGCGGCGCGTCCTGCGGTGTGGATGTCGAGCTTCCAGAGATTCCTTCCCCAGCTGACTCCCTTCATGAACGTCTTCCCACCCTTCCTGAACTCACAGTGGTCCCCCCTGAAGACGACCTCGGCGCCACGCTTGGTGAGCTGGCCGACGGAGAGCAGGTTGGCAAAGTGGGGGATGTAGTAGACGTTGGAGATCCGGTAGGCGAGCTCGTTGCCGTTGATTCTGGTGGTGACGTGCATGTGGCCCCTGCCAACGGTGTTGACCGTCTGGTTGTCTGCTACCCTGATGGCAGTGACGAAGGGCTCAAAGTCGACGAGATCCGCGCGGTTGCTGGTGATGTGGTTGCTGCAACCGGTGTCTGCGATCCACGGCGTCTTGTTGGTGTTGGTGGCGACAGAGTGGGCCGACTGGATGAGTCCGGCTCTTGCTCCGTTCGTCCGGTGCTGGGGCAATGGCTCGCCGGCCAAGAGTCCCCAGGCGTCCGAAGCGTTCCAAGCGTCGCTGGATGCCTTGCTGGCATTCCTTCCTCCCTCCTCCTTCCTCCTTCCGTGTTCCCTCCTCCTATCCCTTCTGCCTCCCTTCCCTTGGTGATCCTTCGGCTTGCCGACCATGCTGTAGCACTCTGCCTTGAAGTGCCCCTTCTTCCCGCACGCGTGGCAGACTGCCGTCGCCTTGTCGACCTTGAGGGCCGAGTCCTCGGTGGAGTGACTGCCGCCAGATCGAGAGGACTTGGTGCGGATGTGGGAGAGGAGCGAGGTGGTGACGAGCTTCGGTGTGAGCACCTTCTCGGATTCCTGGTACTGGAGGGAGACGACGTCTGCGAACGTCTCGAGGGATGGGGGAAGGCCAGAGAGGAACTGGAGGGCGAGCTGTTCGGGGTTCTTGATGACGTCCATGTTGAGAGACTCTGCCTCTGCGACTAGCGTCTCGAACTCCTCGATGTAGGCCTGCGCTGACGAGCCTTCGTCCATCCGCAGGTCCCTCAGCTTCTTCTGCACGATGAGCTTCCCTGCCGTGCCTTCGACCTTGTGGCTAGTCTTGAGGATATCCCATGCCTCCTTTGCTGTCTCGCACGCGGCGATCCTTAGGAGGTTACCGTCCGAGACTGCCATCTGGATGCGGTGGAGGGCGAACTCGTTCCTCTCGTCCCATGTCGAGGCGGCGAGGGAGCCTGCTGCGTCTTCTGCAGTGGCGACTGGCCTCGTCTCTGTGCCCAAGACGAGGGACTTGCACTTGCACTCCGAGAGCGCGATCTGCATGCGGATGGACCAGGTGGGGTAGTTGGATCCATCGAGCTTGTCGAGCTTGAAGAGTCGGAGGTGCTTCTCGGTGGCGAATGGCGACGACATGTCGGTAGTGTAGCGTGTTGTTGCAAGTGGTGCTGATAACGTGTTGCGATTAGCCTGCCAACGAGAGAGAGGGTCTGGTAGAGAACCTTCAGAACAAGTGATATAGGCAGTGGCTATGTAAGGAAAGGTACGAACCTGGTAGAGAACCTTCAGAACAAGTGAAGGTTCACTGCCAGGAGAGAAGAAGCGTGGGCTTAAATAGTCTAGCTATGTGGCGAGAAATATTCTGACGCGGGTCTGGCACTCCGCGGGTCCAACAGTGCACGGGTCGGCACGACGCGGGTCCAGTGCTACGCGGGTCCAGCACTACACGGGTCCGGCGCCCCCGCGCGGCGCTCTCACGGCGCCACCACCACAATTTCCAACACTGTACACGTCCAGACCTGGCCTATTCAGTGGGAGTCGTCAGCCGGTTCAGCCACGACCCCAAGGCCATCCATTGGGCAGCCATCAAGCGCATCTTGCGCTATGTCGCTCGCACCCGCTCCCACGGACTCACGCTGGGAGGACATCCCGACTCGCCGCTCGTCGAGGTTTGGACCGACTCGGACTACGCAGGCGACCACGAAACACGCCGCTCCACGACTGGATTCGCCATCAAGGTCCATGGCAGCACCGTCGTGTGGGTCAGTCGCAGGCAGAAGGCAATCAGCAGGTCCTCGCACGAGTCAGAGTACGTCGCTTTGTCTCAGGCCTGTCAAAACGTTGTCTGGGTCTCCAAGCTCCTGCAGCAGATCGGCTACATCGTCGACGACCCGATTGTTGAAGGTCTATGTTCGCCCTGGAGTCCAATGTGGTTGCAAGCTTATTTCATATACCCACTCGACTCTACCCGCTCATATAAGGTTAACCTAGTGGCGTAAAAAGTACTACAAAGGGAGGACAAGGGATGAAAACTACTAGATTATAGGTCTCCGTGAATCGCTCCTTCCAACACTCCCACTCGATGAGCTGAGACCTACTTCATTTCCGCTCCTAATCATCTTCCTGTACTTTGGCCAGTCTTCGGGTCCATACGCGGTGGTCCGTGATGCCTAATGACTTCTTGAAGCGTTCGAGTTTCTCTACGCCCAGGGCTTTTGTGAGTAGGTCTGCGAGCATGTCCTCCGTTGGACAGTATTGGAGTTCGATAAATCCGCTCTGCAATGCCTCTCGCCCGTACTTGTAGGCGACGTCGATATGCTTCGTCTTCTCCGAATGCGTCCCGTTTTTGGTTGTCTCGATCGCTCCTTGATTGTCGACGTTGACCGGGATTGAAGTGAAGTCGAATCCGAGCTGTGCTAGGAGTTTGGCGACCCATCTTAGGGTCTGGCATCCGGCTGAGAGGGCTATGTACTCCGCCTCAAGGGATGATCGGCTGACTGCCTTTTGACGTCTGCTCGCCCAGATGACAGTTGATCCAAGAACTTTGACGATGAATCCTGTGGTTGATCGTCGTGACTCGTGATCTCCGGCGTAGTCGGAATCCGTCCAAAGTTCTATGAGCGGTGCATCTGGTTTCCCTCCGAGCGTGAGTGTTGTATCTGCCGATCCTTGTAGGTATCGGAAGATCTTCTTGACTGCTCCCCAGTGGACCCTTCGAGGGTCCGAGCTGAATCGGCTAACGACTCCGACCGCGAATGCGATGTCCGGTCGGGTGCAGACCTGAAGATACATGAGGGAGCCGACCGCTTCGAGGTACGGCACACCGGCCAGCTTTTCCTTTTCTGACGAGGCGAGATCCTCTGACTGGACTGACAATTGTCGAAAGTCGTCCATCGGGACCTTGTTTGGCTTGGCGGTGCTCATGTTGAAGCGTTCGAGGACCGATTCGACGTATCGTTGCTGGCTGAGGAACATTGTTCCTGCCGTTCGGTCCCGGTGAACGTCGATCCCGAGAATGGTTCCGGGATTAAGATCTCCTCTGTCTTCGATTTTGAACTCCTTTTGGATCTCCTCCATTACCCATCTTAGGTCTTCCTTTCCTCCTGCTGCGACGAAGTCGTCGATGTACTGGACCAAGATGATCTGTCGTCCTTCGCGATATCCGATGTAGACGCAGTGATCCGCTTCAACGGGATGGAGGTTGAGCCGTGTTTGGAAGAATCTTGAGGAATGGTTGTAGAATGCGAGGGGAGATTGTTTGAGTCCGTATAGGGCCTTGAGGAGGTGCGCGACCAGTTTCTTGTCCTGCCCTTCCTTCTGTTCATACCCTGTTGGCTGATCCATATAGACAGTCTCGACCAAGTCTGCCGTGAGGAACGCCGTTTTGAAGTCTCCTTGAACTAGGTCGAGGTCCTCTAATGCCGCTATGGCGAGGACAATCCTCAGGGAGTTGAGCTTGGATACCGGCGCGTACGTCTCGACGTAGTCCACTCCTTCGCGCTGACAGTAGCCCTTGGCCACCCATCTAGCCTTGAAGCGAGTGATCCTCCCGTCTGCTCCTTTCTTGAGCGCGTACACCCAGCGCCCTCCGACCGTTTTCGATCCCGAGGGTAGCTCCGTGAGTTCAAAGACTCCGTTCCCTTCCATCGAGGCCATCTCTTCGTCCATTGCTTCCCTCCAGAAGTATGCGTGCTCCGACGTCATTGCTTCTTCGTACGTCTTGGGTAGTGAGGGTGATGGGAGATCCTCGAGGTTTGGTCTTGCCGCATACGCGTGGCCGACGAAGTCCTCCGAAACGAAATCGGTTATGTCGTAGTCCGTTTGGATGTATTTCGCCGTGTCCGCTACTTCCGCGATCGACCTGTTTCGCATCCCTCGACCGTAGCTCCCACTCGATTGAACAGCGGGCTGGTCTTCCTCGACCTCCTCATAGTACCACGAGGGCTTGAGGCGGGATGTCTTTGGTTTGCCTGCTTCGGCCTTCCCGAGCGGGTCTTGTTGCACTTCTGGCTGCTTGGACGGTTGTGCTTGTTCCGTCGCCTTGTCCTCTTTCGGCTGATCTATTCCTTCTTTTTCCTCCTCTTCCCTGGATCCATTTGATCCGACCGTCGGCAACTCCGCTGTTTTTAGTGCCCCGAACGTTTCGTCGAAGATCACGTCGCGCGAGTATATGATGGCCCTCTTGGGGCTGCCGAAGACCTGGAGTCGGTACGCCTTCTTCCCTTCGGGTTCGCCGTATCCGAGGAAGATGCATTTGATCGCTTTTGACTGGTGCTTCTTCCTTTCCGGATCGAGTGCATACGCGATGCTTCCGAATGCTCGAAGGTAGGTGAGGTCGGGTTTCCGCTTGTGATAGGCCTGGAATGGGGTTTGATGGTTGATCGAGGCGGATGGGATGCGGTTAATCGTATAAGTGACGTAGTTCATGGCTTCCGCCCAGTACGATGGGTCAAGCTCCCTCGCGTCTCGTAGCGCGCAGGTGAGCTTCTCCTCGATGGTCCGCATTCCTCGTTCTGCCTTGCCGTTCTGTTGAGGTGTGCGTGGGATGGTCGTCTCCTGGGTGATCCCCTCGTCCCGGAGATAGGACTCGTAGTCCTTTGACGTGTATTCCCCGCCGTTGTCTGACCTGATCCGTTTGACGACGTGACCGGTCCGTTTTTCTTCCTTCTTCCTCCATGCGATAAATGTCGCTAACGTCTCCGACTTCCGTTCCAAAGCGAACGACCAGTGGTAGTTCGAGAAGTCGTCCCAAATCGTCATCATGAAGCGCTTTCCTTGCGCTGACGCGACGGGCATTGGCCCTTGGAGATCCGTGTGAATAAGTTCAAGCGGAGAGGTCGTTTTGGTTGTGGAGGTGGGAAAGGGGGTCCGATGTTGTTTTCCTTCTACGCAAGGCACGCAGATCCGTTCTTTGAATCCATCGATGTCCTCCTTCGTGAAGGCTGGTAGAAGTCTCTGGCTGATGAGCTTCTCCATTGCTGAGATGGAGGCATGGCCGAGCCGGCGGTGGACGAGTTCGATCTTGTCGACTCCCGATGCCGTGAGCGCCACGTCCTCCTCCCTTGAACCGGCTCTTCCTGAGTCGGTCACATCCAGCATGTAGAGGTTTTTCGACACCTCCCGACCCTCCATGAAGACTTGCCCATTTCGGATAAATTGACAGTGCTTCTTGGAGGTGAGCTCCCTCTTGGGGAATCTCGTCTCGACTCCTTTGTTGCCGAGTTGTCCAATGCTGATGAGGTTTGCGAACCCAGGGATGTGATATACCTCCGAGATCGTGAAGTACCTCTCGACTCCTCCCACTCGCGAGCGCAGGCGGATTTCTCCGATTCCTTGTACCTGTGCTGGAGTTCCGTCGGCCGTCCTGACCGTGTGTTTGAACTGCTTGTACTTGACGAAGCGTTCTCGCTCTCCTACGATGTGATTCGTAGTTCCGCTATCTGCGATATATCCGAGCTTTGTCACGATGTTCAGTGACTGGTCCGACACTGATGTGGTGGGTCCGACTTGAAGGCTGAAATCCGAGACCGATGGCCCCGCGATGTTCGCCTCGTCCCTCCCTTTGTTTCCCTTGTTCCCCTTCCTTGGCTTCTTTCCCTTCCCAAACCCTTTGGGTTTTCCGACGAGTTCCCAACACTCGGTCTTGAAGTGTCCAACCTTTCCACAATGATGGCACGTGGCCTTCTTCCTATCGATCAGCAACGCCGAGTCGTTCGACGTGATTGAGGTGGAGGGTTTGAGTGACTCGTGGGTCCGGACGTAGACCAGGAGGGATGTTGCGACGGTGGTGGGGGAGAGTTGTTCCTTGGTGTCTTGAGCTCGGAGGGTTTGATGTTGGATGAATGACTCAAAAGAGGCGGGGAGCCCGCTGAGGAAGAACAGCGAGCTCATACGATCCGGGATGGAGAGGCTGAGGGCCGTCATGTCATCGACGATCCGTTGGAATTCATCGATGTACTCTTGAACGGACCCTCCCTCCTCCATCCTCAGATCCCTCATTGTCAGGATCTTACGGGTTCACCATATAGGCTCTGCGCTTATGTGGCTGCAGAATCTCGCGGACCCGCCACCTCTGTTGAAGATTGTGGCTGTGGAGGCTGTGGAGGCTGTGGAGGCTGTGGTGGCTGTGGTGGCTGTGTGGTGGCGCCGTGAGAGCGCTGCGCGGAGTGCCAAAGCTGCGGAGTGCCGCGCACAGCTTTTGAATATTCCTTGCCGCATAGCTACACTATTTAAGCTCACTTCTTCTCTCCTGGCAGTGGACCTTCACTTGTTCTGAAGGTTCTCTACCAGGTTCGTACCTTTCGTAGCCACTGCCTATCTTCACTTGTTCTGAAGGTTCTCTACCAGACCCTCTCTCGTTGGCAGGCTAATCGCAACACGTTATCAGCACCACTTGCAACAACACGCTACACTACCGCCATGTCGTCGCCATTCGCCACCGAGAAGCACCTCCGACTCTTCAAGCTCGACAAGCTCGATGGATCCAACTACCCCACCTGGTCCATCCGCATGCAGATCGCGCTCTCGGAGTGCAAGTGCAAGTCCCTCGTCTTGGGCACAGAGACGAGGCCAGTCGCCACTGCAGAAGACGCAGCAGGCTCCCTCGCCGCCTCGACATGGGACGAGAGGAACGAGTTCGCTCTCCACCGCATCCAGATGGCAGTCTCGGACGGGAACCTCCTAAGGATCGCCGCGTGCGAGACAGCAAAGGAGGCATGGGATATCCTCAAGACTAGCCACAAGGTCGAAGGCACGGCAGGGAAGCTCATCGTGCAGAAGAAGCTGAGGGACCTGCGGATGGACGAAGGCTCGTCAGCGCAGGCCTACATCGAGGAGTTCGAGACGCTAGTCGCAGAGGCAGAGTCTCTCAACATGGACGTCATCAAGAACCCCGAACAGCTCGCCCTCCAGTTCCTCTCTGGCCTTCCCCCATCCCTCGAGACGTTCGCAGACGTCGTCTCCCTCCAGTACCAGGAATCCGAGAAGGTGCTCACACCGAAGCTCGTCACCACCTCGCTTGTCAGGATCTTACGGTTCACTACATAGGCTCTGTGCTTATGTGGCTGCAGAATCTCGCGGACCCGCCACCTCGGCTCCTCGTCTGTGTAGCATCGCCCTTAATTGCTCAGCTTCCATATTTTTAGCCTCTCTTCAGCCACACTGTCACACACTCTTTGTTTTCTCACCCTTAGTCCATAAGACACTCAGTTCATCGTACAATTTGTTCTACACTCTGACTACCATTTGGATTCGACAAATTTGCCCAAGACATCGAAGCGAGCCTGTGTCACTGCCCGCACTTCAGTCTACTATTCCACACACGCCCTCCCCTTAGCACCCGTCATCCTCAGCCCTTGACCCTTGGGCCAATCCTAACATCAGTCAGAGTCACCGTCTGTCACCCGCTCGCTCCTAGTGGTCTCCACCTCGACACTGTCCTAGCCAACATGGATAATCCCAACGCAGACCCTCGAATCGTTACCGAACTTGCTCTTGCAAGACAGCAAGTTGACCGTCTAAGGACCGCCCTTAAAAATCTCCGACAACAACAACAACAACAGACAGAGGTTATCACCTCGCATCCCGAAGTCAAAGACTACCACGGACCTACTCCCCACGCCTTCAGTGGCAAGAGATCAGAATCGGAGACCTTCGTCCTCAAGCTTGATAACATTTTTCGCCTGCAACCCGTGTCCCTCGGAACGGACGACATGAGGATTCAATACGCGATCTCACTCCTTACGGATGACGCTTTCAACTGGGTCCGCCCTTACCTCCTCGTCGATGATTCCGACCGTCCGGACTGGTTCGACACCTGGCCACGTTTCAGGGCCCGCCTCCTCAAAGACTTCGGAGAAATCGACCGCGTCGAAACCGCTCGGCGCGCTCTCAAGGATCTTCGTCAAACGACCACAGTTTCCATCTACGCCTTCGAGTACAGACGCCACAAACTCCTCCTTGACTTTGGCGATCAGTATCATCGTTTTAACTTCTTCGACGGTCTCAAGCTTGATGTCAAGGAACGTCTCGTCCGTGCTCAAAACTATGCCAACCTCGACGATCTTATCGACGCCGCCATCGAATGGGACAACGCCCTCACCGACTTTCGCCACGCTCATGCACCCCGCAACGTCAGCCGTCCAACCGTCGCCACAGTCGTCCCTCCCGCTCGTCGTACCTTCTTCCCGTTCGTACCCGTGACCAACACCTCAGCCTCATCATCCGGCCCCGTCCCCATGGAGGTCGACGCCACCTCTCGGCCTCGTGGCCCCCTCTCCGACGCGGAAAGGGAGCGCCGCCGACGCGACGGCCTCTGCCTATACTGCGCCAGCAAGGACCACCGAGTTATCAACTGTCCCATCGCTCCTCGTCGATTCTTCAATATCTCGGCTATCTCGGCCACCAATACCGCCAATGGCGTCCCTCGTTCAGCCACAATCAAGGAGATTATCAACGATCAAGACTCAGCGTGACTAGCCGACCCGTCCGACCCGACGGGTTCGCCTTCGTCTGCCAACGGCCCCTCGCTTTTCGACAACGTTTCTGGACCCCCTCTTTACTCCTTTTTTATTCAAAACACCAAAGAATCACTTCGCGGTCCTCCCATGCTCCCCCCGGTCGACCGTTTTTCGCTACCCTCTAACCCATTCCATTGCCTTTCCACCGACGACATCCCCACGGCTTCCTTTCATGAGGAAGATCACGTCGTCCTGCCCCTCTCCATCGCCTTCGGATCCACCTCCTTCGACACATACGCACTGATCGACAGCGGTGCCACATCCAACTTCATCGACTCGTCCCTCGTCGACAAGCATTCGGTTCCACTCGTGGTAAAGAACGCCCCTCGCGCCCTCGAGGTCGTCGACGGTCGCCCGATCGCATCGGGAGCCGTCACGCATCACACCTCTCCCCTGGCCCTCACCGTACCTAGGCATCGACACACCGAATCCCTCTCTTTCGACGTCACCTCCCTTGGCCACTATCCGATCATCCTCGGTATTCCCTGGCTCAAACGACACAATCCCTCGATCGACTGGCCAGCGCATTACCTCGTTTTCGATTCGCAGTACTGCCGGAGCTCCTGCCTCTCACGAGAAACTCCCACCCTAGCCAAACCCCTCAGTCAAGTCCCACCATCGTCTTTCAACGAGGCTTCATCGCCCTCGTCCCCGCCCTTGTCCTTGTCCTCGCCCAAGCCCTCGTCCTCGCCCAAGTCCTCGTCCTCGCTCAGGTTCAAGTTCAAGTCCTCGTCCTCGCCCAAGCCCTCGCCCAAGCCCTCGTCCTCGCCCAAGCCCTCGTTCTCGCCCAAGCCCTCGTCCTCGCCCAAGTCCTCGTCCTCGCTCAGGTTCAAGTTCAAGTCCTCGTCCTCGCCAGTCAGCCACCGATCGCTCCTCCCTGCCGTCATCTCCGCCACCCGGTCTTCGCCTTACTTCTCTGTTATCCCGCCTACGGACCCGCTTGACCCCCCGGACCGTGAGCCTTCACCCCCGGAGATTAATGTACCCGCCATCGTCCCACCGGAGTATCACGCCTACCTCAAGGTTTTCGAGAAGTCCTCAGCCTCGGAACTTCCCCCTCATCGGCCATACGACCATGCCATCACTCTTAAGGACAACACGCAGCCACCCTTCGGTCCGATCTACGGCCTCTCATCAGTCGAGCTCGGCGCTCTTCGCGAATTCATCGACGAGAACCTCGCCAAAGGTTTCATCGTCCCCTCGAAGTCACCTGCCGCTGCTCCCATCCTTTTCGTCAAGAAGAAGGACAAATCTCTTCGCCTCTGCGTCGACTACCGCCGTCTCAACGCTATCACCATCAAGAATCGGTACCCGCTTCCACTCATCTCGGAATCCCTTGACCGGCTGGCCACTGCCAAGTTCTTCACCAAACTCGACCTTCGAGGCGCCTACAACCTCGTTCGGATCGCCCCGGGTGATGAATGGAAGACTGCCTTCCGCTGTCGCTACGGGCTGTTCGAGTACAAAGTTATGCCCTTTGGGCTGACGAACGCACCAGCCACATTCCAGCACTTTATGAACGACACTCTCCGCGACCTCCTCGACATCTCCGTCATCGTCTATCTAGACGATATCCTCATATTTTCCCCCACCCTCGACACACATCGCCAACACGTTGCCACTGTCCTCGAGCGCCTCCTGACAGCGCGCCTCTGGGTCAAGCCGGAGAAGTGCGCCTTCCACCAGGACGAGGTCGATTTCCTCGGCTACATCGTCGGCGCTCAAGGCATCAAGATGGATCCCTCCAAGATCTCAGCCGTCACAGACTGGCCGGTACCCACCTCGGTCAGACACATCCAGTCCTTCCTCGGATTTGCCAACTTCTACCGCCGTTTCGTCCACCGGTTCTCAAAAGTCGTCGCTCCCATTACGTCCCTCCTCAAGAAAGGTGTCCCCTTCCACTTCGGACCGGATCAACTCGCCGCTTTCAAGACCCTCAAGTCCAAGTTCACCTCGTCTGCCGTCCTTACCGTCTTCGATCCCTCGCTTCCCCTCGTCCTCGAGACGGACTCATCCGATTTCGCCGTTGCCGGCGTCCTCTCGCAACGCGCCGTTGCCCTTCGCTCGCCACTCCGCCCGATCGCCTTCTACTCGCGCAAGCTCAACCCGGCCGAACTCAACTACGAGATCCACGACAAGGAAATGTTGGCGATCATCGAGTGCCTCAAGGAGTGGCGCCATTACTGCGAAGGACACCCATCACCTCTCACCATCTACACCGATCACGAGTCGCTCCAGTACTTTACCACCTCCAAAGCCCTCTCCCGCCGTGAGTCCCGCTGGGCCGAGTTCCTCTCTGGTTTCAACTTTGTCGTTATCTACCGCCCTGGAGGACGCAATACCGTCGCCGATGCCCTGTCGAGGCGACAGGACCTTTCGGAGGGGAGTCGCCCTTCGGACCAGACACCCAGACGCCTTCTCAAACCCGACCAGTACATCATTGCCGCCAACCTCAGGTCCCGTCCTTCGGCCGCTGCCGCTCCCCTCAATCAAGCTCCCCTCGATCAAACTTCCTTCAATACTATCGGCAACATCCCTGCGCTCTTCGAACCCATTGACTCGGAACCTCCGGAACCCATTCCCGACCTCGATCCTCGCCCCAAGCTCCTTCCTCGTCTTCTCACCGCACAACTCGCCGACCCATCACTCGCCCCCCTCATTGACCTCCTCCGTCATCCGAATCGCCCTCGCTCTCCCGACGATGTCAAGGCTCTCCAGGGTCTCTCGCTCCACCCTACAGACCTCCTTCTCTCGCGCGGCCTCGTCCTCGTTCCGGACGATCACCAGCTACGCCTCGACCTCGTCCGCGCCTGCCACGAGCCTCGCCTCGCTGGGCACCTTGGCGCTCGCAAGACCCACGACCTTCTTCGACGCTCGTTCACTTTCCCCTCTGATTACACGTTCGTTCAGACCTACACCTCCGGCTGCGACCTTTGCGTCCGCAACAAGACAAATCGGCGCGCACCCTTCGGCCTCCTCCAACCGCTTCCGCCACCGACACGCCCTTGGACGATGATCTCCATGGACGGCATCGTCAAGCTCCCAACCTCCGACGGCCTCGACTGCATTCAAGTTTTCATCGATCGATTCACCAAGATGGTTCGTCTCGTCCCGTACTGTGAAGCCGGTTTCGCGGCTCCCGAGCTCGCTCGGATGTACCTCGACCACGTTGTCCGGCACCACGGTTTCCAGACAGACATCACCTCGGATCGCGGATCGACCTTCACCTCCGCTTTCTGGCGATCTTTCCTCTCTCTCATCGGCACTGCCCCTCATTTCACTACCGCCTTCCACCCCGCGGCCAACGGCCAAACCGAGCGTGCTAATGCCGTCGTCGAGACCTTCCTTCGGATCTTCTGCAACCACCATCAAGACGACTGGGTCTCGCTCCTTCCCTCCTGCGAGTTCGCTCTCAACAACTCGCTAGCGGTCGCCACCCAGCACACGCCTTTCTTCGCCAACCACGGGTTCCATCCTCTCTCGTCATCTGACCTCCTCGCCGCCTCTACCTCGCACAATCCCGCCGCCGATGCCACAGTTGCCAAGCTTCGCGCTCTTCATACCGAGATCCGAGAACACATCCTCGCTGCCCAACGCTCTTACAAGACCTTCGCTGATCAGTCCCGTCGTCCTACCACCTTTCCAGGGGAAGACGGCAAGGATCCTCCCCCTCCGATCTTCAAGGCTGGTGATCTCGTCTGGCTCAACCGTCGCAACATTACCACCGATCGGCCTTCGCTCAAACTCGATGTCAAACACCTCGGCCCGTTCCGGATCCTCCGTGTACTCTCGGACATCTCCTTCGAGCTCGACTTGCCTCCCACAGTCCCGGTCCATCCTGTCTTCCACGCCTCGCTCCTCTTGCCACACGCCCCCGGACACCCCGGTCAACACCAGCCTGCCGCGTCTCCAGTCAACGCCGCCGACCCAGAGCTGTACGTCGTCGAACGCATCATCAAGATGGACGTCCGCGACGGCAAGCACTTCTACCTCGTTCACTGGCAAGGCTATCGCGACGAGGAGGACACATGGGAGCCGTACGATCACGTTGCTCATCTTCGCCTCCTCAAAGCCTTCCACCGCGCCCATCCTGATCTTCCCAAGCCATCGCGTCGAATAATCCGTCGTCCTTCTCGCCGTCCTCGTCGCCGTAACCCCTAGCTCTCAGGTCCTTTGCCCTCTCAGGAGTTCGGGCCTTAGCCGGGGGCTCCTGTCAGGATCTTACGGTTCACTACATAGGCTCTGTGCTTATGTGGCTGCAGAATCTCGCGGACCCGCCACCTCGGCTCCTCGTCTGTGTAGCATCGCCCTTAATTGCTCAGCTTCCATATTTTTAGCCTCTCTTCAGCCACACTGTCACACACTCTTTGTTTTCTCACCCTTAGTCCATAAGACACTCAGTTCATCGTACAATTTGTTCTACACTCTGACTACCATTTGGATTCGACAAATTTGCCCAAGACATCGAAGCGAGCCTGTGTCACTGCCCGCACTTCAGTCTACTATTCCACACACGCCCTCCCCTTAGCACCCGTCATCCTCAGCCCTTGACCCTTGGGCCAATCCTAACATCGCTCCTCTCCCACATCCGCACCAAGTCCTCTCGATCTGGCGGCAGTCACTCCACCGAGGACTCGGCCCTCAAGGTCGACAAGGCGACGGCAGTCTGCCACGCGTGCGGGAAGAAGGGGCACTTCAAGGCAGAGTGCTACAGCATGGTCGGCAAGCCGAAGGATCACCAAGGGAAGGGAGGCAGAAGGGATAGGAGGAGGGAACACGGAAGGAGGAAGGAGGAGGGAGGAAGGAATGCCAGCAAGGCATCCAGCGACGCTTGGAACGCTTCGGACGCCTGGGGACTCTTGGCCGGCGAGCCATTGCCCCAGCACCGGACGAACGGAGCAAGAGCCGGACTCATCCAGTCGGCCCACTCTGTCGCCACCAACACCAACAAGACGCCGTGGATCGCAGACACCGGTTGCAGCAACCACATCACCAGCAACCGCGCGGATCTCGTCGACTTTGAGCCCTTCGTCACTGCCATCAGGGTAGCAGACAACCAGACGGTCAACACCGTTGGCAGGGGCCACATGCACGTCACCACCAGAATCAACGGCAACGAGCTCGCCTACCGGATCTCCAACGTCTACTACATCCCCCACTTTGCCAACCTGCTCTCCGTCGGCCAGCTCACCAAGCGTGGCGCCGAGGTCGTCTTCAGGGGGGACCACTGTGAGTTCAGGAAGGGTGGGAAGACGTTCATGAAGGGAGTCAGCTGGGGAAGGAATCTCTGGAAGCTCGACATCCACACCGCAGGACGCGCCGCAGGACGCACCAAGATGGGCGACACTGCAGCATACAAGCTCGACGAGAAGGAGCAGGTCGCGATCCTCCACCGCAGACTCGGCCACGCCTCGCCGACGGCCATGAAACGCCTGGCCAAGGACCACCTTCTGCCCGACGTCAGCGAGGACGAAATCCAGCAGTTTGCCAAACAAGTCTGCGTACCTTGTCTCCAAGGGAAGCAGCACCGGTCTCCCTTCCCGACCTCTACCACCAAGGCCAAGCAGGTCCTCGACCTCGTCCACTCTGACCTCCAAGGACCCATGCCAGTCCCCTCCCACCAGAACAGGTCGTACATGATGACCATCTGGGACGATGCCACCCAGTACCACTGGTCCTTCGCCCTCGAGAGGAAGTCGGAGGCGTACCAGACGTTTGTGGACTGGAGCAAGAGGGTGGAGAAGGCGACAGGGAGGTCAGTCAAGACACTGAGGACTGACAACGGAGGAGAGTACAAGTCAAAGGCATTCCAGACGTACCTCCGCCAACACGGCATCCTCCACCAGACGACCATCCCCGACACCCCCGAGCAGAACGGCAAGGCCGAGCGGGGGAATCGGACGATCGAGGAGAAGATCACCTGCCTCCTGCATGATTCCGACACCCTCGTCAACCGGGGATCGTACTGGGCCGAGGCGATGAACTGTGCGACGTACCTCATCAACCGCTCGCAGAAGCACTACTCACAGGAGGAGCAGGAGCACGAAGCTCCCTCCGACATGGCACCGGCGCCAGCGGAACCGAGGCAGCGGCAACAAGATGTCGCACCTCCAGCGTCCAGTGGGAGGCCGCAGCGCAGCAGGCAGCCACCTGCAGAGTATTGGAAACTCCCCCAGCATCAAGCATCATCCCATCACACCGTCGAGGACCAGCCCTCTACCTACGAGGAGTTTGCAGGGTACGTGCCTCTTGCCAAGCCGTATCACCACCCTCCACGACCTCCTCTCCCCACTCTCCCTCCACCGACAGTCCCCAAGACCTTCCACGACGCGCTCGAGAGCCCTCAGGCCGAGTACTGGAAGGCAGCCATGGACGACGAGATGGAGTCGATGGAATCGAACGGAGTCTGGGAGCTCGTCGACGCGCCGCCGGACAGGAAGTCGGTGGGCGGCAGATGGGTCTACGCGCTGAAGAAGGACAACGACGGCCAGGTCGTCAAGTTCAAGGCCAGATGGGTAGCCAAGGGATACTCACAGAGGGAAGGCATCGACTACGAGGAGACGTACGCACCCGTCTCCCGCATGAACACCCTCCGCATCTTCTTCGCCATCGCCGCCACCGACGATCTCGACCTCCTCCAGGGCGACTTCAAGACTGCGTTCCTCACCGCACCCCTCGTCGAGACGGTCTACATGGACCAGCCGGAAGGGTACGAGATGAAGGGGGAGAGGAGCGGGCAGAAGTGTTGGAAGGAGCGATTCACGGAGACCTATAATCTAGTAGTTTTCATCCCTTGTCCTCCCTTTGTAGTACTTTTTACGCCACTAGGTTAACCTTATATGAGCGGGTAGAGTCGAGTGGGTATATGAAATAAGCTTGCAACCACATTGGACCCCAGGGCGAACATAGACCTTCAACACGTTATCAGCACCAATAGCGACCATGTCCTTAACGGAAGCCTACTCCAAGAAGCTCGATCATAAGCTCTTCAAGCTCGCTGCTCTCGATGGTACAAACTACGAGACCTGGGCTGTAAGAATGCTTATAGCTTTTGGAGAGGCGGACTGCAAGCCCGTTGTCCTAGGTACGAAAACCAGGCCCACTCCCGTTCCAGTCCAAAGAGTCACAGACAAGGACACACAAGAGACAACCACCACACCTACCAACGCCGCAGAGATCAAGGAGTGGGACCGCAAAGACGAGTTCGCGCTCCACAGAATCCAGATGGCCGTCAGCGACCGTGAGTTACCGAGGATACGGAACTGCTCGCACGCAAAGGAGGCGTGGGATCTTCTGAGGAAGACTCACAAGGTGGAAGGAGGTGCAGGAGAAGTAATGGCCATCAGGAGGATGAGGGATCTGAGGATGGAGGAGGGAGGGTCCGTTCAAGAGTACATCGATGAATTCCAACGGATCGTCGATGACATGACGGCCCTCAGCCTCTCCATCCCGGATCGTATGAGCTCGCTGTTCTTCCTCAGCGGGCTCCCCGCCTCTTTTGAGTCATTCATCCAACATCAAACCCTCCGAGCTCAAGACACCAAGGAACAACTCTCCCCCACCACCGTCGCAACATCCCTCCTGGTCTACGTCCGGACCCACGAGTCACTCAAACCCTCCACCTCAATCACGTCGAACGACTCGGCGTTGCTGATCGATAGGAAGAAGGCCACGTGCCATCATTGTGGAAAGGTTGGACACTTCAAGACCGAGTGTTGGGAACTCGTCGGAAAACCCAAAGGGTTTGGGAAGGGAAAGAAGCCAAGGAAGGGGAACAAGGGAAACAAAGGGAGGGACGAGGCGAACATCGCGGGGCCATCGGTCTCGGATTTCAGCCTTCAAGTCGGACCCACCACATCAGTGTCGGACCAGTCACTGAACATCGTGACAAAGCTCGGATATATCGCAGATAGCGGAACTACGAATCACATCGTAGGAGAGCGAGAACGCTTCGTCAAGTACAAGCAGTTCAAACACACGGTCAGGACGGCCGACGGAACTCCAGCACAGGTACAAGGAATCGGAGAAATCCGCCTGCGCTCGCGAGTGGGAGGAGTCGAGAGGTACTTCACGATCTCGGAGGTATATCACATCCCTGGGTTCGCAAACCTCATCAGCATTGGACAACTCGGCAACAAAGGAGTCGAGACGAGATTCCCCAAGAGGGAGCTCACCTCCAAGAAGCACTGTCAATTTATCCGAAATGGGCAAGTCTTCATGGAGGGTCGGGAGGTGTCGAAAAACCTCTACATGCTGGATGTGACCGACTCAGGAAGAGCCGGTTCAAGGGAGGAGGACGTGGCGCTCACGGCATCGGGAGTCGACAAGATCGAACTCGTCCACCGCCGGCTCGGCCATGCCTCCATCTCAGCAATGGAGAAGCTCATCAGCCAGAGACTTCTACCAGCCTTCACGAAGGAGGACATCGATGGATTCAAAGAACGGATCTGCGTGCCTTGCGTAGAAGGAAAACAACATCGGACCCCCTTTCCCACCTCCACAACCAAAACGACCTCTCCGCTTGAACTTATTCACACGGATCTCCAAGGGCCAATGCCCGTCGCGTCAGCGCAAGGAAAGCGCTTCATGATGACGATTTGGGACGACTTCTCGAACTACCACTGGTCGTTCGCTTTGGAACGGAAGTCGGAGACGTTAGCGACATTTATCGCATGGAGGAAGAAGGAAGAAAAACGGACCGGTCACGTCGTCAAACGGATCAGGTCAGACAACGGCGGGGAATACACGTCAAAGGACTACGAGTCCTATCTCCGGGACGAGGGGATCACCCAGGAGACGACCATCCCACGCACACCTCAACAGAACGGCAAGGCAGAACGAGGAATGCGGACCATCGAGGAGAAGCTCACCTGCGCGCTACGAGACGCGAGGGAGCTTGACCCATCGTACTGGGCGGAAGCCATGAACTACGTCACTTATACGATTAACCGCATCCCATCCGCCTCGATCAACCATCAAACCCCATTCCAGGCCTATCACAAGCGGAAACCCGACCTCACCTACCTTCGAGCATTCGGAAGCATCGCGTATGCACTCGATCCGGAAAGGAAGAAGCACCAGTCAAAAGCGATCAAATGCATCTTCCTCGGATACGGCGAACCCGAAGGGAAGAAGGCGTACCGACTCCAGGTCTTCGGCAGCCCCAAGAGGGCCATCATATACTCGCGCGACGTGATCTTCGACGAAACGTTCGGGGCACTAAAAACAGCGGAGTTGCCGACGGTCGGATCAAATGGATCCAGGGAAGAGGAGGAAAAAGAAGGAATAGATCAGCCGAAAGAGGACAAGGCGACGGAACAAGCACAACCGTCCAAGCAGCCAGAAGTGCAACAAGACCCGCTCGGGAAGGCCGAAGCAGGCAAACCAAAGACATCCCGCCTCAAGCCCTCGTGGTACTATGAGGAGGTCGAGGAAGACCAGCCCGCTGTTCAATCGAGTGGGAGCTACGGTCGAGGGATGCGAAACAGGTCGATCGCGGAAGTAGCGGACACGGCGAAATACATCCAAACGGACTACGACATAACCGATTTCGTTTCGGAGGACTTCGTCGGCCACGCGTATGCGGCAAGACCAAACCTCGAGGATCTCCCATCACCCTCACTACCCAAGACGTACGAAGAAGCAATGACGTCGGAGCACGCATACTTCTGGAGGGAAGCAATGGACGAAGAGATGGCCTCGATGGAAGGGAACGGAGTCTTTGAACTCACGGAGCTACCCTCGGGATCGAAAACGGTCGGAGGGCGCTGGGTGTACGCGCTCAAGAAAGGAGCAGACGGGAGGATCACTCGCTTCAAGGCTAGATGGGTGGCCAAGGGCTACTGTCAGCGCGAAGGAGTGGACTACGTCGAGACGTA
Source organism: Tausonia pullulans (assembly GCA_951802195.1). NCBI lineage: Eukaryota > Fungi > Basidiomycota > Tremellomycetes > Cystofilobasidiales > Mrakiaceae > Tausonia > Tausonia pullulans. The sequence continues at coordinate 674,159 of OX637633.1, read as the reverse complement.
CGCGCCGGTATCCAAGCTCAACTCCCTGAGGATCGTCCTCGCCATAGCGGCATTAGAGGACCTCGACCTAGTCCAAGGAGACTTCAAAACGGCGTTCCTCACGGCAGACTTGGTCGAAACTGTCTACATGGATCAGCCAACAGGGTATGAACAGAAGGGAGGGCAGGACAAGAAACTGGTCGCGCACCTCCTCAAGGCCCTATACGGACTCAGACAATCTCCCCTCGCATTCTACAACCATTCCTCAAGGTTCTTCCAAACACGGCTCAACCTCCATCCCGTTGAAGCGGATCACTGCGTCTACATCGGATATCGCGAAGGACGACGGATCATGATGGTCCAGTACGTCGACGACTTCGTCGCAGCAGGAGGAAAGGAAGACCTAAGATGGGTAATGGAGGAGATCCAAAAGGAGTTCAAAATCGAAGACAGAGGAGATCTTAATCCCGGAACCATTCTCGGGATCGACGTTCACCGGGACCGAACGGCAGGAACAATGTTCCTCAGCCAGCAACGATACGTCGAATCGGTCCTCGAACGCTTCAACATGAGCACCGCCAAGCCAAACAAGGTCCCGATGGACGACTTTCGACAATTGTCAGTCCAGTCAGAGGATCTCGCCTCGTCAGAAAAGGAAAAGCTGGCCGGTGTGCCGTACCTCGAAGCGGTCGGCTCCCTCATGTATCTTCAGGTCTGCACCCGACCGGACATCGCATTCGCGGTCGGAGTCGTTAGCCGATTCAGCTCGGACCCTCGAAGGGTCCACTGGGGAGCAGTCAAGAAGATCTTCCGATACCTACAAGGATCGGCAGATACAACACTCACGCTCGGAGGGAAACCAGATGCACCGCTCATAGAACTTTGGACGGATTCCGACTACGCCGGAGATCACGAGTCACGACGATCAACCACAGGATTCATCGTCAAAGTTCTTGGATCAACTGTCATCTGGGCGAGCAGACGTCAAAAGGCAGTCAGCCGATCATCCCTTGAGGCGGAGTACATAGCCCTCTCAGCCGGATGCCAGACCCTAAGATGGGTCGCCAAACTCCTAGCACAGCTCGGATTCGACTTCACTTCAATCCCGGTCAACGTCGACAATCAAGGAGCGATCGAGACAACCAAAAACGGGACGCATTCGGAGAAGACGAAGCATATCGACGTCGCCTACAAGTACGGGCGAGAGGCATTGCAGAGCGGATTTATCGAACTCCAATACTGTCCAACGGAGGACATGCTCGCAGACCTACTCACAAAAGCCCTGGGCGTAGAGAAACTCGAACGCTTCAAGAAGTCATTAGGCATCACGGACCACCGCGTATGGACCCGAAGACTGGCCAAAGTACAGGAAGATGATTAGGAGCGGAAATGAAGTAGGTCTCAGCTCATCGAGTGGGAGTGTTGGAAGGAGCGATTCACGGAGACCTATAATCTAGTAGTTTTCATCCCTTGTCCTCCCTTTGTAGTACTTTTTACGCCACTAGGTTAACCTTATATGAGCGGGTAGAGTCGAGTGGGTATATGAAATAAGCTTGCAACCACATTGGACCCCAGGGCGAACATAGACCTTCAACAAGAAGCTCGTCGCTCACCTCCTCAAGGCCCTCTACGGCCTCAAGCAAGCCTCTCTCGCCTTCTACCTCCGGTCCAGCAGGTTCTTCGACACCATCGACCTCCACCACATCGAGGCAGACCACTGCCTGTACGTCGGGTGGAAGGACGGCCGACGGCGCCTCCTTGTGCAGTACGTGGATGACTTTGCGATTGCTGGGAGCAGGGACGATATCGAGGAGATCATGGAGGCGATCAAGGAGGAGTTCGTCATCGACGAACGAGGACAGCTGGACGGAGCGATGATGCTAGGGATGGAGGTCAAGCGGGACAGAGTCAGGAAGACCATCACGCTGACCCAGCGACGCTACGCGGACGATGTCCTCGAGCGGTTCGGTCTCAGCATCGCCAAGCCAGCACGGACGCCCATGGACGAGCACAAGCAGCTTGCCATTAGCGAGGGGTCCACGTCCGAGGACATGCGGGGAGCAGATAAGTCAATGTACCTCCAAGCAGTCGGCTCCCTCATGTACCTCATGGTCTGCACACGTCCAGACCTGGCCTATTCAGTGGGAGTCGTCAGCCGGTTCAGCCACGACCCCAAGGCCATCCATTGGGCAGCCATCAAGCGCATCTTGCGCTATGTCGCTGGCACCCGCTCCCACGGACTCACGCTGGGAGGACATCCCGACTCGCCGCTCGTCGAGGTTTGGACCGACTCGGACTACGCAGGCGACCACGAAACGCGCCGCTCCACGACTGGATTCGCCATCAAGGTCTATGGCAGCACTGTCAGGATCTCGCAGACTTGCCACCTCAGCTCTGCGCCTGCCCTTCCCTTGCTTGCTCCACATTCCCTCGTCTTGGACCATTCTTTCGCCACATTGGCTCACGCTCCTTGTCTCATTGCGCTTTCTTCTCTTTTATTTCATCATCTGCCCTACACTCTTTGCGTTCTCGCACTTCTCATCCCCTCCCTTGTTCTTACCCCTGGTCCATAAAACGCTCATTTCATCGTAGTTTTGTTCTGCACTCTGACTATCATCTGGACACGACAAACTTGCCCAAGACCCTTAAGCGAGCCTGTGTCACCTCCATCACTACAGTTCTCTTCCTTCACCCGCCACCGCTCTCAGTATACTTCGTCACCAACGTCCCTCTCCTCGCCCAATCTTCTCTGCCAACGACCCTTGGGCCAATCCTTACACACGGCCTACAACTCCCTCTACAGATCAAAGCACAAAGACGTCAGCAGGGAGCGTCTGGAAACCCCTCGAGACCTCGGCGGCTTCGGCTTCACGCCACTCCGATTCCGGCTCATGAAAGCGCGGGCTCAGTGGGATGTGTTGGAAGGAGCGATTCACGGAGACCTATAATCTAGTAGTTTTCATCCCTTGTCCTCCCTTTGTAGTACTTTTTACGCCACTAGGTTAACCTTATATGAGCGGGTAGAGTCGAGTGGGTATATGAAATAAGCTTGCAACCACATTGGACCCCAGGGCGAACATAGACCTTCAACAGGCTGGCGGTGGGCTCTTCAATTCGGAGCTTCTCACATCGATCCGCATTCGCAAGCGTATCATCCATACAATGAACCTCGACCCATGGGCTTATAAAAGGGTGATATCTGTCGTCTGGAGGGATGGAGAGTTCATTAGAGAACGTTGGACCGCCACTCTAAGCTGGATAGCCGTGTTCTTCTCCCCAGACAAGGGGCTGTTTTCCAAAAAAAAAAAAAAAAAAAAAAAAAAAAAAAAGGAACCGCTACGTCGCACAACAGGTCCAAGCGATGTGCGCTGTGCCTGATGGCCCCCGTTGAGTCCTTCTTCCACCTCTTCGACGAGCCGTGTCTCGTCGTGCGCGCTATTTGGTCTGCCGCTACTGCTGCACGTGCCTCTCTTTCACTCCAATCCCATCCTCCCTCTCTCCAGACGCTTGTCTGCCCGACACCGTCGCCGCCGAGGGCGGTCTTCCTTTTCCACTGCATCTTTGTAGCCCGGACATGGCGATTCGTCCGGAGGCAGAGGTACAGCAAGAACGCAGCCCTCGACCCTGTCACGGACGAGGAGATCCGCAAGATCGCGTCTACGATTTGGCAGACACCCTGGCAGTCGAGTACGAGGTGGATGGCTGGCAGTAGCCAGATGGCTGGCACTGCTGTCGGCGCCGCCATCGATCCTATCCTGGGGTGACAAGCAGGTCAGGGGCGGGGAAGTATGGTTAGATTATAGACCATAGCCACCGCTGGACGTAGCTGGTCATCTTGATATGAACTTTTAGATCTCCCTTTCCCCGCCCCCTCTTACCTCCTACATTTGTCATCTCCAATCAACGCTCTTTACCATGGTCATTTTGCCTTTTCTGATGGGCCTATGTCCAAACCCATTTTTTGCTTTCTTTCCGCCTCTTTCATTCTCGCTCTCCCTCTATCTAGCTACGACTCGCCATCTCTCATAGTGTTGCCTCATCCTCTACGTCTAACTCATGACTTCAATACTTCAATACAAAAGGGAGAGAACCCGGTCATGACAGGACCATCGAGGCCTCCTTCGCCCGTCGCGCTTTGGCGTACTCGGTGAACTCGTCGAGAACAGACAGCCACGCCTCTGTCGGTCATTCTATTAGATGCCGAGCATGTTTGGCTCGCAGCTGACCTTGGGCGGACGAGTTGAGTTCCAAAGAGGTGGCGATGAAAAACGGCAGGAAGACAATTCTATACCGTTCAGCGAACTCTCGCCCCATAGAGGCTGTCATTGGGTTGCAACAGGCCCAGCCAACATCCATCATCCTCCATCCCAAGATATGTCTCATACATCAGAATCCCGTAAATTAATCCTTTTTGAACCTCAACAGCGGCGCCAGACCGGCTGTGTCGCACGCCTTTGCCATGAACTCGTGCTACGAAAGGTACCAAGGTCCGACTGTCAATGGAATCTCAGGCAGCGCGAAAATGGTTGCAATAACTCACGTCCAAGAGCTCCGTGGCTGTGGCCCGAGACTTGACATCGACGCAAAGACAGACCGAGAGGAAATGCTTCAGCTCCCCGCTGAGCTGCTCGGGCTTCTTTAGCGTCGGCGTGCCGTTCGTGGCAATCAGGTAGAGTGCCTTGAGAGGCTCCTCGTCGAGATACGGCGGCTCGCTCTCGATCATCTCGATTGCCATGATGCCGAGCGACCAGATGTCGACCTTGGCACCGTACTCCTTCTGCTTGACGACCTCGGGCGCCATCCAGTATGGCGTTCCCACCATGGTGGCACGCTTCGACTTCTCGCTCGAAAGCTTGGCGCAGAAGCCGAAGTCGGCTAGAGAAGATTAAAGAAGTGTTCAGCGGTAGCGAGAGTGCCGATGTCGCAGACTCACTGATCTTAACCTCGCCTGCCGCGTTGAGGAGGACGTTGTCGCTCTTGATGTCGCGATGAATGATGCTCCGCTGGTGGAGATGCTCAAGCCCTTTACAAGTCTAATGGATGGCAGACAGAGCGTCAGCTCATCTCTCGGCGTTTAGCTGTGCTTGTAGCCGATGGGCCTACCTCGAAGCAAATGCCGGCGATCTGGTCCTCCTCTAGCTTGTTATTCTCAATGACGTCTGTGAGTGCGCCGCCCTCCATGAGCTCCATGACGACCCAAAGCTCCGTGTTTTGGATGAGGAAGGCCTCCATGAAGTTGACGACGTTCGGGTGGTGCGATTCCTTCATGACGACAATCTCGTTGACGACGAGCTCTTTACGCGGCTGCTGGGCAAGGTCCATTTGCTTGATCGCAACCTTTGCGCCAGTCTCGAGAGATTTGGCAACAAAGACAAGCCCAGAGGCACTTAGGAGCGTCTTCGTCAACCCAGGCCAACACGCCTTCGGGAATGGGACTCCATGACTTTGCTCACCCTTGCCCGACTTTCTTGATCTTCGCATACAGTGTTGCAGGGTCCTCCTTGCTGACGACCGTCCGGAGTCGGTCCATAATCTGCGCCTCGCTCAGCGTGCTAATCCGCCGCTCGGCAAGCTTCGTGCCTGACGTTTCATTCGAAGGAGCGATCTTCTTGCCCATCTGCAGGGGTTTGATGCCCAGTGCGGCATTGGCCGGAGGAGGTGCCGCTGATTTAGCTGTCAAGGGCAACGTTGACTGCTGACGTGGAGAGTCGTCTCGAGTAAGGGGAGGCGCAACCTGGGCAACCATCGGAAACACAATCAGCTCATTGTACCAAACATATGTTTTGGGAAGCTTGACGTGCAGGAGCAGGGGGAGGAGGTGCTGGCCGAGTGACCTGTATAGGAGGAGCTCTCGGAGGGCCAGACGGGGCCGCCGAGTGTGAGGAAGGAGGGGTCGGGTGTCGTTGAGCAGGATCGGATGCTTGCGAGCCTGCGAAACCCGTGCCACCAAAGCGGGCTACCGGAGGCGTCGGGCCTGACGTCGAGGCAAGCTCATAGGGACGAGTGGCTGGCTTCGATGGCACCGGGACGGCGGCAGGGCCGAGGCCAAAGTCGTCGTGCTCGCCGCCGCGTTTTTGAATATCCGTATAGAATTCAAGGACGTCAAGGACGGCTTGAGGGTTCTTCGCGTAGTCCTCTTTGGTGATGGCTGACGAGGTGAGCAGGCGCGTCCATTGCTCCGGGAGACCCTGTGATGCGCAAGGGAAGCCGTCAGCTCTGGCCATCCGCGACAAGAGGAGGGAAAGTGAAAAGGAGGGCGAAAAGCTCTTTTTACTGACGGTGAAGGCTCCGCTGACTGGGTCGAAGCCGACGTGGACCTGATGCACGAAGTCGGTCGGAATGCTGACGCCGAGTGGGCTTCGGCTGTAGATGTCGTCCATCCAGCCATAGAGTTCCTCGTCGCTCTTCATCGAAATGTAGTACGTTTTGTCCTTGGCAACGACCTCGATGCAGTACGGCCTGAGGTCCGTCCGCTGGACGACCGTGATGTCTCGCAGATAGATGACGGCTGCGGCCTGAGCGGAAGACTGGTGGATGCCGGATGTTGGAATGCTCAGCGTAGGATTCGGCGGAGGCGGCGGCCCTATATCGCGTTCAAAATTGATACACACCTCAGACTTCCGAAACGAGAGGACATGTTCCTCGAGCATCATCCAGCGCTTGCTCCAGATGAGGAAGCCGTCCTTGAGGTTGACGTAGCCGGCTCTGAGCGTCGTGACGCCGGCGGGATGACCCGCGGTGCCCTGGGTCGGGCCTCCGCCGTACGCGTTGATGTTGAGCACACGAGAGGGAGAACCTCTGGCGGAGCTTCCATGCGACGGAGGGGCGGGTGCTGCCCGAGAGGGTGTGAGGTTGTTCATGCGAGGCTCTACAAGGGGCGGACTAAGTACAGAGGCGGCAGGAGAGGAATGAGGTAGCGGCGGGAAGGGAAGATACGGAGCAGGGGCTGCCAACGGGCGTCTGCGTCCCGGTGAGGGCGACCAAGTAACGTCAGCAGAGGACACAGAACGACCCTCAAACAGTAAGGACAGACGTAATCGTGTCTGAGATCGTTAAGGCGTGGAAGTGCGGTCCGGCCGGGGCGCTCCGCTGTCGAGAGTGGGAGCGGTGAGAGGGAGACGGCGTGAAGGGAGGACGGAGAAACGGGAAACGCGCGTGGCGATGGATGGGGTCGTGGACGAAAGGAGGTAGAGAAGCAGTCGCTGCTGGGATCCGAGTTCGAGCGTGTCCGTCGTCCGGAGGGTCGTGAGAAAGCCGGGGGGGGGGGGGGGGGGGAGGATGGATGGATGATAGTCGACAAGGAGGACGCGGTCCGAGAGGTTGGTGGGGGGGGGTTTGGAGGGGTTGGGTCGCGAAGCTCGAGCCTCGCGCGCGCCCTCTCTCACTGGGGACCCCTGTGCATGCCTCCAGCTGAGGACGAAGCGGACGCGAAGCGAGATGAACGCGGCCATCGTGTCTTTGCGAGGCTTTCATGCTGATGATCACACCTCCGGGCCGGAGAATTATCACACAATCTGTCGAGCAATCTGACTGACATCTAGCAGGCATAGAGATGGGGCTGTCGACGCTACCCATCTATCTCCTCGACTCGTCAGACCTTGCTCCAATCCAATGCCCGGCCCCGCCGTTGCTTTGCCCCTCCCAGAGTCGTCAAGTGACGCATCGTAGGCCGTCCATGAGGGCAATTCTAAGGCCGCCAGCCAGAAGCGGTCAGTACTCGTGTCTGTCTTCATCCAGGCCCTGTCTGTCCGTCGCTCACCCAGGGCTGATCGATCATACTCAGGTTAGCAACGACCTGACAATTGAGAAGAGCAAGCTCGCTGTCAGCTTACTTGTGAAAAGGTGACTGCTAGGGACCATCGACCTGCCCACCTGCTGCATCTGCGCGCGACTTAGTGCTCGGCCAATCATAACACTCTTGCGGCAGGCCCGCATTGCAAACATGCTTCGCGCTTTGGAGCAGCGGACCATGCCGCCGGCCGGGTTGTCCTGCATCAGGTGGATGAGCTCTTGGAGGTCTGCACACATTCAGGTAGAAATGAGTATTGATCTAGAAAAGAGACAATCAGACTGCCTGAAACCCAGGTAAGCGCGCCTACCTTGGAAGTCAAAGACAGTCTCTTTGCTGATCGGCTGGGCAACAAGCGATACGCGCGTTGTTGCATGGTCCCCGAACTTCCCTGCCTTATCTGCCGTCAACGCATTGTCGGACGACACCATCACTTCGAACCCGTTCTGCCTTAAAATGTCTGCGTGATCGTTGACCAAGACGACGTCGGACGCAGCGAGCTCGAGGGGGCGGGGCCTACGAAATTGGTTAGGGAGTCAGAATAGATAATCTGCCTAAGAACGCCAGCAATTACATACTGAATCAACCTTTGGGACTGAATACGCGTGTTTAGCTGGAGGGTCTCAAAGTTGAACTTTTCGTCGGCCGCATGCTGATCGACGATGAAGAGATCGTCTCCAGTCGGTGTCGTCTTCCTGGCGACGATAAATCCGAGGTTGTACTGGCGAATGGAAAAAGAGGAACAAGTCAGAAAGCACGCCTGAAAAGGGATTTCTCGCGAGCCTACTGATATTACCGACCTGGCCAACGATCTTCATCCGCGCGAAGTCTGTCTTCTCGATGATTCTCTGAAGCTCAGACTCGGCACCCTTGAAGTCTTGATTGTAAATGCTCGCCAGCACCGGTTGCGGGGTACTATCCGATGTGAGCGTTGAAAGCGGCGAGCGAAACTGGAGCGAACTCAAGCGCGGCCACCTGAGATCCGTCTGGTCGAAGGAAACCGTGATGTTCTCTCGTCGAGAGGACGCCACTGATTCCCCAATAGAGGTTAGGAGGTTTTCCGCGGAGTCAGGAGATGGCCTAGGGCGCTTTGAAGTTGATAAATGAGAAATGGCATCCTCAGGACTGCTTGAGGGAGAGCTGAAGCGGCGGTTCGTCGAGGTTTCGCGATCCAGATAGTCGGTCAACTTTCCCACGACAGCTAATCCGGACGAGCGCGTGATAGAGCTGCTCATAGTTCGCAGCTTAGGAGTTGACGTCAGTCACGGTCTATCTTCACAGCCAAAGCTCTCGGTCCGCAGAGACCCACTTGCTTCCGCTGTGTCACCGGGTAAACTGATCTCGGCTCTGGCTCTGCAGCGCCGACGGTTGGAGATGCCGCAGAGGTACGGCAAGCTCTCGGTGGAGATGGATCTATTGGTCTTGAGTCAAGCATCGTCGGGGCTGTAAGCGCAAGGCTTGGCTTGCCAGACAAGTTCAGAACGTCGGGGGTTTGGACTCCAAAGGTTCGCTGTGAGAGTAAGCTGGCCGGTTCGGAGACGGCGTAGATCGATTGAGTGGGTGAAAGAAGGCCCTCAAGGTGCTCCTGCGGAGTTGGGTCGAATGCTCGTCAGTGTGGCGCCACGAGTTGTTCGTCCCTGCCACATAAGCGCAAACCTCGCACCCTGAGCTTTTGTATGAGGTATTGCTCATGATGAAGAAGGATTGTCCGCTTATCAGGGCTGACGTTGATGTCGCACGTTTCTATGAGACCGTCTTCTTCAGCACGCGAGAACGGCTTGTGTCGACCTGGTCCTCGATCGACTCACTCGTCGGCAACTTCAGATCGAGGATGATCATGGGCAGCTGCACCGGATTGATCGATCGATAGGTCTCGTTGACCACCTTCTGAATCTGGGGGACAGGGATGAGGGAGGTGGATGGACTTGGGCATCAAGAAGGTGAAAGGGACGAAGTACGTAGACTGACCTTAGCTAGGACGCATGGTCTGCCATTGATGTAGAAGAATTGCCGATCACTGCTTGCCCGTCCACATCCCACGGAGGCGGATGAGATCACGCCAACGATCTTTGCACACGGCGTCCTGGTTTTGGGAGAGCATGGGCGATAAGATCTCCGTGACGAGCCAGTTGAGCTTCTCGGTCGAGCAACGCACTCAGAAGTGTCGGAAGGGGAAGCTGAATCGTCCAGAGAAACGTTAAAGGAGAAAGAGACCAGGTTGTCCAAAGCCTTGGGCCCCCAGACCGATGAGATCGACGCCTTGATGGAAGGCGCTCCTGTGGTAAGAAGGTGCTTCGTATGTTTGCTGCAGACCGAGTCAGAACTGAAGAAGACACATGAAAGGCTAGGTCATCCAGTGAGCGTACCCGGCTTGTGAGGTAGATGAGACGCCCAAACGGACTCCTCGATTCGCACTCGCAGGCACGAGGGCGTACGCAGTGAGCAAGCTGAGCACCTTGCCAAACTCTCGCCGCGCATTTTTCTCGAGTTCTCGACGGCGGACAGGGACAGGAACAAACAGACCGGAGACTCGGACAGTCGTCCCTCGCTTTAAGATTGGTTGATGGAACGTGAGTCAGTCGCAGGCATAGGACATGAGAAATGTGCAGCAGCACTTTCTCGCTCGCTCGCTCAACTCACGGGCCGGGCGGTCCTGGCCGAAGCATCGAGCACCCTGCCTGTCCGATCGAAGGTGACAATGGTCCCAACCGGAGCGTCATGCTGCGTAGCCGTAGTGATCTCCACAGATTCGCTGAGAGCACAGAGCGAGGAGAGCGCTTCGCCGCGGAAGCCGAACGAGGTGACGGCAGATAGGTCTGCGAAGCTGGCGAGTTTGGATGTGTGATGTTTTAGAGCTGGCAGGGTGGATAGGGCAACGAGTCGTCTGAGCAAGGCCAGGCTAGTAGTAGACTCGAACGAGGCAGCATGGCGGGGACGCACCTAGGCTCGGAATGTTGGACGAGTCGACGCCTGAGCCGTTGTCGCTGACCTCGAACGCGTCGACGCCGTTGTTCTTGAGTCGGACATCTTGCATCGTTGCGAGAGACGCATTCGGTGAGCCCTACTAGCGCTGGGAATCTGCAGGAGTAGTTATGCGACGAAAGCTCACCGATCGTGGTTGCTCCAGCATCGAGAGCGTTCTCGACGAGCTCCTTGAGGGCGGTCTGCAGGTCGACGACGACCTGTCCTGATGTGATCCGATGGACTGAGCTCGCCTCAATCTGGATGATCCCCCGAATGAGAGGAGGTGATGCAGCCATGCTCAGCAAGAGCGGTCTGGCAGCAGCGAGAACTGCAATGAGGATCTAGATGGAGATGGACCAGCAACTCGGCGGTGGATAGGCGAGAGACGCGGGTTCTCTCGACGCGTTATTCGGACCTCGATTCGTTGTTGTGCTGTCGCCGACAGTTTCCAGACGCACGCCTCGATTCGGACGGCCTTCCTTGAAAGCGTTTCAGCCCCGCTGGAGAATGTAACTTGTGAAGGCCTGGCTGGATTGGTCGAGTAGTGGCGAAATGTGTTGATGTGTAACCCCGCCTAGTACCCCCTGCGGCCACTCTACTTTTTGATCCGAGTTCGACCAGCGTTGGCTTGCAGCATCAGAACCAGAGGGGTAGAATAGAAACGCCCCAAGCAGCCAAAATTATAGGTAGCTACATTAATAATATGAAATGGATAGAAACAAACAAGACAGTCTCGCTGTTGATGATATACCAACCAGCAGCTTCACCACGCTTGAGCAAGGCCGTCTCACGGCGAGTCTAGCCGCCGAGATGAAGGATTATCATCCACGACCATCTCGGATGTTGGCAGAGGACTGGAGACCTGTGGAAGGTCGTCGATCAGCGCGCCTGGGCGACTTGGGTGGCCATGCATTTCGCGCTCAATCTCCCGCTCCTGGTACTCTGGCAGGTCCGTCTTCGGGGCATATGGTGGAAGCTCGAGATCTTCAATCTCCCGACGCCCGCCCAGGCCGACGCCAGGCCCGCTGACCTGGCGTGAGGACGAGATAACGGCGCGCTGGGGGAAGGTAGGGAGAACAGGGTTGTCGGGAAGAGTATAGGACCTTGAAATTGTGACGCCCCCGAGGGGACGTGACCGAGGGTACGTCCGCAAGCCGTTAGACACCGTCTTCCCGCGGGTGAGAGAGAAGAAGTGGGTGAATGTGACGGAGCGGCCTTGCCTACGGAGCTGATACGACCTGTTGCAGGCAGCGCAGCGGCGTCAGTCTAATGTCTCGCCAGGAATCTAAACGATCGGAGGCATGTCTAATACGCACCTGTATGTGATTAATAACATGGCAATAGCGCCCAAGGTGAGCTAATGAGGTGCCATATTTGAATAAGCTACCTGGGACAGGCCAAAGAGTGATCATCGGCGCTCGGCAGCTCGTTCCACTTACTAAGATAGCCCATTCGACGGCAGACTGGATTGAATAAGAGGCGTCAGCCGAGGGCCTTCTATCTATCTTGTGGCATCCGCTCTCAGGCCCCTTCAGCCGGCTTACCGAGCTTGGAGACTCAGACGTGGACGAAGGAGCGGGAGCGGCCGTGGGGGAAGGGATGAACAGAGAGGGCGACGAGCTGGCCACAGCGGCTGCAGCAAGGGCAGAAATAGACGAGGCCGCTGCCGCTGTGGCCGGGACGCCTCCGAGGGCTCGAGGTTCAAGTCGGACGTGCGGAGGAGGCATGGACGCCAGTTGGGATGCGTAGCAGCAGACAAGTTGGCGAGTGATGGTCGTCGGATAAAGCAGTGGACGATTGGAACATCTTTTGAGGGAAGGAGGAGTGAGGCCATTTTGGGTCTTGATCGAGCCACGATCGATCATGTGTGTCCTCCTCTGTTCGACAGCTAAAAAAGACTTGGATTAGAGAGGAAGATTATCCACGCGAAGTCGAAATTATGTGAACATGTTACTTGTATCAGGGAAGAATCATTGACGACCAGCTGTCAAGGCTGAGTTTGGATTGCTGCAACAGCTTAGGCCACGAACGGGATGCTGCTAATTTCAAGATGTTGTCAATCTAGTATGAAACACCACCAGGGTGCACAAAACTCAGACCAAACCCAGGCGCAGTCTGTTTCGTCGAAAGTAGCTTAGCTTGCGGAAATTTGCTCAGCTTATTGCACTGCTCGACTTAAAAAAAACTGACGCCCACGTCGAGAGATTCTAGTGTTGAGCTGAGCGCCTGGAGAGACTGAGCTGACGCGATACTGGATGCGATGTCGTAGTAGTGCTGACGCAAGCCAGCACCAATTGACAGATGCCAGCTCGAGTCTTCACAAGCCAACGACCGCTGATGGCCGTTCTCCCACTTGAACACATGGTCACAATACGGCTCGCAGCCGACTAGGGGAGGACTAACTTGGCGGTGGGGAGATATTCGGTCGTCGGGGAGAAGTATCAGAGAGGAAAGGTAAAGATCTCGGGTTTTCTTCGGGTCAGAAGTCGGTAGAACGTGAAAGCTCCTCCTCTTTCCGCATACCCGGACTCGTCTATCCCCGTCGCCGTCCGAAAAGGAGCCGGCCGGCTTTGCCATCTCGCTCTTACTCCCATCTCCTCCAGCCCAAGCTGCAGGCTCCCCTTCATTCCTTCCATCAACCACAAACTTCACCCCTGCTTGAACCCCTTTCAGCCTCTCTCCCAACCCCTTTCCCCTGTGAGTGTCTTTTTAGTGTCACATCGAAACTCTTTGCCATTCTGGGAGAGAAACAATGAAAGACGGGTCGGCGCACGCCATGATGGAGTTGGTTGCCGACGACGCCGTGGCGCGCGCGCTCTTATCACTTTCCCTCGAATGATACTTTCGTTCGTTCGCGCGCTCGTCCCATTGTCCTCCCCATCTCTTTAGTTGAGGGTGTGTCCTGCCTGTCTCGAACTTCGCACAAAGCACGTCCCCCGCCGTCGTTGCCGCCTCTTTTCCCCCATTTCTCCGCTCCTCTCTCGCTCCTCTCGCCCCTCCCACCCCGTGCTCGCTCTGTGCTCGTCGCTCCCTCGGCCGAGCGAGGTGGGCAGGCGGGTGGGGGAAGGCTGGCGAGTGCGGGGGGGAGGCGTCGAAATTTCCTTAAGCCGGCGGCAACGGCGTGCGGGGAAGTGTCGAGAGACGCCTCCTCTCCTGGGGAGGCAGGCGGCTGCGAAAGCGAACGAAGGGGAACGAGGCGGAACCCTTCCTTCCCACCCTCCCCAAGAGGACGCTTGGCCGACTTTTTCTCTTTCGATTCGATTCGACCAGGCTGACCCAAACCATCACCCCCCCCACCCCTCCCACCAGCCCCCTTCTCTCTACCCTCGCACTATGACTGCCCAGACTAAGGTTGGAATCAACGGCTTCGGTCAGTGTCCCACCTCCTCTCACTGTTGCCTTGTCTCGTCGCTCGCCTCGTTCGGCGTCACTGAGCACGTTTGCTGACGTCGATCCTCTCCGCCTACTCACTCCATCTCATCCACCTCGCCCTTCCGACCGCTCTCCTACACGCTCTCGCCCCCCATCCACCCGTGTATGCACCATAACAGGCCGCATCGGACGCATTGTCCTCCGCAACGCCATCCTCCACGGCGACAGTGAGTCTTCCCTCGCGTCTCCAAGGGTATTGGCCCCATCTCGACCTTCCCCGACCACGCTCGGCTGACCCGCATCCCTCACTATTTGTGCTCCCTCAGTCGACGTCGTTGCCATCAACGACCCCTTCATCGACCTTGACTACATGGTTTACATGTTCAAGTGCGTATCTGCCCTTCCGTTCCTGGCTTCGGCTCCTTATTCTAGCAGGCGCCGAATGTCTGACCTGGTTCTTTCATCTCCACCCACCTACAGGTACGATTCGACTCACGGTGTCTTCAAGGGCTCCGTCGAGGTCAAGGACGGCAAGCTCATCATCGAGGGCAAGCCCATTGACGTCTACGGCGAGCGTGACCCGGCTGCCATCCCCTGGGGCAAGTCCGGCGCTGATTACGTCGTCGAGTCCACCGGTGTCTTTACTACCATCGTACGTTTGCTCTTTGTCCTCCGTGGCTCACATGACGCCCCGCATTGACTTCCGATTCTCACCGTCTTCCAGGACAAGGCCTCCCTCCACCTCAAGGGAGGAGCCAAGAAGGTTGTCATCTCCGCCCCCTCGGCCGACGCTCCCATGTTCGTCTGCGGTGTCAACCTCGAGGCCTACAAGCCCGAGTACAAGGTTGTCTCCAACGCTTCGTGCACCACCAACTGCCTTGCCCCCCTTGCCAAGGTCATCAACGACAACTTCACCAGTACGTTTAGTATTGCATTATGGTGCTTTTGCGCTGCTCTTTTTGCTGATTCAGATTGTTTTGCGCACACTTTCGCTTCCACTAGTCGTTGAGGGACTCATGACCACCGTTCACGCCACCACTGCCACTCAGAAGACCGTTGACGGACCCTCCAACAGTGAGACGAGCCCAAGCGGCCTCTGACCCGACTAGTACTGAGCTTTTAGCTGACGTCATCCCCTCCGTCTATTCAGAGGACTGTGCGTAGCGCGGCCCATCACTCGCGTTCACTGGCCTGCCGGCTTCTCGCGATATTTTGGTCACGACTGACATCCATATTTTGTACTTTCTGACTACAGGGCGTGGAGGTCGTGGCGCCGGTGCCAACATCATCCCGTCCTCGACTGGAGCCGCCAAGGTCAGCTGCCACACCCCCACAAATCTCCTCTCTCGCTACCGCGTTGCGTAGGAGCTGACTTAACCTCGTCCCGTTCTTTTAGGCTGTCGGCAAGGTCATTCCTTCCCTTAACGGCAAGCTCACCGGCATGGCGTTCCGTGTCCCCACCGCCGATGTCTCCGTTGTCGACCTCGTCGTCCGCATTGAGAAGGTTCGTTTTTTCGTGCCTTGTCCTCATCTCATCTGGGCGTCTTTCACTTACGCATCATCTCGCCTGGCAGTCTGCCACTTACGACGAGGTCAAGGCCGTCATCAAGAAGGCCTCCGAGTCGCCTGAGCTCAAGGGCATTCTCGCTTACACCGAGGATGAGGTTGTTTCGAGTATGTCTTTCGGCTGTCCCTTAATTGTGGCTCATCCATCGTCCACTCACTGACTCCTTTTCTCAGCCGACTTCACTGGTGACGCTGCTTCCTCCACCTTGTGAGCCTCTTTTCTCATGGTGTTGGGCGTGGCCGCTCTGTTTCGCCTTCCTCTAAATCATCCCCTCTCAATTTCCAGCGACGCCAAGGCTGGTATCTCGCTCAACGGCAACTTCATCAAGCTCATCTCGTGGTACGACAACGAGTGGGGATACTCGTGAGTGCTACTTACCACTGCTCTGATAAACGCCTGTCTTAAGCTAGATTGCTGACGTCCATTCAACGTTCTATTCCACCAGCGCTCGTGTTTGCGACCTCATCGCTTACATCGCCAAGGCTGACGCCAAGGCTTAAGCAAACTACGTCTAGTTACGACTCTTGCCCTCAGCCTCGACGATCCTTTTCTGCCCTCTATAGAAAACCCCTTCCGCCTTAAACTGTGTGCCCGCAAGTGTCAGCAACGTGCCTGTCCAGCTCTTTGCTCATTCGAGAGTTGTAAAAAAAACAAAAACTCGCCGCTGAATGTGTGATGACCCCAAGGGAGTTCGTTAAGGTTGCAGAGCAATGATCCGCGACTTGTATAACTGGGCAACACGATTTATTTCAGACAAGGGAACAACTTAAGTGCAGAGCCTATTGTCACACGCCAGTTGTGGGTGACGCGCGTCTCCAAGGCCGCGTCGAGGCGGGTCTATGCCGTGTGGAGGAAAGGCGCCGGAAGAGACGAGGAGAGCCAGAGGCCCGCGATGACCCAAGCTCACTCTTTCCTCCACCGCTAACCATTAGTGACCCAACCACTTGCCTCGAGCTTCCCCTTCCCTTCCTACCCATTTGTGAACTTAGACAACTCTCAGCCCGCTCTCGATATACCTACGACGACCTCTCGCCGCCGAATGGACGAGCTCTACCTCTCCGGCTCTCCAGCGTCAGAAGACGGTCTCGACCCCTTCGGATCGGCATCAACGCGAGGGCCGCCGCTCCCATCCGGCTCGACGTCCGGTACCCAAAGCTTCCTCATCCCCACCTCTCACTCTATTCCCGGAGATTTCGGAGGACCTCCCACAACATCTACACTCCAGACGCGCTTCCCTGAGAGAGACGATGCAGAACGCGCGGCGTCGGCCTCGTCGTCGTCGCCGCCTACACGTCCATGTCACCCGAGACTCCACCAGCGAGCCAAGTCGAGTGGAGCTGACGGTCGACCCTCTACTGTGAACGTCTCTGCTCGCTCGAGCGCTGGATCGGTCGTCGAAGGGCTCGATATTCCGGTCAAGCGGCCCCGGAACCGGTGGTCAGACGAGGAGACGGCTCAGCTCGTCGAAGGGTGCAACAAAGTGCGTCTTGGACTTGCAAAGGCAAGCTTGGCGTTGCCGGAACTGACTATCTGGGCGCCTCGGCCAGTGGGGAGTGGGAAACTGGACGGCCATCTTGGGGGATCCGAACCTTACGTTCGAGAATCGCTCGGCCGTCGACCTCAAGGATCGGTGAGCTCGATCTCGGCTTGTGCGACTCTGAGAAGCTTCAGCCAATGATCATTGCGCCCAACATAGCTTCCGGACACACTTTCCGAGCGCGTATCATCAAGTGCGGGCCAATCAGGGTATTGCTGAAGGTTGGGTCCTCCCAGAGGCTGACGGCGACCTCCGGTTCGATGGTGTCTCGCTCTAGCTTTACCCGACAGCCAAAAAGCACGTCCCCGCTTCCAAGATCTGCGACTCTCGTGCAGAGGCAGATTCAGGACTCAAGCTCGAGAAGAAGGAGGTCAAGAAGAAGCGGCCGTTTTCGGCCGCGGAAGACGCAGCCTTGAAAGAAGGCTTCCACCAGGTCAGTGATGGCTTGCCTGCGCCGATGTCGTTGCAACGCATTCACCTGGACTTGTATTCGCCTTTTTCAGCATGGTGCTGCCTGGACGAAGATTTCGAAGGATCCCATTCTGCAAGACCGCAAGTCTATCGATTTGCGAGACCGCTTCAGACACGTACGTCGGACTCGACCAATATGAACAACACCTTGCCTGTCGGTCACTTTTTCTGACACATCGTCTGTCTTCAGGCATTTCCTGAGATCTACGCTGCCGCTGGACACAAGCCTCGCATGATGAGGGCGCGGACGGCTCCAATCCTCGAACGCTCAAGCGTGGCCGCGGCAAGTCCAGGCGTTCCCGGACCCTCGACGTCGATGCTGCCCTCAGCGCCCACCTACGGTGGCAGTCGCTCCGCGACGCCGTACTCATCTGGAGTGGCCATCTCTGACCGACGCCGCTCAACGAGCTCAACTGGCGCGATCGCATCTGTCGGCCAATCGGCTAGGGCGCTCAATCAAGATTTGCGGGAACGGAGAGCGTCCGTTTCGGCGTCAACGACACGGCCTCTCGGGCGGGCACCAGATCAAGCACTCTCGCTGTCCTTGTCGGATCCCAGTCGCGCAGGAGGGCGAGCTTTGCCTTGGACCGAGCCCTCGACACCGTCGTTGCTCTCGTTTTTGCCTCAACCGTCGTCCAATATGATACTGCCGGCGTCGCCCTCGTTCCCACCTCCTCCAATAGACAGCCTCTCCGACTGGACGCGGACCAGGTTCATTTCCGATGAGCTTCACACTCTGGGCTCGGCCGCGACCTCCAGTTGGCTCCCTTCACACTACGGCCTTCCCGAGGATTCAAGCCTTTCGCCGCTCGCTGGTAACTCAAACCCGATGCCGTGGCCTTCGGCGTCGGATTCCGGCGTGCAGGACTTCTTCTGCACGTCAGAAGACGGGTTGACAACGCCGGCGGCGTCTGCGTCTGTGTTTCGCTTCACCCATTCAAACATTGGTGAATCATTTATGGAACTTAGCCTTGCCCCATTGCTGGTTCATCTGAGCTGACACGCCATTTTGACTAGCCGGAGATCTTATCTTCTCCAGCGCTCGTGGGCCCCATCTTTCCACCCTCGACCACCTGCCTCTGGCACCAACGGACCCGGGTGTCCTCTTCCCTCCTTCCTTTGCCGACACGTCTGGGTCCTCCTTCTCGGCCGACTTCCAATCTGATGGGGGCGGATCTTCTGCGTCCATTCTTCGGGCGACCGCCAAGCTCGACCTCGGCCTGGAGGGCACCGACCGGTCGCCGCCCGACCATCGTCACACGGACTCTACTGGTCAAGTCCCATTCGGTCTCCCTCCTCCGAACGTCAGCTTCGCTCAGTCGGGTAACTTGATACCCCTCGACTTCCAACCGGGTTTCATGCCCATGCCGTCTCTCTCGCCGCCCCCTCTCGAGTATCTGCTCTCTCCGCCGCCGGCGTCCCACGGTGGGGTCACACAGGACGACATCGGGATGGACGGCTCGGACCGCAAGCGGAAGCGGGTGACGAGCAAAGCTGGACCAAATGAAGCGCTCCGTTGGCTGGATCTCTCCATGTTCCTCGGCCCAGGGGGGTGATTCTGCTGCGGGGAATGATGCATCGCGGACGGACAGAGGGACGGCATAGGAGAAGGAGGAGGAGCAGGAGGTAGTTTCCCATCACGATTTTCCTTTTTCACGAAAGACGACGATTGCACACTCTGATTCACGGGGCGTCAAGTCATGAGATCGTGATGAGAGAGCGGCCAGTGAGCCTGGCCGCCCTAGGCTCGAGCCTGAGCGATCTGCCGCGTGTTGCCGAACCCATACAAGAAATTTCTGAAGGGGAGGACGGGAAATTTGACGAAATGAAAGCGTCAGTGACTCGCCGATGACCGCTGACGACAAGAGGCTGATTACTTGTAAAATTCGTCCTCGATTTTGTCCTCAAAGAAGACCTTTCGCATCGTGAAGAACGTCGCGGCCGTAAGAAGGCTATCACTCCCTGCTTGGTGCTGAGGTCCAATCCTGGCGACCTGTGTAGAGAGTGGAAGAGGTGTCTCCCAGTCAGTAATCAAGGGGGGCCACCGTCGCGCGCTCGTCAGAACAGCAGGGGTGCTCCTGACCTGCAAGCTATCGGCAACGTCTTGGAGGCCACCCTTGAGGGTTTTGCAGCTCCGCATGATGTGCTTGATGTCGTAGATGTTTGGAAACCAGAGTTCCAGAAGCTCGAAGAACTCGGTCTCGGTCGCCGGAAGCGGCGAGCATGTGAGGATTTTAACAAGGTATCCAAAGTCGTAGCCGCTTGTGGAGAGCATCAGTCAGCAGGGATCTCTCCGGTCCGAATGAGAGATGCGGAGGACAGTGGGGCTCACCTGTGAAACGAGACCCACTTGACGTCCTCGAAGAGGACGAGGCCTGAAGTGACGAGGAGCTCGCCAAAGTACTCAACGTCGATGCCCTGCTCATCGTGCCGCTTGAAATCGATCCCAGACTTTGTGAGAAGCTCTATCGACTCGGGCGCATACATGTCCTCGCTTCAGATGAGAGGACGAGAAGTCAGAACGCGACCGGACGTGACGCGAGCGAGGCAAGCAGGTATCCACCGACTTAATGTTGAACTTGAAGTTGAACTGCCAGGTGCAGGCGTCCGGAAGATTGCCATCCTCGTCCGAGAGCGTAACGCCTAGCTGGATAAGCTTGAGGATGTCCACGTTACACCGCATCGTCTGGTAGTGGTAGTCCGCCCCGGTCTTGAAGTTGCCCATCGGCCGAGCGACAATGCCGGGAAACTCAGTGTCCTGCGTGTCAAGAGGAAGATTAGTCGAGGGTGAAGTGGCCAGCTTCATTCGCTCAAGCTTACCCTGGGAAGCAATGAGTCAGTTATGGGTCCCAAGTGCGGAGAGGATAAGCGAGCAGCGACATACATGGAGACGACGGGGAACGAGTCGATGGCGTGCCGCAAGGCGACGAGCTCGGCCTCGAGGTTGTCGAGCCAAACTTCGTGAATTCTGGACGTCATGTTGGCGAACTGGGTGGATAGAAGCTTAGGAGCGGATTGAGTGTTTGAATGCGACAGGACGAGCGAGGAAGGTGGTGGCGTTTAAGAGCAAGGTTCCCTCCTCAAGGCTCCTCCTGCCTTGCCCTGTCGCCGGCCCATTGGCCGTTTCCCTGACAACCCCCGCCAGAGGCTCGCGTCCAGCCATCGACGCGCGAGCCCTCCTCACATGCATACACATTCCCGGCCGACACTCTCCTCTCATCCTCTCACCACTTTCAAGCTTGCTGACTTATATCAGAGCTCAGTCCATCCGGCACGACATGACGGCCCTCAACGCACTCCTATCCTGGCTTCCGCTCGCCCTTCTCTTGCACGGTCCGTCAATCCAAGCATCTCCTAGGTCGTGTCCCGGGCTGATCCAGCCCGCCCACCTTGCCCATCGTCCAGCGGCCTTCTCTGCATATGAGCGTGCGGTCGCTCTCGCCGAATTAGTGCGGCGTTGACTGGGAATTGACCTTTACCCCTTAATGCACAGATCTCGCCCACCTGAAGGCGCTGGACCGGCCTGACGCATTGCCTACCTCGGTGCGTGTTTTGACTCTTTCCACCCACAATCATCTTTCCTATGGAAATAAATTATTGTTGGGCGGGTGATCTGATGAAACCTGCTTCTTCATGTTGTCAGGTGATAATGGAAGCGGTTGTCTCGCTAGTCATCTTCCTCGTTGGCGCACCGGTCGTCAACGGGCCGCTCAAGAAGATCTCCTGGGAGAGCTACATGCAGTCGAGGTGAGATCGTTGTCGCGATTAGATGCCTTTCAGATAGAGGAGATGCTTGATTGGGCTGACTTGGGACGTGTCTTGGTTGTTAGGTCGGTTGATGAGGTGGACTCGAAGCAGGGATTCGCGCGCCTCGGCTCGAGGGCCAGCGTGCTGTTTGGTATCGGGTCAGAGGGCCCTCCCCTCTGAGTCACAATTGCAATAAATGATGCGTTGCCTACTCATGAAAAAGAAGAATAGGCCGACTGGGTGTATCCATTCGAAGATGCAGCGAGAGTGACGTGATGTCGCCCTGAGGCTGCGCCGTACGAATTCAATGACAGCTCGAAAGTCGTAAGCCCAACTATCAATTGAGTAAAAAGCGAGGAATAAGGACCTCCCTCTTCGCTTACCCGTTCAAGCAAAGCGGACGCCCGCCACCCGAGCACAGTGGTGACCTGAGGAGAAGGGGAGCGAGTGAGAGAAGTCGCAATTACGCCCCACCCGACAATGGGCCCTTTTGGTATAGCGAGGGCCCATGCAAAGGTTCCAAAAAGTGGTGGTGACTCGTCGGGGTCCTCTCTGTGGCTTTCTCCATCCCGCCTCTGTCTCACGGTTCCCAACCATCATGAACGCCATGACCGTTCCCGCCTAGTGAGCGCGCGCCCTGACTGCGAGTTGGTCAAGCGTTGTTGACGGTGCTCTGCCGACGCAGCCTCGATGACCAGCGCATCGTCGGCTACGAGCCCCTGATCCCGCCCTCGCTCCTCAAACACGAGATTCCCGTCCGTCCTGTCGTTCTCTCGTTCTATGCTCGCGGAGCGCGACATGCACTGACAACCTCGGCGTGTCGACTTCAGGTGCCCGCCGCTTCCCAGGCTTCCATTGCACAGGGGAGATCAGAGTCGGCTGCCATCCTCAACGGCTCCCTCGACAAGCTTCTCGTTATCGTTGGCCCCTGCAGCATCCATAAGTATGGCCGCTGCGGAGAATACCGCACATGCCCGCACTTGCTGGCATGCTGATCCTAACGGCATCCCTCTTCTCCTCAGGCCTGAGGAGGCTCTCGAGTACGCCCGCCGGTTGCAGGCAGCCAAGGCCGAGTTCCCTGGCCTCGTGATTGTCATGCGCGCCTACTTCGAGGTACATGAGTCGCGTCTGGCCGTGTGGCGTGTTGGTGAAGGGTGAACTGTCCTGACTTGTCGATGTGTTTCCGTAGAAACCGAGAACAACCGTGGGATGGAAGGGGCTCATAAAGTGAGTTTGCCTGGACAGTTCCGCAAGTCGAGAAAGGAGCCTTAGTGACGTCGCCCAACCGACAGCGACCCGGATATCGATAACTCGTACAAGGTACCCTCGATTCGCCTCCTTTACCTGTACCTGCAGGACGCACACTGAAACTGGGACGGCAGATCAACAAGGGTCTCAAGATTGCGCGTCAGCTCCTTGTCGACATCACGTCCCTTGGCATGCCTGTCGGCTGCGAGCTCCTTGATACCATTTCGTACGTCGACAGAGGTTCTCTAAATATTTCAGAGCCAAATCTATGCTCATACCTCTTGTCGACCCACAGGCCCCAGTACATTGCCGATCTCGTGTCTTGGGTGAGTCCTCTCTTACCCTCTCTGGCTCTTGGTTCAATGAATCTTGCTCATACGCCATTATCTCACCAGGGAGCCATCGGTGCTCGCACCACCGAGTCCCAGCTACACCGGTAAAGAGGTCTCGTTAATTTTGGTTGGCTACTATGCCCGCTGACTCAACGCGTCACAGTGAGCTCGCGTCCGGTGTCTCTTTCCCGATTGGTAAGCCTTCTTGCTAGCAAGGGAGCAGCTCTGAAAATGTGGGGCAGTTGCTGAAAGTATCGCCCATACAGGCTTCAAGAACGGCACGGACGGATCGTAAGAGGCATTGTATTCTCGATTCGCTTTCGATCCACTGAGTTCTGCTCTTATAGCGTCTCTGTCGCCATCGACGCCATGCGCGCCGCGTCCCACCCTCACGCTTTCCTCGGACTCAACACCCAAGGTGCGTCCAAGTCTGCCCGGAACGACGACGATTCTCATCCATGTAGTTGACGAGCGCGCTACGCTGGACAGGTCTCGCTGCCATTGTCAAGACCGGCGGAAATTCGGTACGTAGGCGAACGATTCCTGTCGGCTCGTACCATATTGGTTCACCGCTCAATCCTTCTCTCACAGGATGTCCACATTATTCTCCGTGGAGGGTCGACTGGCCCCAACTTCGCATCTGAGCACGTCAAGTCCGCCAGCAAAGCGATAGAGAAGGCTCGCCCTGGTGTCAAGCCCTCGATCATGGTCGACGCTAGGTGCGTGGTCCAATCTTCCAACTGACACCTTCATCATCTCTTGCTCGGCGCAGGGTATTTAGTCGCTTTTTATGCCTTCTTGTGACAGCCACGGCAACTCGCAGAAGGATTACCGAAATCAGCCCAAGGTTCGTGGCCATAGCCATCTGATCTGATTTCTACCCGTCCACAAGTGCTTACCAACCTGCTTCACCTACTCAGGTCATCGACAATGTTGCCGCTCAAATTGCTGCCGGCGATGCGAGCATCACTTCGATCATGTTTGAGAGCAATCTCGCCGAGGGTCGCCAGGACGTCCCTGCGAATGGCGAGCTCAAATACGGTGTCTCCATCGTACGTCCTGCAGCTGTCTTACATCATCGAAGGTTGGTGCTGAGGCTCTTTACCTTGTCTCGTGCCATAGACAGACGCCTGCGTTTCCTGGGAGTCTACGTGAGTTCCGGTAACCCTATGTCACACAAGTTTATCCTCTGATATTTTCGTGCCTCCTCTCCCCTGCTTAGGCTGGAGATGCTCTCTGTGCTCAACAAGGTCAATATTGGTCTTGGTGTTTGACGTTGCCCTTGTTCGATTCTGAGAATGCTCTTCCCTCTTTGCAGGCTACTATCGCACGGAGCGGGTCCAAGAGCGCTTGATCGGCGCCGCGAGCTTCCCAGAGTGTATGAATGGTCATGCCCGATCGTTCTTCTCAGATGAATCCGCTGCTCAAGAGAAACAACGTAGTCAACCTGGGGTCGAGCTTTGTTCAGCACGAGGAAGGTTTGGCCGGCAAACTATTGGCCGACTCATCGCCCTACTGCCCCCTGCTTCGTTTCAGATGTTGTTATTCCTGCCGTCTTTGTTCGTTGTGCTCGAAGATGGCACCGCGCGCGGTACGCTCGCTTCGAAGCGGATGGCGCCGCCCAGTGGGAGGATAGGCTCCTGTTCGTTGGCCGGCCCAGCCAGTCGAAATGGCCCACGGGCTCCCCTGATGTGTTTCAGACGTTGTCACCTTGACCATCGTTCTTCCTATTCGGGCAAGCCTCCCCTGACTTTGTTTCGGGCGTTGTTCATCGTGGCCAACGTTGTTCTCCTTTGGACCCTAAAGTCGAGGGCGAGGGAAGCCGCCCTAAATCTCTCCCAACACATTCCACCATCCTTCCCTCTTCTCCCTCTTTCCTCTTTCCTGTCCAGTTTCAAACACCCATCTATACTCTTAACTCCTCACCACGGACGCCTTCACGGCCCTCTCCCCTACCCACCTTCGTCACCGCCGACGTCGAATGACGCAGAGGACGTTTCTAGATAATCATGGATGAATATCGGCCAGACCTACCCATTGTTCTCCGGCTTGTTTTGAGGAAAGAAGAAAGGCGCAGAAACTATCCCTTGAGCTGTCCACCTGTGACAATGGAGGACGCTCTTGAGTCTGGATCGAACCGTTCCGATGGCCGTCCGGAGTCCGGAGCGCACGAGCGAGCGAGTCGATGATGAACTCTCCTCTCCTTTCCTGATAGACTCTCGCCTTACGCTCGACCCAGCCAGCACCTTGCTCCTCTAGGTAGCGGATGGCGGTCTAGCAGCCAACTGTCTCTCTTGCCGTCGTCATTGTTGCCGTTTTGCTCCCAGGGATTGGCTCGCGAAGGTGTCCATCGTCAACAATCGCAAGAGGGCACCATCTCTATCCCAGTAGCTAGCTGCATGGAGAGAACCCGGTCACGACAGATCCATCGAGGCCTCCTTCGCCCGTCGCGCTTTGGCGTACTCGGTGAACTCGTCGAGAACAGACGGCCACGCCTCTGTCAATCGTTTCGTCAGATGACGAGCATGCTCGTCAGTCGCTAGCTCTTCTGCCCATGATAAGGTGCGTCCAGCCGCAAGAGGGGCCGGAGCCGCCAGAGACTCACCCTCCTCGTCGTAGACGTCATATGTGTTCGGCACCTTTGTTGCGAACTCAACAAACTGAAGGACGGAGGAGGAGGACCGCACATCAGCCCAGGAAAGAGAGGGGCAGAGCTGAGTCGAAGAAGGGAAGAGGGAGACACTCGCCAGCTCGTCTGGAAACTCTTCCAAGAGGCAGGCATCCGGAAGGCTTCCTTGCCACTTGAAGGAAATATAGAGAATCGGCATAGAGTAAGAGGAACCAAGCATTTGAAAGCACAGAGAGTAAACAGGAGCTGTCCGCCCGAGGACGCATCAGACGCCTGTCGTTCCCGCGCTCAGGAGCTCGTCAATCCAAAAAAGAAAAAAAAAAAAAAAAAAAAAAAAACATCCAAAAAATCAATCGGTCTCCCTCCCACCGCCACCCCAGAGATCCATTATCTCATCCAGAGACTGTGATTTCCAGCCGAGAGGGCCTGAAGTGGATCGCGAGACCTTTCTCGACGTCGAGGCGAGGACGAGACGAAGTCCTTTCTCAAACTCTCCCATCTCGCTCTTGGAGGATGACAGCAACCGACGAGACTCTCGCCTGGCGTCGCTCGTCAGTCGTCGAAGGACCACGAGTATGGCTCGAGGGGGGACCCTGCCTGCTGCAAGATAGAGGTTGAGCCGCTGCTGATCCACGTGCGAGAGTCGCGCGAGAGATTCATCCTTGACGTAAAGCCGGAGCACCTCCTTGAAGTCTGCGACGTTGCAAAACGTCTCGCAGAGTGCTGCAAGATGGTCTCCGACCTGACGAAGAGATGAGACGCGTAGGATGGACGAAGGTGGAACTGATCCGAGGGATGTTTGTCGCTGACGATCTTGAAGGTGCAATGGAATGTTTCGAGCGAGATGGATATTCTCGACAAGAATAGGAAGGAATGGCGTCGAGAGTCGAGCGTAGGTGAGGAGATGGAGGTGGAGATAGAGTGGCAAGAGTTGGGGCTGGTCCTGGACAAGGCAATCGAGGAAGGCCGCACTCGAGAAGTTGCGCACGATGAGGGTCGGGGCGGAAAAGTTCGATTCACCGCAGAAGCGGCGATGAAAGGCGGGAAGAAAGGAGTTTCGAGCTAGGTCAGGCACCAGACTCTCGACCACGTCGAGGCTGTCGCTTGCCGCCGAGGAGGTCGATGATGCTAGTCCTCCAAGATCTGGAGCGGAGCCGACGAGGCCAGCCTGGACGAACACGCTTCGGTTGCCCTTGGGATCAACGGCGTAGCTCAGGAATCCGGCGCGACGCTTGACATGGATTGGCTCGTTCCGAGCGAGGAGGGTTCTGTCTTGAGAGGACTCCATAAGATCGAGGCCAACAGGCCAGTACCGGGGGCTGTCGACCCTGACAGAGACGACTCGGTCGACCGGTGGAAGGAGGGTAGGTGAGATGAGGTGATGGGAGCCGACCGCGCCGTCCTCTCGAATCTTGATCTTGATGGGAAGGTAGACCGCCGAGCCCGTGTCAACGTCCCGGGCTACAAAGCACCGTGGCTCGACCGCGAGAGCCCAAAGGTGCCTGTACACCTGTGGATAGGATCTGTTCTCCGCTTGCGTATGGTTGAAACGTGGGAAGAAGGCGACAACGAGGGCTGCAACCGCCGTGTCCGATGAACCCAGCGTATAATTGCCGCCACCGAGGAAGAGAATGCCGAGCGCCATGTGCATGGCCATATGGGATCCATAGCTGATGCCTCGATCATGTTGGCCGTGGGCGAGACGGAGGCGAGAAAGGACGCTGAGTTCCCCGGTGCCTGCCATGACAGTCGCGAGCGAGATGGCGACCAGGTTGAGACAGGAACGAGCAGTCGCCAGCCGGATCTTCTGCTCGAAGGATGACGCTGAACGACGAATAAATCAAAGTCGGCACAATTTGGCAGAATGAAGATCATGCTGAAAGAAGAAGGACGTACGATATTGGTTCGCAGCCTTCCAAAAGAAGTCGTAGTAGCGGAGAAGCAGGGCATGAACGGAAGACCTGGCCGTACCAGCATATTTGAGGCCGATAGCGAAGCACGCTCCCGCAA
The DNA here is from genome assembly GCA_951802195.1 of Tausonia pullulans. Taxonomy (NCBI): domain Eukaryota; kingdom Fungi; phylum Basidiomycota; class Tremellomycetes; order Cystofilobasidiales; family Mrakiaceae; genus Tausonia; species Tausonia pullulans. Next base: position 646,514 of record OX637633.1, on the reverse strand, counting down.
GGATGTTAAAATGGGCGAGCTCGATCCCGTGATCTACCGCCGATCCCCCCCTCTTCCTCTTCCGCAAAGATGACGTTATGAATGCCGGTAGGTGGTTGCTAACCCACGCTTCAGATGCGACCACGTTCTCCCACATGATCAGACTTCGAGCAAGGGTGCGAAGGAGGAGGAGGTCGGGCCGAATAAGGTCGAGGTCGAAGCGCGTCTGCGGGAGGCCAAGTGAGCGCGCGATGTCCTCCCGACCGGACCGCAGAAACATCAGGCCAAGCGCGACGGTGGCGCCAGGGGCAGTGAGGTTGACGTCAAGCGAGGAGACGTGTGACTGGTTGCCGGTTGAGGGAGTGGCCGTGGCCGAAGAGCGGGGCGAGACGTGGACGAGCGTCTTAAGGCGAGATGTCATCTCGAGGTCTCGAGGGTTGCGTGCGCCGCGTCCGCGACCGACCATGATGAAGCCAAATGACATCGACGCAGAGAATGCATATGCCTCTGCGTAGGTTGATGAGAGTTCCGAAGAGGCGGAAACCGGGCGACTGATCTCGGCGAGGGCAATTTCAGCCATCTTGCGATTCCGCTTGCCGGCGTAGAGGATCCCGATGCCGAGTAGAGCGGCGCCCTGAGTGAGAGGAGAAGCATGAAGCTCCCGAGATCCGTGGGGGAGGAGAGCATGGACATGTAAGGAGAGGATTTTCGTGAGGAGAGCATCCTCCGTCGAGGCGTAGGAGGCTGCCAGACCGAGGAGAAGACCGATCGACGTGAAGTCGTGACGGGAGTCAAGATACGGGAACGCGTGCCAAGGCATCATTCCCCGCAGGTGACCGCTGAGCCCCAGGCCCAAGAGAAGGCCTGCATGCGACGGATTGGCTTCCGAGGGGCGGTTGAAGACGACCCAGGAGCTGTCAACCCCTCTTGACTTGGAAGAGATCCTAAGGCCAGCGGCTACGCCATTATGGAAGCTCGACCACTCCCGAGCCTCGATTGTCACGGCTGCCGGGTCGACCGAGAGGACCGCATTTTGAGGCAGCACGCGGACCGAGAGATTGACCGGAGGGACAGGCCACGGCATGGTGACGTTCGCCGCCGCGCTGCCGAATGTGAAGATCCCTTGGCCGACGGAAAGCGAGCATGTGCGCTGCGACACGGCAACCGCTGCGTTTTTGTGGGCCAGCGCAACCTCTTGATCTCTGGTTGCGGAGAGGAAGTCTCATTAGTATTCGGGGAGGATAGATCGACCTTAGGCACAACATACGTCTGATTTGGAGAATCCGGCAGTCGGATGGATGGTATGCTTGTCGTCGAAAGCAGTCGCTCGACCTCATCCAACCGACGATCCGACCCGAAACGAGAGGCGCCGACACCCAAGGCGAGAGAGAGTGGCTGCAGGCGTTTAGGTATAGGAAGACCACGAACGCTGGTTATGGCTTCGACAGACTTGGCATCGGCGTCATCATCCTGAGAGCAAGAGAGCGTTCAACAAGGAACCTGTGAGACGGATGAAAAGTTGGCAACGAGAGCGAAACTCACCGCAGCGACTATGTGATACAACGGCCGTCGCGAACGAGTAGGACCATGTCGCCGGACTAGATCCGGCCTTTGGATCAACTCGAAGGCCTTGCGCGGCCAGTCCTTGGGAGGTGAGGTCCGGCATGCTCGGATGGCCTCATGAAGAGGCAAAGCCACCCCGAAAGGCAAATCCAAAAGCTGCTCCACGGAGAAGCCCTGGATGACCAGTGCATAGACGACCTTCTCCTCGCGTCTCCCCTCGTTCGCGAGAGAGCACGGCGTTGGAGAAAGCGAGGCATAAACCTCCATGATGCGCGAGGTGAGGCGACAAGGATGCTCCAAAGGAATTTCCCGGTCATTACGATCGGACGAGTCCAGAGCTGACAGAGCCGGCCAGCGACCAGGAATATCTAACCCGCGAGCGATAGCCGAAAGCTGGGCGTAAATGTCAGGTGGGGCGGGTAGCAATGTAGCGTCTAAGGCAGCTGAAGAACGAAGACTAGGTGAGTTGAGCGATCCAGACTATAGGTGAACAGAGAACGACCCACGCTGGTTGATATTGCCGCCGAGGAACTGCCCGTGCCCTCCTGTCTGCCTGGCCCAGTAGTCCACCCAGTCTAGGCGACCGAGCGACGATCCGAGACACTGAAGCAAAGGTCCGAGGAGATCGACTTCCGAGAACCTCTCAAGACTGAGCTTTGCGTCCTCTGCCACGAGGTGCAGAGCAAGCAGTACCGCGGGCAGATACTGCGATCCCCTGGTAGCAGCGGCTTGAAAGCCAGAGGAGCGCTCCACCTGGTCCGGCGGGACGAGCGAAAGAACAGATATGTCGTTCGAGCTCCCTAGAGAGGACTGAAGACGGGCCCAGCTTCGCCCTGATTTTGGGTTGGGGTCTTCATTCTCTTTTGTGCTTTTGACAGCGTCCCTCAGGCCCAGCTGAGCGAGAAGCACGATAACGAAGGCGTCCCATGGCGAGCTCAATCCGTCGGTTGGCCGTCGACATCGGTCTTGGGCGAGCGCTGTGTCCAGCTGGACCATATGTGAGTCCGGAAGAGCGAAGCGGAGGGCTCGCCGACAGCGCAAAACGAGGCCAGTCGGGGATGAACCTGGTTCGCACGAACTTCTCGAGCCCTAATTTGATAGTCAGTGGCATCAATTCGACTGCTGACAATAGATATGCGTAGCAGCTCTGCTCAGCCCAAAGTTGACACTGACAAGTGATGACCCGGCTGGCGCAAGAAGCGGCGGAACACTTAGGTCGGCGTTGGCAACCGGTTCGGTAGGGTGGCGACGAGATGCCGAACAGTCCTCGTAACTACTGACTCTCCAGTGGCCTCCTTCGTTGACTAGATATATGGAGAAGGCCATCCGACCTGAGGACTCACAAAATCGCAAAGCGACCGAAGGAGAGGACGACGTCGTTGACGGCAAAACATCTACCGAAGGCACGAGGCTGGCACTAAATCCAGTCACGAAGGAGCCCTCAGCACGGACGCATGGATCAGGATTACAAGAGGAGAGCTCACATGTCACCAAAGGGGTAGGTCCATCGATGAAGGAGGTTGAGCTGAAGCCTGAGGTCGGGGAGCGCGTCGAGGTGTGGCTCGCCCGTGTCGAGGAATCGGCTCTCGTCGTCCTCGAGGCCGCCATTGAGCACCATTCGGTCCATGCTCCTGTTCAAGTCGGCACGACCGAGCGACATTCTGCCCAGAGCCGGATTGGTGGTGGGCGCCAAGGAGGTGGAGGGATCGAGGACAGGTCTCGAGAAAATGGACGGGCTCGGAAGGGGAAGATAGGCTGCACGGGTGGCAGTGGAAGATGTGGTAGAGGAGGCGGGGCCTATCGATGTTTGCGTGAAAGTCTCAGAAGCTCCACGAGATGATCGCCGCCGAGTCGATGATACGGCGGACGCTCTCTGACGCAGCGTCGGGCGGGATGTCGGCTCGCAATGAGTCGCGTGCTGGGGAGAGCACGGCGATGAGGTTGGGACGCGAGACGTCGACTCTCGCTGACATGAGTACAACGACAGCAAAGATGATCTTTGCTCGCGTGACAGAATGAGTCCAACAGGAGACGCTGCGGGAGTGACGTACACGATCTCCTGATCTGCAAGCTCCTCTAACGCTCACGCCAAATAGTGTCAGTCGCCTCGATGGCAAACCACCGACCTCGACGGACTCACCTCCATGTGTAACTTCTGACAGTTCACCGAGTAGTTCCAGAAGGCCAAAGACGGATGACTTCGCTTGACTTGATTTCGGGGGATCTGGCCTCTTGAAAGGGTATTGAGGAGACCCCTCACCTGATGTCGCGGAGCTTGATCTCTCGATGAGAAGACCCTCGGTGAGCGGCCAGGCGCGTCCGAAGCCGAAGGGAAGATGGAGATTGTGGCGGTCACCCGAGGAGAGAAAGATCTCAACGTGCTCGTTGAAGAAGAGGCACACTGCCCGGCGCTTAGTGACGACGGACGCGAGCGGATCCAGGGGCATAGCGGAGGATGCCGCCGTGGAGAAGTCAAACCGCGTCGGCGGTGGGGATGAGCGAGCATCGTCTGGCCTCATGGAGCTCTCGAGAGCGGGCTGAAACCCGCTTGCGAGATGGGGTGCTTCTCTAGAGTCAAACCAGGCGAAGGCGCACTGAGAGATGTCGACGGTGTCGTAGCTGAACGTGCGCACAACCTCAAGGCCGCGAGTCCAGACGGCGCGGCCGGCCGACCAGGAGAGCACGTCGTCCCCGTCTGAGACTGATGAGATCGGGGACGCGGGCGTAGGTGGCCTCCTCGATCCTGAGGGAGCGAAAACTTCGCGGAGGCGACCGAGGAGGGAACTGCCAGGCGACGATGATGACGACGGCGGCGGCGGACTGTCTTCGTCAAGCTCGGCGGAAGCCCTCGAAAGCAAGACGTGCCCGGCCGACAGCGGCTGACTAAGGTCGATGTTCTGCAGGGAAACCATGCTGTTCGAACAGGCTAGGTGGGAAGACGGGCCTGGCAGCCGTGATGATGACCGATGAGTGTTGTTGGAGAGCGGGAAGGGAAGCAACAAGCTGTCGAAGCGGCGACGCGTCTCTTACTGGGCTGGCCGAAGGCTGGCTGGAGGAAAGACAGCAGCACGCGGCGCGCCTGGGGCAGGGCGGGCTCAGCCAGGGCCTTCTCTCATTCCTCTCTTTGGACACGCCGGAGGACACGATATCCAACGACCATCTCTCGTCCGGCCCTGCTACCCAACCCCCCTCCCACCCCATTTCCTTAGTAAGGATGTCTCTCCGTAGACTCGGGCCCTTGGCCCTCCTTCTCGTCCTCCTCCCTGTCGCACTGGCCATCCAGGCCAACCTCGCCGGTGTCATCGACTGGCACGAGCCCAAGATCGGCCTCCCTCGCCTCAGCCAGCGTTCAACAGCCCCAAGCTTCCACGGAAGTCCAGGTACTGAGGCCTCGATTCTCACTCTCACCAAAAGCAACGTCCTTGCCAGCCTCAACGCCACAGACGGCTCCATCTGTATGTCTTGCTCCGCCATTTGAAGTCTAAGGTCCGTCTTCGTGAACTGACCTCTTGAGCTTCCACTCTGCCCCCAGTCTGGCGCCACCTTGCTCCGGAAGGAGAGACGTTCCAAAGCTATCATCCTAATGCGAGCGGTGAGAGCCCAACCCCCCCAACCCCCCCAACCCCCCGCATCTCGCACCCGACTTCAATTAGTGCCTGAGACTGAACGCCGGTTGGGCGGTTGGTTACCTCCTCAGCGATCTTGCTTCTCTCGACGGCACGCGACGCGACGGTTGTCCGGCTCCTGGACGCGACGACGGGTCGCTACAAGTGGGAGTCAACCCTCAGGGCGCCCGCTCTTGAGCTCGCATCGGGCTCGAAGACGTCGACGGACGTGTCCTTCGTTGCAGACGGGTCCGGAGACGTGCTCGTGCTCGCGTTCGGCACAACGCTTACGCGGCTCGACGGCATCTCTGGAGCTCTCAAGTGGCGATGGCTCGAGTCGGGGGACAAGTGAGTCCACTCCGGTCGCACAGCCATGCTCACTGATGGGATGCTCGATTGGCTGACTCTGCTTATCAGCCACTTCATCCGCATAGCGCCCACCCCGCTCAACCCGAGCAGACTTGCTCTCGTCGGGTCGCAGCGACGCGGCCAGGCATGGGATCAGACCTTGCAGCAGATCGACTCTCAAGATGGATCTGGCATAATCCAAACCACCATTCGCTCAGCATCGCCGCCCTACCCTGCGACCCTGCTCCTTTCGACCCTGGATGTCCCTTACGCTATTTGGCTCCATGATGCCCACATTTTCTCGACTGATCTTAGGTCGGCCGATGGCTCCTCCTCCGTCCTGTCGTCGGGTCACCTTCCAGCCTATCGCGAGCTTCTTGATGTCGGACTTGAGTCCCAGGGAATATTCCTTGGACTGAGACTCGACGGAACGGCCGATCTTCTCCGGGTCGTGAATACGGACATTATTCTTTTCTGGTCGTTTACCGAATCTGTGAGAAACTGTGATCTTTGTATTCATATCAAGCCATATAAAAGACTGACACACGCCCACCACCTCTCCTCTCAGAGGAACGCTAGTGATGCATCGGCATCCGTCTACGCTGGCTTCCTAGACGCGTCTGGGACACCCTTCGTCACCCGGACGTTCTGGTCTTATGCTCTTGGCGTACGTTGCGATGTTCAACAAAGACTTGTGGTATCAATACTAAATAATATGCCTCAACCCCTCTAGCTTGCCAACATCCATCTGTACTCTGTTAACGGGGCGGGAGGGCAGGGCATGTTTTCCGGCCGCACGTTTATCTTCGACACGCTCTCACATGGTGTCATCCTTCATGTGGGTCCCGCCCTTGCTGCCTGTCAATTTTACTCCTCTCTCGTTTGTCGTTCGCGGCTGACTGAATATTCCCGGTAGACCGGCATTTTCGTATCATCCGCCGGCGAGTTCGATGACCGGGTCAAGCTTCTCGCGACCACCAGCACTGGCGCCATCCAGCTTTTTGACCACGGCATCCTGCGCTTTACTCGAGAGGAAAGTTTGGCGAGCATCAAGTCGGTTACCTTTGTCGACCTTCCAGAGCGAGAAGAACTCGCAGCGGACACACTGTCCGCGGAGGCCTACTGGGACCGACTTCTCCGACATACGACGGACCTCCAGGTGGATACTCGTTATTCTAGTTGTTCAGATTGCGCTCTGACAGTGAATGTCTGAAACATTCTCGCAGCGTCTCCCAGGTTACCTGCTTCGCTTCATCGGACGTTTCACCTCAGCGTCGTCGTCGTCGGTCGTCGTCACGGGACAATCGGAGAGAGAGCTCTGGCGAGACCAGTTCGGCTTTCGCAAGCTCATTATTGTTGGCACTTCGACAGGCAAGGTCTTCGGGCTGGACTCTGCGTCGGGGGGGATCGTCTGGAGCCGGTTGCTTGGCAAGAGCGTGGCTGAGTCCGGGAGCTCGTTCGCCATTTCGGGACTTTGGACGACTCGCCCAGCTCAGACTGGCGGTCGGCCTGTCGTAGCCATTGTTGGCACGTCATCTGAGGGAGCTGTGAGTCTTTGTGGCTAGAGTCTCGGATCGAAGCTTAATTCAATCGCTTCAATAGACACCCTCCCTCCTAGCTCTCGAAATCGACGCGCTTTCGGGAGAGCTCTTGGACCGCTCGGATGCAGCGCCGCCGCTCTTTCCCTTGCGAGCGCAGGAGATTATCGCCCTAGACGCGGAAGAACCCGGATCTGCGGAAAAGACCCTTGTCTTTTTGGACGAGAGCTTAAAGGTTCGTCGTTAGATTGCCAAGCTGGGTCCTCAGCGAGAGCGGCACTGACCTCGTCTCATAAATATAAACCAGCTTCACGCTTTACAGCAGACGGATGCAATCATCTCCAAGATCGCTGAGGGCCTCGTCATCATCCGTCCTCGTAGCCAGGGAGCGCGCCAAGGCCTCGATGCACTTTTAGCTTTCTCGCACGCTTCTCCTCAGGTGCTTTGGACTCTTGCCTTTGCCCCAGGAGAGATCCTCTCGGATGTCACTTCTACTCCCGGCGGGCCCGTGACTTCCTTTGGGAGAGTGTTGGGCGATCGATCCTCACTTTACAAATGTGAGGAGCAAGCAAGCCCGAGCGAGTCCTTCATGCGCTGAAGTTGACCTTTCGCTGCTTTAGACCTCAATCCCAACCTCGTCGCGGCCTCGTCCGTCAGCACCACAAGCGGACACGGAACTGTCTACGTCGTAGACAGCGTCAGAGGGACAGTCATCTACCAGGCCTCGCACGCCAATGTGGACTCTACGGACGGCATTCGCGTCATGCTTACAGACAACTGGCTCGTGTACCACTACCGTCTCAGCAACGATGGTGTCTCTCCTTCCGGCGGCCACCGTATTGTCAGCGTGGAGCTCTTCGAAAGGGGATCTAAAGAGGACAAGATTGGGAGGTGCGAGACTCTATCGCCGAGGCTTTCTCCCCTCTTTCCTGACATACGTCCCTCGTCTCTCAAGTTCCGATTTATCGTCGTTCTCTCCAGACCACGAAGTCAACGTCGCTGCGAGAGCTTTCGTCTTGCCCCGCAACCTCCGCGCGTTGACATCGACGACGACCAAGCACAGAATCACCACTAGAGACGTCATCGGTAAGCACGCTCTCCACAGGATATATGGCGGCTTGCCCGAATCTCCTGGTTGACTTAGTCAATGGTCCTTCAGCTGCCGACGACCGTGGACAAATCTTTGCGATCGCTCATCGTTGGCTTGATCCTCGCCGGCCAATGGGAAAGCCTTCGGCCATAGAGAAGGAGGAGATGCTCGCCCCCTATGATCCGATCCTGCCTATCGACAGCAAGCGTGTCCTCTCGCACAAGTACCACGTGCGTGTGGTCTTCTATTCGCGCATACTCTTTCCAGGCTGAAAAGCGCCCTCCTCCTCTCAGCTTCTCGGGGTATCTGCCATCGCAACTTCGCCCGCGCTTCTGGAGTCGACCTCGCTCGTCTTCGCGTATGGCCTCGACCTCTTTTCAACTCGCGTCACGCCGTCCGGAACGTTCGACCTCCTCTCGGACTCATTCAACAAGGTCCAGCTAGTCTTGACCATTCTGGGTCTCTCTGTGGGCATTGTGGTTGTTCGGGTGAGACTATTTTTGATGGCTCGGGTCTGTCTTCAAGCTGGTCCAAACTGACGCCTGCTCGCCGCCAACCCGATCCGAATGCCCCTCCCTCAGCCGATCATCAACAGGAAGCGATCTCGAGGGCGGTGGTTCTGAGTTACGATATATGTCAAGTGAGAAAGGGGCATCGGCTGAGCTTAAGACGTCTCCTCGGCACCTCTTCCATCAGGTGTCATCAGGTCATAAGGTCGATACCCCAAACACAAGCTTAGACCGCGTCCTATAGATGCAACGAAGTCAGCTGATGAATTCACAAGAGATCAGGTTGGACGGCAAAGAATATCACCTCGAATCGAAGACGAGGAACGACGTTCATAGCGAGAAGCTGAGAGACGCTCTGTTAGCTGGAACGACAGAGTCACAGACCAATTGAGAGACTTGAGCTCACCTCCTGGAAGAGCAGCTTGGCCGCGTACGGAAGGGTAATCTTGATGACGTTCTTCGAGCTGCGGCAGTACGTGCACCATCTGAAAACGTGACAATGGCGGGAGGACGAGCCGATCAGCCATGATCAAACGAGGGAGCAAGAAATTCCTAGGAGAAACGCATGAAGACGAACCCGTTGTAGCCCATGAGGCCGCACTCCTGGCACGCATCTGTCTCGAAGGCATCGGACGAGATCATGAGTCGCTCGAGCATGAGCTGGGTAGCGCCGTATCCGACAAGACTAGTGAGGGTTATAAAGACTCTCGATCAGTATGAATTCTCTCTTGCACTCGATCTTATCGAGTGCGTACCAGTCTCGCTCCATTTCTCCAAGACGCAGTCCTCCGTCGCGACTTCGTCCCTCGGTTGGCTGGCGGGTCAACGTCGCTCGAGGTCCACTGATTATAAGATGAGATCAGTCAGGGAACAAAAACAGATGGAAATCGAAGCAAGGACGAACCGAGGTCGAGCGTGCATCTTGTCCATGACCATGTGCTGCAAAATGGAGTGAAAGAACGTCAACACCGGTTTGAATGTGCACGGAGGCAAGTGCAATCGTACTTTAAGCTTCTGATAATAGATAGGACCGAAGAAGACGTAGGCCTCGAGAGATTGCCCAGTGATTCCACTCGTAAGCATGTCCTTGCCGGCGTAGCCGAAGCCCTTCTCAATGAGGATCTTCTGCATATCCTCGACTTTCGAGCCGCCGAAGGCCGTCTGGGTTTGCGGATCGTTTGGAGCGTCAGCACAGGCCACACCCAGGCAATATCGAATGGCACCCACCCCGTATTGAAGCCTGAATCGGGAATTAAGTAGATCATCAGAGGCCCGAAAGTACTTACAGACATGCTGAGAAGCTGCCAACTCACTTTCCGGACAGAACGCCGGCCTTGCCGGCCAGAAGCTCAATCATTTTACCGACAGTCCTACACAGATCATGACAGTGTCAGTCACATGGGAAATAGATCAAGGGAAGCCAGGCAGGACTTCGAAGAGATGATAACGCCGCACATTCGACTGGGGAAGCCATGCGGGTTCATGATGACGTCGGCTGAAGCCAGGGTCATCAGTCAAGCGAGCACACGGTAGAAAAGCCCGAACGAGAACATACGGCAGATTCCTTGGTCGTTGAACGGCATATCCTCTTGAGGGACAATCAGACCGCAGACACCCTTCTGCCCGTGTCGAGAGGAGAACTTGTCGCCAAGTTCGGGACGTCGGGTTTGCCGGATGAGAACTTTGATGAGCAGCTGGTCGTTGTCGCTGTCTGTGAGGAGAACCTTGTCGATATAGCCGGCGATGGGCGATTTGTAGCTGAGCGGGGCGTTCTTGAAGGTGGAGGGCGCCGAAGATGTCTGGGAGTTGAAGCTGTTGTCGTTGGCGTTCGTCGGGGTTTGTTTATTGATGTAAACGTCTCCAGGATCAACTCGCTCGCCAGCGCCAGCGATACCGTCCGACTGGAGGATGTCGTAGCGTTTCTGTGGCGCGTTCGTGCCCTCTTCAAGAGGTGCGTCGGCGATTCGGTCGTATCTGCATGCATACGCGCGTCAATCAATTTTCCGAGTAGTTTTCGAGACTTGAGACGTTCTTAACTCACGTTCCGTTCGGGTACTTGCGAATCATTGTGACATTCTTGCGGAACACCTGGCAACGTCCGTAGCCGCGGTCAACGGACGCCTGCAAAAATCGCCAACGAGGTCAGCGAGTAAGCGAGAACTCGGCAGGACCAGTGAAGGAACAATCACCTTGTTCAGGATAAGGGCATCTTCAATATCGTAGCCAGAGTAACTCATGACAGCGACTGTCGCGTTCTGGCCGGCCGGAAGCTTATCGTAGCCGATGAGTTCGATGGTCTTCGTCTTGACCATGGGCTGCTGCGGGTAAACCATGAGGTACAGGAGGGTGTCGATCCGGTTAAGCTGGTTGTAGGCGATGGCGCCAATGGCTTGCTTGCCCATGGCGCACTGGTACGTGTTACGAGGCGACTGGTTGTGGTGGGGGTATGGGATGAGGCCGGCGACAGCGCCGAGGATAGTGAAAGGCTCAATTTCGAGATGGGTGGTGCCCGGGACGATCATATGTTCATAGAGGGCGATGAGGGAGTCGTTCTCTTCGTTGCAGTCGAGATACTCGACGAGACCCAGCGTAAGGAAGTCATCGAACGAGATCTCGCCCGCCTTGAGCCGCTGAAATAGGCGGGACGGGGGTGGAAGAAGCGACAGAAAAATTGGATCAATGGCACCGAAAAGGAATGGACAAGAGAAGCACGTACGCTCATGTGCTCATCGTTGACCCTTGGGACACCCTGGTCGACGATGATCATAGGACGGCAGATGCGACCTCCATCGCTAGCGATGTAGACGACATGGTGGTGGTGGTTGATGTAGATACTGACGAACTCGGACATCTTGCCCGCGCGACGGAGTTTGCGGAAGTTGGTGACGAAACGGACCGGTTTGGGCGTGAGGCCAACAATGTTTCCGTTGACGTTGACCATGTAGGTGCCAGGCCGATAAAGCTCGTTTCCGGTGACGAGAGAGCAGTCTGCAGGCAAAGGTACAAGGGTCAGTTTTAGCCCATCCTCAATGAGGGACAAACGAGAGGAAGGGACAAGCGACGTACCCTCTACTCCAAGCAGGTACGCGATCTTGCTGATCGCCTCATCGGGAACATCCGTGGTGATGTGCGTCATGAGAGCCAGGTTTTTTACGAGACCGCAGGCCTCGCCCTCGGGCGTGTCACTGGGGCAGAGCATGCCCCACTGACTCGGCTGTAGAGCTCGCGGACCAGAGACCTTGCGTGTCTTCTCGAACTGCGAACTGATCCTCGTCATCATGCCAAGAGCGGCAATGAAGCTGAGACGGCTAAGAACGTGGGTGACTCCGGCACGCTCCATCTTGAAACGCTTGAGGGACCAGTTTCCCGTCGAGATCGAACGGACGAAACCAGATGTGATGAAGTCGCTGTGCATCCGGAAGGCCTTGAGGGCGTCGAACTCGGTCGCGCGGTTGGGCTTCTTGAGGACCTTGTCGATGTTAAGCTTGAGGTCCGAGTTAAATTTCTTGAAAAGGTCCTCGAACAAGAGCGAGAGTAGCTGTCCCGCACTGAGGGTTAAGCGACCTGATCTCAGCAGGCATACACACTGGCGGTCGCGGGACGACGCGAGGGGGCTCGCTCACAGCTCAAGCCGCTTGTTGCCGACATAGTCCCGGTCGTCGACGTTCTTGTCGTTCCGCATCGCCATGACAACACGGCGCGCCATGGTCGCGACGTAGATGGCCTTAGGTCGGAAGTTGCAGTTGTCGACAGGTACGTGCGCCAAGACGATCGTCGAAAGCGCCTCAATGGCCTCCTCTGATATCGGTCGGCGGGGGCCCATGACCTTTCGATTCACCTTGACACGCGTTCCGACGTAGTCGAGGGCCTGCTGGACAGTGAAGACCTTGCACCTGCACGGAGGGATGTAAGCGTCAGATAGAGAGCCAACGGGATGCTAGGCGAAGCTTGTCGGCCCTCACTGGGCAGCGTCCTCGAGGTTGATGGCAAAGTCCGCCTGGAAAGCCTCCTCATTGCCGCAGATGAGCTGAAGGACCTCCTTGTCTGACTGACAACCCATGGCTTTCATAGCGATAACAACAGGAATCTGTGAAGACGTAAGAGGTCAGTCAACGCTGGTGGCCAAGCTGGATGATACTCCCCCGAAGAAACTGACGTCTTCATGGAATGAGTTGTGTCGCAGGTAGATTTTGCCATGCTTGGTAACAACGTATGTCTTGGACTTACGCTCGTGCGTCGACCTGGGCAAAGAGCGAACGTCAGTAGCCGGCCGATCCGAGGACACGCAACCTCGACGACAAACGAGGTGACCGATGCCATGACGAGGCCCTTCTTTGGGTCCGTCTCAACGATGATTCGGTTCTTTGACATCTGTTCCTGGACGAGGATGACCTATAGACATGTAGAGCGTCTCAGCGCAAACCATCACCGAACGACACGATGACGAAACCGAGCGCAGAGGGCGTGACGCCACTGCGCAACGTGGGACGGACCTTCTCCGTGCCTTTGACGACAAAGTATCCTCCCGGGTCCAAGGGGCACTCGGTCATCTGAGCGAGCTGCGCTTCGCTCTTGCCCTTGAGCACACACTTGCCGCTCCTCAACATGATCGGCAAGCGACCGATAGGTTCTCCTCGACGCTTCACAATCTGTTTGCCGCGGGTGTACTCGAGGTCGACGAAGATCTGGGCTGAGTACGTTGTGTCACGGAGGCGGCATTCGTGAGGGGTGATGTTGCGGTCGACGGCATCCGCATCAGAACGCTCAGGAGCGCCTACGCGGATGTCGGTGTAGCGAAGCCAGAATGTCGGGTCGATGTCGGACGTGACGCGCGCATTAGCCTTGAGGATCTCCTTGAGCTCGACGTCGACGAACTAAACCGGCCAGAAGGGTCGTAAGCTTCTTTCTCACGCGACTTTCATGGGGCTGATGAGAGCGTCCGAGAAGACCCACTGCACGTGGATCCAAAATGTGTCCGTCAGCAAGAGCGAGACGGGCAGAAGACGACAGGAAGAAGCGTGCTGCTGACCATGGTCGAACGACTCGAGATGCTGCTTCACAAGACCTTTGACCTTGAGGAACGCCGGAAGAAGAAGCCATTTGTCCTGTGGCCCGTCGAACAGTGTGGACAGCAAGCCAAGTAGTCAGTCGGCTGTCAGGCAAGGGGCGCAACGACGACGACGCGCCCACGACGGTCTAGCCAAGGGGACAGGATACTGACCTCGACTTTTTTGATATCGTCCGAGAGACCCTTGCCCTTCCAGTTTGTCTTGCCCATGGCGGCCCAGCCCATCTCCTCGTCGTCAAGGCCGTAGCCGTTGGCCTGGCTGAGGTCCGGCTGGACGGCAGCGGCGGAAGCCTTGGGCGGGGGATCGAAGGGCGGCTGGGAAGCCGCGAGCTCAGGCACGGCGGTCGAGGAGGCGACGACGGCGGCGTCGCCTTCCGGGCGAGCTCTCTTCCTGGGCGGCATTCGTCGGGATCCGAGAGAGGAGGGCGTGGGAGGTGGCGGGGACTGGAGGGTCGCGTCCGACGGCAGTAGTGGTTGAGCCTGCAAACGCTCGACGTGAATTCCTCTGAGCGAGGTTGGCCAGGGTGGAGGGCTCCTCCGCCGCCCTGGCCGCCCGCTCGTCGTTTCCAAGGGCGCCGCCGGACTCTTCCTCGTCTCGCTCGCGTCCATCGCTCTCTCGAATCGCGTTCCACGCACGACGACCATTACCACCTAGGACCTCGCATTCTCCCTGTCAAGAGGCCTTCCCTCTCATAGACCTCCACCCGCTCCCATCCTCTTTGCTTCCTCGCTCGCCCCCGCCCCACAACCTCACGCCTCGCCCTCGTTCATCCCTCCTCGCCCACCAACAACATGTCGAGAGCCACCACTGGCTCCGGTTCGAGCACCCCACAGTCCTCGCACAACGCCAACCTCATTCTCAGGAGGCAGCTCATGGGTACGCCGTTTCTCTCTTGCGCGTGCTCACTTGGATCACGCCGCAGCGGACCTCCTCGAGCTCTCCATCGCCATACGGGTCCGCTCCGTCCGGCTCGTCTCGCGCTCGTCCCCTCTGCCAACCTTCGCTCAGCTGCTGAGGATGGGCCTTTCCTGACGATGCGGCTGTCATCACAGATCTTCGCAAGCGCCCCGTCGATGGCTTCTCGGCCGGTCTCGTGGACGACGACAACCTGCTCGAGTGGGAGGTCCTCATCATCGGGTGCGTCTCGTCTCTTCCTGTCCACCTTCTTCCTACCCTCTTGCCCTTCCCCAGCATCCGCCTCGGGTCTGCGGCCGTCACGTCAGACCGGGAGCTACTGTGCCTGTTGGCTGCTTGGGCGATCGCATTTAGGCATCTTTGGGGAAGCCCTGGAACCAATGTCTTTCGAACTCGATGACTGATCTGTCCATACTCCTGTCTCTCCGACCCTCCCCCTCCTCAGCCCGCCGGACACCCTCTAGTCAGCCACGAGCGTGCAACCTCATGCGCATCCCGTTCAAAGCTGACCTTGGCTTTCGTCTGCAGCGAGGGTGGTCTGCTAAAAGCCAGACTCCTCTTCCCTCCCGAGTTCCCCCTCCTCCCTCCCACCATGAAGTTCTCGACCTCAATGTGGCACCCGAACAGTCCGTTCTTTGTCCACTTGCCGCAGAGCGTAACCACCCCGATTGACGACTTGCTTGCACCAGTTTACCCTGACGGGCGTGTCTGCATCAGTATCCTGGTCAGTGACCTGATGTCCCTGCCACTTGCTTACCTTGTTCTCGCCGTTCGCTGATGACCGAGACGGCTTGCTCTACTTCAAAGCACGCGCCTGGAGAGGATCAGTACGGTTACGAAGACGCGGGCGAACGGTGGTTGCCCGTGCACACGGTGGAATCCATTGTAGGCTGCTTTGACTTCCGTCTGCTTTACCCTGGCCGCGCCGACTGAAGATCCATCCCCGTGTGGTTCCACTCACCCTCAGCTCATCAGCGTTATCAGCCTCCTGTCGCAGGACGTCCCCAGCCTGGACTCTCCTGCCAACGTCGACGCTGCGGTTCGTCTTATGCTGGCAGGGGTATGGATTTCGCTCCCAGTGATTGAGCTGACCGTGTCGCATTGATCTCTGTCTACACTTGTCACTCGCAGAAGGAAGTCCGGGAGGATCTCGCTGGTACGCCTATTCTTCTCCCAGGCCAGGTAGAGGGCCTGGCTGCCTGCTGACTTGGAGCATTCATTTACGACAGGCTACAAGAAGAAGGTCCGCCGCCTGGTCCGGCGTAGCGCCGAGGAGGCCTACGACTAGATTCTCGCTGTATTGTCCACGACCTACCGATGATGGAGTGCACATTCGCGCTTCTGTCCCCGAGAAGTCGAGGCATCCCAGCTCGGAGGAACATTTTATTTCACTTCGACGGCAGGCCCCGCTTGCTAGCCCTGGATTGAACGCGTCTGCGCCGATGTCGACAGGCATTCACTCATCTGGGATGGGACCTCTCAACGATGAGCCGTGGGAACTCACCATGGGCACTTGCTCTGGACCCAAACCTTCTCAGGGGACGAGGGAGACAGACCAATCGAGCTTGTGGTGGATTCGCTCGGATCGACGGAAAACATTTGCAACTGAGTCCAGCGACGAGAAGAACCCAATCTGAACATCCATCCCATATCCCAACTCTCCCTTCTTACTTCCTCAGACGACCTTCGTCTCCACGGTGACGGTGATCATTCGGCTCAGATCCTGCCCGTCGTCGAGTGAGAGCCTCTCAGGACCGCTTCCATAGCGCACCCCCATCCCCTCCATGTCCCGCTCCAGGTCCACCTTCGATATCCGCCCAAACTCCGAAGGGAAGGCCAGCGAGGTGCCGAGCTTTGGGGGCCGGGATACTGGGGTACTAGCATCGTTCGAGGACCTATCACGCGTACAACGGGTCAGCAAACGATGGCTCTAGGAGAAGAGAGTCAGAGCACAACTGTCTCACCGGTTTCCTGTGTCTCGAGCCTTGAGACGACGAAAGGGGAACGACAGAAAGTTGACCGCAGCCGAGTATCCGCTGAGAGCCTCTTCTTGTGTCCCAAAGAAGGTGAAGTAGAGGAATGCGGTGAAGACTGGAATCCATCGTGTAACCTGACTGTGTTCGAACTGGCTGGATGAGACCACCTGCCAGTGCGCTGCGTCGGCCAAGCGGAGGTCGATGTGAGTCGGGTCGTTGACATAATACACGATCCTTGACCAGTCGAAGTGCAGCTCTGTCCAGCCAAGCGTCTTGAGAGGCTGCACCGCGTTATCGTACAATACCCATGATGTTAGAGGGACTGCAATGAACATCTCCACCAGAGAGAGAGCAACGAGGCGGATAAATCGGCTGATATTGAGACTGGAGGATGACTGTTGAAGGACGGCTTGGAAACGACGGCGCTTAGAAAGGAAATTATAGACCGCAATTCCTGAAAACATAATTCACCCCTCCACATCAGCGGCGGACCATAAGAATGCGATGACGCCCACTGACCACCGTAACCGAACGAGACAAGCCCAAGGATGACCGGAGGCACAAGGACCCCAAGAATCGAGTATACCTCCGGCCAGAGCACTGCGAGGCATCCGAAGTTTTCGTAGATGTTATAACGGTTGGGTTGAACGCAGTAGTGGACGACCATGATGAGAACTGGGAGACCAAGAACAAGAGAGAGGTCCGTAGACATGGCCCAACGCCTCTTGGACTTGGAGAAGGCCGCCGACTTCACCGAAGAGATTATGGCGAGCCGCCGGTTTATGCACAAGCTTGAGGCACTGATACCTATAGGAAAGGCGATGAAGATCTTGACGACTGAAAAATGAACTCTGAAGTCAGCTGGAGCTTACTAAGGTCGTACAAGTATCTCTTGCTTACCAATATCGCACCATATCGGGGCGTGATTTCCGAGAGCATCCCACCAGACAAGGCTGTTGACGAACCAAGCGACGTTCGCAACGAGTGCCCACATGGCAAATCCGAGAGCCCCGACATTCCCAACTCGCCAGTGAGGCGGGCAAGCAGCAATGGTGAGGACGATGGCGATGGCTGAGTAGGTCGTGTAGAGGATATCCGGCATGCCTAGGTGGAGAAAGATGAGCACGGTATGGGAAACAAAGGTAATGGTTCGACGTAGACAGAAGATGAGCCGAGAGGCGTTTTAGTCCTACCAGCATGATACGGCGAGGAAGCTGAAGGAAGACTCTTTCCTTCTGCGAACCCTGTTATTTATGCCGTTGTTGTTCTCGAGAGTACTTATACAAGAAATCTGAGCTCCGAGCGGAGGAGGCTTGCTTTGGACAGACAACGCCACCGTTGGACTGCTCCTGTTCGTCGGCCAGCCCAGCCCGGCTAATCGGAATGTCTGTCCCGCGGCCTCCCCTGACGTGTTTCAGGTGTTGTTATCATGATCATCGTTCATCCTATTCGGGCAAGCCGCCTCTGTCTTTGTTTCAGACGTTGTTCTTCGTGGCCAACATTGTTTTCCTCTGTACCCTAAAGTTGAAGGCGAAGGAGGGAAGCCGCCCAAGGTCTTCCTCAACCAAACCACATCGTCCTTCCCGGTTCTCACCTCTCTCTCCTCTCTTCATCCTCCCTACCTCTCCTCCTTCTCCTCTCCCACTTGCTCAACCTTACTCTCAAATCCTCATTATGGACGCCTTCACTGCCCTTTTCACCCCCTTCGCCGCCGCCGCTGTCGACACCAACGAGGTCCCCGTCGCCATGGCTCGTGAGAAACCCCCCGTCAACGGAGGCTTCAACTGCACCATCGCCTAAACCCTTGTACGTGACCGATTCATAGACGTACGTTTTGGCGCCTCTCAAGACTCGGCCCGCTCACGAAACCTACATCTATCTGCACCTCCTCAATTAGCAGGCACGACTCGCGGATTTCTAAGGCAGGCCGGATGATGCTAAGGGTGTCAACTGGATGATGGTGATTCTGCCCCGATCCATCCATTGCTCTTCGCCTGCTCTTTGGGGAAAGAACAAGAGAACAAGCTTTATCTCATGAGCTACCAGCGTGCGCCGACGAGACAACCTTGAGTTTCGAACGATACGTTCCGCTGGCCCTCGAAAAGGCAAGAGAGCGGGTCTAGGACTCATCTTCTTCACTTAGAGACTCGCCCTAGACTCGATCCAGCATTCTGTGCTTCCAGGCTGCAAAGAAGCAGCAGTCACCCGAGAAGGCCTCTTTGACATGTTTCCTTGTTCTACGATCCACTGGACTCTCCAGGATGGATCGGAGGGAGGTGTATCTGTCAAAGTTGCCCTCCGAGATGCATATCTTTTGCCTCAACATCTTTGGCCTGGACTAAAGAGGATCAGGAGCAGCGAACGCAAATGGGGACTCCCGCGGTCAAAATTCTGCCTGAAAGCTGAAAGTGAGATATGGCCCAGCCGCCATGCATTATGGGCGGCGGGCTTGCTGGCTATTAGCGCACGCACGCACACCCCGCTCGCCCTGTCTCTCGTGCAACAAACGATGTGACGTGAAGCGCCCCTGAGCAGCAGAGTCGTACAGCAATGTAGACCATGCCATCACTTCCGCTTCGGCTTGGACTTCTTCTTCTTCTTCTCCCCCGATTCCGGCAGGCCACCCGCCGTCGTTCCGGCGACCGCCGGCACCGCACCTTCGACGCCCAACATGCCTTCCGCCTTTGGTGTGCCATCCGAGCCAACGAGAGAAGAGACCGCTGGCCGCGGTTTCTCGGTCGGAGCTGCCGCCATCTTGGCTAGCAGGATGCGGTTTAGGGACTCAAAGCGGTTGAGAATGATTGTCGACGTGGTCTTGTGCTTGAGGCACTGTAGCAGGTGACGCCAGACCCGTCAGCTCATCGGCCTCTGATGGCTGCTGGAATACAAGGCAATGCTCTTCCGACGCGCCTTGGAGTCGTCCGTGACCTTGAGGACGAGTTGGCCGTCAACAGCCCTGAACTTGATATTGTACCGTGTCTGAAAGAGGGCGCCCTCGGTCCTTAAGCAACCAGACCGTGCCGAGGGTAACACAACAAGAAACTCACATTGTTAGGGGAGGAGTCATACAGCTGCAGCAGGGGTAGACAAGCAGACGAGCGCTTCAACCTATGTGACGGGTGACACGACGCCAGGCGCGGCGACGAGCGGGGACGTCCGCCAACTGACCTCGCCGACTTCCTTCTGGAACTTGAGCCAGCTCTTGATGTAGACCATATCAGGGGTGTCACAGATAGCACCGGCTGTAGCAGAGGCGGTGAGGCCGTCCGAAGGAGAGCGAGGGGGAAGGGAGGAGGGGCAGACGTGGTGGGTGTCGAGAGCGAGACGGCCCTCGCGCGTCGCGACTGGGAGAAGAGCGAGAAGCATGCGTTCGTTGCTTCGCGACCGAAACATCGACCGACCTCCGCTTCTGTATCATTCGTCGTCTTGTCTCTCTCTCCTCTTCGACCACCTCCACCGATGCTTCGATCCCTCCTCGACCTTGGGTCCTCGGCTCAGGGCGCCTCCATTATCTTCAGGAAGGGCCTTCAACTACAGAAGCATGACCTTCTCCGCTCTCACCTGCCTCAATCCCTCATTCGGACTGATAGCCTTCGCGAGCCTGCTCCCTCTCGGACGCAGGATTCGGGGATCATCCAGCTCGCACGGACGGGAAACACTTGCCGATCTCCAGCAGGCTTCGTCCCAGATCTCTCGGCTTCGTCACAGAAACTGTCAGGCGGCCCGACGCGCTCGCCGCAGACATCCCGTCGTCCGACACCTTCCCATTCCGCCCTCAGTTTGGGCGAAGACATCATCACCCCTCAAGCTGTCCCGGATGTGGGAGGTTCTCGACACTTGCTGGTCGAGCGGCGCTCCGATACTCCTTCGCGATCTCAGCTAGTCCTCGATGCCATTCCTCAACCGACGTCACCGTTGGCAGCGCCGGCACCGGAGACGATCAACGTCTCGCCTTCGTTTACATCCAAGGTCGCGGTGCCGGAGGCTGGCAACTCATTTGATCGGATGGAGCGAGAGCTCGAACAAGTAGCCGGGGGCGTCTCGCCGGACTCGACTGCGGCAATGGAGGACCCCGATCAGGTAAGCAGGCTCTGTGCTCAACCTGTCTTTTCTGTCTTCTTTCGGAGATCACACGCTTGACTTTTTAACCTCCCTCCAGATTGTCACAGTATTGAGAGCTTCTCGAGTTCCCTCATCTCGTATCGGCCGATTGTTTCACTATGGCTGTCAGCATACTCATCTCGGCCTCTCGTGCAATCTGACGGGTTCGACCTTCGACTGACACGGATGACGCTTTGCGATGCCGAGGATCTAGCTCTCGCCACATCACTGTCCTTGGGCGCAGCAGCGGAAGCTCTCCGGCGAACTGCTTCGGGCTCTTCATCCTCCTCAGGCTCGCTCTTGCTCTCGGAAGGCAACATCAACCGTCTTGTTGACAAGCTCGGGCAGATGCGTGGCGCAGCTCTGAAGCTCGGTCAGTTCCTGAGCATTCAGGACTCGGGCACGTTGCCTCCAGAGCTCGAGCGGGTTCTTCGCCGGGTCCAGGCTGGTGCCGACTACATGCCCGACTGGCAGCTTCAAGTCAGTTTCTAGTGTTACCTCATCTGCACTTCAATACTCTCCCTACGCGTTGTTCACTAATGTGCTGTCCCTTTCTGCAGAAAGTGCTATCGGCCGAGCTTGGATCTGATTGGCGCTCTCGCTTTATCGACTTCTCTCCCACCCCGATGGCCTCGGCCTCCATCGGTCAAGTCCACGCCGCTACCATCGAGGATCCAGCGTCTTCCACTCCCATCCCTGTCGCGGTCAAGGTTCAGTTCCCTGGTGTCTCGTCATCAATCTCATCCGACCTAGCCAACCTCTCGCTTCTTCTGCGCTCATCGGCCCTCCTCCCGAGGGGTCTCTTTCTCGAGAACACGCTCCGCGTCATGCGAGGCGAGCTTGAGGACGAGTGCAACTACGTGCGAGAGGCCGAGTGCGCCCGGCGCTTCGGCACCGTCCTTGGTACGGGCACTCCCGGCCAGCCGGGCCACGTCGAGGGTGGCTTTCGGGTCCCGAAAATCTTCGACAACCTGAGCTCGGACAAGGTGCTCACCATGGAGATGATGTCGGGCAAACCTCTCAGCCGGCTTTTCAACCTGGATCAGGATCTGAAGGACTCGGTGCGTCCATCCAGACTTGTCCTTGTTGGTAGCCTCGCCGTATGAGTCTGACATTTCAGTCGTACTCCAGCTCGGCACGAACCTCCTCCGTCTCTGTCTCCGAGAGCTATTTGAGCTCCGTCTCATGCAGACGGACCCGAATTGGTCCAACTTCCTTTATAACGAGAAGACGAGGCAGGTGAGTTCAGCGGAGGGGCTACTCTCGGGCCTTATGGGTTTCTCTTGCCGGTTGCTGACCTTGTCGCCTTACTCTCCAGATCGAACTCATCGACTTTGGCGCTACGCGAGAATACTCCAAGGCCTTTATGAACGACTGGTTCCGGCTTTTGGATGCCTCCGTCAGCGGTGACAAGGCTGCGATGCATGAGTCGAGCCTCAAACTGGGCTACCTCACAGGCGAGGAGAACCCCGTGAGCCTTTCCTCACTGCTCGTCATCAAATTAGCCCTTTAAGTGACGCTAACACTGCGCTCCTCATTCTTCAGGAAATGCTTGCTGCTCATCTGGAGTCCATGTCGCTGCTCGGAAGTCAGTCCGAGAGCAGATTGACGCATATCCACCCTTTATCGTCGCCGCTCAACTGATCGTTTCCATTCTCTCCTGCAGCTCCATTCCGGCCCTCGGTCGACGGCAAGCCGTTCGACTTCTCCAACCAGACCATCACGGATCAGGTACGCTCTAAACGGCTTCTCCTCCTTCGCTGGATCACTTGCTGAATAATTGGCCGTCTGTCTTTTTCGTCGTCCCGCCCGCTAGGTCAAGGCGCTTATCCCCGTCATGCTCAAACATCGGCTCACGCCTCCGCCGGAGGAGACGTACTCGCTTAACCGCAAGCTGAGTGGGGCCTTCCTGCTCTGCGCTCGGCTTGGCAGCCAGGTCCAGTGCGCGGACCTGTGGCGGGAGGTGACGGAGAACTATCGATTCGAGGAGTGAGCGGCTTAATCATCGCGCGGACTTTCTCTCGCCGCTGGTTTGCGGATTCTCTATTCGAGGTGGTCAAGTGGATCATGGGCATCTAACTCTACTTGACCGCAACCCCAACGCCGCGGTCTCCGACGTACTACAGCCGGTGAAAGATCGAAAGAAGATAATGATCCGAGTCAGGGTCGAAGGGTCCAAAAGACTTAGAGCGACCGGAATAACGACAGGACTCACTTCTCCGACTTTGCCGACCTTGTCGGTCCATTCCGTCAGGCGCCGGGCAAGCGCTTCGAGCTGACTGCGGTCGAGGACGCGGGGCTGGACCCAAGTCACGGTCGCGGTCTGCGAGATCGAGTCAAGCGAGCCGCGGATCAACTTGAGACTGGGAGAATAAAGAAAGGCATGAGTGGGTGGATGCAAGTGAACGCAGATAGCGGCGAGGTGCAGATTGGAAAGAGGCACGAACGAGAGGGCCTTCATGACGAGATACTCGACCTCCCGGACGGGTACCTTGGTCTCTTCCGCTATGCTCTGAAAGCTGAGGACGCGGTCGTCCGATGACCGTCGGAAGACCGACTCGATGAGAGCCATGAGGCAAATCTTCTGCCGAAGGAACGGAGCGTTCTCCTGCAGGATCGGCTATTGTTGATGCAAACGATGATAGACGAGGGACGTGAGCCTGGTCGTTCTTTGTGGAAAACAGGAGAAAACGGTCCGGCATCAACGTACCTCAGATGGGAAATGGGGCACAAGGCTCTCAAACTTTCCAATGTCGCCAGAATTGAACGCGTGGATCAGCGTCTTAATCCAGAGGTGGGGGGTGTCCTCGAGGGAAGCGAGGACCGGGTGCTGGAGCTGAGGCGTCGAGCAGACAGTCTAGAGGCGTCAGACAGACGTTCCGAGCTCGAATGATAGTCTGATCTCGAGGACAAGACGCACGAGCTCTCCAAAGTTGTAGATTGAGTCTCCGAGAAGAGCGGCGAGAGCGAGATCGTGGGCTCGGGCTACAAGCTCCTCCGCCGAGAGGTCCGCCAAGTTGACGCAGGCAAGGTAGAGGAGCGAGTTCTTATAATAAGGGCCGTACTCGGCGTTGACCTGCAGCCCCTATGTCGTCAGCATCCAATGGCGTCTGGGAGTTGAGTCGTCGAGACCATGACCCTGCGACACTCCTTCGCACCTTGTAGTAGTCGCCAGCGACGCCGTAGAAACCAGCCCATACCGAGTTATCGACATTGGCGAGGCCTTCAAGGAGTTTCTCGCTCTCATCCATGGACGCCTTGGTGCCGGGTAGGTCACCAAGCAAGAGCTTGCCGTAGGCGATGGTCGAGAGTGAGAGCGCGTACGCCTCGGCCGCGGGGGGAGGGGGCCGCGAGGCGGGCTCGCCCGTGGAGGCGTCTACTGGAGGGTAAGGGTGGGCGAGTCGGGAGTGTAGAGAGGTGATGAACTCGAGCGAGTCGGCCGGGTCTGGACGAGAGGAGAAAGACAAAAGGCCCCCACAAGGTCTCCGTCAGTCCTAGGGCTACAGGTCGGAGGCGGCGGCGCGAGGACACGCGTCGTCGTCGACGGGGGGAGGCACCCAGACGCACTGCTAATCTGCCTCGCAACCCTCCTCGCAATCTCGACTAGCTTGAGGGGGTTGATCTTGGACTCGAAGTCACGGATGAAGCTGCACGCGACGGAGGCGCCACGGCGGTCAGACGCGAGCCTTTGACGAGCGGGCGACTATGACGACGGCTGGGCTTACTTATTGAAGAGATCGACCTGGAGACCCGCCGTCTCATCGTTGCTGACGAAGGCCAAGAGAAGAACAGTGAGATTGTGCCAGAGCCTATGGCCATCCGAGGAGAGAGCAAGATCAGTCTGTCAGCTTCGGGCGATGACGAGCACGCGAGACGAAGAGAGGGAGGATGGCTGACTTCTTGTTCCAGGCCGTCGAGATCTGGTCGAGCTGGGCCGTAACGGCCTGACTCGGGGAGCGCTGCTTGGCGGAGGAAAGGAACCCCTGGGGGCTGGGGGCGGAATCGACCTGCATGGTGATGAGAGAAGGGAGTGGGTGTTGGCTAGGTCCCTCCCCTCCACGTCGGGGCGTCGTCGCCTACCTCTGCGGCTCTTGAGGAACCGGCCCTAATGAACAGCGCATCCCGACGCGCTGGCCTTTCACCCTTCCGCTTTCTCCGCCGGACCAGAGACAATATCTTGAACTACCACCATCGCCCTTTCAGCAGCGGCTCGCACACTACTTCAAAGCACACATAAATCGGCACTTATGGTGATCCATCCCTTCGCCCTGCTATCTTCCCCCCTCGCCCAACATACACTGAGCCAGCCTTGTGCCCTCATCTCACGCGCCTTCGCCCGCCCGCCTTCTTGCGCGTCCGTCCTTTCAATGCGCCATTATCCATACGCCAGGCGGCTTCTTCCCTCCAGACCTACCTCGCCAACCTGAGGCCCGAGGACATCATCGATCTCTCCCAGCCGAGCCTCTACCTCTCCGTTGGCAGGTACGCCCCCCTCTTGTCTCGGTCTCGTCGGCCTTTCCGGGTAGGGTCCTTTGGCGACGTGGGGTTGACTCTTTGGGGACGACGCTTGCCAGCATTATATTCAACCCGCTCGTGTGGAACATCGTTGCCCGCAACGGTTCGTCCGGCCCATGCGACCTCTATCTCGAGCCAAGCTTCTCGTAGGCACCGGCCTGGTGCCGCCCTCAAAGGCCGGCAACATGAGCTCACGATCGCATCCTTCCCTTCTCACTCCCTTGACTAGAGCACCGACACCGGACCCTCACCAAGGCCCTCGGCTCGCCGTACATGGCCTGCTACCTCCTCGCCATCTGCATCGTCAGTGCTGGCTTCCTCAGGGACGGACTGTCAGTATCAGCCATCTCGTTCTCGCCCTTTCTCCTCGGCTCCACTGCCGGGCTTCCGGCTGATCGCTCAGCATCTTTGTCTCGCTGTCATGCTACACCTTCCGTCGGCAGCTTCGAGCGGGCCCTTCGCGCCCAGCCGCAGACCATCCCGGAGTCTGACTACCTCAAGGCTGCTGCTGTGGCTCTCTTGTGAGTTCCCTCAGTCTGCGAAATGCCGTGAAGCTCCGTGAGTGCGCACGTAGAGCTGACGGTCGGACCTCTCCCGCCCGTTCCTCGATAGCGTCTTTGGCCAGACGCTTGTGCTGAGGTGAGCCCTGTTGAGATATGGCTTCGGGAAGCGGCTCCTTTGTTCTCTCTGACCATGTTCAACGAAACCTAGCTCGACATGGGCGCTTGGAGTCACCGGTCCGTTTTCTGGGTGTCCCGGCTTCACGTCCTCTGCGCCTCTCTCCTGACAGTTCCTCCACGATCACAATCTCATCAGGCACCTACCTCGGCGACTACTGCGGTCTTCTCCAGGAGACACTTGGTGCGTAGCCGATGAACGGGTCTTGTAACTCATGCTGCCTCTCCTGCCCTTCTCACTCTTCTCTTTCGTTCGCTGTTCTCAGTCACGGGCTTTCCGTTCAACATCCAAAAGGATCCCATGTACAACGGCTCGACGATGGTGCGCCAAACAGGTCTCGACCGTAGAGGAGGCATACTGACTCACTATTCATTCTCCAGTGCTTCCTTGCAACTGCTCTTTGGTGAGCGACGAGCACGTTTCTGAAGACCTCCCTTCCGCTTTCCACTGACAATGCCAACCCTCCTCATCGCCCAGGTATCGCCGCCCTGCCGGAGTCCTTGTCTCCGTTATCGTTTACATCGTCTATCGCGTTGCTTTGCGATATGAGGGGTGCGCACGCTTCCTCTCTCGACCTAATTCTTTTGTTTCATTTGCTAACATGCCGTCTGATGGCTCAATCATGCTTAGACCCTTCACCGGCCAGATCTACGCGGACCGCGAGGCTAAGCGCGAGAAGGAGGCCAAGGATGCCGCATATGTTACCTCCGGCGGCAACGGTGCTTCCACTCCGCCCAAGCAGTCGCTTGGAGGCGCGACTGCTGCCGGTGCCCTCTACGCGAGCGCATTGAAGGAGGAGAAGCGCGAGGCTCCCTTGACGCCCGGCCGGGTGACTCGCTCGCAGTCAAGGCAGCGGTCAGAGCTCTAAGTCGGCGCGTCTTTGCTATTTCGATCGGAGAAGAGAGGGAGTGACAGGACAGGCGAGCGCAGTTTATATAGTGGTCTCAACATCATGCTAGATGGCTCTTTCCTTTTTTTTTCTTTTTTTTTTCGGGCGCGCTTTTGAAACGGGACGGGATCGACGATGCGAAAGACTAGGTCTGATCAGGAACGATGAGCGAGCAAGTGTAGTGGAGGCGCGCGACCGATCTCAGTCGATCCCTCGCCCTCTCGTCCTTCGGTCGGGACCGAGAGTCCAAGCCGAGGTGGATGCCGCCGATGGGACACGCGTCGGCGCTTTCGGAGTGGGCGAAAACGAAGGGATGACAGATGGCGCGAGTAGGCGCAAGGGCAGCTGGCGAATCAGCTGAGACGGCGCAGGCGCAACGCGCGGCGCGCCCCGATCCCGCTCTTCTCTCCGCCTTCTCTCCTTCTCCTCTCTCCTCCAACAACATCGATTGCCCGCCGGTTTCTTCCTTCCTCGATCTCTGGTCTCTTGTCTTTCCCCTCTCCCTCGTCTTCGTCGTCTCCCCTCCAGCAGCTCTACTCTCGACGTCGCTCGCTTGTCCGACTCCGTGGTGCTCTTCTTTCCTCCCTTCTTCAACCCATCCGTCCAGCACAGGCGCCAATGCAGGGCCTCCGCCCGCAGAGCCTCGCTCTCTCCGACCTATATGCCCGCCTCGCTCCAATCGTCGTCGCCGAAAGCGATCCGAGGAGCTCGTTCTCCAATTGGGCCCAGACGTTTACCTGCAACCCTCTGACCGGTGAGTGGTGGCGTCTTGGATTCTTGGATATGACAGGATGGATCGGTGGAACCCAGCGGCCGATCGGGGGAAACGCGCTTTGTCATATCTGAGGAATGGGCGTATGTGTTCATGGCTGACGCGCGTCGCTTCCTTTCCTACCTCCTTTTCTCAATCCTCGCTTGCTTTCCTTCCGCCTGCTCGCCCACTCGCCCCATACAGTCTTCATGCCTTCGACGGAGGAGGAGTGCATCCTCATCGTCGAGCTTGCCCGGAGGGAGGGCAAGACCGTCCGCTGTGCCGGCGCGGGGCACTCGCCCAGCGACTTGGCTTGCACGGACGGCTACATGGTCCGGACAGATCGCTTAGATGGCGAGTTCGAAGTGAGTCAAATTGTTCTAGCGAGAGCTGCTTCGGGTCCCAGGGCCCTAAAGATGCTCCACCTTTTCGCTCCATCAGATCGATTCGGAGAAGTGCTTCGCGCACGTTGGTGCAGGCATGTCCCTCCATGCGCTCCACCGCGTCCTCGCCGCCAACGACCTCGCCATGTCGAATGTAGGCTCGATCTCGGACCAGTCCATTGGCGGCATCATCACCACTGCTTCTCACGGCTCGGGTGTCGACTTCCCCGTCATCTCGGCGGGCATCCTTCAACTCACGCTCATCCTTTCGGACACGTCCGTCGTTACCTGCTCGCGCGACGCCAACCCGGACCTGTTTCTCGCCACCCTTTGCGGCCTTGGCACAACAGGCTTCATCCTTCGCGTCAAGATCCAGGTCGAGAAGGCCTTCCGTCTCGAGGAGACGGCCGAGCCAATGCTGTTCACGGACTTTGTACGCGACGAGACTTTTGAGGAGATCGGTAGCAGCAGCGAGCACACGCGCGTCTGGTGGTTCCCTCACGCCGACTCGGTCAGCGTTGGTCGCGCCAATCGGACGTACGCTGTGAGTGTCGGGCTCAATCTCGATTACTGTGAGACATGCAGATCTGACGGGCTGACGTGCTTCCATGGCCTCCTCAGCCTGCCGATCCTCCTGCCTCGTTTGGCGCTTGGCTTCGGGGCGTCGTTTTTGGCTTCCACATTGTCCAGTTCCTCCTCTTCGTCGCCCGATTCATCCCCTCCTTCACTCCTGTCGTTTGCCGGCTT
The DNA here is from genome assembly GCA_951802195.1 of Tausonia pullulans. Classification (NCBI taxonomy): domain Eukaryota; kingdom Fungi; phylum Basidiomycota; class Tremellomycetes; order Cystofilobasidiales; family Mrakiaceae; genus Tausonia; species Tausonia pullulans. Next base: position 617,858 of record OX637633.1, on the reverse strand, counting down.
GTCTGGAAGCATGTCAATGGGCGGCGCCAGCACCGCATCGACGACAGCCACAAGGTCTTCAACTTTGACTGCCTCGTATGTCGCCGCTAGCTCCTTGGACGTCTCGCAGCGTACTGACCTCGCTGTGACTACACTCTCAGTTTGCCCAGTATACGTCTGAGTGGGCGATCCCGGCCGAATCCGCCCCGGCATGCCTTCGAGAGATGGAGGTCTGGCTCTCGCGCGAGGCCGCTGATCCGAATGGCATCCGAATTCACTTCCCGATCGAGATTCGGTGGACGAAGGGGGACGACATCTGGCTGAGCCCAAGTAACGGGCGCAAGACAGTCTATATCGGCATCGTTCAGTTCAGGTGCGTCCTCGTTCCTGTCTCGTTCGACTGCGTGCGCTTCAACAAAAAGCCAGTCTCTAACAGACGTCCTTCCTATTTTCCTGTTCAGACCGTACGGTCTTCCGGTCCCCTATCGCCGCTACTTCTCGCGCTTTGTCTCCATCGTCCGATCCTATTCTGGCCGGCCGCACTGGGCGAAGGCGCACACCCTCACCCCTGTTGAGCTTCGCGCCCAATACCCGAACTTCGACAAGTTTGTGGGCCTTATCGAGGAACTTGACCCCGAGGGCATGTTCCGCAACGCTTACGTCCGACGTCACGTGTTTGGTGAGCGGAACGAAGAGGTTGAAGACGGCCGGTACCGTCGGTCGGGTCGGAAGGGCGAGTAGAGGCAACAACACATCGTTAAATGCATTTGGCAGCTTTGAGGTCTATCTTGTATGGCTACAGTGTGGCATCTCACTTTTACATCCACACACACACCACCTTTGAATCTATCTTTGGATACCCCCCTCCATCTGCTTGTTTCTTTTACTACCACTAGATGAGACGGCTTCGCTTCTATGTTGGATAGTGGTAGCCTGAGAGGACGCCGCGTCTCAGTGGGCCGTGCGATGGAGTTGCGTCGAGGGTCGGAACAAGCGTCGCGTTCGCCCGACGACCATCTCTCCACCCTACTCAAGTGCCCACCATGTTGTTCGAGAACCGCCACGCAGATGACGAGCAGCCTCGTGTTGTCAACGAGTCCACGAGTACGTCGGTGATCCGAGGTCCACGTCGCGTGGGCGTCGGCATGCATTAATGAGCATCCACCTGCCTCCCTCACTCCAGACCTTGCGGACCTAACGGACAGCGAGATCGTGAGAAACGCACTGAGATACAGAAGCTATGTTGTGCAGCTGACCGGCGTCACCCTTCGCTCCATTCGCTCCAGATTGCATTGTCTCAAGCGATGAACGAAGAAAGCGAGGCCGCAAGCATTGTACTCGCCCTGCCCAGCCAGCCTCCTTCTCGTTACTGTCGCTGACTTGTTCGAAATCTGGATCTCCAGCCTCTGGTATCGGATCCCGTTGTATGTATTCTCTCCTCCCAATATTGCCGGTTGGTCTTGAGCGCTGAAGCATCAGGTGTCCTCTCAGTCGCTCGACACGGTCAAGGCTGAGTACGAACGCGGCAACCCGACGTTTGTCAAGAAGATTCAGGCGCTCCAGGACGCCGGATGGAAGGAGATCTTCCGAGTCAAGGGCGATGGGGACTGTTTCTGGCGAGCATTCGCGTTCGGTGGGTCTGGGCGGAGGAAGCTTCTCGCTAGGCGAAACGCGTCGTGCCTGACCCTCATACTGAGATGCTCGAATTTCGGATGACAACAGGGTGGCTTCTTGGGCTGCAGGCAACGAGTGATCCCTCGTCATCAGCGTCAGCAGCCCTGGCGAGGGTCCATGACCTAGTGCCTTTTATGTTGGAGGCTGGCTTCCAGGAGATCGTGGTTCGTGCCCTGGGCATGACGATCTAATCATCGCGCCGCCTCAACTGAGGAAAAATGCACAGTTCGAAGATTTCCTCGAGGTCCTCACGGACGAGCTCAAGGGAGTCAAGAGCTCCCCACCTTCGGAGATCCTCAAGCATTTCCAAGATCCAGAGAGTGAGTCGCCTTTGTCTCTGGCTGCTTTCAATCTCTCACTTGATCGTGCCCTCATCGACAGCCTCCAACTCGATCGTCATCATCGAGCGGCTTTTCACATCCTCTTGGATCCGATCTCGGCCGGATGCGTTTGAGGGATTCCTGATGTCGCCGTGAGAGGCTGTTGTCCTTGAAACTCTCCTGATGTCGAACTGACATGAGAGGTCACCGCATAGGGAGGGCCTCATGCTCCCCGTTGCCGAGTTCTGTTCGTCACAGATCGAAGCCAGTGGCCGGGAAGCGGACCACGTCGCCATCATGTACGCCTGCCTGGCTGTCAACTACCCGTTAGACGAGCTATCCCTGATTACAATCGTTCCCACTGTACAGAGCGATCTCTCAGGCTCTCGCCGTCAAGATCAAGATCCACTACCTCGTCAGTGCTCGCCGTTCTTGCCAGTCCCTACAGATGCCTAGAGGTTGATCGCTGAACGCATCCAGGACGCAAGCGGCTCGGGCGACGTCGTGGACATCGTCGACTTTGGGCCCGATTCGCCGACGGAGGGTGACCCGGAGATCGTCGTCAACCTCCTCTTCCGACCAGGTGTGTCGGGACAGGCGGGGGTCCTCGCGATGTGTCGGCGGGGGCCACTTGACTGAAGGACCACCTTCTCTTTCCCAGGCCACTACGACGCGCTGTCGCGCGCGCGGTGAGACAGAAACCGACAGAGAGGACGAGAAAGCCCAGTGCGCGGGTCGCCCGCCCGCTGGCGACAACGAGAGGCGAGAGAATACAGATGAAGTCATAAAACCGTGAAAGTCTAGCGCCACCTCGCGGCCGCCAGTGCGCCTCAGCACCATACACGCCCAGCCCTCGCGCAGGCCAGCGATGGAAACGACGAGACTGCCCGCTGACAGATCCTTCGAAGGCAAGGGAGAGATAGGAGAGTTCGCGTCGAGGCTGTCTACCGCTCGCGCGTGCGCTCCATGGCTGAGAGAGCGGCGGGCGAGAGGGGGTGGAGGAGGGGGGGAGGGGGGTTGGAGGACACGTCAGCTTCGACGCCTCGGACACGCGCTCTGTACGCCCAGTCGGCAGGAAAACTCACGGTTGTACTGCAGGAGCTTCTCGATGAGGTCCTGAACGATGGCGGCGCGTCACGACAACAAGCTCAAATCAGCGAGACCGCTCCAAACCGAAGGAAGTCGCCGCCCCTCCTATGCGATGGGACATACGACGTGCGTAAGAACCATTCTCCGGCAGCAGTACCGCCTGAGCTGAAGGCGATCGAGTGCCTCTCTGTAGTATGGGAGGGAAAGGAAGCCGAGTATCGGCATGAGTGCTGTTGTCCGGCTCCATGACGCTTCCTCGCGTCTGGGTAGAGACGAACCCCTCAGACATGTCCGAGTTGAGAAGGGCAAGGTACGACTCCCAGAGGTTGCCAACCACCTTGCCGCATGAGAAGCTGGAGTGTGGCAGCAGAAGGGAGGAGTCGAGGAAAGGTTGGACGGATCAGTCAGTCGCGCTCGCTCGCGTCCGGCGGGGGCTGTCGCCGCCGCCCGTGTTCAGCAGCTTAGGGCTGACGCACCATCGAACAGGGATGATCTGGGAAGTGCGCAAATGAGTGTCAGAAGGAAGGGAATCGTTGGGGCGATGCCCAGACGGCACGGCATGCTCACCATTATGTGGAGAAAGACAGGATGGAGGTCAGAGGGAGGCGGCGAGCGGGTCCAGCCGCGGCGAGAAACTGGCCTCTCCCCGGGGTGAAACCGTGGGAAGTCTCAGAGGCTCTCCGCCCTCCATCAGCTGACGCGCTTTCTTGCGGTACTTCAGTCAGCATGGGAGGGGTAGGGAAATAACATGCATCGTGTATGGTCCATATAGGACTTGGTAGTACAAAGTAGAGGACGACGAAGGAGGAGGGGCAAAGGAAATCAAGCGAGCGCAGGGTTGCTCTAGCTAAAAGGGTTCTCGCCATCTGAGTCACTCGGTGGCCGCCTCGAGATATTCGAGTTAAGGAACCCGGTATCATCGCGAGTAATGGTCGACCTTCGAGGAGCAGGTGGAGGAGGAGGAGGTCCCTTCTTGCTGGCAGCACTCGATGATCGGTTCCTGGTACCCGCGCGGCTCGGCTCTGTGAGCGTCACCTTCTCTTGGTCCTCATCGGAAGGGTAGCCGTAATGTTCTGGCTCTGAGTCCGAGGCCGTGAGAATCGACGGGGTGGACGAGCGCACGGCGGGTGGCACGAGCCGACGAGGGGGCAGGTCATAGGAAGACTTGTTCTGGGAGAGACTCGGCGAGGAGTTTGTCCGCGACGGCTGACGCAGAGCAGGGCGGATGGCCGACGGGAGGGGCGGGGGAGCCTCGCGAGCGATGATCTCGACGTAGGCGGAGGGGAAGAGCCCACTGGTGCCGTCATCCCGCTTGCCGATCCACCAGTCTTCGGAGATCTAAGAGAAAAATGCTCGAGGTCAGCGGAGGCCTCCAGGCAGACTGAAATCGAATAGGCTTGTGTGTACCTCGTCCATGACGGTCACAACTACGAAACATGCAACAGGTGCTTCAGTCAGTCTTGACTCCCACCCTGCACTCCCGTCCAAGACTCACGATCGCCCATGTTCATGCGAAGCTCATCAGAAGCGCTGGGGTTGTAAGAGTATATAGCCCTGGAGAAAATAGCAAACTGATCAGGGCCATGCTGAGACGGACAACGCGCGAAGCGAGAAGATATGCAATTCACTTGACAACCTTATTGCCAGCGCCAGCGTTGAGCGGCGTGGTGTTATGACGGTGGAATGCAGGCGGTGGGGGCTGCGATCTCAGGCTGAGTGCCGAGGAGTAGGACCTCGACCTTCCCCCAAGCTCACCGCGCACAGGGGAGACAGGAGGGCTCTCATCCTCCGAGGGCGAGTCTCGATGCGAAGAGTTCCTCTCGTCAAGGTTTCCCCACGAGGAATCTCCGCCGCGGGAGAGCCGCTTGCTTTTCCCAAGGGAGCCGAAGAAAGATTTTTTCTCCTTGGTCTCAGAGATAGCAGACTTCGTGCTGTTGGAGCGCGCGCGATTGGCCAATCGAGAAGGGGGCGCCTCGTCGTCGCTGTTTTGTTGTTGACGGTCCCGGGAGGAGTTATTGGAGAAGGATCCAGCGGAGGCATAGGTCGAGGGACGGAGAATGCTCGCCTTTTGGCGAGTAGGCGTCGATGCGGAGGTCGAGTGTCTAAACGTCGGAAGTCAGTCCTGGACTATATGAGATACGGTCGGGGTGACATCACGGCCAGCCTCACGAGGAAGACCCTTTAGCCTCAAGAAGGGCAGAGCGGTAGCCATCGACGTAAGCGAGCTCGAGGTCGATGAACACAGCGAGGTCGCTGTGGGTTGAGATATTGAATGAGTCACGAGATATACGACGTGTTGATGACGGCGCGGCAAGCTCACGTCTGGTGGCTCTCCTCGCTGTTCCGGATTGTCTGCATGCGCGATTCAACGTCCTCCTGCGTTTCCTCAAAGCGAGCTCGGGCAACGCGCAGCTCCTCGTCGAGAGCGTAGTTGTCCTTCTTGGATGTATTGACGCGCTTGATGGCAGCGTCCATTGCGAGTCTGGAGATAGAGTAGGAAGGAGGGGAGGTACGGGACTCAGCTGAAGGGCAGAGGGCAACGAACTACGTGAGGAACCCCAGCCCAACGTCACAATGTCGTCAGGGGGTCAGTGGAAGGCTTACCGGCGAGAGTCCAGCTTCTTCCGCAAAGCCGCGTAGTCCTTCGTCTGCTCGAGGGCACGGTCTGGAAAGGGGCGGTCGACCTTAGCTTGGAAGCAGACCGAAGTAGAAACTTGCAGTCCTCACCGAGTCCAGCGAGGTAGGTCTCTTGGAGCTCGTCCAGGAAGCTTGCCTGCATGGCGGCAACGCGGCACTTGGCTCGACCCAGACCAACTAGCGATTTACCTGCGAGGGAAAGATCGATGGTGAGTTCATCCGCCACGAGCGGGCAGTCCGAGGGCAAGATAGGAGACGATAGGATACCGTAGTCGCCGCCGATGTCCTCGCCTACAAAGGTGAGGCCGGTCGGTCAGGAGGCTGTCAGTGTCGCGCGATCCGGGGGGCGTTCTAGGAGGCCCGAGGGGCTGCACTGCTCACCGAACTTGATCATGACGAGGCCCTGCATCTCGACGGCAAGAACCTTTTCCCCGCTGTCCAAAGTGGGTGTATCAGGGACAGCGCGAACGAACGCGCGGGACGTCGCTGTCGGTCGTAGCACGGCGAGAGCTGCCAACTCACCTGAGGTCGAAGTCCTTGGGGTTTGCGACCTTGCTGAGTGCCTTGACCCAAGCGCTAGATGCAGCATGCAGGTTCTCAACTCCCTTGCGCCGGGCTTCAATGTCCTTCTCGGCGTCCCGGAAGGACGAGCTGGAGAAGGGATGGAGGCGAGGAGATGAGTTGTTGCAGCAGGAGACCAGGGGGGCAAGAGAGACCTGGACCCACTCAAACTCGGTCTTGCCCTCTTTGAGGAAGCGCTCGGCAGTCCACTGGCTGAGCTTGTCGATGTTTTTCGCGGCTTTCTGCATCACAGCGTAGAGAGTATGGTGGTTTGGAGAGAGAGCGCGAACCGGCGAAGAGCTCGTAAGTCGTACGCGTTGCCTCATCGCTCCGTCCTCGCGTTCCGCCGTGCGTCTCCTTTAATTGCCTCCGTCACCTCATCTGCATCTGGCTCGTCGTCCCCCTCGCAAAGATCCACGCCTTGCTCCGATGCCGCCAGCCGCCAAAGATAGACCCCTCCCGTGACCAAAGTCATGCGCATCCCCTCATAATTCTCCTGGGAAGCTTTATCGTAACACAGTTCGGAACCTTGTCTGAGCTGGCGGCCGTCCCACTGGCTGATGCTGCGCTCTTCCCAGCTGCCATCCTCCGTTTGAAGTCTCCTCCTCTCTCAGGGTTCTTGCCTGGAAGATTACTTGAGAAGGTCAACATGGGCCACGGGGACCCGGGGGGAGAGCAGGCACCGACCTGGAACCAGATTCCACGTTGGCACTTCTAAATCCCCACTGTCAAATGACGCTCTCAGAGAGATGGCGATGGTCTAGATTATAAAGGGCCAAGTACGAACTTTCCTTTATCTTTTATGGTCTTGAATGGGGTCAGGCCGACTGATCCGTATTCCGCCCCGCCTGCGTGGTCCAAGACTGTCTCAGCAACTCGTGCGAACTGCTTCTCGAGCGAGCTGCCGAGACATTGGCTTCGTAGACTTCCACTCATCCGTCTTTTACCTTCCCCAGAGGTAGGGAGCAAACTGGAAGCTAGCCTGGCATGTCTGGCATGTATATCCGAGCAGTGTAGGGGAAGGCAACCTAGATAGTGATTCAAAGTTGAGCAAGCTGCCGCCACAACGAATTTGAGCGAAGTACTCACGATTCGATCGAATTGGTCGCGCTTAAGCAGCTGACAAACGACACGTTTCCCTTCGATCTTGCTTTTTCGACAGGCCAGAGCCTCCACCGACATGGGCTGGGCGGGGGCTGGGCGGCCAAGATGCGTTGTCTCCTCGGGTAGAGCAGATGTCTAGCGGATTCCGCTGTTGTGAGAGACAAGAACATGATTTACCTCTGGCGCGGCGACTCCAGCTACACAGGCAGTCTGAGAAAGAAATTCAACAAGAGAAGCACAATCGACAAACCTATCCGAATGTGATTGGGCTCCCCCGTGATATCTGAAGCGTTGCATTTCTGAGTGCTAGGCCACACGGGATCAGAGCGGGCAGGACGTTTGTGGCCTCGCTCTATTTTTGAACAATTATGCCATTAAGTATGACCGTGGGCGGTAAAGTGGCGAAAGCTGTCACTGATGCAAGATGGATTGTCAGCCGCTGCGGTGGGTCCGCTTATAGTCGAGCGAGAGGCTTGACGAGTCGCCGGCACTGAAGCCAGGTTCTGAGAGTCAGCCATGTTAGGTCTTGGGAGCAGTACGACCAACGCCACTGATGATGACGCCCTTGATTCGGTGTTGCCATGAGGATACCAGGACGGACGTCGGAGGACGTCCAGCAATGTCTCATGCGCTGTTCACACCTGTTAATCCCAATCCTCGGGTCTTGTGAGTAGCAAGATGCAACGGGCCACATATTCTAAGGTAGAGAATAAGAAGAGATGTTCCAACGGCAGAGTCCGTAGTGAAGATGGCCTGCTGAATCAGAGAGAGATCGAGGTACCACCGACGGGCCTTGCGAGGAAGCTATGCCGTATCGCTCAATGTCAAGAATCCATCAGGCTCAAATAAAACTCCTGAAGAGCATGGAGGGGCTTTGTTCTGGGGAAACGAGGGCTATGCTGGTTCTGCCTTAGATCTTGAGGCATGGTGGTTGAGAGGGATGCGACGAGGAAGGAGCCTCGACGGAGGTCGCCGAGTCAATCCCCTTTCAGCCATCATCAAGAGCATGTTCCCTTCCTCAACCCCCATCTACAATCTTTGTCTCTCGGGTGACCATGGCGGTCCTGGATGACCTCCCCCCGGAGCTTCTCACCCTCATCGCCGGCCACCTCGTCACACCCTTCACCCACATCCCACTCTTCCCCGGCACGTTCGAGCGCGCTCCCGACGCGTCGGGCCAGCTCGCATTCACGCCTGCAGACGACGAAATAACCGCCCGACATGCCGTTGAGGCCTCGGATCTTGGCCAGCTTCGTCTTGTCAGCAGGATCTGGGAGGAGACCGCTACGCCCTGGTTGTATGCTCGCGTCCGGGTCGCGAGGGTCGAGCGGCTCGAGCTTCTCCTCTCGGCCGAGGCGAACCGACTGTGTCGTTGCGTCCGGTATGTTTGCAGCCCGATTCTAGGCTGCTTTATCGTTGACAGCGTCGCTCATAATTTGCTTGGACTGTCATCAGCTGGCTCGACATTCTTGCCGCTCCTCTGTATGAGCGCGCAGCGATCGACGATAGTCATCCCGAGCCGGGCTGTGTCCTCGCGGCTGTTTTAGCTCGCATGCCAGGTCTTGAGAAGCTCTCACTGCAAGCACCTCTGCCTCACAACTTGTTAGACAGCCTTACGGTCCAAGAACGACCGCTCCATGTGGATCTCCTCACGAGCCTCGCCGTTGTGATCCAAACTGTAAGCGAGATCCCTCGCTCAGACTCCCCCTTATCGCATACGTGTAACGGCTGACCAGCTCTTCAGACCAAGTACGACGACCCCGACTTCCTTTCCTCCAACTCGCGAAGCATCAAACTCTCCATCCCCGCCACTCTCCCTTTTCTTACCAAGTGCCGACACCTCCGAACACTCCATGTCTCCGGCTGCTTTCTCACCCCGTCGGACGTCACTCGTCTCCTCGTAGGCCTGGCTGACGCTGGGATCCAGTTGGAAATCATCAGCGTTGGTCTTGCCTCGGGCGCCCAAGACCAAGGCCCTCTTTCCCAGAGGCTCGAAGTCCTTCGCTCCGCAGGCGAGTTCATGGGCAGAAGTTTGAGGGAGGTCCGCTTTGTTGGGACGACGAGGTTCATGATTGAATCGGTCGGTTGTCGTCACTTATTTCCCTCAGTGAACTCGAATCCCTACATGATGGTCAGACTGACAACGCTCTTGCCTCCTTTCCTCCCTCAGGCGCCGTCGGCGAGTGACTGGGAAATCGCCTCGCTCGCGAACCTTCAGGAGCTCCATCTCGGTGTCCTTGCCCGCGGTTCAGGCGAAGGCATCATCCTCAGAGTTTTCACTGAGGGGCTCATCCGGGAGCTCGGTCTCGAACTCAAAAAGGTTTTCTGGGAGGAACAGGGTGATCATGACGAACGGGTTCGGGTCGCTTGCTACTCCCAGGGCCTTGTCCGTCTCAACTGAGGCGCTGCTGGATTTTTTCTTCTTCTTTTCCTCTTTCTTTTGCGTAATAGTAATAAATTTATTCCTTCCACTGAAGGAAGACTTGGAAAAAGACTTCAATCTGTCTACAAATTGATGTGGATGCCATTTGAATCATGACCAGCACTCCTCGGCAAGCCGGCCCTCGGCCTCCATCACCCCCATATACTGCTTAGCCTCTTCGTCCGACATAGCGCCAGCCGACATGAAGCAGAAGTGAAGCGCGGCCTTGACGGCGCGGGGCATGGCGTTCGACGATCTACAAAGATGGGCGGAGGATCGGCCAAGAACGTTCGGAGCTGGACTTGAATCGCCTGGACTCACCCGGAAATGTACACGCGTCCTTTCTTGACAAAGAGAGCCTCATAGACAAGCTTGTCGTCTTGGCGGATCAGGTGCTGGACGTATACCTTGTCCTCCTGGAGGGTAGGTGCCAGTCAGCTTCTGCCGTCATCGCATGAAAGGGAAGACGGCCAACCTGATCTCGGCTTGCAGCTACTCTCAAACGAAGCGACCCCTGTTTCTCTAAACGCTCCCAGTCCTCTCGAAAGAGATAGTCCTTCTCCTTCTTTCGGCATCCATAGTAGAGTGTCGTATCTGACGGGAACCGTTCGCTCAGCAGGTGGTCCACAACGAGAGAGGCAAAGAAACTGACCTGACGCCCCCTCCAGAGCACGCTGCTCGATGAACGCTCGCAAAGGCGCTACACCGGTACCTGGTCCTACGAGGATGACGGGTGTATCCGCCGAGGATGGTAGCGACATCGTCCCTGGCACGACGCGGATGGGAATAGTCGTGCCTGCGAATGCAAGGCAACGTCAGAAAACCCCCCCTCGGACCGAGCAAGTCAATGGTGGGACCCACCGATGTCGAGCGTCGATAGCCACGTCGTGCAGAGGCCAGAGCGGGGGAGCTTGAGCGATGTTTTGTACCTGACCATGGCGATGCACAGCTGAATGACGCCTGGATGGGCCTAATTGATGGAGGGTCAGGGTGGAACTCACACTCTCCACGTCTCTCGTGTCTCTGCGTCGGACTGACTATGGAAGACCCAGCGATAGAGAACTCTCGCCGCCTCATTCGGCCGAACACCTGAGGCAGATAGTCTAGTGGGATCCGAACACCTCGGAAGTCGGAGAGGACTTCGAGGAGGTTTCTTCGTGGTTGATGGGCGTACTCGTAGAGGTCCTCCTAAAGGCAGAGGAGCACGAGGTTAGATGTCTCGCCCTCGTTTCCAAGCACAGGGAGGGATAACAAACCGGCCCATCTTCATGATGCAAGAACTCGTCAAGCCGCTCCTGCTCTCGTTCGTCTTCCGTGAAGACCCGCATCCATTCAAAGAACGATCGTCGCGGGACGGCCGACAAGTCGAGATGGTCGCGAAGGAGTTCGAGGAGGGTGATTGGGAGGTTGTGGAAGGAATCGAAGGCAGGCTCGAGTTCAGTGGTTGATGGGTGGAAGACGAGGAGGGCGGAGGGAGGCGGCAGGTGGGGCTGGAGAGCGAGAAACTGGTCCACGGTAGCTGAAGAGTTGGAAGGGACGAGCTGCAAGATGGAGCCTGGCGAATAGCTGGGAAGCAAAACATGACGAGGTCAGACTAAATGCGAGGAAAGGCAAGGTCGACGCGTATCTCAAGCTATCTCACATGAGACCCTCTTTCGTCTTGATTTCGACAATCCGGACGTCCTGGTTCCAGTCAGGCTCCGTCATGCGGTCGAACTTGGCGAGCGTCCCTGGCCGCCAGCCCTCCTCAGTACCTCCGACTGTCCGCTGGTCTCGTCCCCAGCAGTTGGAAACAAGACCGCGGTCCAGGTCAATCTTGTGGAACGAGGGCAGATCGATGCTCTCGCCTGGTGTCTCCGTGCCACCGGATGGGGGAGTGGAGAGGATCGTGGCGCGCGACGTCGGCGGGAAGAGGTGGGTTGGGGGGAACGGTGGTTCCGGTTGATCATAGTACTCGGGGAGCAAGCGGGTTGTTAGAGCGCCCAGGAACGGGTGTAGCGTGCCCTCAATCCTAGAGCAGGGATCGCCCGTTGTCGGTCAGTCGAGCCGAACGGCTTTTTCTCGCTTTCGATGACGCCAACCGAACCAAGACAGACAACCTGACTGACTCACCCGCCTCCTGCCCGTTCATCGCCCCACCACTCCGATTCTCCCATCAGCTCCTCGGCACCGAGGCTCTTGAGCCGCCTGCGAAGGATCTTGGCCGCCCAGTTGAAGCGCTCGTAACCGGAGTCGCCGATGCCAAAGACACAAAACCGGACATCCTCGAGAACGTCTGCGGGCAGATCGACGCGCATGATCATATCCCAGAGCGGGCGCATGTCTCGCGGCGGCTCGCCGTTGCCGGTGGTCGAGACGACAAAGATGAGCGGGTTGTCGACGAGGAGCGGGAGGGAGAGTGGGTCGAACGACTTGACCGAGATGGGTTCGGCGCAGGGGAGGTGGGCGAGGCAGAGGTGCCGGTGGATGGATGAGGCGATGTCCTGGCTGGTGCCAGTCTCTGTGGCGTAGATAACCTGAATTTTCATGACAGTCAGGTGGCCGGTGGCTTTCCCCGAAGCAGCTAGCGAATGACGTGGGTCTATGGTGGTGGTCGTCGAGCTGCTGTCGGTCGCGTCGGCCAGGCGGTCTTCGGTGTCGTCCGCGCGTCAGCAGGCGAGCGGACGAACCCTTGCGAAGAGGCGACCGCCTTGACCTCCGAACACCCAACGACCATATCGGCCTTCGCTACCCTCCTGCCCTCCGCTAGCACAGATACTCAGCCCTCGTTTGCCCGCTCCCGGATCCCCCGTTCTTCCCTCTTGGCCGTCTCCCTGTCCCAGTCAATCAGCCCATCTCTCCCCCGCTCGCGTCTCCGACTCCCCTACCCTCCGCTCTCATCGCATACCATGTCCGACACCGCCTTCCGAAAGATCAACATTGAGTCCGTATCTGCATCGCTTCCTCCCTTTGCCGGGCCGGTGCGTTGCCTTGCTCACCCGTCCTCCTCACCTACAGTGCGTTCGATGAAGACGTCCTTGCCCCCGAGGAGCTGTACGACGCGGACCCCCGGTCCGCTACCGAGGCCCTTAGCGAGGCCAAGCAGGTTCAGGCAGAGGTCAGGCAGGTCCTTGGACGGTGAGTGTGTCTTGTTTGTCCTGACAGGGAGAGGGGAGCGTGGTCTGGTCGTCGGGCCGGGAGGCGCGGTCGCTGTCGCATGCGTCACCGCTCTTGACACGGGCGGGGGATGCTCTTCGACTCCTACGCTCGTTGCCTTTCATGGAGCTGTGCCCCAAGAGTGGCCTGGCTTGTCATTGTTGCGATGAAGGCCGGTAAAGCATCTAGGTCAACGGCAGCTGACGCTTCGCCTCACTCCAGATCTGACATCACCTCGGCCCTCCGTACCCTCCTCGCCAACTATCCCTTCGGCGTCGACCACGACGAGGCTAAGGTTAGAGGCATCTTGTTTGAACTTGTGCATGGCAAGGGATACGCTGTTGGCTGGCAACGACATGTCTCCCGATCTCAGCACTCCCTGCCGCTCGCTCATTGGGCTCGCGACGCGTTGCTCCTCCCGAAAGGTGTCGAGGGTTGGGCGAGCGTCGTTCATCGACGCTCGCCGCTGGTTCAGCGCTAGTAAAGACTGCTCATTCGAAATATACTTTCTTGAGACGGAGAACACGGGAGACTGCCGCTGGATCGCGACTCCAGTCGAATCGCCGGTGTGCGCACGCCCCTTTGACTCTGCTTCTCGACCCTCCATCCCTGGCCGTCATGCTTCTCCTGAGACCGCTTGTGCAAGCTGACTCTGTCTCTCCATCCATCTCTCCTCCCTAGGCCATTACTCTCTCGTCGTTCGCTCTCATCCTCAATTCGACGAAATCGAGCGAGGTTCCGAGCATCGTTAAGAACCTCTCTCAGATTGAGCAGGACGCCCTTATGAAGTTCATCTACAAAGTCAGAATGGGTCCTGGCTGATGTGGTTACAGGGCATGACTGACAATGCGCGAACGAATGAACGACCACAGGGCATGGAGAAGACTGACTCGCTCGAGGTCACTCCGGCCTCGCTGCTCACTTGGCACGAGAAGGTTCGTTCAGTCGATTTTCCATTTTCCCGAGAATGCGAAGAAGACCTCACGCTCATAGGACTTGAACTGCTGCAGCTGACAGAGGTCGCTGGCGTCGGATCGATCGTACGGGTCATGACCGACCGGCGGATGATCTGAGCTGGCGTGCTAGGATGCAGTGAAGAGCAAGGGACCTGGCTCATCTTTTGTAGTTGCTAGGGGACCTAGAATGATTTGTTTCTGAGAGCTCGGTGGCTTTGTGACTTTGAGGTGCCACGTCAGGACCTTTTGCGTTGAGGCGTGGCGCATCATCCTGCCTTCGCACTGGCAAGCTTGAGCGACCTAGGTGGTTTAGGTGATACCCGACTCGTCCCTTTGCAGACACAAACCGATCTGTTCCCTATTGAGCAATGCGAGTGAAGATGAGCAGAGGGGACGCGCACGTCGCCCGAGAAATCAGTCTGGTTCAGTCGGCCTCCTCCGGCTCATTGAGCGTTGGAGGGTCAAGGACGCGTCGAGTCGAGCAGGCTTCTCCCAACTCCCGCCATGCTGCCTGAGTTGCCCGTTGATGTCCTCTTTTTGATCAAGGAACTGATCCCTCTCTCGGACAAGTCGGCCTTGGCCACCCACCTTGCTCTTTCCAATACGTCTGCGACGATCCGTCGAGAGGTCGGTCGTCATCTCGTTTCGCGAGATGACCGTTCTCCTTCCAGGCTCATCTTGTCTCTTCTCTCGCAGCTGTACCCAACCGACGACTCCTTCCGTGCTCTGGTCCACGCATCCAATTACTCGCGCCCAGCGTACGCTGTCCCAGGCGAAGAGACTCCCCGCGTCCGGTCCTGGCGACAAGCGGCGCTCGCGCTCGCTCGTTCCCGGCTCGAAGCGTGCCCATCACAGCAAGTGAGCGGAATGGAGCCTGGCTCGGAGGGTGTTCTGGGAAGGGTGAGTGAGAGATGGAAGAGGAGTGATAGGAGTGTTCCGTGTTGTTCCTTACCCTGAAGGGCGAGTTTGCGTTCGCGTTACGACGTTATCTGATCATGGACCCCCCGACCTGTCCCCGTTGCTGACTCGCCCAGGTCCTGTACGAGCCCGTCTGCCATGCTGTCTGGAGGCGGAGTGTCCAGCAGTGTGCTTTGAGGGGTCCTCCCTGTAGGTCTGCCATTAACGGCCGGATCCTCTTTTTAATCATTGACGCTCGCCCCTTCTGCCAGCCCACATCTTCACGCCCGACGAGATCGCCCGCGAAAAGCTCGAGCTCGTCATCCACCCGCATCTCAAGCGCTTCGTCCCGAACTACTTCGGCCTCGACAAGATCTCCGACGTGAGGCTCACGAGCGAGCAGGATCTCAATTTCTCTGCACCTATTCCGTGGAGTGACGAGCACGAGATGGCGAGGCACCCGCATGTCGGCTTTGCGGTGAGCCACTCATCTTGAAAGCTGCTGTCCAAAAAAACAAGAAGATGGAATGCTAAGCAAAGGATTTCACAGTTTGCCACCTACCCTCCCATCACGGTCCGTCGTGTTCCGTCTCTCTGTTCTTCGGCGATCGATTGACCCCTCCCCCCCCCCCTCAACCCCCCACCACCCCTTTTCGTATTCACCCAGCACCTCAAGCTTTGGTTCGGCCACGTGAACGTCTATAACCCGGACGGCATCACTCTCCTTGACTGCCGTTTGGCGATGAAGACGTCCGACTCGTTCGTTCCCCCTTGAAGCCCGCGTTCGTCGTCGCTTCCTTTCTCCATCGCCTGAAGAAGCCATGCCCCTCCTCTCGCCTACACACAGGCTCTCACGCACCGTCGGCGACGGCGACTGGCCCTGGCCGCTCTCGAACGGGCAGAGCGAACCGCGCGAGGCAGACGTCTGGCTTGCGCTCGAGAACGGAAGGCGAGTCTTGCTCTCGCTTTTTTTTTTTGCGCGAGCACGGGAACGCGTGGCTGAAGCTGAAGGTGTTGGCTTTCCCTCTCGTGCAGGGAAGACGCGTTCGCGTACGATGGGTGGCATCAGGAGAAGAAGGGGTCCGTCCGGCTTGGGTCGACCGATCTCTGGGTCAGGCACGACGACGATGGTCAGGGTGGAGAGGTCGAAGGGGAGGACAACGACGGCGAAGACGATGAGAACGAGAACGAGAACAATGCCGATGAATAATTGCCCTCCTCCGTCAAGGGAGAGTCAGTTCGCGAAAGGTTCGTCAAGAGGGTCATACATCAATCGAGGTCGAGGTCGTCCTTGCTGTCGCCTCGAAGAGCATCCGCCTCCTTCCTCTCTCTCCGCCTGAACAATCCGAAGAAGAATAGCAGTCAGCTCTCCGCTCGGATTTGAGACCCCAAAGAAGAAGACGCGAGCATACCGCTTGACGTCAAAGTTGTAAACACGAGCGGTGTTGACCTCCATGATGGTGACCTGCTCCTTGATGAACTCGACGTCCTCGACGAGACCCTTGAGCGTCTTCTTGGCGGCCGCGAGCTTGGCGGTGAGGAGGGTGATGGCCTCCCCTAGCGGGTACGAGAGCATGACGTTGGCCTGGGGGAGGGAAGGACAGTCGGTCAGTTAACAAGGAGCGCGCGCGCGTTGAAGCGCTTGAGAGAGAGTGAGATTGAGAGAGCGAGAGCCTCACTCCGAGCCAGAGGTAGACGTCGCCCGTCTCCTCGACCTGGGCCTCGGCAAAGAGGGTGTCGTTGAGCTCGAAGAGCGTCTTGATCGGCTTCTGCTCCCCACCGGCCTCGTCGTCGTCGTCGTCGAGGTCGTCGTCGTCGTCCCCGCCACCACCAGCCGCCTGTTCACGGAACGCGCACGGACGCGTTAGTTGTGGCCTATTCTCTCCGCCTGGGTCAGACGGGAGAAACGCACCTTGGTCCTTCTCTCCTGGAGGTACTGGACGACGCTCAGCGTCTTCTCAATGTCCGGGATCTTCTCGAGCAGGCCCTTGCGCCGCTGGGTGAGGTTGAGTTCCATGTACCGGTACTTGCTGAAAGAGGGCGTGGATGTCAGCTGATACCCCCTCCAAGGGTTCTACAAGCTTGGGGTTGTATCCACCCAAGCCAGAGGGCTCAACGCACGCGCTCATCTCCTGGAACTTGAGCAGGCACGAGTCGACGTCGCCTTCCGGGCCGCCGATGAAGTCCTCGACGACGGTGACAAAGGGGGCCGCGGGGATGCCACGAGGGTTCTCGACAATGGGGCGACCGGCTCCGGCGGCGAGCTGGGCGGAGGAGGAGGAAGACGCAGGGGCGGACATGTTGGTTCGAGAGGACAGGGAGAGGCGCGATGCGAAGGAAGCGGGGTGGTGAGGAGGCAGTTGGGCGGCGGTCGCTGGGGCGCCGCTGGGATGAAGGCTAGGGTCCGACTAAAGTGTGATGGGCGACTAAGCTGGCGACTCGAGTCCTGTAAGCCTGTCGAGCGTGATGATGGTTGAGGAGAGAGGGACGTGTCGCGCGGCGCGACCTCGTTCTCCCCTGCTGGTCTCTGCCGCTCTCGCGCCCGCGACTCCCGGCCGCGCTGAGAAATTCGAGGCCGACAGACCCAGCCAGCCCAACAACGTCCACCCCCCCTCCTTTCTCCCTCCAACATGGCGTCCACCTCCAACCAGGACGACCCTAGACGGCAGGTCCGCCTCGAGCCGGAGCGCGTCTCCAATGTGAGCCGCAGCTGGGCAGCCCCGAGCGGCCGCCCTCGTCTCGTCCTCTGGTACAGAGGGCAGACGGGAGGGGGCAGGTGCTGAGCTAGACAGAACCAACGAACCCCCTCGCTGACTTCGTCTCTCCTTTCCGTCCCAGGTCGCCGGCAACGAGTTCCCGGGACACTACCCGGGCGAGGACCACTCGTGGAACCTCAAGAAGTTCACCGAGGTCAGTCAGCCGAGCCGGCGGCTGCATCGCTCCCTGCCGCCGAAGGAGGAGGGCGGGCGGGGGGAGGGGAGAGGAATGACGAGGAGGCGGAGCCGGTGCTCTCTCTGGGCTGCCCGCGCTGGTACTCGGAGCCGTCGACTGGAGCCTGGTCGAGCTATGCTCCCGCTTAGTCGAGGGCTGCTAGTGTGCCTCGCGTGTGGGACCAGGGGGGGAGAGAGAGAGCAGTCCAGCCTCGGCCCTCGCCGCCGCCGTCCCTCACTCGACCTTCGCCCTGCAGCAGCGCGGGCAGCCGTCCATGGGGTGTCCTTCGCTTGCAGCCACTTGCTGACACGCAGCCTCGTCGCAGAACCTCCAAGTCAAGGTTGACAGCATCACCCCGTCCAAGTGCGAGTTCGACCTCGTCGGCGTCGACTCGTCCATCGCCAACGCCTTCCGGCGCGTCATGATCGCCGAGGTCCCGACGATGGCGTTTGAGGAGGTCTACATCCAGGACAACACGTCGATCGTCCAGGATGAGGTCCTCTCCCACCGCCTCGGTCTCATTCCGCTCAGGATTGACCCGCGGGCGTTCAGGATGGTCAACGGTGCGTCATTGTCGTCTGCGCGGCGCGTCGTCAAAACGGAGACCCTCAAGCTGACTTCGCGTTGATGGTCGGCCGCAGGCGAGGGACCCAACGACAAGAACACTGTCATTTTCGAGCTCAAGATCCGGTGCACGAGGAACCCGGACGCGAAGAAGGGCGAGACGGATCCCTCGAAGCTGTACATCAACGACTGTGGTGCGTCCCTGGCCCTCCCCATTTTCGCTACTTTGGACACCGCTCATGTACTACTTACTACCTTTCCCCTCAGTCTACTCGTCAGCACTGAAGTGGAAGCCCGTCGGAAAGCAGAAGTCGATGTTCAAGGACGACCCGCCTCGTGCCGCCGTCGACGACATCCTCATTGCGAAGCTGCGACCTGGACAGGTGTGTGGCAATGCTCGCCGCTCATCGCTTGTCTCTGACAGACAGACATCTTGCCCGTCTCTCTTAGGCCCTGGACATCCAGCTCCATGCCGTCAAGGGTATTGGAAAGGACCACGCCAAGTTCTCTCCTGTCGGTGAGTCGGTGTCGCGATGCGAAAGGGAAGAGGGAAGGAAGTATCGAGGCTGAACCCACGTTTCCACCCAGCCACCGCGTCCTACCGTCTCCTCCCCCGCATCGTCATCAAAGAGCCCATCCCCGTCGAGGACTCGCTCGAGTTTGCCCGATGCTTCGCCCCCGGGGTCATCGGCTTCCACACTAAGGGCAAGGTCACGACCGTCAAGGTTCTTGACGCTCGGAAGGACACCGTCTCGCGCGAGGCCCTTCGGCATGAGAAGTTCCGCGACAAGGTCGAGCTCACACGTATCCGGGACCACTTCATCTGTGGGTGGCTTGTCCGTCCAAATCGATCCCGATCGCCCCGCTGACCTTGTGACCTTCCTTCTCTGCAGACTCTGTCGAGTCCACGGGCGCGTACAAGCCCGAGGACATGCTGCCGGAAGCGATCAACGTCCTCCTCGGCAAGGTCAACGCCGTCGAGGGGTGCCTCCGGCAGGTCCAGAGCCAACTAGGCCAGGACCCGGTGCCGGCGGCGGCTCCTTGACGTAGATATCATGTACTCTTCTTCTTCTTCTTCTTCTCATTGGGTGATGGGTGTCGGGAGGTGGACGAATGAGGTACTGCTGCGCGGACGGCGTGCCGACGAATGGCTTCCTTCTCTCCGAAACGCGGCCAGAGAGAAAGAGAAACAGCTACTGGGGCAAGCAAATATTGAAGTGGTTTTGGCTAGACGTCCTCAGTTGCCGAAGCCGTTGTGCATGTCGACGTTCAACATCGGCGACGTTCCACGGCCAACCAACCGGCTCTTGCCGGCTGAAGCCGAAAGACCTTAGGAGAGAACAAACAGGGTCCAGACGAGCGGGCGTACTTTCGCTTTCATTTTGTCTCCTCTAAACCATGACCTCTCCCGCTCTTGCTGCTCTCCCCGAGCGGCGCACTTTCACGTACAAAACCGATGCCACCGGCCACAAGATCGGCTGCGACGTCTACGTCCCCTCCTCAGCCGATGTCCTGGAGGGTAACGGCGCGCCGATCCTGATCTTCATTAGGCGTGTATCTCGATCTTTCTAGATCCCTCTCCACTCGTATCAGATAAAGCTGACATCATCCCACGGGATCTAGGATGTCAGGCTTCATGTGTTTCTCGAGGGACATCGCGGGCGCTCATTGGGCGTGGTCCGGGACCACCCGTGGTTACGTCGTCATCAACGTCGACCACCGGCTGGCACCGCAGGTCAAAGTCCAGGGGATCCTCGAGGTGAGGTTTACTTGTCCTGAGCTATGAAGAAGGTCGCAGAAGGCGGCTGACGTCTGTGGGGGGGGACTGAACGCGATGACTGATCTGCGCGTTGACGCGTCGTGATGATGGGCTTATTGCAGGACATCCTCGACGCCTGCGCTTGGGCGCGTGAGACTCTCCCGGGACTCATCCCAGAGGTTAAGATGGACCCCACCAAGCTTGTCGTCGCTGGAGGTGCTCCTCTCTGCCCGACGCAGTCAGTCAGCTACACAGCACACTGGGGCTGACTTAGTCCACCCACCACCGATCCTCAGGCTCCGCTGGCGCCCATCTCGCCCTCCTAACGGGCCACTATCTCACTCCACCCCCACTTGCTATCGTCTCCCTCTACCCACTCGCTGATCCAACGGCCCCCGGCGTCCTGACGCGCACGTTCCCGAACCCTCCGCGCGGTCGGACGGAGTTGATCCCGTGGTCGGAGGTCGCGGCGATCCTTGATGAGTCGGCGCCTGTGGGGAGCCACTCGCAGGCGGATGATCTGGACCTAGCGACGTGTACTTACAAGGGGAGGGGGGCGGCGATGTTCTACGCGGTCGTTCAGGAGGGTCAGTCCGACGCCCGACACACCGTGATGCGATCGCTCACACATCCCGACGCTCGCTCTCTGCCAGGCCTCATCTATCCAACCCTCTATGGCACCGACGACGTCTCCTCTATCCGCGACAAGTTCAGTGTCCCGCATCTCATCCAACACCGCGATCCTTCCTACCAGCGAGCCTCCTTCCCCCCGACCTTTCTCATCCACTCCCGCTCAGACTCCTACAACGCCTGGGAGCAATCCCAGCTCGTGGCCGACGCCCTCGCCCAATACCAGCCTTCCACCCACCACGAGCTATGGGTCATCGACGACGATGCCAACGCGCTCGACCGGGGCGGGACGGGTGCCGTGCTCGAGCACAACTTTGATGGGGAGGTCTTCGAAGCTGGGGAGAGAAGGCCGTTGGAGCGGGCATTTGCGAAGAGAGTTTGGGATGGGTTCCTGGGCCCAATGGTGGGGTCAAAGGCGAAGGCAGCGTAATGGGAAGATAGGCGGTTAAGGAACACTCAGAATCACCCGCCATGAGGAGGAGAAAAAGGCTGTGTGAAGTGAAAGGGAGAAAGAAGACACAAAAAGGTCTGTGGAGATCCAGGTATCATCGAAGAAGAGAGGGAAGAAGCGAAAAAGATGAATCGTATTGGCAAAGCTGACTGGGTGGGAAGGGGGCGGCGAAATGCCAGAAGGAGCAGGCAAGAAAATATACCGAACGGCGAAGTCAAATAGAGAAAGACAAGCGGGGATTTTAGAAAGGCGTATCACGTCGTGAGGTCGTCTAGAGAGAAAGATCGAAATGTATAATATTGAAGCTGCGTGCCGGGCGTCAATAATTTGTCAGCACGAAGTTTAGAGACAGGGAGCAAGTATGAGATATCTCACTCAGTTGCGTGTATGTTAGTGAGGAAAGTGTAGGTTGGCAGCGTACGACGACGTGCCCGTGGTTCGTTTAAGCGGTCGCCTGGACACGCCCCTTTCCGAGCCAGCCCTCGCCGGACTCAAGCACACTTGTCGCCAGTATACTGAAAGCAAACACATATGTACAAGTCAGTCGAGAGTTGGTAGGACAGATTATGTAAGACTGACAGCGTAGTCTCGAGTCTCGGGCCTAGGAACGCTGCGTTCGCTCGTCGCTGGGATATCTGGTTGGCCGAAAAAACGCTCACAGCGTTAGTCCGCGAGGGGGCTGTGTCCACATCGACGACCCCCACCTACCTCTGCAGGACTCGGCGGGATCCATGAGACTCTTGCCGGCCGCCGCTTGTGCCTCCGCTGTTGCTGGGACTTTGCGTCTGCAGTCCCTGATGCCGACGCAGGTCCGTCTTCGTCCCTAGAGGGAGCACCTGGATCGGCCGATTCGGCGAGACGCCTGCGCTCGGAGATGAACTCGTGTTCGGCTTCGTCCTTGAGGGCGCGGTCGATGGCGAGTGGTCTAGATGGCGTGGACAAAGGTCAGGAGCAGGAAGGCGACCGCGAATGGGGAACGCACATTGAGCAGACGACCCGAGTGAGCTGGAAAGTGAACGTTAGTCCGCAATCTCGACTTTAGGGGATGATGCGGTTGGCTCACCTCGAGCGTGTGGCGAAGGCGGCCGGTGATGTCCAGCCAGCGCAGAGCGCGCAACGACTGCTGGATCTCGTAGAGACGGATCTGAGAAAGATCTCGTCAGTTAATAACCATCAGATGAGGGGCGCAGCACCGACTCACCAGCTCGTCGCGGATGACACGGACGCCTGTCCCGCCGGAGAGTACTGGGCATTTGAGATTTGTACTAGTCAGCTGCACGCCGTCAGTTTCATTCAGAATGTTACCAAGCTACTTACGCGCTTCCCTCAGGCGAGTGCAGGCTTGTTCAAGACTCTCGACAGTGCCTTGGCCGACCTGGACGGTCGAGTTGGTTTCGTTGATGGCGTCTGTGCGGGACGACGATCTCAGTGAGAGGTTTAACGAGACAGGATTTGAGAGATGTGACTCACTGATGACCATCCGGATAGCACTAAAGTCGCCTGTGAGGATAAGATGGCAAGTCGTGGTGGTTAACAGAGTCGGTCAAGTAACACGCTCAGTTGGCCGTGAGTCTGCCGGCCTCCTCATCGCAACTGACCATCCACAAACTGATCACGTCCGTGTCATCACCGGATCGACATCAGCCCATCTGGAACAACTATCCGAATCTCCCATCCGGACTCACATCCGACCAGATTGAGTACAGCACGGAGTTGAGCGTCTCGTCCGCCGCTCGCAGGTCACCGCCAGACGAGGCGGGCTCGCTCCCGCGTTGCCATGCTTCGGCGGCGCTTTTGGGTGAAGTATCGTAGGATCGGCGGGAGGAAGGTGAAGATAGGATGGTGTAGGCGAAGGACAGCTCTGCAAAGGGGAGGAATACGGGGCGTCGTTCGTGAGTAAAGTGAGTCGAGGGAGGAAGGATGAGAGGAATGGGAGGCGCACTTTGGAAAGCGCCCGTAGCTGCGATCCGATCGGGCTCGGTAGACGCTTTGCTGGGGGGAAGTCAATGACGCACGTCTGGAGAGGGGGAGGACAAAGAGAGGCTGCTCACTCTGGATGGACGATACGAGCCCTCGACCTGGATGAGGGAGAGGAGGGGGAACAGACGAATAAGCCGGCAGATACGAAAGCACGAGAGAGGCGGCCGGAGCGAGACGCAACCGAACGCACATGTAGCCTCGCCGGAGGTCCTGGTCGTCGGCGTACTTGGCGCACCCGAGGACTTCGTAGAGCGTGCGCGAGGAAAGGATATCGGCAACCATTCTCTGAGCTGGAGGGGCGGATGGAGCTGTCAGTGCGGGCATGCGAGGCAAGGCGAGAGACTGAGCTGAGCGAGCGAACCCTTGTCAGGTGACGGCGGCGGGCCGGCGTCTAGGAAAGAAGCCATGAGAGAGGACGAGGCGTCGAGAGAGGACGGGGACTGGGCCCGCTCAGAGAGGCGGGAGCACGGTGGGCGCGAGTCGAATGCAGGCGAGAAGGAAGCGAGGAGGTTGTCGGTATGTACGGAAATCGAATCGAGCGGAGCGGTGGGTGGAGACTAAGAGGAGGAATGAAAGGTGGGAAGGAAGAAGGATGAGTTGCCCACTGGCCAGGCGAGGGAGTGGCTTGAGACAGGCGGGCTTTCCTCGCGAGGGGCGACGTCGCGCTATCACGAGCCAAATGGCCTCCCTTGGGCGCGGGGCCATGATCATCTCATTCTCTCTCGTCTAGGCGTTCCACATGCATCCAGTCTACTTAAATACGGAACCTTGCCCGTTCAGCCATCAGGCCCTCCCGTTCTTCGTGCCGGCCAGCACTCGATGCTACCGAAACCGCGCGGTCAAACTCAGACCCGGCCTTGTCCCATTCGCCTGTGCGTGTCCGCGCGCGTCAGCCACCATCTCAAGACGACTGCGGTCACTGGAAGTGATCTCACCCGTCGACGCATACAGCCCGGCAAGAAATCCGTGCTCCTCGGCCGTCGTCGCCGTGCCCGGGTTCTTCTCGGCGAATGACGAGAGGAGCGTAGTCTTTGCAAAGTCCGGGTCCGACTGGAGGGAGGGAAGCAGTCAGTCTCTCGTCTTGCCTTGAACTCATCGAAAAATGAGCACTCGCATCCGCCTTGATCTGCGCTAGAAGCAGCCCAATCGCTGACTTCAACGGCCTCCCTTCCTTTCCCATCTTCTCATTCACCAGCTCACCCGGTACGACAGCCGACGTGTCCCT
The DNA here is from genome assembly GCA_951802195.1 of Tausonia pullulans. Classification (NCBI taxonomy): domain Eukaryota; kingdom Fungi; phylum Basidiomycota; class Tremellomycetes; order Cystofilobasidiales; family Mrakiaceae; genus Tausonia; species Tausonia pullulans. Next base: position 593,544 of record OX637633.1, on the reverse strand, counting down.
TCCAATGTCACCCGCAAGCTTCCAGGCTGACTCCATCTCAGCCGTACCCTCCCCCCTGGCGCTCTCCTCCCCGCTCGCTGCAAGCGCATACCCCCACAGGCTCCGTGTGAAGGGGTCTCCCGTTGGGCACAACGCGAGCGCCTTCGCCAGGATCGTTGTTGCACGCACGCTCTCGCTCAGGCAGAGGTACGCGAATCCGACGAAGAGATGCGCGAGGTCTGGGATCTCCGGGAGAGACGTTGAGGGCGTCTGCTTCGGGATTGTTGTGTATGAGGCCTTGCTGTCCCGGCTCGTCTGGACGGGGAGCGTTTCGTGCTGCCCGGTGTGATGAGGAGAGGCGGCGGCTTGGGCTGCGGCCTCAACGTCCTTGTAAGCTTCGGAACCGCGGCCGTGCGACGAGTGGATGATGGACCGGATCGAGAGCGCGATCGGGTCATGCGAATTACGAGCTATGGCGAGTGCCAGGGCGGCTTCTGCGAGCGAGTAGGACCGCATCTCAAGGTGAATCTGGGAAAAAGTTATCAGGAAATGAACTTTTCGACATTCGAAACAGAAACGAACCATGGCGATGTAGTGTTGGACGGGGAGCGAGGGCGTGAGCTTGACAGCGAGTTGAAGGTCCTCGAGGGCGCCTAGACGCGATGGGGGGTTGAAGACTGGTCAGCGCTGGTCCAAGGTTGCGACGTATACACTTATTCACCCATGAGGTGCCGAAGCCGCCAGCGCAGAAGGGCTCGCCGGACAAGAATCCCGACGTCCTCTTCTCCCATTTGCCAGGCGAGAACCTCCGAGAGCCGGCGAAGCACATCGAGACTGTCGGTGAACGCCATCTCCTTGTCGTACGACTTGACTGCCTCGACGAGGTACCTGGGGCCGGATTTGCTCGTCAGCTCAAACAGACAGACGCATCCAGTGATTAGCGACTAACGAGGCTCTCCGCGCGAGAAACTCGTCTCTCCGCTCCGGGTATTGGGCAAAAATGGCCGATCGAAGCTGGATGACCTCCCCGCAAATGAGAAGCGGCACGCCCGGCTTTCTCGGGTGCTCCGGTCGCTCAGAGATGAGAGTCCATCGATCGTGGATGTAGCCATCCGAGGCAAGGACTGGGTCGATAAGCTCCGTCTTGGAGATCGGGTCCTTGGCTTGGAACCAGATTCCCTCCGGCGTTTGCTGCGAGCCGCCTTGCTTTTCTTTCGGCCAGGCCGGCGCCGCCCCGTTAGTAACGCTGAGCCCCTGAAGCGGCTGAACAAGGCTGAGGCCGCCGGGGCCAGGCGTTGAGAGTTGACTGGGGGAATAGGAAACATCGCTCTGGACGGATCGCACTGACGCGTTCGAAGGTGCGACGACGTTGGGGCTGGTTCCGAGCAAGCGATGCTCGGTCGCGGTCCGCTCCTCCTTCTCGCGCTGGGTGAGTCGGGCGGTCTCGAGGGCGTCGATAAGACTCTGGATGGCTTTAAGTAGGTGAAGGGGAGGAGAGGATGGGGGGGGGGGGGAGCAGGACGGGAAGGTGGGAGGAACGTTAGTTCATGAGCCCAGGGGGCCGCTCCAGCGAGCGGGCTTACTTTTCTCGGCTAGAGAAAGAAAGGAACGAGTGATTAGCATTCTTGCCTGAACCAGAGTAGGAAAAAAAATTGGTCGTACCTTCTCCACCGCCATAGGTGCTCCTCTGGCCGTTCTGAGGGCCAAGAGCGTTCTCTTCTTCTCGAAGCCGATTGATGGTAAGCCCGATAGTCTCGGAGCTGTCGTAGAAGACCCTTTGTCAATATTGGTCCTCCCTCCCTTCATGCAAAGCCCAGCACGCACTTGGCCTGTCCAACGATTCTCTGCAGATATCAAAGGTCAGAACCAGTTAGCAATGTAGACATGGAAAAAAATCTGCCCAGCAACTAATTCACCTTAATCATTCCCGGCAGGTCTGCCTCGAGCCCCTCAATCTGGCGCGAGATCTGCATCGACATTTGCCGCGTGTCCTGGACGGCCTCAAAAAGTGCAACGGCGAGCTTGGACGTAAAGGCCTTGGTCAAGCGGTCGTCGAGATCCTACAATGGGCGTGAGGGCGTCAGAGCAAGTTGAAAATGAGACTAAGGGAACCATGGGCTGACCTTGATGGCCTTTGCGACCCGGTCTGGCGGCCACGCACCCGAGGAGAGATTTCTGAACGTTGCATGTGCAGTCAGCGATGGGAACTAGGAGAGCAAGCCAAGACAAGATATAGCTGGAGTGGCGCACGGGTGGTTCTCTTCCATCCACTGTCCCGCCTTATCAAAGTCTCGGGCAATAGAGGCTGGCGCAAGACGAACGGTCAGTCACTTCGCCCAGGAGGTCTTGATCGCTCAAATCTCACCGAGTGCTCTGCTCTCTTGACCCGTTAGCTCTGCCAATAGGAATCGACCACGATTTAGTGAGGCTGTTACAGCTCCTTCTTGTACTGCGGAGGCGCCACTGACCAAGTTCGCGCGCGACGAGACGGCTGACGTGGCCGGAGAGGTTGGAGCAGCTATATGAAGCGTCACATCGTGAGCTTATCTGGCGAAGTATTATGTGAAAGAGAACCGCAGACGAACAAGACGTCCATAGTCTTGACGAGATATTCATCTCGGGAGGAGCGACGGAAGATATAGAGGAGACCTGTGAGACACGAGGTTGCTTTAGCTCATGCCCGCTATCATAGCTCGCAGATAAGAGAAATCTCACTCTTCGAAAAGCCTGATTATGCCAACACAAAGTCACGTCAGTCTCATGTTTTCTCTCTCAAAAGATGGGCACAGCACTCACCCAGCAGCCTCTCCGCACTTCCCATCGCCGTCCCCATGACCAGATCCCTCTGCGGTGGCCTCCCACCCCCAAAGTTACTGCCATGCCCCAGCGTCGTACCCAAGCTCCCACTCGTTGACACCGGGGCTGACAACGGCCCACTTCCGCCAATGACTAACGGTGGGGGTGACACTCGAGTGTTGTGGGTGTACGACGAGGGTCCGGCGAAGGCATTGTTCGCCTGCGGGAGAGGAGGGCTATGGCCTGAGACGTAACCCCCCGGCCCTAGTGGTCCTCCTACTGAGAGTTGCGACTGCTGGGAGAACCGCCGGCCATCCTGGTCGTATCGCGGTCCAGAGGTGCTCCCGCCATTCGGGTCCGGGGACCCTCCGACAGGTGGAGGAGCGCCGTAATATGCGCCTCCTCCTTGCTGCTGGCTCGGTCCAGCAAGCGCCCAAGAGCCTGAAGGACCAGCTGCAACACCAGGAGGGTGGCCTCCCGTGGCCCGTGGGTCCCTCGGCTCGAATGACGACAGCGGCCGCGGGAAGGCCGAAGGGTCCTGCACAGGAGGAGCAGACATGAGGGCTGGACCCGGTGGGACGCGCCCTGGCGGAACGACGCCGCCGTACGGTTGCTGCTGTTGAAGAGAAGGGTAGGTCTGTTGCTGTTGAAACGGCCTATTCGACATCCCAGGCGGAGATGCCACTCCGCGAGGAGGTAGCTGGCCCTGAGGCTGAAATTGGTAGTACCCGGCGGCAGCCTGTTGCTGTTGGCTCGCCGTCGACGACGTCGCTGATGTCGATGCCGACCCGGACGCGAAGGAAGCGATCGAGCTCGTAGAGGGCGAGAGAGGGACCCCACCACCAGCACGCTCCTTGTTGCGTCGGGCGCGGTTTGGGTCCTTCTTGGACGTCGACTGAGGGACGGACATGGCAGGCAGGAGAGGGCGCGGGAAGAGCGCGCGTGATGAAGGGGGGGGAGAGGCGAGAGAAGGCGAGGGAAGCCGGCGGCTCGCTAGCTCGCTCGTCGCGTGAGGGCTGGTGCTCCGGTGGTTGACAAGAAAGGACGTAGTTTTGGGTTCGAACTGTCTAGAGCGAGGGAAAGGTCGGAGGGAGGAAGAGGGTGAAATGGGGGAGGCGAGGCGGGAAGTCTGACGTGTATGCGCGATGACAGTCGGAAAGCGCCCACCCGCGAGGTTTGCAGAAGCGGCGGCGGTGTGGAAGTTCACAGCCGACATGCCAGGTCGTTAGGGTTATGTTTCATCTCTACAAGAAGGAAAGAAGTGGGGTGGCATCTTATCTCCGTCTATGAAGACCCAAGCAAACAAACAAAACCAAAAGGGAGAGTGAGATCACTCCACGCTCCGCCGGTACTTGATGAACGCCGTGAGGTTCTCAAACGCCTCGTCCGCCCTTGCCCTCAGCTCCGCGTTCTTTCGCTTGTCAACCGAGCGGGTCACCCCACGGGCCTTACCAACGGAGGTCTTCAGGGCAGCGAGGAAGCGGCCCTGCCGGAAGACGGGAACGTCCCAGGCACTCGTCTCGTCGGCGTAGACATCAAAGAGACCATTGAGGACCGCAACCATCGTCTCGGCCGTGAGGTCGGACGACGTAAGGACCGTGATGAGGAAGGTGCCGATCGTCTTGTTCGTCTCAATGTGCTCCGGACCGACATCGACGTCCCGCGCGGCGAGCGAGCTCAAGCAGCCGATAGCACGACCACGGATGCTTTCCCTCGTTGAGCCCTGGCAAGCGGCGATGAGCGCGCCAACCTCACCCCGCTCGAGGCGGAGGGCACCCCGGGTGAGCCCGGCAACGCCCATAAGGCCACCGAGGGCCATGTCGAGCAGCTCGAGGCGGACCTCCTGGCCCTTGACGGACAGCACCTCGGCTGAGGGCGCGACGGTGCCTGAGATGGAGAAGAGGCCATCCCAGATTGGCTGAAGCGAGCTCCGGGTGTGAGCAAAGAAGGCTACCCACTCGGCCGACTTGGACGTCGGCGAAGTGGCCGACGGGAGGAAGAAAGCGATCGAAATGAAAAGGTTGTTGAGCGCCTCGAGAGCCCGGAGGTGAATCGTCGAAAGAAGAGCCGTCGTCGGCGGGTGAGGCGAGGGCGAGGACGACGGAGGAGAGTTGGAAGTGAGCGGGAGGAATGAAAGCTGCGTCGGCGTCGCAAGCGCGAGGAGACGGCCGGGGAGATTGAGCGTCGAAAGAAGGTTGACGAGCGTCGACGGGAGAGGGAGGGCATCCCCAGAGGCAGCGGCAGCTTCCTCGGCGGGCTGGTCCCGACCAAGCGCGATGAGCTCCTCCTCGTCAATCTCCTCGGCATCCTCGTCCATCATGTCGTCGTCGCCATCCTCAGCCATGCCCTCTCCGTCGGCCATCTCCTCCTCGTCGTCGTCGTCCTTGGCGTCCGGGACCTTGGAGCAGATGTCTAGGAGGACCTCGAGCCCGATCTGGAGCGTCGTCAATCGGTTCTCCAGCTGATCGAGCCCACGCTCTGAAGTCGTCTTGTGGTCTGTCTTGGGATCCTTGAGCTGCGCAGCGATCGTCGCCGCGTCCGGGAGGTCCGAAGCCAGCCGAAGGGCCTCCTCCGAAACTTGCGGGAGGTTGACGTCGAGAAGCGAGTCGAGAAGGGGGATGATAAGCGTCTTCTCGAGGTCAAGCGCCGCGACGGGGAGAAGCGGCGGGAGAGGCATGATGTGGCGGATCGTTCCAGCGGCAAGGACGCGAAGGAGAAGGTCGCTCTTGTGCTCATCAACGGCATCTCCCTCGACACCGGCCATGTCGCCCTCAGCGGCCTTGCCCTTGCCCTTGGCAGTGGCCGACTCCTCATCCGTCTTGGCTCCCCAGCGGATGATATCGACGAGGGTGTTAATCCACGAGCCGTCGGTGCGGAGATGGCCGGCCGCGGGAGGGTTGTCATCGGTAAGCACGTAGAGACAGTGAGCTGAGGGGGGGGAGCAAGAGGCATTAGCTCAAATCGGGGCGGCGATACAGACAGATTCCTGTCTTTCGCTCACTCACCTGCGGCCGTGACAAGGCTGATGGGGAGAGCAGCGCGGGACGTGAGGAAGGAGAGGAGGAAGGGAGTGAGGTTGAGGTTGTTGATGGCAGTGAGAGCCTTTTCCGAGGTCTCGCTGCGAAAGACGGATGGTGGCGAGGTCAACGCGAGCTCCCAGGCCAGCAGCAGGGTGAGACGGGCACATACCTCAGGCACCAGAGGATAGTGATGACGTTCTCAGCAAGGTCGAAGACGAGCTTGCGCTTTGCAATCTCGGCCGTGTCCTTCTTGACGTCCACGGGCTCGGCAGCGAAGATGCGGTCGAGCGTGGCGGTGATCTGAAGCAGGGAAAGAGGTAGTAAGTTCAGTGAGAAGGCTTGTGCGCAAAACTTGGAGCAAGACAGGTCGCAGAGCGAGAGGAGCGAGAAGGAAGAGGGCAGACATACCTGGCCAATGAGGGCAGTAAGCGGGGATAGAACACCCTTGTTGTAGACCTCGGCACAGAGGTCGTAGCCGCCGTCGATGCAGAGGTTGCTGGAAAAGAGCAGGAGCTGTTGATCAGCGCGCGTGCCATTGACGACGACGCGCACGCCGAGAAAGCTTTGCCTCGACTCACCGGAGGGCACCAGCAGCCTCAACGATGACATCCTCAGTCGAGTCCGTAAGTCGGGTAATGAGGGCGCCAACAATGTTCTTGCCCTGGAAGAGTCGCCGAGTGGAAGGGTCGTTCTGGATCAGGTTGGACACGGCCGCGCACGCCCACACGCGGTCGGCGGCATCGGGGGCAGCGAGCTAGTGGGCAGGGAGTAGTTGTTCAGCCAGATGGCGTCTCCCTCCATAGGCCCGCAACTAATCTGAGGGCCTACCTTGTCGATGATCGGAAGAAGGGCCTGCTCCTTGGCGGGGTGGGCCTTGGCCGAGTCGGCTCCCTGGCCGAGGTGGGCGTCAGGCACTCGGACAGGGTTGTGGCGGCCTGCGCGGCGATCCTGCTTGCGCTTAGTCTGCTGAGACTTGCCCATGCTGGGTGAGGGGGAGAAAGGGGGGAGGGGGAGGTGAGGGAGGTTGGCTGGTGGTCGAGGAGAGAAGAGGTCCAAGTGAACCTGGTCGAGATTTGGAGCGACCCCGCCGCCACGAGCACCCCCCACAGCGCGCCAGGCATGAGTCTCTCGCTCTCGACCGAACACGACGGATCTCGTCCTCAACCGCCACCCTTCATCTCGCTTTTTCGATCCCTCGACTCTGCCAGCCAGCCATGCTGAGCGCCTCGCTCCGCGCAGCTGCCCCTTCTCGCCCGAGGCCACAGACGACAGTCCTTCGCTCGTTCGTTTCCTCCTCCACCTCCGTCCTCCCTCGCTCCTCGCCCGTTTCTCCCTCGCTTTCTCCCTCGGCATCGCGGTCGCCGTTGCCATCATCATCCTCCCTCCCCCGGTCTCTTGGTCTCTCGGCTCTCTCCCTCCGCCGGCGCCCCTCGCTCTCCCTTCGCTCGTCGTCGTCGATCGCCGCCTCGCTCTCCTCCTCTGCGCGTCCATTCGCGTCTGGCGCCTTCGCCTCTTACTCCACCCAACCACCCGCCAACTCCTCCACCCCACCCAAAGATAGGGCGCGCGGTCGCCCCGACATCAACCGTCCTTCCGCGTCCGCGATGGCCTCCCAGCCGGACCCTGAGGTCCTCCTCGGGCGAGTCCGCGAGCTCGGTCGGGCTCTCCACGGGCTCGACGAGATCCCCCCCAACCTCTTCGTCCAGTACATCGACCCCCATACCACCGCCGGTGACGACGACGGCAAGAAGAAGAAACTCTCCCCCGCGGTCCTCACGCTCGAGCAGACAATGCGCCTCCCCGAGTTGAAGCCGTGGTTCAGCCAAGGGAAGACGGTCCCTCGCTTGCTCAAGATCGGGAACAACGACCCCACCCACGCATCGCCGTTTGGGATCGTCGAGTTCCTCAGCATGGAGGAGATCGTCACGGAGGAGAAGGAACGGGCTCGTCTCGAGCGAGCGAAGAAGAAGGCGACGGTTCATGGACCCTCGGCGATAGGTCATCGATCAGGGTTGAGGAACAACGCCGCGCCGAAGGAGCTCGAGATGATTTGGCAGATGGCTCCTGGGGATGTCAAGCATCGGACGGCGCAAATCGAGGGGTTCCTGAGGGACTCGTGGAGGGTCAAGGTCGTGTTTAGGCCGAAGCGGAAGGGAGCGAAGAAGGCAAGGATCGTTGATGCGCAGGAGAAGCAGCAGATCGTCGATGACTTCGTCGCCTCGATCGAGGAGATTGCTCAGCGGTACCAGGATGATAGGATGGATGAGGGCAACCAATGGCACGCTGTGTGAGTCTCGTTTTCGTCCTCCCCGCCAATGTACGAAATAGCCACTTATGTCACCTTCTCTTGCGCACAGCTTCCTTGAGCCGACCAAATGGCTCAAGAACGAAAACGTCAAGGCTGAGAAGCTCAAGCAGCAGCAGAAGGAGGAGGCCCTCCAGGCGGTGTTCCGGAGGAAGGAGGAGAACAAGCAGCGGGCGGCCGAAGCGGCGAAGAAGCACGAGGAGAGCATCTGGAAGCCCCCCCCTGAATGGCTATGATTCTTTCTCTGTAGCGAGACTTGGATGTCTGTATCGTGAACAAGCATTAAGATCGTCAACAGGCCGGCAAAGTACATTTGAGGGCTCGAGGCCTCTGCCTCAGCGAGATCGTCGTCCCTCCTTCTGCCCCTACTCCTCTCTCCGCTTCATATGAAAGCTTCCTTCGTAGCCGCAGTAATTTTCCTGCATCAGAGAAAGGAGAGAGTCAGCTTGGGCGCGCACAGCAAAAGAGTCAGAAAGGCGCACCGGAGTGAAGGTGTCGCGCCAACGACCAACAATGGCCCCTCCCGCAACGACGTAGCCCCGATACAGCCACTTGCCTCGGCTGTCGGGATCTAGTAAGGCGTTGTCGATACGCAGTCAGTGATCTCCTGTTGCCGGCAACGGACCTAGCCCTCCGGCATCCCATTACTCACAGTACTCCTTCGTCAAGATCGCCAGCCCATCCCAGACCCTCACCCTCCCAGAGATGTAAAACTTTCCCCAAGCCGAGTGCCCCGTCCCCGTCACAATGATCTCCAACCGCTCCGTTTCCCCCTTCTCCCTCAGGTTCCGCTCCTCTTCTGCCGAGACGAGAGTGTACCCAGGGACTCCCGTGAGGATTTCGGCGTCGTCCGTCCGGGTGGGGACTGTCCAGCCCGCTGGGAAGCCGGCGTTGAGTGGGGAGCCGGTGGTCGAGGCAGTCGGGTCGTAGTCCGGGGAGGCTGGCGAGGGGATCGACGCTGGTCGACGGACGAGGGTCTCCTTGAGGCGCCAAACTTGAGGCTGTGAAAAAGAGATGAGGTCAGTACAGGAAAAGCAGCCTTCTCGGTCACCACCAAGGGCTGGTACCTGAAAAGAATAGGGTCCCTCGTAGATCGCGCGAGACTGGCCGGAGAGCATGTCTCTGATTGTATGAGGCTGCACATTAGCTGTCGAACAAGCGAGTACATGTGGGACCACAACACGACCCACCGATACGAGTCAAAGTCCATGAAGGCAAACGAGCCGCCCCAAGTACCTTCGAACATGCCTCTTGTAGCCCAGACACCAAGACCGGCCGAGCCCACCTTCTCGCTCACTCCCCGGAGAACAGGCTCGATGCATAGCGTCATTCGGCGCCACTCATCGTCAAAATCCTCGCTCTTCTTCGTGCCATTGGGTGCCGCAACCCCAAACGAAGAGGTCGGCACTCCGACCCTCCTCGGCGACGGGCCGGCGGACCTCCCTGAGGAGGCTGTCGTAGGTGGCTCTGCCGGATGTCGAGCAACAGGGCCTCCTCCTTCTGTACCGGAGAGAGCCGGATCCGTCTCAACGCGGGAGAAGAAGGAGAGTAGCGCAGCGTGCGCGGCGAGGGGCGATAGGAGCCGCACGGTCTGCTGGCCGAGGCAAGGGACGGCGACAGCGCGCGAGCGTGGTGTGAGATCAGCGAGGAAAGGGGAAAGCTGAGGTTCCGTGGGCACAGTGCGATCCTGAGCGAGGTAGGAACCCGGAAGGGGGAGCTCGAGATGTGTCCAAGGGACGAAGTAGCAGTCGAACTGGAGCATGCAATCGATAAAGAGCGCAGGTCAGAGGCGTTCAAAGAGATGAGACCGCAGCCGTGTGAACCCACCCGCTGAGCAGCAAAGACATAGAGCCGAAGCATCTGTAGGGCGGAGGCACGCTCGTTGCTTGACTCCTTGCAGTAGTCGGTCACGCCCGACGTGTACCAGTCAATCCAGAGCGCGAGCGCACGGTCCGTCGTTTCGGACGGCAGCTCCTGAGAGAGACGCTCGAACGTGCCGTGGGTCGAGAGAATGGGTGGAGAGAGTCGCTCCTTCCGGAAGCGCTGAAGGTAGGTCGGGAGATCGGCGTAGTTTATGAGCTGGTCGAGGTTGCGACCGTCTGAGAGAACAGGACGTGTGACGATCGAATTAGCTCCGGGGACTCGCATGTATATGCTAAGTGACAGTAGATCCAGCCACGCACCGTTCTCGATGCACATGAGGTATAGGACCCAGAGGTCGGGCTCCGCCGTCTGGACGCGCTCGAGGCGACGAACGCGACCGAGGGTCTCCCACCGGCGGACGAGCTCTTCGCTCAGGTGCTGAGCCGTCCGCTCCTCTGACGGAAACCGGCGGACGAGAGCGGCAGAGTCGAACTGCTGGCGGAAGATGCGGGCATAGAGGTGTGGGGAGGATGTCCGGCTTATGGCGTTGTTGAGGCTCTTGCATGTGAGTACTAGAATGGAGAACGAGTGGGGTCGAGGTCTCGTCTTGGTCAGCATGCCAACCTCTCCCCTACGCAAAGAGAGTAGGCCAGAGCTCGCAGGGACTGACGGAGAGGAATCAGAGCCGAGGGAGGGCCGAACGGGTCGGACGTGGCAGCATAGAAGGCGATGAGCTCTGGAGATGGCGGGCCAGTGAGGAAGCGGGGAGTGGGCGGAGGAGCGCGCGTCGATGAGGGAATACCCGGAAGAGTAGCATCAGCAGTCGTTCGTCTCCTCCTCCCACTATGCTCGGCCATCCTGGACGCACCCTGAATATCGACCGGGACTATGGAAAGGCCTGGGAGGCGCGCCGAGGGATCCTGCATGGCGAACGGGTCCGTCGTAAGTCGGGGTGGTTGGGGTCCAGAACGGGAGAGGAATGAGGCGGGCAGTAAGCGGCAACGGAAGGAGCCGAGGTCCGAGAAGGCCCCGACGCTCGGAAGACTTCCCTGTCTCGCCACTCTGCCCATGTTCACCGCATGGTCACTGGCTCCCCTGCTTAGTGGGCTCGCATCGCACTGCTGAGGAGCAATGAAGAGAAGGTATCGACTTCATGGCGCTTAACCAAGCCAAGACAAGAAGCAAAGGCGAGAAACCCGCTGACAAGAATTCTTCAGCGTAAAACCATCCGCCACCCTGGGGAGAGCAGCGCGGTCTATACCATTCCACCCCGAAAAATGTTCATCTGCACATAAACTATCCCTCAATGGGCATAGGTTTGCGGAGGGTATGATGTGGCATCCGACACCGATAGTCGTCCTCCCTCTCGGTCTCGTCCGTCGCTCGCGCAGCTTATTCTCGACGCGCGAATTCGAGCAACGCTCCTTGTAGGGGCCAGCGCCAACCACCACCATGGACGACCTCCGCGAAGACAAGGCCCGTCGCGAGCAGCGCGAGGACGAGGAACTCGACGACACTGCCTTGCCAGAGAGGCTTCTTCCGCACGAGATGCTTGCCTCGCTCGAAGGGATCAACGTCCTCGGTGAGACTCCTCCATGTCTCTGCGCGCATTCAAGCGCTCGTCCCAGTCTCGCCCGGTCCTACCTCGCAGTGCTGCCTTGTTCTGAATCTTGTGTCGCTCACGATGATAAACTTCTCCGTGTCTCGTTCGCATCGCTCACCCTGCCTCAACCTCCTCGTCCTTGTCGCACTGCAGCCCCGCTCGTCCGTTGCTCCAAGCTTCCCTTCCGGCACCTCGTATCTCGTTATAACACGCATATCACCCATACACCTATGACGCTTGCCGCTGAGTTTTCCCGCAATGCTACTGCGTGAGTGAGCCTCTCTCCTCATGGACTCGCTGCCTGCTTCGGGGAACTCAAGGTCACACGCGACGCGCACTGACCTTACACCTCCTCGTCTTTCCAGCCGTGAGGCCGACTTCTCGACGAGTTCTGAGGAGCGTGGAGTCTTCTGGCTTGAGGAAAAGAAGGGCAGTTCCCGCAAGCGACGCAAGATTCGCGGTAGCCTCATCGCCCAGGTCCGTTGTCTGTGCCTGTCTCGATGGACGGCTTCCGCCGTGACCTAGCGCTGTTGCTGAGCAAGCTTCTCCGGTACGACGTGACTAGTTCGCCGCTAGCGAGGCAAAGTCTTTTGCCGATGCTTGCGAGCTCATTTGTGCGTTATACCAAGGAAGGCGAAACTGCTTGAGCTCTGGGTTGACGCGCGCGGCTTGTCTCTTGCTGTCCGCTAGACCCCTTCGTCGATGGTATCGACCTCAACGCCGGCTGTCCGCAGAAGTCGGTCCATCGGCTAAGGCCTCTTTACTCATCACGCTAATTTTTCCTCCTCAGGTGGGCATACCAGGAGAAGATTGGCTCGTACCTCCTACGCCAGCCGGAAACAGTGCGGGACCTCATCCGATCGGCCAAGGATCGGCTCGGATGGGATTATCCCGTGTCTCTCAAAATTCGGTGAGTCTCAGTGGTCTCGTTTTGATGTCTGCGTGTCTGATGGGGCGTGTGCAATGCACAGCGTGGATGATGATCCGAAGCAGACGGAGGCTCTCGTCAACACCGGTCAGTTCCGCTTGCTGTCCATCAGCCACTCGCCACTTCGTTGACTAATTTCGCTTTCTCCTTCAGCCATCCAGTCCGGTATCTCTCACTTGACAATTCACGGTCGAACACGCCTTCAGGTTTGCGCTCCGGTTGCTCTTCCTCTCTCGAGCCTCATCTCACGTCTCGGTCTTTCGCAGCCTTCCACGCATCCGGTAAACCTCGACGCCATCGCGTTTGCGACATCGCTCGTCGGAGGTCGCGTCCCCTGCGTCGCAAACGGCGACGTTTGGACGCCAGAAGACGTCGAACTGACCCGGCAGAAGACCGGTTGCAGTGGAGTCATGGCCGCTCGGTAAGAGTTGCCCTTCCTCTTCTCCACATCTGCGGGTAAAACCTGACACAATAACCGACCAATTCCCAATTTCGCTCGTCCAGTGGTCTCCTCGCCAACCCAGCACTCTTCGCTGGCTACTCACTTACGCCAGTCTCCGCCGTTCACACCTTTATCAACGTCTCCCACGGCTACGGCTTCCCCTATGCGCTCTTCCAGCGGCATCTCGCCATGATGCTCGAGACGAGGCTCTCGCGGCCGGAGCGCATCTGGTTCAACTCTCTCGGAAGCTCAGCTGGATGCCTCGACTGGCTCGAGGACCGCGGATGGGGAGGTTGGGATAATCCTCTTGGGCCTGGTGGCGCCGGGGAGGAGGTGGAGGTAGTGAAGGGTTGGGATGGAAAATGAGCTTATCCCTCAGTCATAGAGTCTCAACAAATGAATAAAATAAACCATTCACTAAAGATTGGAGAAAATTACGGCGACTACGAGTAATACTTCACCGGGATACCCGCGATGGTGTCCACGAACTCGGCCTGACTCTTCCCCTCGACCTCAATGTTCCGGTCCTCGATCAGACGCTGATACCGCTCCTGGGCCTCCTTAGAGAAGTTGAACCTTTGCTTGGCCTTAACCCATTCTGCAGAGAGGCAAGGGAGTCTTCGTCAGTCCAGTGAGTCGGCGACGGAGAGATTTTTATTATAAAACAGGGCTTGGACGCACGCTCGATGGTGACAGGCTCCTTCTTGCCGCCGGCGGCCTCCTCGTCCTTCTTCAGCTGCGCGTAGACCCCTTCAGCCTCGAGGACGGGCGATCCCTCGACGACCTCAACCTTGACTCCGTTGTTGGGGCGAACTAGGGCCATGGACGAGGTGGAAAGTAAGCAAAGAAGAGGGCGGATATTTCGATGCAGGTCCCAACTCACCGAAAGTAAGAACCCCGATCCGATCGTACTGGGCCTGGTCCTTCGGAGGGACATGCACACGGTGCACGGACGACTTGAGATATCCGCCAGAGAGAATCTGGAGGGTGTCGGCGATGTTGACAGTAATGGACTCCTTGTAGGGCTTGACCCAATGCCAGGTTTGATCAGTCGAGTTGAGGACCTGAAGGGCGGCGACCGGCTGCCTGAAGAGGAGGGTGACGGAACCGAGATCGGTCTGGAAGACAGGGGGGATGAATAGCTCAGCAAAGAAGAACGACATCGCATGAGATGGTACTCACGTGTCCTCCGCCGTAGAGAGAGCGAGCCTTCTCGTTCTCCTCCTCGGAGCGAGCTCCGTATTTCATCCAGCGAAGGTGGTCCTCACTCTTCTGCTCGTAGACGTGCTGCTTGGCAAAATATTGTTCGTCTGGGAGCTCGAGGACGAGTGCAAAGAGGACAAGAAGGGGGAGAACGACGTTGCTATGAACTTCTCGGCCGAACTTTTCGATGACTTCAATGTTGTCCCGGATGGGCTGCGACTGGTACTTCTCCTGTTGGTCGGCGAAGTCCTTGGTGAACTTGGGAACGTTCCAGACCTCGACGTTGTTCCGCCGCTGGACTCCCTGCTGCTTGAAGTAGTCAAGCTCCGGTCCGGTGTAGCCTAGAGGAAGTTGTCAGCGGTTGTCTATGTCTTCCATGCATAATCTCACGCACCATTGTAGCCACCGTTGGCAAAGTCAGCTGCGTGTTTGGCCTTGATCTCGAGCGGCTGGTCGAATATCTCCTTGCCGATGGCAAATTGGCGGTCGACGTCCTCCTGCGGGATCCCGTAGCCCGTGACGTAAAAGAAGCTGCGTAAGGTGATCAGCCTCCCCTCCTTAGCCATATTTGTACTCTATCGACTCACCCGACGGTGTGGACGGCGTGTTTGAGCTGCTTGGCGAGCTTCTCCTTGCCTCCGGGCTCGTCGAAAGTCGTCAGGTCGAGGGTGATGAGATCGGCCCAGGGGACTGGGCGCGGATTAAGTAAGCGATGTATCGACATCAATTTGGCCTTTGGCAAGGAGTGGAGAGCAAGCCGACTCACGATCCTCAGTAGTCTCAGGGAGAGTCGAGTAAGGGTGCTCCTTGGTGCCGTAGATCTGGGGGGGCTTGACCCACGAGGATGTTGCGGGCTGCTTGTTAATGCCCTGGGCTGTACGACGATAGCAGGCAGAGCGTCAAAGAGGGATCAGGGAGGTTCATACAGCCGGACACGCACGCTGCTCAGGGTGGGACTCGGAAAGAGCGACAGGAGACATGTTGTGGTGAGGGGACGAAAGTGGAGGTGGGGGATGTGAGAAACCTGGCGCACACGCGTCGTCTACCTTTTGACTAGTCTGCAAGAGAGGGGATTGGTTTCGGCTGATTCCGAGCGGGAGCGATGGCGATGGCGATGGATGAACCGCCCAGCTTCGACTAGAGTGCCAGTCCACCCAAGGTGGCGGCGGCTGAAGCTGGGAGCACGTTACACAGATAAGAATGGCGACATGATGAAGCTGATCAAGCACAAGGAGGTGGGGAGTCACTAGCACAAAGCTTGCAGCCGAGAGTTTGGATTGGCTCGGAGCCGGAGGAGGCCGCGGATGATGCCTTTGAGCGCAAGCACCCTGCTTGCCACCGTCATCGATGTCAGCACTATCCAGTTGTCGGATCGAGTCCTCGCTCATCTCTGTTTCGCTCTGTACGAAGATGTCAGATGACCTTGCCAAGACGACAGATTGAGTCTATATTTGGGCTCGGTAAATATGTTCAATGAGGCCTCGGAATGATGACTGCGCGCGCTCTTTTGTTCAAGCTCATCGTTCAGCCAATTAAGCGCTAATGAAGAAGCTGGGAGTCAGTGGGGGTAAACTAAGAAGGCGTCGGTAAAATGAAAAACACCGCTGGCAAACAAGATGATCCGAATTCTTCATCCGACCACCACACGTCCAGCAAAAACATGGCTTCCGCTCTTCGCCGAGTCAAGAACTCTTTCTTTACTCCTCCCGATCTGGAGCACGACGCTCGAATCGCTGCCCTAAAGGCAGAGCTGTACAATGTCGTTCAGGATGTGCCCGTTCGCACATGGCGTTCTACGATCTGGGACTCGCTGGAGTGAGTCTTCTCTGCACACGAAGCGCCCTTTCTGTGGACTGATAACTTTTGATGTGACCTCTCCTCTAGCAAACATGTCTACGAGAGGCGGTTCCTACTCAAGCTCGACCTCATCATGTTGTCCCTCGCTTCGCTGGGCTACATCATCAAGCAGATCGACGAAACAAACGTGAACAACGCCTTCGTGAGTGGGATGAAAGAAGGTGAGTTTTCTCTAACTCGACCAAGTCAAGAGTGAAATTATTTTTCCCACCATATAAGCTGATGCGGTCCGAACTTACGCTAGACTTGGGCATGGTTGGCGATCAATTGTCCAATGCGAAAGCTCTTTATACTGCTGGTTATGTCGTGCGTTCCCGCGATCTCTATACTTGTTGTCCTTGGTCGGTCTGATCATATCTCGCTGGCAGATTGGGCAGGTGCCATCGAACCTCCTTCTTACGCGCATCAACCCCAGCCGATGGATTCCCTCAGCGGAGCTGGCGTGGTCTATCTTGACCCTCGCCAGTCAGTATCTTCTCCAATCATCTAGATCAGGAGAGATTTTCCTTACTCTGCAATTTTTCTACCAGTGTATGCGGTGAAAAACTACAGAGCGATCTACGGCATTCGGTTCTTGACTGGACTCTTCGAATCAAGTGGGTTCAGTTATTCCATTCAGCGTCTTCCATTCCTGAGCTGAGACAAGTATGCCTCTGCTTAGCCTTCTACCCTGGCCTGATCTTGGTCATGGCATCTCACTACCGGGCTGATGAGCTTGCCAAGCGGACTGTTGTGGGTGACGATTCAATCAGCGCGCTTCCACCAGCCAGCGACGCACATTGACGATACCCTCCCTCCTAGATTTTCCACACTGCTGGGGCGGCGGGACGGCTATTCAGTGGAGTACTTCAGGCAGCCACCTACACAAATCTTGACGGGGTTAACGGTCTTGCGGGCTGGAGGGTTGGTCCTCCACCGAGCATAGTGTGCTTAGGATGCTAATTCTGTCTGTCATTAACACAGTGGCTGTTCATTACGAACGCCATCATCTGTTAGTATCACCTTACCTATAATTCCTTCTTAGAATTGACTGACACTAGTTTCGTCTGTTTATTTAGCGTTGCCCATCGCGCTCGCCGGCTTCGTTTTCTACCCCCCCATGCCCCACAACATGCGCCAATCCTGGATCTGGAGTGAGCGCGACATTGCCATCAGCCAGCTTCGCATGGAGTAAATACATCAGTTGATTCCCCTCTTATTCCCCGGCCTCATCGCTGACCACTCATTGTTTGTCAGGCGCACTGGGCGTGCGAAGAGTCAACCCTGGACGAAGGCCAAGGTCAAGCGCATTCTCACCGGGTGGCGCTTCTGGATTCTTCCTTATCGTAAGTGCTTCCCTAAGATCTCCGGATCAATCGCCGACATTTATTGATTGCAAAGTTCTGAACAGTCTATGTCTTCTGGAATAACTCGACTGGCATGGCGGACAGTGAGCATCTTGTCTTGAGCTGGAGACGCAATTCCATCCGCTGATGTCCTCCTTTAGTCTTTGCCTATTGGCTCAAGGGCTGGAACCTTCCGGGAAAGCCTGTCGTGTTCACAGTCCCGCAGATCAACCACTATCCTCTCCCGGGGAGTGAGTGCAGCTGCAGTTCTTCCAATTTTATTTCTCCACACCTGACGGCAGCTCTCCTTCAGTTGCCCTTGGGATCGTTGTTGCGCTCGTGATGGCCTGGCTCAGCGATGGCTGGCTCAAAGGCCGTCGCTGGCCTTTGCCTGTCCTCAACTCGACGTTTGTGATCGGAGTGGCCATTGCACTGCTCGTCGTGGGTATTATTTTTACCGCAGAGGCAGTCCAGGTGCTACGACATCATATACTGATATCAGGTCTCTCTCACTAGGTCCCGCTGTATGACCCACAGTATAAGGTCACCCACTACGTCCTCTACTCTCTCACTCCGGTGCTCACCGGCCAATCGGGCCTTCATCTCACCTGGATTAACGAGCTATGCTCTGGCGATCTCGAGGTGAGAGCGATGAAACTCTCGACGTGTGTCTTGTCTGCTGTCGGCGCTGATCCGCGCGTCAACCACCTTCAGGAGCGTGCACTCGTCGTCGGAGCCGCCAACGATTTCGCCTATCTCCATCAGGTGAGCGTCCAAAGTGATGACGCAGGAATGGCTCACAACTGATCGCTTCCTCCTTGAAGATCTGGGAGAACCTCTCCGTCTGGCGCACGTCTTACATGCCAGCCGCCCGACCTGGCATCATTTTCACTATCTGCGTACTCTCGGCGCAGAGTAAGGCCTGGCTTGATCTCTCACTGTCTTCTCGGAACTCTAACGTTTATCTGTCTCTCATTCGACAGTCATCTGGACCGGAGTCATCCTTCTCTTTATTCGAGTGCGTTGTCCTAGTCCAGCTCAACTGCCGATACAGACACACTAATGCTCCCTCCCATCTGATTGAACTCCAGTGGGAGAAAAACAAAAAAGCGCCCTCGTTTGATTCCGAGTCCGTCGACGACAGTAGCAGCGGCGAGGACAACGTCGTCGAGGTCAAGCTTGGTGACGAAGCCATTATCCCGCCGACACTAATGTCTGAGAAGAAGCATTTCTTCCGTGAGTTTGGCAATTAGAGAGGAGAAGAATTATATTACTCCAGTTTATTTATATACGCCTGTTCATCATCAAGAAGTCGAGCTATGAAAGACCGACACTGCACTCCTGCCTAAGAGCGAGTTTGCCCATTCTCAATTGCTTGCAGCTGCGCTGCCGCTACCCGTTTCTTCGATTCCTCCGGCTCGTCTGCTACACCGGTGACGTCCAGATCAATTTTAGCAGGCAGCTCGACCGCGTCGGCGTCCTCTTCGTCGTCAACGGTGAAGATGTCTGCGACGGCCGAGGGGGCTTCCCGGCCAGAGGTGGGGGGGGCGGGCGCTGGCGCTTGGGCGGCGGCAACTGCTGCTGGTGCCGAGACGACGTTACTCGATAACGAGATTGTCTGCGATCCGTTGTGAGCAATCGTCAGCCCAGTCTGGAGAGAAGAGAATGGGGCGAAGGAGAGAGAGATGGACCTGTCCTGAAGCGCGCGGCGTGATTGTTCCTTCGTCCTCGCTATCCCTCCCAGCACCGTCCGAATCATCATCCGAGGCCTCGTCGTCGACTCTGAGCCGACCGTCTCGCCCAAACTCTTCTTCGTCGCCAATGAGACGGATCCTGCCTGGACCTCGGAGAGTCCGGTTCTTCAGCCTGAAGAGAGACAGGCGTGGTGTCAGATTTCCGATGCGGCCATCTCAAGAGTAAGATGGCTCGACTCACCGATACCCGACCGCGCCTCGCATAGAATCGGCCCTACGCCAAATGAGAAAGATGAGGCAGGCGGAAATGATGGCTAGGAGTGGGACGATGAGAGGGTAGTCTGTCGGGGATGGCGGGCTGCCTGTACGAGGGACTGCCGGGGGAGGATTACGGCGATCAGCATGACGAATGTCGTCGTTAGTGGAGATGTTGAAATACGTACTCTCGTCGTTTGGAGGGATGGAGTCGAGTTGGTCGACGATGAAGGGCGGCATGGTTGGGGATGGACGAGAAAAGTAGACAAGTGGTTGCTTCGGGCGACACGCGTCGGCTTCAGAAGATGGCGCAAGAGAGCAAGGTTCACCAAATGATCTCCGAGTGTCTGTGAGCCAATCGAGTATAGGGGCGAATGAGTGTCCAGTCCGAGGTACACTGCGACAAACCACCCGTTTCGGACGTAAGCGAGAGCCGAGGGGGACCAACGACTTGACGAACAAGCGAAGTGGAGCTGGGCTAAAACAAACCCGTCGACGCGTGGGCCTTTGTGAAAAGGTTCTAGTGAGGGCTCGTCCGTGAGGGAACGCTTAGGTGATCTCTGATCGACAAGGTGATGATGGTTCGAGGTCAGACAGAGGGGCGTCGCGATCCGCACGATCCTTGAGGCGAGCTGGGACGAGCGCGCGTGTTCGGGGCAACCGTCTTGGCGGGACGCGACCGACCGACAACCACCACGAAATCGCAATCAGGCGAGCGAGTATCGAGCCATGCATCGCCGCACCAACTCCCTCGTGACAACCTCATCAGCCCGCCCGTCCTCGCCGCGCTTCGCGGCCCAGGCATCGGCTAACGACGCAATGCCTCCGCCGCCGCCGCCGCCAACGCTCGCCCGCGCCCACCCGGCACCGGCACCCGTCGTGACGCGTGCCCCAAATGATGGACTACTTTCGCCTGTGTCTGCTACCTCGATCACGGGAAAGGGGAGCCCAAGGCCGCTCCGCCGGCAGATGAGCGACAACGACCTCGGAGCACTCGGTCTGGGCATTGGCTCGGCCTCACTGAGAGAAAACGTCGTTAAGTACTCCGTCAGGACGTGAGTGAGATCCGGTGGCCTGTGATTCTCTCTTTTGCTAGCTGAGTTCCCTCTTGACTGAACTGCTTTGACGCACGGCGCGCTCGGGGTCCCTCAGGAGCGACGCGATTGAACGGCCACGCGTCGAGGTCTGGTCCGAGGACGGCGGCTTCAAGGTCTGGGAGAAGGTCAGCTTGCACTTCACCATAGAGCTCTCTCTCAAAGGAACAATGCTGATATATACGGCTTGCTGTCTGCAGGAACGCGAGCTGCTTCCTCATGTCATAGAGTCGACGTTGACGGTGAGTCCTTCCTTGGCACGCTGTACCACTTGCACATCCTCGGCCATCCCGCGCTTTTCTTTCCTTCTCTCTCTCTTGGCCCCCTCTTCCTTGGTTTATACCATGGATCTGAGGACGTTCTATATACCCCGATGCCTGCTCAGGACGCGTCTGCGTTCCTAGGGGCAACCTTGTCCGCTCGGACCGTGGCTTGGGGTCGGATCAGGCACACACGAACTCTCCGCCTCTCTTGCATCTGTCTCGAGCCTCTTGCCCCTCGTGCGGCTTTCGAAGTCATGCCATGCGAGACCGTCTTTCGAGAAGCGGACTTGGTATGATCCCAAAGCTGTGTCCTCGCGTGGCGCCTAACCGAATGTGATCGGATGGATGCGTCGCCGTCGGAGTTGGGTGGCGGACTGCCAGCCAGCGCACACGCCTGCGGACCACTCGGCTGTTTCCTGCGAATGATCCTGACGTTTTCCCTTGGGCATCCTTCCAGGACGTGACCCACCCCCAGATCTCTTACACCCTCACCCGCCCATTGACGCACTTCGCCCTCTCCATCGCCTCTCCGCTCTTCCCGCGCGCATCGTCGATCCCCCTCCGGATAGAGCCTCTCCCCTCTGCCGACGGCGGCGGCGTCGAGATCGAAGTCATGATCGCCTGCCGACTCACCCCCGCGAAACAAGTGACAAGCCCTCACGCCTCCTCCTCTTCCTCCCCCTCTGCTGCGACGTATCCCCCCTCCTCGCACTTTTCCACCCAGTCGACCACCGCATCTTCCATCGCATCTTCCATCGCATCTTCCTCCTCCACCATCCTTACCACCGCCGAAACCCGCGTCCTCCAATTCACCATCCTCCCCGCCCACCACCCGCTTTTCCACCTGCCCGCAGGGGCGCACAACCACCACCTCTCCTCCGCCGGCCGTCGTGACGCCGGCGGTGAGACGGAGCGGGTTCCGCTGAGCCCGGGCCCAAGAAGCCGCGATGCTTTCCGAAAGGATGGCGGACCGGCGGACAGCTTACCAGGCTTGGGCTTGGGAGGCGGACCGTTGGCTGGGTGGAGTGGGAGCCTCTCGAGGACGTTCGGGGGAGTGTCGAGGACGCTGCTGAGCTGGGCGGGGCAGAAGGGGTCGGGCGAGCCGGCAAGACCCAGCTTGGGCGGCAAGGTGAGTGTTTTCTACAGCTCGTCCCGTGCTCCCCCTCTTTCGCCTGACACACGAGATGGCGCCTTCCCACCCAAGTCCTTCCACATCCTTCCACCACCAGACCTCTTCCCCGCCCTTCCACCCCCCTCGACGTCCCCTCGTCCCCTCCTCACCTTCCGAGACGAGACACCGTGGTTCTGGTCCTCCGGAACAACCCAGGGCACGCTCCTCGTCGACGAGGAGGTCGTCCGCGTGCTGGGCGTCGAGAAGGGCTTTTGGATTGCGCTGGCGCTGGCAGGATTGGAGGTTGAGGAGGAGCGAGAGGTAGGTCCCCTTCCCCTCCGGCGTTTGGACAGGCGAGAATGCGGTGCTTACAGCTGATGATGACTCTCTTCCAGGGATACCTTGCGGCTCAGGACGGCTGATGCAGGATCTTCTCTGCTTGGAGAGGCGGGGGCGCAGGGGGCGCTTAGTGGGGGGGGGGGGATCGATCGACAGCAAGGTATTTCGTCCTCTTTTTTGTTTTGTGTACGATGACGTCCTTCGAGCAGATGTCAAGTAGAAGTCATCATAAAATCAAGGCCGAGAACGGTTCAATTCTGAAAATCAATGGGAGTGGAGGAGCCATTACGAACGAGAGGAGGAGGCGAAGGAGGGGAAATTTGAGTCTAACCGCTTTATTCTTTTCGGTCCATACGCCTAAACCAAAGGTTGGATTCCAATAGAAGGAGAAAGAAAGGTGTTCCAGTAAGAGAGCGCCTCACTTGGTGTCCTGGGGAACGGGGACAGGCTCGACATTCCAAATCTCCTCAGCGTACCTGGGCGGCGAAGAAGGTCAGCTCATCCGAAACGGATGGACGTCACAGCAGGGACCAGACTCACTGCTGAACGGCCCGGTCCGAGTTGAACTTGCCCATGCGGGCAACGGTGGTGATCGACTTCCGAGCCCAACCTTCCTTGTCCTTGAACGCCTCGTCGACGGCAGCCTGCGACTCAATGTACGACGCAAAGTCGTTGGCGACGATGTAATGGTCGCCGTTGTCGGCGATTGAGTCGAGGAGCGGCCTGAAGATGTCCGGCGAACCGAACGTGCCGGCCCAAATCTCGTCAAAGACGAGCTTGAGCTGCGGAGATCTCTCCTTGAGAGGGAGTTGGTGGTAGCGGTTGTTGTAGCGAACCTCCTCGACTGTGCGTGGGATGGGGTGTCAGGTCTTTCTCTGTGCAGAAAAGGAGAGAAGAGACAAACCTTGAGGTGTGAGGTAACCGAAGAAGAAGACGTTATCCTCGCCGACCTCTTCGGCGATCTCGACATTGGCGCCGTCGACAGTGCCGAGGAGGAGTCCTCCGTTGAGGCAGAACTTCATGTTGCTCGTGCCGGATGCCTCAGTTCCGGCAGTTGAGATGTGCTGCGAGATGTCCGAAGCCGGGATGATGACCTCCGCAAGCGAAACCGAGTAGTCCGGGAGGAAGAAGAGCTTAAGGACATCCCCAATCTCCTTGTCGGCGTTGATGACCTTGGAGACGGACACAATGAGACGAATGATGAGTTTGGCGGCGTAATAGCCGGGTGCGGCCTCTGTTTAGGGAGGGAACACATGGACAGTCAGCACTGGCCGAACAACAGCAAGCAAACTTCTCGACTGACTTCCGGCAAAGATGACGACACGCGGAACGACTTTTTTGCGCTCGGCCGGAGTCATCTTCTTGAGCATGAGGTAGCGGTAGATGACACCGAAGATGTTCATCTGCTGCCGCTTGTACTCGTGCAGCCGCTTGATCTGGCTGGGGTTGGAGGAAGGAAGACCTCAGTATCGGCCAAATGAAAGTGACTTACAACGACTTACACATCGAAGAGTGCGTCCGTGTTGACCTTGGTGCCGAGCTCGGTGTAGATGAGGTGGGCGAGCCGCTCCTTGTTTTTCTTCTTGACCTGCGTGAACGCCTGACGGAACGCCTTGTCATCGAGCTTCTTCTCGAGGCCCTTAAGCAGGTAGAGGTCTTTGAGCCAGTTTGAAGACCCAAGCGTCTTGGTGATGAGTACCGAGAGGTCCGGGTTGCACTGGTCAAGCCAGCGGCGCGGGGTGATTCCATTGGTCTGGGTACCAATGCTTGTCAATCACAGGGGTCTGTAACGAAGTAAAAAAAGGGAGGAGTGGTAACGTACGATGTTGGTGAAGTGGTCTGAGCCGAGGAACTCGACAAAGTCCGGGAAGAGCTGCGTCTGGACGAGCTGCGAGTGAAGCTCGGCGACTCCGTTGACCTTGTGGGAGCCAATGACGGCGAGGTGGGCCACTGGAGAAAAGAGGGTCATCGATCGGTCGTCAAAACTTTGCGAGGCCGAGACGGAGAGATTCGGACACTCACTTCGGACCTTCTGAGGGTAACCCTCGGCAATGAGCGACATACGACCGAGGCGAGCGACGTCTCCGGGGAAAGCACGCTCGACGGCACCCATGAAGTCGTAGTTGATGTCTGAGCAAGAAGGAAGTCCGGATCAGTGAAGTGGGAGAAGAAGGGAATACAGCGACCCCCGAGCGCACCGAAGATGATTTGCATGATGCCTGCACAATAAAGGGAGTGTTAGTATACATTGGGAACAATGAAGAAGGCGATCGTCTTACGGGGGAGAAGGTGCTGCATGAGAGGAACCGACCACTCTTCGAGCGCTTCGACCATGACCTGACATTTGGACAATGAGAGTCAGCGGCGTTGTGCCATGGGTGTATCAATGCAAACAGGGGGGCGGACCGTGTGGTTGGTATAGGACAGAGTCCGACGAGTTATGGACCAGGCCTCATCGAAGTCAATGTTCTCCTCGTCAACCTATCAAGGCACACCCCGCAAAGTTCAGCTTTCTGCCGCGCGCTTTCCCCGTGGCCGAAGGAAGACCTACGAGGATGCGCATAAGCTCCGGAATAGCGAGCGTGGGGTGAGTGTCATTGAGCTGGATGGCAATGAAGTCCGGGATCTCGCTGAATGGTTTCTCAAGCTTCTTGAATCGGCGGAGAATGTCGAAGAGCGAGGCGGCGGTCCAGAAGTACTGCTGCTTGAGGCGGAGCTCCTTTCCGGCATCCTATGCATGAAAGACGTTGGTGCAGTGTCAGATCCGGATGGATGGTGAGTGAATAAAGTGTGAGCCTACGTTGTTGTCGTTCGGGTAGAGGATACGAGTGATCGTCTCGGCAGACGAGTTAGCCTCAACCGACTTGGCGTCTGCAAGACGAGACTGAGGTTGTCAGTCGCCACTCAGCCAGGTCCCTCGCCCCACCCGCTCGCTAAACTCACAGTCTCCTGCACTGAAGCTGGCAAGGTCAAAGCCGGAGATCGGCTTCGCGCTCCAGAAGCGGATGTTGCTCGTGTTCTTGGTGTTATGTCCGGGGACGGGGACGTCGTACCTGTCCTCGATCCAAGTCGTCAGTGCCTCTTCTCCCTCCTGTCGAAGTCTGATCACGAGTCACTCACGCAACAGCCAGGACTTCCTGGCCACCCTTCCAGATGGCTTTACCCTTGTGGCCGTCGAGGCGCTCGGCAGTTCCGTAGAAGCGGACCTTGACCTGGACATCAAGACGAGGGAACTCCCAGGGGTTCTCTATGGGCCGATGGAGTACAAGTGAGTAGGCGAATAAGAAGGAGAGAAGAGGTAAGAGCGTGGGACAAACGGGTCTCGAGCCAGGGGTCGGGCGCCTCGAGCTGGGCTCCGTCCTTGTCGAGAAGTCTGTGGTGCGGAGAGCGTGCTCAGTGGCGCTGGTGTTGGGAAGAGAATTTCTGGCATGCTCACTGCTTAAAGATACCGTACTGATGAAGGCGATGCGAGGTTACAACAGTCAGTCATATGAAGCAGCCATCAAGCCAACGGTTCACGCACCTGATACCGAAGACCGTAACCCCAGCCGGGGAGGTCAAGGGTTGCCATGCCGTCCTTCATATTGCCCATACTCAGTCAGTTTGCATCTCATGAGGCAATCTGTGACGAGTAGCAGACGTACGACGTAGCAAGCGGCCAGGCGTCCGAGACCTCCATTGCCGAGACCGGCGTCACGCTCGCCCTCAAGGACATCCTCGAGACGGAACCCGAGCTTCTCAATAGAGTTGGTGAACTGGGGCCTGAGAGGGGTATCAGATTTATTGTCCGGGTCTGATGTACCCAAGGTCCAACTTACTTGAGCGAAAGGTTGAGAAGCGTGTTATCCAGACTGCGGCCCATGAGGAACTCGAGCGAGAGGTAGTAGACGCCTGCACACGCCCAATATCAGCCTTAGTGTATATTGGGCACACCCTCGCCTCTGTAGACCGGTCTCGACTCACGCTTGGGGGTCTTGGAGGTCTGGTAGCTCTGGGTCTCATTCCAGTTGCGGATCTGAGGCGGGGGTGGCACGCATGGGTTCGTCAGCATCTAGCGACCCATCATGGGGGCTAGAGTAGGATTTACTACGCACAAGGTGGTCCCTAGCCGTGAGAGCAACGGCCTGGTACTGAGCGACCTCGTCATCCTCGATGTTGAATGCCTGGCGGGCAAGCGCGGTCGTCACGTTGTGGACGATGCCGCGAGTGATGGCGGGGACCGTGGTTTCGGCGTCCTCTTTCATGGCCTTGCGCCAGGCTGGTGGAGACGGTCCATAGGGTCAGCCCAAGCAAGCAACAGCGAGAGAGCCGTCTAAATGTTAACGTCGTGCGTGGGCTGACGCGACAGAGCGTTCGATCCGGCCGCCGCGCGCCTCGGCATCTTGCCCCCATCTCGCCCAGCCTAGCGATCCTCGCTCGCGGACGCGATCATCCGGCTCCTTCTCGCTTTCCGTTGGGCAAAAGCAAGGGGGGACTACTCACTCGTTTCATCTCCGAGCGGCCAAGCCTGGTGGCCCTGGTCACCGGCCGGCTGCAGAATAACCGGGAGAGGGGGGGGGGAGGGGAGGGGGAAGGACGGAGAGGGAAGGGGGGAGGGAGGGGACGGGGACGGCAGACGGATACATCACATATATCAGTCAAATGATTCTCGCTCATCCGCGGTCCTCGACGGTCCAACATGCGGACCATCTCTCCATTCGCACGGCTAGCGAAAGATTGAGGACTTACGAAGTAGGTGCCCGTAAGCGATCGCTTGTGCATCCTCGGCCTGCCCTCCTTGTTCTGGGCGACCATGCCATCGGGCTGGCCGATGGTTGAAGTATCGAGGACTTCTCCGACGAGAGAGCGTTTACGCTGGGGGATGGGCCGAGACATCATAGTGACGATTGGAGAGGGAAGGAGGTGGAAGTTGGGAGGAAGGCTATGGATGACGGGTGCACGCGCGCGCAATGCCCGAGAGAGTTCAAGGGCCGTCGTCGGTGCGGAGCAGGAGAGATGATGCCGAGGGACGAAGAGCCAACGCGACGACGAACAGGACGGTCTGCTAGAAGAAGCGGGAACTCTCTTTCAGATTAAAGCGGGGTCTCCGCGAAGGATATGCAGCAGCACTCACTGACGAAGGAGAGTGAGATGGAGATGGGGGGGCAAGACTCCGTCTTCTAGAGGTGATAAACGAAGGAAGGGAGATGGGCGAGCGACCCGTGAGGAAACGAGGGAGAGATGGCCTGGTTCCGATCGCTGCACTTCCTCGGGTCTCTCCCTCTTGCACGCGTTCTAGGCTCTCCTCTTGCATCAATATAAAGGCGAGCGAGCTACAGCAAGGTCACGTGCGTGCGAGAGTACGTGAATCCGAGTCTGCGAGTCTGAACCCGCGAGGCGTCTGGTCTTCCTTCCGCGGTTCCACAAAGTCGAAAAAATAAACCCGTCCATATCTCTCTCTCTCACAACTTCTGCTGAACCTTGTCCTCTGTCATTCTGTCTCGAGAGTCGGGTTATGAGAGATGGGAAGCGCGCGTGAAAGCCCAAGCCCAACTCCCGGCCCGAGGATGGAGAAAAATGGCATGAAGAAACGAGGATTTATTCGTGAGGGAGAAACAAACCATGCGAGATTGGTCCGGAGGTGGGATAAAAGGAATAGGCACTTGAAAAAGAGGCAGATCTAGCGAAGAGGCAGAGCAAGCACGTAGAGCGTGGGGAAAGGAGTGGAACGGGGAAAGACATAGACAATCAGAGACGGGGAAGAGAGAACGAGAAAGGGTGAACCTCAGTGGTGAGAAGAATCCTTGCCACCGAGGTGGGCCTTCTTCCACTGGCTGAGCTTGCGACCGAGCCCACCACCTCCGCCACCCCCGTTGTTGTCGTCCCTCTCGCTCGGAGGCGTCGTCCCCGAGGACGGTGTCGACGACGTGTGCTGACCTCCTCCAGCGAGCATGCGCGCGACCTCACGCTCCTGGCCGAGCCCACGTGGCTCGCGCGTCCGACCGTTCTCATAAGGACCATACGGCGCGAGTGGAGGTGGGGGAGGCGGAGGCGGAGGAGGCGGAGGAGCACCACCGGCGGCGTGGGTCATCACTCCAGCTTCCTCTTCAGCATCGTCGTCCGAAGTGGCGGCAGCGGCGGCGCTCGACCCCCGACCCTTGGCCTGGAGCTCGCGAATGGCAGCCCGTTTACGCTCCTCCTCGAGGTACAGCTTACGCTCCTCTGCCGCGTCGTAGACGTATTTGACCGGCTTGGGCGGCACCCAGTCGTCCGCGAGTTCGTCCTCCGACGAAGACCCGCTCTCTTCGTTTCGTATACCATTGCGCGGGGCGTCGTGCGTCTTATATATGTCGTCCGGGTCAAAGGCTTCGTCGGCCTCGTACGCGTCAATGACCCGACGCTTGCCGAGCGACTTGGCCGACGGACCTCGCGCGCGTAAGGCGGCCTCATCCGGGTCGTCCGAGTCGTCGCTGTTGCTGCCCGTAGGGGCAGGCGGGCCAGGCGAAGGGGCAGCGCTCGCGCGGGACCGGTCGACGGCTGCAAACCCTCCAGGAACGGGAAGGGGCCTCGTGAGAGGCGAGCGGACAGGTGTCACGTCATTTAAACCTCGAAGTACGGGTGAGGAGGGCTGTGGAGGCGTCGGAATATTGCCCGACGTGGGATGAGGAGAGTCCGCCGGTCGAGGACCGTGAGGCTTCAGCTGGTGGGGTACACCGTTGAGACCCTGGCTGGGATGTTCGGCGGACGCATAGCCGCTGCTGGGGCGGGTGATATCGTCCCAAAGGGCCAAGCGGTGCGGAGAGGGCGAGCGCGACGAGCTGGTGGACCCCTCGGCACGCACGGCTCCGTTGCCAACGGCCAGGTGGCCGTCGTTATCCTGGTAGTAGTTTTGTTGCTTCTGCGCGGTGAAAGAGTCAGCGAAGAGCGAGGCATATTGACTGTTGTTACGGGGGCAAGAGCTCACCGAGCGGTCGTGTCGGGTCTCCTTGCGGCTTCGCTCCTCGACGACCCGAAGCTCTTCCTCCTCCTGGACCTCGCGCTCCATCGCGTGGAACGTCTCGAGCGCCTGAAAGGCGGAATATCTGATGTCAGCAATTAAAACATAGGAACTCGTCCATTCGAAAAGAATAAGACATACAGCCGAGACAAGCGATGTCACCTCGAGAAGCCGACCAAGCATGACTTGGGCCTTGGTTTCCTTTGGGATTTGCTGGAACGCGCTTGCCTTGGACAGATCCTCCGCCTTGCCTCCGCCTCCTGGCTGCAGCGGTGCAGCGATGACCGTCCCCAAGATGGCCTGCTGCTCCCGCGAAGGCTGCCGGCCATGTCCAACCATCTGCTGCTGCTGCCGCTGTTGCTGCTGCTGCTGCTCGAGCAGCGAGTCCGCCGCCGTCGACTCGGCCCAAGGCCTGTGCCCAACGAGCTCCGTTTCAACCGCGAAGCACTGCTGGTACGCCTCGCGAAGCCGGCTCCCGATTTCTCCCTCGACGGTTCCAATCTCCCGTGCCGCCGCGAGCAAGCGAAGGAGCTCATCCTTCGCTTGTACAGCGTCGTCAATCTCAGCGGACATGCGGTTGAGGTGGTCGTCCGTTGTCGGGAGGTGAAGGTCTCCGCCGTCAGGAGGTGGCGGCATGTAGTACTCGGTCGGGTGATCGGTCGGGTGATCGGTCGCGGCGGCGGTCATGGCGGTGAAAGAGGGCGCCTGGTCGTCTGCACCGGTGGTCGAGGGCGAGACCTCTATCGCCGCCTTCCTTTTCGTCAGGAAGGGTGGCCGGGAAGTCTGGTCCTACTCATGCGGATAGGACGAGCGGTCAGCGTCGCAGTTACTTGGCGACAAGAGGAGGAAGGGATTACGAACAATGCCCGTGTCCCGCGAGTGGAGGTAGACCTTGCCAAAGTACTTCTGCAGGTCATCCGAACCCGGAAAGGACCGGAACCGGTCGCTGAGGAAGCCGAGCGTATGGAAAAGGTCGATCTTCTCCTGGCAGAGTGGTGGGAGTTTCTTCATCGAGGCCTCGAGGTTAGCGAGGAACTTTTGATTTGAGCAGAGCTCTGTGAGGGGGTGTCAACGTCAGTCAGTGCAGGACGAGAAGAGAAGAAAAGAAATGGGGGCTAGGAGCTCACTCATGATCCTTGACTCTTCGCACATCATGAGCCCGAACCACACCTGAGCAATACTACCTGCACCGATGCCGTCCTTCTTGAGGTCGACGGGGAGAGCCTGAATCTCCTTTCTCAGCTGACGCGCTGCCTCCTCGGCGAACTTGCCCCCCGCGAGATCCTTGCCGTCCTTGCTTCGAAGCTCGGCGTCGAGCCGAAGTCGAGCGAGGAGTTCATCAAACTGGGCCGAGAAGGCTATTTGGTCTGCAGGCGACTGGGCGACGAACGGCGGGTGCTGGACGAGGGAGGCTGAGAGAGAGACGGAGACCAAAGAGGATCAGCTTGGAGCGCTACGCGATGGATCAGTTGCTCGACAAAAGAGACGCCTCCACACACCGACGAGATCCTCAATCTCCTCCTCCTGCCACCCTTTGCCCGACGACGTCAACCCATTCAGTAACCCTCCTCCCACTCCACCACCAGCACCAGAACCGGCGCCTATTGATGGCCTTTTCGCCGAGTCCTCACTCTCCCTCCCAGCACCACCTCCGTTCTTCCTCAGCAATTCCTTCTCTTTGCGAGCCTCTTTCTCCTCTTGCGTGCCTCCCCCTCGAGAGAGGAATCCCCGGATCTTACGCTCCCACTGCTCGGGCTTGTGCTCCCGGTCCCGCTGCTGGGGCTGCTCGTTTGGAGTGGGAGGTGATGTCGGGATGAGTGCTCCTCGACTCTGAATCTGGGTGTGGTGCGCTGGTGGGGTGGAGAGCCGACCTCCAGGAGGGATGAGGTTGCTCATCGGACCGCCACCATTGTTGGGTCCGTTGCGGAGAGGACCTTTCGGGCTGAGCATGGCGTAAGCTGCTGATGCTGGCGGCTGGGGCTGGTACTGCAAGTCCTGGCTCTGCGGAGATGAGTAGTGCCTCGTCTGGCCCCCCGCGGCAGACGACGACAGCGGCGGTGTAGGGAGCGACGTCGGCGCCGCCGACGCAGGTATAGACTGATGTTGGTTCCACGAGGACGGAGGGGTCGGGAGCGACTGCTGCTGTTGATGATGCGGCGGTTGGGGCTGCTGGCCTACAGACCAGTCGACCGAGCGGTGCGGCTGATGATGGTCACCGCTAAGGAAGAGTGCCTGCGACTGTTGATGCTGTTGCTGTTGCTGGACGGAGTAACTGACCCTGTCGAGCGCCGACTGCTGGTTTGGGTCGATCGAGTATCGCGCCGAGGCAGCCTGCTGTTGTTGGGGCGGGCCTCCGGCGCCACCGGGCGTGTAGCTCGCGTAAGAAGCCTGCTGCTGAGAGTTGGTGGATGGCAGCGAGGGGAAGGAAGGGGAGGTGGAGATGGAACCAAGGGGCAATGGAGGGGACGATGGCTGGATGGAGAGCTGAGGAGCTGGAAGAGGACGGCCACCTCCTCCCGATGACGCCCAGCCTGGGGACGCCCCGTTGGTGGCCGTTGCCGACGATGGTGGCAGCGGTGGAGGCAACGGCGGAGCAGCCGTCGAGTTCGGTCGTCCGCCCATAAATGAGTCGCGATCCCTTCGAACGAGGTCATCGCCTGAAGCAGCACGTCCTGACGATCGGATGCTCGCCGAGTCGCGCTGCTGATGCAGTAGCGACTGCTGCTCCAGCGCCGGTTGTCCCCGAAAGTGTTCGTGGCTGCTGTCGATGCTGCCTTCTCCTCCTCCCTGACCCTGAGCAGTAACAGATCGTCTCGGATACGTGCCCCCATGCGCGTCGAGCGACATGGACAGATGAGAGTGGGTGCTGCTCGCGTATCGGTCGTGGTGTTGGGCGTACGTCGGGGTTACGCCTGGTGGGAGGGGGGGCGCCGCAGCGAGGTAGGCGGAAGTGAGGGAGTGGATCGGGATAGGGGAGGCGAGCGCTGTTGGGCCGGTAGTGGCGGTGGTGGTGGTGGTGGTGGTGTAGGCGGTCGGGCTGTTGGGTGAAGAGGGATTCAACATGTTCTGAGAGAGATGAACGGGCAGGGGTGCGAGAGAAATTGGATTGCGGGCGGGAGATCGGGAGATTGGGAGAACGCGTCAGCAAGTCATCTTGAGAGGGATGGGGATCCATCTTTAGGTGCAAGTGAGATGTGGAAATGGGAAGCAAGCCTGGCGAGCAAGAGACGTGAAGCTACCCTCCATCTTCTCCGGTTTCCTCCGCAGAAGAAGGGGATGCCTAAAGCGAGATGACGAGGGCAGCGCGCGGGCGGTGCACTCGACGATGTCCGGCGCTGCCATTTCCGGACGTGAACCTGCCTCCCAGAGGCATGCATGAGGCTCAAGGAGACACGCCCCATCAGGCAGGCCTGGCTCTGAAGCATCTGTCGTCTCTGGGGAACCAGCCTGGGGAAGAGGAGAAGGCAGGCGGCCGCCGGGGACGGCCAACTGCCTCGCTCGCTCCCGCTCGAGAGTGCGAGGAGTAGCGGCCGCGACGGCCGCGACGCCCGCCCGACGGACAACCTCAGCAGCCGTACGCCCACAGGAGCAGGGTGCATGCATGGGCAAGCCCTCCCCAGGCCTGCAAGGAGCCAAGAGGGAAGGTCGCAGAGCGCCGGGCGGGGGGGGGGGGGGCGAGAGCAGCCGCTCCCTCCCTCTCTCCTCCCTACCCGCCTGCCCGCCTGTCACCTCTCCTCACCACGCCCCTCCCTGCCTCCCCTTCTCCCGCACCATCGCAAGGGAAGCCGCTCGCGCCGACGAGCTGTTCCACCCGCGCGATGGCAGGCTTCTCGCCCGACAGGCTGCCCAGGGAACGCCATGGGAACGAGCGACGACTCACCCAGTCTCCGGCCGCCTCCCGGCCAAGCGAGGGATCGTACCGCCTCCCGGCGCCAAGGGCGGCATCCCTGGGCGAGGAAGTTGAGTCGCCGGCCGGCCACTGGCCTCCAGGCCCTCCCCCGGCAGCGAGGCCAACAAGGTTGCCTGCGCTGGCGTCGCGGTGGTGCTCGCGGAGAACGTGCTGCTGTTGCTGCTGCTGGGCCTGCTGCTGGAGCAGGAGCTGCTGCTGGCGGACGCGCTCGTCCTGGTGGAGGTTGCGCGAGACGGGGCGCGACGTCGGCTGGGGGATGGCGCCCGGCGGCGGTTCCTGGTCCTTCTTCTTCTTGGCTCTGTCAAAGAGGCCCATGGCAGGGAGGAGGGGAGGAGGAGGGGTATGTGTTGTAGTATAGAGAGAGGGGCGACAGTCGGAGCGGAGTCAGGGGAAGGGAGAGGTCGGATGACGGTCGAGGGTGATCCGGTCTCCCTTGCGCTCGCTGGCTGTCGACTCGCCCCGCCCGCACACGCCGTCGCCCGCCGCTCGCACATCCGGTCCAGGGCAGCCTGTACTGCGCCGGAGCTGCCCCAGCGACGCCCCCATCGCGCTGCTCTCCTGTCTCCGCTCGCAGTCCATCGCATGCCATCGGTCCGCCCGGGCTGGAGCGCACCGGCGTCAAGGCCATGCCATCTCGCGTGGCCACCGGGGCGTCCCCTGGCCGGGCTCGCCCTCGGCCAGGCCGTTCTGCGCGGCGCCCGCTCATGGGACGCGGCCCAGGCAGCCATCCACGGCCCATCCTCGCCCCCGCGTCCGCCGGGGAGCCTGGGAGGAAGGCGGCGGCAGAGATGGGCAGAGATGGGCAGAGAATGGGTGCGCAGGGGGGGCGGCGATCAAGCCGACGCCCGACCTCGCGCGGTGCCGGCCAGGCAAGAGTCTCTCTCAACCACCATCAACACATCGCCCAAGTCGGTCTTCCGCGCGCCAGCATCATCCACCGCGCCTTCTTGCCCTCAGACCATGACTGAATACCACGGAGGCCTGACCAACAAGAAGAAGGCAGAGTGCGTCCCCCGCCGGGCCATCGCGCAGACGGCCGGCCAGCATCGTCGCCGGCCAGCATCGTCGTCGGCCGCACCGGCCGCCGCCTCCCCAGTCTGGCTTCAGCAGCGTCGGCTTTATCCCCGCTGACATTCGTCCCTGCTTGCGCGGTCTCCCCTAGGCTCCTTTCCCTCGCTCAGGACCTGGGGATCGACACCAGCTCGCTCAACAGGCGCGAGGCACTCGCCGCGGCCATCAAACAGACGCTCTCCGACGGCGAGGAGGTTCGTCTGGGTGTCTCGTCAATCTCTTTCGAGGCCATCCATGCATGCATCCACCCACCCAGGGGGTCGTCCTTACTGTCCCTAGCCGCACCATGGTGCATGGCCGCCGGATGAGGGAAGGACGGAAGGATGGCGAGGGCCGGAGGCCCTCCGCTGGATGTTCTTTTGCAGTTCTTTCTCACATCCCGACCTGAATCGCTCGGTTGGAGGACCGGAGATCCCGTTTTCAGCTCTCCATCCACGCTTCTGCCCTCTTGAGCTCGCGGAAAGTCGCGCTTGCCGGCTCGGAGGGGCGCGTCAAAGGGACCCACGTCATCGGCGCCGTTCCTCAATCCATCCCTCCCTTCGTTGTCCTGGCTCGTCTCCGAACTCGGCATGCTTGTTGGCTCTCTCTGACTCCGTCCTACCCTCCTTTACTCCTTTTCTCGCTTTCCAGACCTTTGCCAACGATCCTCGCTTCAAAAGACTCTACACCGGGGCTCTCTACAGGGCGGGCTCCAAGCCGGCTAGCAGCGCGTGAGTCTGCCATACCCCCCCCCCCTCCACCCTTTTATTCTCATCCTCTCGTTGCCCTTGGATGCTGAATACAGTGGCTTTTGGTTTGGATCAGTCGGTCGCGTCGGTCCATGGGCGGCACGCTTCATGAGCTATACGGCGGCGAAGACGAGGAAGACGAAGACCATGAGGAGCCCGAGGAGGCCATTCGGTCATCGGCTTCGCCTGAGAACTCGTCCTCGGGTCAATCCGTCGGAACGGACGGCATCCCGAGGGGTCGAGGTCAGTCTCATCTTGCTTCTTTTCTCATCTTAATTGAGAGTCTAGGATGAAGCACGCCTCTGACTCGCTCTTCTCGTCCGTACAGAGCTCCCACGCTCTCCCATCCGGAGCCTCACTGATTCAATCCCGCTCACAATCCCCGGATCCGTCAAGAAGCTCGCTTCAAACATCTTCGGAAACGGTAAGCTACTCGCCACGCCCACCTCGGTGGCTCGCGAGGCCCGCGAGATGTCGCTTGAGGTCGTCCCGAGCTCGGTGACGCGCGCCACCCGACGCGCCAAGGAGGCCATCTTCGATGTCGCCCGAACGGACGTCGACGACATCGTCCATGAAGGTCAAGTCGCCGTTTCAAAGGCTCGTGAGGGAGCCGACGATCTTCTCGCCAAGGCCCAGGAGCTCTGGAAGCAGGAGGTCTGGGTCCCCTCAGGCAAGATCCTCTCAACGCCGACGTCGCAGACGGTTCTTCTGTTGGCGCTCGAGTCTCTCGTCCTCCTTTCGTCGACGTTCCTCTGGGAACAAGTCACTCTAGAATTCCCCCCGGCGTTCGCTCGCTCGGCCGCCGCCTCGGTCGCCTCCTCAGCGGCCTCAGTGGCAGGAACGACCATCGCGGCTGCGACCACGGCTGTCGCCGCCGCGACGCACACCGTCTACCCTCACGCTGGCCAAGCGGCCCCTGTCGTCGCCCATGCTGGCCATGCTGCTCACGTGGCGAGCGCTCACCCGCCCTGGGTGGCGCTCACGTTCCAGGTCCCGAGCCTCGTCCAGACGTTCCGTGGTTGGGACGCGACCGAGCGTCTCTACTACCCTTTCGTGATCTGGACGGTCGTTGGTCTGTTCCTCCCTTACGTTCTTGCGCTCCTCATCGCGTCGCCCACGGCCCCGAAGGCCAACTCGGGTGCGAAGCGCTCTTCCCCCAACAAGACCAAGACGTCGGCCCATGACATCTCCACGACGTTCCACATCCTCCGCCTCGCGCTCTTTGCGGCGCTTGCGACCACGGACCGCGGAAGTGACAGCGGGTCGGCCATTGGACGGCTTGTTGGCGGGGCCGTCCGGCGGACGGGGCTCGATGGAGGGTTGGGGCTCGTGCTGAGTGGGTTGGGGGTGCTGCTGGGTCTGCAAAGGGGGCTTGGTGGAGAGGCGGCGACGGCTTGAGGGTGATATGATGGAGCGTGTACGCTGCTTGTGGTGGTGTGTGTGTGTGTGTGTGTGTGTGTGTGTGTGTGTGTGTGTGTGTGTGTGTGTGTGTGTGGTGGGTGGATGATTTATTCCAGAAGGATATACCCCTTCCACATCTGTCCTCTTTTTCTAGTCCTGTGAGATGGGGAAGTTTGCTCTTCCCCACTCCTCGGTTCGTATCGATTCGGTCTCTTCTTTCGTAATCCATGCCCTGTCTTCTTCCATCATTTTCTTGCCCCCCTCCTGTCTTCTTGACTCTTCACTTGATTATTGGATGCGATCGATGCCTGTCTGCCTGCCTTCATCGGGAGGTGACTTCATGTAGGGGGGAGGTCATTTCGTGCATGAAAGACGGAGAGGAAAGAAAACAACGGGTGAAGCAAAGAGAGGGAGAGGGAGAGACCAAAGCAATGGAGATCAAGAGGGAGAGAGAGAGAGAGAGAGAGAGAGATAGTGAGTGAGAGAGAGAGAGAGAGAGAGATAGTGAGAGAAAGGGTCCACGTCGTCTACTCGGAGGCAGCGACAACGGGAGGTCCGGTGGCCCCCCGCGAGCCCTGCCCCGCGGGCTTGTCGGTGTCCATGGGCCTAGGACCCTTGGGTTCCGACGTCGAGGACGACTCCGTAGCGGCCGGGGCGGCGGCGGCGCCCTCCTTCTTCTCGGCGTTCCTGTCCCCCTTGCGTCCTCCACCGCGTCCTCCTCCACCGCGTCCTCCCCGAGCACCACCGCGTCCACCGCGTCCTCCACCACGTCCTCCTCCTCCTCCTCCGCGAGAGGCACCAGCGCTCTCCGTACCAGCCGAGAAGGCCGCCTCGAGCGCCTTCTTGGCCTGGAAGTTGGCCCGCGTGAGGTAGTGCTTGTGGAGGGGCTCGCCCTCGAGGAACTCCCACGTGATCTTCTGGCCTCCGGACTCGATTCCGCGAGCGTTGAGAGCGGCGAGCGTCTCGGCGGTGAAGGGGACCGAGTTCTCGAAGTTGCCAGAGGTCTCGCCCTTGGGGAAGACGATGAAGGGGGTGGCGAAGCCGGCCTCAATGAGATCGGCCTGAGAGTGGGGGAGAGAGGATCGATGTCAGCCTGCTTGCTGGTCTACACAAGGGACGGGAAGGAAGGGACGGCGTGCCCACCTTGAGCTTGCGCCAGTCGTTGTCCTCGCCAGCTCCGTAGAAGCGAACGACGTGGCCCTGGGGCGGGGCGACCTTGGCCGGGTCGGCAACCTTACCCTCCTCCGTGACGTTGTGCTTCTCGCCGAGGTACTCAAAGACGATCTCGGCGATCTTCTTCTTCTTCTTCTCCTTCTCGTCCTCCTCATCCTCGCGCTTGCGCTTGGCCTTGCCGTCCTTGCCTCCCGAAGCGCCGGGGGCCTTGTGAGGGTGCTTGGCGAGGTACGCCATCTCCTTGAAGGCGTTGAACTTCTTCGTGGAGGACTGGGCGGAGGAGCCACCCTCCTCCTTGGACGAACCGCGCTCAATGTTGGCCTTGGACGAGTCGATACCCTTCTCCTTCATCTTCATCTCAACGTAGTCCTTCCTGTGGAAGGAGGGGAAGGGGTGAAAGGGGGGTTGGGTAGGGAAGGTCAGCAGCTTGAAACTCCTGTCTAATGACGAGCGGGAGCGGGCACTTACTTGGACATCGTGAGGAGCGGGACACCAGGGAGGAACTCCGGCTTGGGCTCGAGCGCGAGGAACTTCTCGGCGGTCTCCATATCGGAAAACTCGCAGAAGACGGACTCCTGGAGATGGGTTGGGTGGGGGCACAGCGTGAGTGTCGCGGAGATGAGGTGGGCCGATGCACCCCGTCATATCTGGATCTGACTGAACGGACCTTGAACTTCTTGGACTCGTCCTTGCGCATGCGGACGGCGTTGACCTTGCCGTACTGCGAGAACCAAGCCTCCATCTCGGTCTGGAGCGTCTCGGTCGCGGGGCCGAATCCCTTCTACTCGACGGCGTAGGGAAGGAGATCAAGCTGGGTCAGTCGCGCGGCACGCATCCTCCCTACACCCACACTTGTCGCGCGCGCGCGCGCGCGCGTCACGAGCAGGACGAACAGCGTAAATGGAGCGGTCGAAAGCGTCCTTGGGAGGGACGAGAGCCGGGATGCGCCGGACCTTGGTCCCGGCGTCGTTGACGGCGAGGAGCGACTCGGACCGACGGAGCGTCTCAGCGACCCACGAGACGCCCTTGGGCTGGTAGTCCTTCATCCGCTTGAAAGAGGCAACGATGGCGATGTCGACCCAGCCCTCACCGGAGGGGTCCTTGCGGGTCGTCGTCCAAAGGAACTTGTCGTACGGAAGGTTGGCGTCGTTGAAGTAGAACTCGACTGGAGGTGGAAGTTGGGAAGCGGGAGGGGGAACAGGTCAGTACAGTTAGACACGTTGGGTAAGACTCCTGCTTGCCACTGCTGCTGCTGTTGCTGCTGCTGCCGCTTCCGCTTCCGCTCGGCCCTCCCTTCCCTTGCAATCTCGTATGGGAAGAGAGAAGCAGCAGAACCAACCAGCAAGCTGTACGCACCCTGAGCAAGGCACTTGGCAGCGAGCTCCTCGTCCTCCGGCTGGATGAGCGAGGCCTTGGGGGCGACGGCAGCGGCGGCCGGGGCGGGAACGTCAACGTCCATGGAGGAAGCGGAGGGCTCAGCGGAAGCCATGTTGACTGAGGACGGGGGAGAGGGTGAAGGAGGGGGAGAGGGGAGGGGAGGGAAGGATGGGCGTCGAGGTCTCTCCTGGCCTCCTTCTCTCTCTCCCTTCTTTTTTACCAGCCTCCTCTCGACGCGGGGGGGTAGGTGCGGGTTGACCTGCACGCGGCGAGCTCCGTGTGTGTGGCAGAAGCTGGTCGTGGTGGCCCATCGAGAACTTTTTTGTCCTATGTCGGTGTCAACTTTAGACGCAGAGGATCTGATGGTTTCGTATGAGGGGTGGGCGGAGATGGGCCAGTCAGAGTGCCCAAGACAAATCAGCGCGAGCTGCTACGCCACATTCTCACAAACGAGGAGTGTGCAGAGTCCTCGGTAGAGACTAGGCATGGAAAGGTCCCTTTCTCTCATCACCCAGGCACTCGGCCCTTCGGTCGCAACAAGCGCTGCGAAAGAGCCATCCCTAGCCTGTCTTCGCATCTTACGACGACAAACCCGTCCTCGCAAAGCGGAGCGCTTGCATATGCGGTGCACCTCTTGCCCGAAAGCTGACGGGTCGCCAGTGCGCACAACTGGCACGATGGGGCGCAGGCTGACACCGTCCTGGGCCGCTCTGATGAGCAGGCGGGCCGAGGTGCATGCGATATATGCTGGGCCAGCGGGGACCCTGAGGCCTCGACGCGTCCGCGGGGGCCACGCCCAGCAGACGGCCGAGGGCGAGAACTGGTGAGACTGCACGCCTCTCTTCCCTCAACCGTCTCTTGTCCCTCCCACCCATGCCTCGCGCCTACCGGCCAGACCACCCTACTGGCGGCTTCGCCCTATCGCACCGGCTCCGCAAGCAGCTCTTCTTCGGCCTCGCTATCGTCGGCACATTCGTCTTCCTCTCGTCCCGAACGAGCCTGCTCGGCGCTAGTCCGGATAGCTTCAGCCAGGACCAGTTCGAGCACGCTTTCTCTGAGGAAGGAAACCCCAAGGACATCACCACCAAACTCATCACCTCGGCCGCAGGCTTCGGCTTCTTTGAGACTCTCTATCTCAGGAGTGGGACGCTGTATCTGCTGTCTCCTCCAGGAGCACCCCCTTACGACCCAGAGCTTGGCGGCGGCGGTGGGTTCGTCGATCTTCGAGGCGTCGAACTTCGCAAGCGGACAGAGCTCTTCTCGACCGGGCTGAGGGATATCCCAGGCAACGTCGCCGAGCGAGACGCGACCGAGCGGGACATCACGATCCTGCCCTGGGAGGAGCGCCATCGTCTTCAGCTGGACGAGCGGCCACCTCTTCGCGTCGAGGGCACGTCGGTGAGTGCCGAAGAGGGCGACCCTGACCTTACCTCCAGTCTTCACTTGCCTCCGACTGACTCCCCTGACTCCCACGCCTGCTCAAGATCCTCATCAACGACGCCGGCGAACTTTTCCTGGACCACTACTACCACCTCTGGTGCGAGCTCCTCCTCGCCGCCTGGAAGTCCATTTCGCTCTCGTCCGACGGCAAGGAGGATCGCCAAGGACACACGAGCGTCGACTTCCCGAGGCGTCTCATGTTTTCCCACGGTAGGCACAACCCCAG
This sequence comes from Tausonia pullulans, assembly GCA_951802195.1. Classification (NCBI taxonomy): domain Eukaryota; kingdom Fungi; phylum Basidiomycota; class Tremellomycetes; order Cystofilobasidiales; family Mrakiaceae; genus Tausonia; species Tausonia pullulans. The sequence goes on along the minus strand of OX637633.1, from coordinate 553,165 downwards.
TCGGACGTTTGACATCGGTTCTGATGCTTGTGTGTGCGCGTAGCCGACGACGACCAGTGGCGGGACATGAACACAGGCATCAACGGCTACCTCATGAAGCTCATCTGGCCATCGGTCGCATTCGAGTACCGGCTTGACTGGGAGGAGCGGCAGGTGACGGGCCAGACCTATGTCTTTGACAAGATTGTGCTTGTTGACCGATCCGGAGGGTCGCGAGGCGACTCGGTTGGGGGTCCCAAGAAAGTGCGCCCATGGGCCTTGGCTTGTCGTGCTCCTACACTCGCTCATTCCCTCTCTTCCCTTTCACCTCCTCCCAGTGGTATTTCAAGCCCAAGTGTGTTTCGTATCTCCACCTGTTCCCTTTCCCCTTTCCCACTTGCTGACACCCTGGCCCGCCCACCAGCGGGGACGTCCTCGACATCCCCGGCTCGCAGTATTGGTGGCAGCCCATTCGGCAGCGCCTCCTGTCGACTCTCCCGAAGGAGGTGCGGCCCACCAGGCCCGTCATCACGTACATCTCCCGCCAGGGCCATGGACGTTCGCTCAAGGACTCTGACCACATCAAGCTTGTGAAGGCGCTTGAGGCGCTGGCTGCGAGGAAGGATTACATTCTTGAGATCCCGACGATGGAGGATCTCTCGAAGGATGAGCAGTTCGCGCTCGCGGGGCGCACGACCGTTATGCTGGGTGTCCACGGAAGTGAGTGGGTTGCTGTGCCCCGGGAGTTGAGATGAGTCTGACTCGCAAAAACTCTCAAACCTCAGACGGACTGTCTCATCAGCTCTGGGTTGAGCACAGCCCTTGGTCGACGGTGTGAGTCTTGACCGCCTCTCACAGATGCCACTGGCAGAGGTTGACCATTTTGAGTGCCTCTGTCCCTAGCATCGAGATATTTATCGACCAAGGCTTCAATTATGATTACGCCCTCCCGGCTTCCGCTCTTGGACATCGGCACTACGCCATCTGGAACGACAAGATCATCGACACTGTGCGCGTCTTTTGCCCTTTTCACTTTAGACTCCTTCCCGCCTGCTGACACCTACGTTGAATCTTCTCTCTCAGGTCGCGTTCGTACTCCCTCTGCCTAATGTTCCATCCCTCCCCTCCCTCGTTTTTCTGACCTCTTCCCCTGCTTTATACACAGCGAGCAACCCAAAGTCAACTTCCCAGATCAGTTGTCAGTCCCACCTCCACCACTCTCTCGTCTCATGCCTACTGGCTCCTGATGCCACCTTTTTGCCTCTCTTTCAGCCATTCGACCCAGATCCGGGCAAACGGCGAGACCATCGCCCAGCTGATTGAGAAGCGTCTCGAGGGCTGGATGCCATAGAGGATAGAGGGAAGAGCAGGCTTTGTCTGTGTGTTTTTTTATGGGTAATTATCCGTTTCCTGTCCCTCCCCCCCCCCCTTCCCTTTTCCATTTATTGGGTTCCAACTTCATGTCCGCTTAGAGAGCGGAGGAAGAATTTCAAGCTGCTTCTTCGACGCCTTTGAATCTCTACCTGTCAGACGCGTTGCGCGGAGGGGGCAAACATCATAACCATCTCAGGCCGAACCATCGAGAATGGCCTGCTTAATTCCCTTGCGCTCCTTGAGCTCTCTGTACCGCAGGATGACGCGTTCCCTGTAGTGAGAAGAAGAAATAAGTCAATCAGAGAGAGAGAAATACACACGAGCGGCAACGACACAACTCACCTCTCCTCCTCGAGAATCCGGCTCTGGGCGGCACTGAGCCCCAGCTTTGCCGCAACGCTGCTGTGGCCTCCGTGGGCGGCGATCGCCTTGGATGCTAGCCTCGGGAGCGTGAGCGACGGTGGGGCCATCGCAATGTCGTTAAGCCGCTTCGGCGCACTCGAGGATCGAGCCTTCTCAAAGTCAGTCTTGCCCTTCGGCTTCGACTTGGCCCGGAACTCGTCCGCCAACGACTTCTCCTTGTCCGCTTTGGCCTTGCCCTTGTCAACGACGGTCGCCACCTTCTTCGCCTCCGTCTCTTCCTCCGAGTCGTCATCGTCCTCGTCATCCTCGTCTTCGCCTTCGCTGTCCTCGTCGTCTGTCGTCTTGCCCGCGGCCGCACGCCTCTCCTTCTTCCTCGCGGCCCTCCGCTCAGCCTTCCTCGTCTCCTTCTCCTTCGCTGCCTTCTTTTCCGCAAGCTCGGCCTGCCGAGTGGCATGCTTCGTCTCGCGATCCTCCCGCTCCTGTCGGGCGATATCCGTCGCGTGCTGCTGGGCCGTCTTGGACGCCGAGGCGACGGACGAACGAAGCGAGTCTTCGACCCGACGGTTGAAGTGGATGAGGCTCTCACCGGGGAGAATGGTGAGCTTGGAGGAGGAGGCCGCCTTGGAGGAGGTGCTGGCCGTGGGCTTGGCCTACGAGGTTACAGCGTCGGCGAGAGCGCGCGTGCGAAGGTGTGCGTGTGTACACAAGACAAGAACGTTGCAACGTCAGCTTCCAGGGTTCTCTGGCTCTCTCCCTCTCCATCTCACGGCACGACGCGACGCGCACCTTCTTCTGCCTCTGCCCCGTCGACTCCGAGTTGGCAACCACAGCGCCGCTCTTCTTGCCTCCCCCGCCGCCCTCCGCCTCTTCGCGCTTCCGCTTGCGATAGTCCTCCCGCGTCTGGGCCGACATGAGGATGCGCATCGCGTTCTTGGGGAGCTTCTCGTGCTCCATCTGGTCGTGGTTCGTGGGGACGCGATCGGTTCCGCTGCAGTTGGAGGAACAAGAAGAGGGGAGGGGAAGGAGCCCAGAGGTCAGATTGCACAGGTACGACAGGGGACGGAGGAGCAGGGAAGGGAGGAGGACGCACGCCTTCTGGCGGTTGGACTCTCGGACGGAGCGCTTGGCACCTGGGGAGAGGGAGAGAGTGACAGAGCGGCAGACAGGATGGGCAGACGAGCGAGCGAGCGCGGGTAAAGCAGGAGCACGCCTGTCAGCTCGGACTTTCCTGGCCTGCATATAACGGTTAAGGGGACGCACGTTTGTGACCCATGTCTGTAGACTCTGAGAAGACGTGGGTGTGTGGTTGCGGGGAGAGCGGTTGGTGGAGGTTGGGAAAGAGGTGAGAGCAGCTTCAATCGGGGAGGAGGAACTGGCGAGGAGACCGCTGGGCCGTGCGCTAGAGGAGCGACAGGGGGAAGACGCGTCGGTGGACCCGTCTCGTCGTCCCCCTCCACCGACCACCATCAGCCCTCATCCCAGGCTACAGCCATGTCCCAGCGATCATCCGTTAGTCAGGCGAGATAGGCATCAGGCACCGCCATCCTAACTATCGACTTTCTCGCAGATCTCCCGCCTCAGCTCGATGAAGCGCGAGTGGACGGATGAGCCCGCCGCCACCGCTATTTCCGCCTCGGCCCCGGTCCTGTCGAAGTCGGCCAGAGAGATAAAGGAGGTGATCACCATTGATAGCGACGACAGTGAAGCGAACGGTGAAGTGGGGGCCGACTCGTGGCCGGCCAGCCCGAAGCCAAAGTGAGTCCTGTCTCTTTCAACCTCTCGGCGCGACGCGTCCTCGCTCGCTCCTTTCAGCTTGCGTGGATTCGTTGTCTAGGCGGCCTCTTGCCCATCAAAGGTTTTAAGAGACTAAAGATCTCTATGGGCACGTGTTCCCCCTTCAGCCGCACTCCGTCCGCCTCCGCTCCCCAGCCAGCAGTCACCACCTCTCAGCTCTCCCCTCGGTCCCGACGCCGCCTCGCCATGTTTGGACCTGTGCCGGCGACGACGTCGTCGACGTCCAACAAGCGGCCCTTAGAGGATGATTGGGACCCACTCGTATCGTCCGCGCCTAGGTCCGTTGAATATAGCCTCCAGGCTGGCCGCATGCACGCTTGCTGATGCTCTCCGCACTGGAAACAGGAAGAAGCTCACAGTCTCGAATGGCGGCAGGGAGGCCACTCCGAGGCAGAAGACGAAGGGTCCCGTCGAGCTTTCTACCCAGCAGAAGAAGGTCATCGAGATGGCGATGACGGGTACGAACGTTTTCTTCACGGGATCTGCCGGTGCGTTGTCTCCAGTTCCGAGGGAGAGCATGGATGCTCACGCGCTCCCGCCTCTATGCATGATCGACTTCGTTTTTCAGGAACGGGCAAGTCGGTCCTTCTCCGCCAGCTCATCAAGACCCTCAAGGCCAAGCACAATACCCGCGCCGATGCCGTCGCCGTCACGGCCTCGACGGGAATTGCAGCCTGCAATGTCGCCGGTCAAACCCTACACTCCTTTGCCGGTATCGGACTTGGAGTTGATCCGGCGGATAAACTGTGAGGGTCGAAGGCGATGTCTATCCTCTTATAGAGCTTCCAAGCTGATCTTCCGGCACTTCACCTTCAGCGCGGCCAAGGTGCGGAAGAATCAAAAGGCCATGTCCCGATGGATGAGGACCAAGGTTCTCATCATCGATGAGAGTCAGTGCTGGTTCTCCTCGCGATGACTGACCCAAATAAGCCTGCTTCTGACGAAGAATTCACTCTTTCAGTCTCCATGGTCGACGGCAACCTCTTTGACAAGCTCTCCAAGATCGGCACCATGTGAGCAGTACAAGCGAAGCGAGCGCTCGCTTTAAGGAGGTCAAGCTGACGACCGATCTCTCCCTTTCCAGTCTCCGGCGGGACCAGCATCCCTTTGGCGGCATCCAGATCATCGCCACGGGGGATTTCTTCCAGCTTCCACCGGTCTCAAAAGGATCGAACTTGGCCAAGTTTGCGTTTGAGGCGCAGATGTGGAAGGAGACAATTCACCGGACGGTCAATCTCACGCAGGTCTTTCGTCAAAAGGATGAGCGTGCGCCATCGACCCTCCCTTCCAATTATGTGGATTCACAGCTACTAATACTCAGTCTACGACAGGTTTCGTTGACATGCTCAACGAAATGCGGTTCGGTTCGCTCTCAACAAGATCAATCGCCCGGTTCAAGCAGCTCAGCAGGGCCGTCTTGTATGAGGACGGAATCGAACCGACGGAGCTGTACGTCATCTTCCTCTTCCTAATTCAACACACGGCTGACCCAATTTCTTCTCCATCTCCACTTTCCCCCAGCTACCCTCGTCGCGAGGAAGTCGATACCGCCAACTCGGTCCGGCTCCGCCAGCTCGACTCAGAGGAGAAGCACTACACCGCTCACGACTCGGGCGCCATCACTGACGCACAGCAGCTCCAGAAAGAGCTTTCCAACCTCCTCGCCGTCCCACTACTCCATCTCAAGGTCGGCTGTCAGGTCATGCTCATCAAGGTCAGTCTTTTCGCGCGACCTCGCAAGAGCTCTAGGCTGACGAACCGCGGCGCTGTTGTATCCAAGAATCTCGACGAAGACCTCGTCAACGGCTCTATCGGCCGCGTCGAGGGCTTCTACTCCGAAGAAGACTGGCCTCACATCAAAAACGAGTTCGGGAACGAGAATTTTAACTCCGAGGCGGCCGAGGCGACGCTGATTGAGTCGCGCAAGACCATGCTGGCCAAGCCCAAGCGCCAAGCCGAGGAGGAGCGTGGGGGGCAGGTCTTCCCGGCTGTGCGATTCGTGCTGCCTGGAGGCGACTGTATAGTGAGGCTCATCACGAGGGAGCAGTTTCAGATCGAGGAGCCAAACGGAACCGTCAAGGCGAGCCGGGTCCAGCTGCCGCTCATCCGTGCGTCGATAGTTTAATCCGACGTGATGTCTTGCGGACCTAACGCACATTATCTTTTCTCCGTACGCAATATATCAGTCTCTTGGGCAATGAGGTCCGTCCTAGTCTCACATCCCTGTCTGATTTTGTTCTTTCCTCAACTGACTCTATTGCTCCCCCCCCCCCACCTTGCTTCCCAATCTGTAGCATTCACAAGTCGCAGGGTCAGACTATCGAGCGCGTCAAGGTCGATCTTCGCCGGATCTTCGAGAAGGGACAAGGTGCGGCCCGCCGCCATCCCTTACTCTTTGCCATGCCTTGACTGACTTAAACCCTTCTCCTCCTGCTCTCTCTAGCCTACGTCGCCCTCTCTCGGGTACGCATTCCCACCTCGTCCTCCTATCTTTGTCAACTGACTGACCCCTCTCCCGCTTCGACATCCAGGCGACCTCGCTCGACTCTCTCCAGGTCCTCAACTTTGACGAGCGCAAGGTCATGGTCCACGAGAAGGTCGCCCGCTTCTCTCACTCGCTCGAGACCCTCGACTAGGTCGTGCGCACCCTACCATCCTCTCTGTCTCTTCCCTCTCTGTCTCTTCCCTCTCTGCTTCATCCCAGCGTCCTGCTGTCTTTCTCTGTCCACTAGCACTACCGTCCTCGTTCGTTTTCTTGTATCGCATTTTCGCTCGCTATCATCCTCCAGTCTTGTGCGATGTCTCTTTTTATCTTTTGAAAACAACAGCAATATTTGATCTACAAGGAGACAAACGTGGCGAAATAACTAAACCCTTCCTTTCCCTGCCCAACCTCATCGCTCCAGCTTGACCCTCAGAAACGGCGACTGGCTATCCGAGGCGCAGTCCTCGTCCTCCCCCATGTCTTGCATGCAAGCCAGCCCCGCCACCTCGGACGCCTCTGCCTGGCTCGTCTCGGTGGGCAGCGCAGGATGGTCCTTCTCCACCGGTACAGGCGGAGCATCGATGAGCCCCTGCCCACCGAAATGGGCGTTCACAGCCTCTCGGAACCGATGGAGCGGGTGCCAGCCTTCCTTGCACGCCTGGCCCGGGGTGTACGTCCCCCGTCGGAAGGGGCACTCGGCCTCGAGCGTGCGGGCGGATTCGCGCTGGCAGGCTTCCTCTTTCGAGAGGAAGACTCGCGGGAAGGAGAGCGAGCGGAGCGAAACTGGTGCAGGGATGAGGTAAGGGGGTTTGGTGGAAGTGTTGTGGTGGTGGAGGAGGTGATACCGGTAGATGGATGTTTTGGTAGAGAGATCGCCGAGACCGCAAAACTCGCAGAACGCCAGTCGGTCGCGCGTGCTGCTCCCCTTTGTGAAGCGTGGAGTGTAGTGCTGAGAAGAGAATGAGCGGGGATCGTCGGCGTTTGTCAGCATGACAGAGTGTTTGAAAGAATTGAAAGAAAGAAGGCGAACATCATCTGGCTTGATGTTGCGCTGCGTGTAGCCGGCCTCTGGCGGGGGCGCGAAGGTTCGATGCGGTACTGGTGGGGGGAATATCAGGGATCCTGAAACAAAGAGACCATAGGTTTGTCTATCAGTCAGCTAGCTAACATGGCGAGCAAACGTTGGGACGTCTACGCACGAGTGTTGCTCTTATTCGCTGGTGCGGGTCGGCCCTCCGGCGGGGTAATCTCTGGACTAGGGTACGGCTTGACGTCGTAAGCGTCTTGAGTCTGACGAGGGAGCGCCGAGATGGCCTGAGCGCGGCGAGCGAAAACTGTCATGGCTTTGCCGAAGAGACCCTCCCCGCGAGGCATGCCCTCGCACGAGGCGCACTCTGGAGAGACCAAGGGAATGAGAAGGGGAGTGAGTCAGTGGCGAACGGAGAGAAAGAGAGAAAATCAAGACAAACCCCTCAGCGCTTCCTCAAGTACGGTACCCTCGATTGTATCTGGCGTGGCCTCCTCGCTATACCGACGGAAAAGCTCAAACTCGCGGAAGGCCTGAATGTCCACATTGTCAGCCGGCTGGGAAGATGGAGAGAGAGAGTCCTAGGCAGCCGCACCATCGACTCGGTTGAAATGTAGAACGCCCGGCCGATCTCGGCCTGCTCTTGGCCTATGAGGTAGAGGTACTGTCAGCATAACAAAGAAAGAGACAGAGATCGTAGAAAGCCACGACGAACTATCGCCCTTGCGCGCGCCGACGGGGACAAGCCACTCGCGCGAGTGGACGTTGGTGAAGCAGCCCGAGTCCTCCATCTTGATCTTGAGGTCGAAGCCGGTGTACTGGTGATGTATCCCCTTCTATCGTCAGCACTGTCCTATCGCATGTCTCCCCCTTCCTTGTTCTCTCTCACAGACTCACATGATGCTGCGACTTGGGGTACTTTCTCTGAACTGCCTGAATGATGGCCTGTCCGTACCCAACGACGGCCGGGAACTTCTTCAAGATGTTCTGAGGCGGGTCTGTGTGGAGCTGGGTGTCCGCGATATTGAAGATGGCGCATCCTCCGGGAACGAGACAGCGGGCGATCTCGCGGAAGACGCGATCCGATTGGTATGAGAAGATGTTGACGTGGCGGACATGGATCAGGTGGAACCCGCCGTCTCGACTGGTGAGCGACAGAGTGAGGGGAGGCAGGGGTCGTTCAGAGTCAGCCACACTTGATGGGTTGGATCTAGGATAAGACAACAAAGGACGTCGGCCAGATCGCTGGCCCAGAACAATGAAACGTACAAGGGGAGGCCCTGTTCCACGTCAAAGACCTCGAACGACGTGTTGGAGGGAACATCTAGAGTGCATGTGGGGATAAGGGGAAGGGTCAAATTAGGTAGGTCCAGGCTCTGGAATGGTGCGGTCCATCGCCCTCGTTGTTGATCGGAATCCGGCACTGACATCTGCGGTGGTAGCCGATCACCCATCGGTCAGTCCTTCCCCTTCACAAATCAAGATTGTCATCGTTCGTGCATTCCCCCTGACTTACTCGGGCTCGATCGGGAACAGATCGACGCCGACGACGGTCGCGCGCGGGAACCGTTCCGCCATGTCCATGACCCAGACGCCTGGGGCCCATGCCGGAGAGCAGAGAGGATAGGGTGAGAAACACTGTCACGACTGGAGATGTGTCCTGGTCGAGAACGGACCTTGTGTGCCGCAGCCTGGAGAGAGACAAACGGGTGCAAAAGAGAACCAGAGCGAGCGAAAAATGAGTGTTGAGAGAGGAGTGAGTCAGCGGTCAGTCAGACAAGCCAAGCAATCAAACGACGCGCTCGCTTGCTTGCTCTCTTGTCTCGTAGCTGACGATGCGACTGACCGATGTCAAGGATCCTCCCAGAGTCGCCAGCCTCTTCTAACAAGCCCTCGACTGTACGCTCCCATCCCGGTGCCTCGTAATATAGCCCTCGAAGGCCTGTGCTCCAGACGTGTGTCGACCGTTCCCTGCAGAACGGAGCGAACGCGAGCGAGCCAGGACAGATTCACAGAGAGACAGCACGTCAGCGCTTCTCGCCGTCCGTCTCATACGTTGAGACACGCATTCATTTAGCACACAACGTACAGTATTGCCGTCTGTTCACCTGTGGAGTAAGGACTATGGAGCAAGAAGCAGCGAGGACGAGGAGAGAGACACCAAGACGGGAGGCGACAGGCGGTCAACCCCGGTTCCTGGGTGACGTGCGCTTGGACGAGCGGCAGGCTCTCGCGCTTACGGCCATCCTTCGGTCTCCCGCTCAAGGTCTCCCGCCTTCTACTGTAGAAGAGCTGGCGAGGCAGGCGAGAGAGCAAGGAAGACAGACCAGACAGGTCGACACCAAGGCACTCACTATGGGCTGAGTGCGGAAAAACGCCGGCCGTCGCGAGCAACCTCGTAGACGGCCTCTCGCAAGGAGTCGGTGAAAGTGACGGCGGCGTCTGTGGACTTTGAGGCCGTCGAATGGGTATCTTCGTCGTCGTCGTCGTCGATGTTCCCGCGGGGGAAGATACTGTCCATCGAAGGGAGGGGGCGTGTTGGAAGATGGTAGGGTAGGACGAGGATGCAAATGGGAGAAGCGTAGCGTGGATGACCCTCCGACCTCGGGCTCGGGGGAAGGCTCGGGGGGAGGCTAGGGGTGGAGGCGGATTGGGCGGATGCAGGAGAAGGCCAAGCGAGCGCCTGCTATGGGTGAGCAGCGAGAGGCGCAAGAAACTGACGGTCGGAATCTGCAGATGGTGGTTGTCTCTTGGGAGAAATCCGAATGCAATAGTTTGAGATGAAGGCCAGAGAGAGAAAAAGAGGCGAGGGTAAACGAACAGAGTTCCCGGAAGCAGTCGACTGGGTGTCGGAGAAGTGGATCAGCGGCCGCCTCATGTCGATCGTGCCAGCGATAGGGGGACAAGGAATGATTGAAGCAGGGCGGTAAGAGACGAGGTGGCATGCTAAGGATGGCTTGGAGGCGTCGGCCAGCCAGCGGGGAAGCGAAGGAGGCGACGTAGTGTGTGTGCCATACTGCAAAGACCAAGGATGTTGATGTTGGCCAAGGTGCGAGTAAGTGTTGAGTCGATTCTGCATACTAGAGTCAGCAGGAATAGATTTTCAGTAGCCGGTTAAACGTGCAGACAGATCAAAAGAGCTGTGGCACAGCGCCTCCCTTTTTTATCGTTATGTCAAGGATCCCAAATCCACGCGGCAGACAGACGTAGATCTCCGAAGATCAGTCCATGAAGAAGACCAGGCAGCGAACAGAGCAGAGAGGGCGGAGTATGGGATCAGAACACAAAGAGAGAAGAAACATAGGGTGGCGGGGTCGTGAAACACGAAATAGCTGATCGACGTTTCTCTGGTCATCCAGATGGCGGCAGGTGAGATTGCAAATGAGACAAACAAGCAGAGTTCAGGGATCAAATGGCCCGAGAGCGATGGATGCTCGTTTTCGTGGCCAACATGACTTCCTCTATATTTTCACACTCTCCCCTATCTTGTCGTATTCCTCGTGGCAAGCTGACTCCTTCATAACGTCCTTGCTTCCTCCGACTACTGCCACTAGCTCGGGAGCTCCGTTCCCTCCCGCTCTGACAACCCTTCATCGAGGTCTCCCTTCCGCCCGCAGTCCCGGTCCCCAGCATCCCTCGACTCCGACCTCCGTCGCCGAACCTGTTGGTCATGCCGAGGCCGCTCCAACCCGACGAGCAGCCGCTCAAGGAGCCGTCCCTGGCTCTCGACGACCTCCCGTAGAGCGTCAATCTGCGTTGAAAGGGCCTCTTGGTTGCGTGCAAGCTGGGTGGACAAAGTCGTCAACCTCGACAACTCAAAGATAGCAGCGGATGGCGAATAAATCTTCGCACCTTGAGGTTGGTAAGATCCCCAGCTCGGCTTCGTTCTCCTCCCCCATCATCGCCGAACGGGCCCATCTGCGGCTTCTTCGGACTCCGCTGCCGCTGTTGCCTTCCCTCGCCGCCGCCCGCCGAAGACGTAGGTAAGTTCTCAGATGGGCTCCGGGGAGCCGATCCTGGCAGAAGAGCGCGGTATTCTGTACCGTCTCTTTCCCGCGCCTTGCCCTTGCGCTTGGCCGCCTGGCGACTCTTCTTCCCCTTCTCGATCTTCCTCCCAGCCTCGAGATCCCGCTCAACCGCCGCCTTCCTATCAAGGGTATCACTCGCGTCGCTCTCGTGGCCGTCACCCTTGTCCTCGTCATCGCCAAGGGTGTAGTGCGTGCGCTCGTCCTCGACGTCGTGACTCAGTCGGATTGGCGGGGGTTGTGCAGAAAGCATGGACACCGGTATACCGTTCTCATCCTCGTGATCTTCCTCGAAACCCGTTTGATCGGCGTGTTGGAGGGCATCCCTGATGATCGAAAGGATTGATGGTCAGATCCGAGATACAGTCGAAGAGGCAATGAGAGGAGTGGCTTCCACTACTTACCAGACGGTGGCGAAGTTTTTGCCGAGCACGAAGGACGGGAGGGCGATAAGGAGGAGGCCGAAGATGAGGAGAGGTACCGTGACAAGTCGGCCGAGGGTTGTACCTGAGGGATGACCAGGAGTGGTGAGCAAGAGAGAAAAAAGGAGCAAGAGCCAGAACGGACTCACGAGGAGACTCGTCACCGTATCCGACGGTTGTGATCGTGACGAGGACAAACCTATGTCCAGGAGAAAGATCAGAAAGACGTAGCAAAACATGATAAAGTTCGTTGACGCACCAGGCCGCGGCGGGGATGCTCCCAAAGTTGGCCGGCTCCCCATTGGCGTCGACAAACGTCTGAAGCGTGTCGTCCCAGCTGCCGCGCTCAGCAAAGTAGACGAGAGTGGAGAAGATGATGACGACCATGAGGATGAAAAAGGACTGAGAGGGGAAAGTGTGGCGTGAGCATGCTCCGCGGAAATTGGGAAGATTGAGACAGACGAACAAGCGCGAGGAGGGCATCCTTGGACAGATCGATGGAGATCCGCATGACTTCGATAGTCAGGATGACAGTGTTGGAGTAGCGAAAGGCTCGGAAGACACGCAGGAGTCGGAAGATGCGGAGGATCGAGAACCGGAACACTACACGTCCAGTTGTTGTCAGTCGTGCGCAAGGGAAGGGAAGACGGGCGGAGTACTGACTAATGCTCGTGTCGGCGTGGGCAATGAGCTCAAGGTAATATGGCGCAACGGCAAGGAAGTCCGTGACACCAAAGAAACTTGTGACGTAGACTCGAAGCATGTGCGTGTTGTCTGAGTGGGCGAGCAAGCGGGCGATGTACTCTCTTTGTGCGCGCCTACGAGTCAGCCACCTTTAGCGCAATAGATAAAGAAGATTGACTAACACGGTAAAGAGGACAACAACGGTCGTATCGAGGCCGAAGAGTGCCCTGGCGAGGGCGGGTATCGTATGATAGCCAGGGAGTGTTGAAACGATGGTGAGAAGGGCTCTGCCGACGCGGCAAGCAAGCGCGAGGGCAGGGCAAGATCATGTCGGTTCAGATAGGCGGCCAAGATCCAGTCATGCGAACTAGCTCACGAAAAGAGGATGAGGAAGGTCGTCGACCAGTGGATATAGAGGGCCTCCTCCGAGCTTTTGGGTTCCTGAACAAGAGAGGGAGCGCGTCCGATACGCGTCGCAGGAAGCTGTCAGCGATCGTTCCTCTGCAAAGCGGCGAGACGGGACACACCTCCATGACAAGAAAGAGCCTCCTCCTCCACGCGCTCTTCATCCCTCGCGCTGTCTTCCTGTGAGTACATCGAGAACGATCCGTCAGAGTTCTTTGTTCGTCGTTCATGCTCTCACGCATAACCCTCCCGCCCGCCTAGTCTCCCCCCTCAACCCAAGTCATCGACGTACCATGTGTGGTCCTCAGCCCCCAAGCCCAAGAGGATATTGCTCGTTCTCCTCCCCCTGCGCTCCTCCTCGCTATCCGCTTGCGTGAAACCCTCCCCGACGCGTACAGCCGCCGAAAGCGGTCGTCGCTGTAAGACAGGGCTCGCGCCAGCGCCAGCGCCTCCGCTGGAGACGGTGCGGTTTCGTTGCTGGAGCGAGTCAAAGAGTACGGCGGTAGAGTGGTTGCTGAGCTCCGTGATAGACTGCAGGGAGAACCCGCGAGTGCGTTTCGAGGCTCGGGGCGAGGATGTGAGCGACGAGGGCGATGCCGGCGGCGGGAGAACGGTGGGTGAGCGCGCCGGTGGAGAGGTGAGCTCAAACTCTTCGGCGTCTGTAGTAGAGCTCGGAAAGTAAGGGTTGGACGAGCTCGAGGAGGCTTGGCCGCTCATAGCGGGGGTGACGAGGGAAGCGGAGCGAGATGAACGTTCAGGTAGAGAGAAGCGGAAGAGCGCGTTGTCTGACTTTCGTCTCCTTGAGGCCGAGGCCTCTTAGGTCTTTCTCCGTCAACCGCGGCATGAAGTGTTTCGGCAACACCCTCATTCTCTCACGACAGCTCAAAGTGATAGAAAAGGGTGCTACATGAAAGAGGAGTGGGGGGTGTAACGAAAGAAAGACAAGAAGGCAAAGGATGGATTGACTCTTCTCTCCTCTACTCATCGTCTGAGTCCGACTCCTCAGCCTCGTCGAGCCACTTTGAACGAAAGGATAGGGTCAGTTCTCATTCCTCACCCACACAGCTCCAGGAACCAGGGAGAGTGCAACACATACCTCGAGGAACTTTTTGGCGCCGAGGCGGACCGACTTCGAGGTCTCCTTGTCAGTGTACTTCTTGGAGACGTGCGTGCCCCAGTGCTTGGCGATGTCCTCGTCAAGGACGTCGAGCTGGTAGTACGCCATGAGGATCTTGGAAACTCCGCCGGTCTCAAGGAGCGATGGATAGTGGACACCGCAGAGGCGCTCGACACCGCCGAGAAGGGCCTTCTGATGCTTTTCGTCACGGACAATCTAGAAAGGAGTATGAGTCAGCAAGCACGTCTCGACTTGACTCGACCAGGTGTGAGAAAAGGACTCACAGTCTTGAACAGCTTGCCGTACTTGGGAATATCCTTGTCGGCATTCTCGCCAAAGAGGGCTTCAGAGACGACAAGGACGGCCTTGTGCTTCTTGGCGATCCCGAGCTCCTGCGCTTTACCGAGGATGGTCTCGCTAGTGAGGGCACCTCCGTCGGCCTTGGTCGCGACGATCCAGGCCTTGAACTCGCCGTAGGCGTCTCCCTCGTCGTCGTCGTCCTCGGCGTCCTGCCCGCCAAGGATCATCGAGTTCTTGAGCTGCTTGGAGAGCTCGGCCTCGCGCGCCTTGACGGCCTCCGGCGAGACGTCGACGGCCCAGTCGTCATCGTCGCCCTCGGGCCTGTCCATGACATCCGGAATCTCGGACTCGTCGACTTCAGCGTTAGCCTGGCCATCGGCGCCGTCCTCCTCACCCCCGCCGACGTTAGGTCCGCCGGATGAGATACCCATGATGGCCTCGGCGTTAGCGGCCGTCGACGTCTCGGCGCCCGTCTTGAGGCCTTTGACCTTCTTGGGCGCGGGAGGCGGGTTCTTGACGATATACGTCGTAAGCTTGTGCCGCGGGTCAACGTCCGACCGGGCGCCGCATGCCTTGCAGTCGCGGACGACGTCTTCCGACTTGGTGATGATGTAGAACGTTTCGGGATTCTTGCACGATCCGCAGAGGACGAACTGAGAAGAGACCAGGGGAACAGGATAAGCGGAAGACTCAGAAGCGGAACGGCAGGTCAAAACGGAACGGACCTTGACGATGAAGCCGTCGAGGAGCTCTCGGAGACGGTTAGCGTCATGCGCCCCGCTGACAATGTACCGTTCGGTTTTGTCGTCGAGTTTGACTTGAGCTCCGAGTTCGATACCGAAGTACTTCGTCGGGTCTGCAGTACAGAACACGGAACGTGACGGAACGTGTCATCAGAAAATCGTTGTCGTCTCCATGGGCTCGAAGGCAATGCCAGCAAGAGACGCACAGGCAGGAGGCCTGGCGAGCGAGCGGGCAATGTCCGCCATATTAGGGACGACAGTCTTGATACCGTTGCCCTTGCCCTCAATCTTGGTGGTGAGGACGGGCATCCTGGCGCGAAAGGAGACAAGACGAGTGCGTCAGCACTTCGGCTCGGCCAGGACTGGTGAGATTTCCGCCCACTCGAGCTCACTTGTAACGGTAGAACTTGTCGTCCACGTCACGACGGATGTTAATCATAGCCATGTTGGGCAGAAAAGGTGTGATTTAACGCTGTAGTGAGAATGTAGTGAGGGGTCAGTAACAAGATAGACTTCCCATACATTGCTTGCCGCGTGTGAATAGGGATTATAGGAAGGGACGGCAGAGGACAAACAAAAAGGGAGTTGCGATGCTGAAGGCGGGTTGAAGAGTCGATCCTTGCGTCGGAGGTACAAGGCATGTACTGCTTGGGCTGTAGTAATGACGAAGGACGGGAAAGTGGGGGAGTACAAGGGATCAGGGGTGAGAGGGCGAAGGAGGAAGAAGGCGGCGAGAAGAGGCGGAGGTTGAGGGAAAAGGCGAGGGTTGAAGAAGCAGAGAAGATTGTCAGCACACGAGCGAGCTCCAACGCTCTTCTGCCTGGCAGAGATACGGGACGGACCGCGTTTCTGGGTATAATGTCCGGTGGGTTCTTGAGCTTGGGTTCGTTTACGAGGTCTGGTACCGACGGGATCTTTGGCAAACGTCGGGAGAGGATGAAAGTCCTCGGTTGGAAGGAAGTTTGAGGGGAAGGAAAAGTGGGGGTGAGATTTCTTTGGAGATGGGAGTGGCGAGGTGGCGAGGTGGCGAGGAGAGAAGCTGGTGGTTGAGAAGAAGTCAGCAGCAGGAGGCTGCCTCGACTTTGTGCCGATCAGTGGCCACCCGCCTGGCTGGTCGTCCTGGCAACACCATCGCGTGTTCTGCCGGGGCCAAACATTTGTATCCTAATCATCGAATCACCCATGATTTAAAAGGTTAATGATCGAAGTGATTGGGAGTGAGTGGAAGGGTGGGGGGGGAGAGAGGGGACGGCGCACAGTGCGCTTCCGAAAGAGATGGAAATGAAGAATAAAAGGAAGACAAAGAACTAGTATCTTGCTTTCGGTAACTGATGGTCACAAAGGCAAACCTACACAGCTTGCGCTCGAGCTCGCCGCCATAGAGCGGGACTTTGTTTTTGTAAAAGTCATGGAGCCAAAGTGGAGGACGACATGACCCAATGAGAGACGGCGAGAGTGAGGAAGGAGAGCGGATCTAGTTATGGAGGAAGTGGAAGGGGAGTGTACAGATGGGGAGGGCAGAGAGAGGGGGAGGGGAATACAACAAAGAAGGAGGAAGGGGAAGAGAAAATAAAGACCAAAGTCACACGGCGAACGTCCGAATAACCGACCGCCATCACTACCATCATCCCAGACTCAGCGTGTTGACCGCTCCACCACCTCGTGTCCGTCGGCCGATCCTTGCGCCGGGTGATGGATGCGACCGTTCGGAGTTCGTCTTCCGTGACATCGACGAGAGTCTTGAGCCAGCTGAGAGAAGCCGACGCGGTAAGCGTGCTAGGGTGCAGGTGGAGAACACAGAGGAAAAAACGATGGGCGAGGTCGACGTCCTCAGGCAAGGATGGACAAAGAACCTGGAGCTGACGCCAGCGTTACTTCAATCGGCGCTGGTGAGAGCCGGGAGGTCCTTCTGCCAGCCGTCCGGAATGATGAGTGGGTATTAGCCAGCCTGACGGCGAGGAGTGGGGCGGGCTTGTCGGAGATGTCGAGGCGGAAGCATGCCGCATAGGGAGGCGCGTAGGGATCAATGAAGGCGGAGATAATATTATTGTTGATAGGGTAGACGGTTCTCCTCCAAAGCCATACGTCCCAAGCCTAGCGTTAAAGTAGAACTCCTTGTTTCAGGCGTTCAGGTAGGCGTGCCAGCGTGCGGGGAAAGTGCATCGCAGCTCGTGGGATCGTCGAGGGTCAGACGAGCCCGTCGAGCCATATGGTGGTCTCGGCGCTCTATGAGCTCGAAGGAGACTTCCTCTGCTGCTGGGGTTATCAAGAGGTGGAAGCAAAGAAAAGGCAAAAGCCGGCGCGCGTGTGCATGTGGGTGGCGCGAGCATGGCTCCTTGGTTCGATTTTCTCTTCGCAAGCAAAGTCACCAGTTAACCAGGAAAATCATTGTCGTTGTTTCCCATGGGCTCTGATAAGGTCATCGTCGAGTCTGGGTAGCAGGTAATTACACCGGGACGTCCTCGCCCTGAGAAGTGGCACCATGCTGTCCACCCCCTCCTCACTCATCCAATCCAAGCACAGACTAGTGGACGGAGCACAACAGGGCCGAACTCAGAAACACAATGTTAAGTCTTTCTACGCTAAGGCTCACATCGCACGCGGGGGAGGAAGGAAGGAATGAGAAGGATGTGAAGCCGTCGAGAGTGGTGCCCACCATAGGTCGCCGCCTGGCGGCCTGTCAGGGCCTCGGTCGTCGCTGTCCGAAATGGTGGCGACTTCCACTTCCATTTCTCCCGAGCGAGATGACGAAGACCCTCGATCTCCCCGGCCGCTATCGATTGTCTCCCTCTCTGCAGATCCAAGGGGATGTGCCTCAATATAAATAAACCTTAGACAGCGCCTCTTGCGCTCGATCCCCCCTTTCCCTCAGCTTGTCGGCAATCGGGCCGTATTGCTTTGAAGCGGAAGCACGTTCCCCGCGATCTTGAGTCGACTGCGACAGGGGCTATTACCCTCACCTCACCCTTCCCCTCCTTTGTCGACGTCGCTCGACGCCGACACTCCGACACGTTCCAAAGTATCCACTTGAGCGTGTGCCCCATGCTTGCCCTACAATGGCGTCGGATGGACTCCAACAAAGCATTCGGACATCGGATTGAAAGACCCAATCGACCTCCGACCCTTCTCATACCTTCCTCTCCCTTCGACGACCACCTTCTTTGCACGACCCTTCAACGTTTCGACTCCTCCTCAACGTCACCCGTGCCCGATGGGCTCCTGCTTCTCTAACCCCAGCACCCCATCCAGGTCCGAGGCCGACCTTGTGGCCCACAGGAAGGCGAATGCCATCCTCAAGCAGGTTGGTCACGCTGCCTCCCTGGGGCGCTGATCCTCTGGGGTTGTCCACCGCTGACGTCCGGCCCTGCACGCGCACGCACACGCACAGGAGGAGCGACGACAGAAGAAGGTCATCAAGATCCTTCTGCTCGGTCCGGGGGGCTCTGGTAAGAGCACCGTCCTCAAGGTGCGTCTGTCCGCGCCGCAGGCTTGTACAAGTACAAGCGACAGATCGTCTGTTCCTCAATTCAGCTCATGCTGACGGGCCCTCCGGCCTTCGGTTCCATCCCCTCCTGCCTGCCCTCCTCCTCCTCTTCTCTCCAGCAAATGCGGCTGTTGTGTGGTCTGAGTTTCCAGCCAGAGGAGATTTCTTGTCAGTAGCCTGTGTCCCCAAGGCGAAGAGGGCAATGGCTCGGTCGTCAATGTTGCCATTTCCTCCGAGAAGTGCAGCGTTGGACGCCCTCGTTTCCGGGCTCACTCCGCTCATTCCCTCCTCACCCTCCCCCACTTCCACCCCACACCGTAGACTTTGGCCAGCTCGTACATGCAAACCTTCTAGAAGGTAGCTCGGAAACTCAAACAGACGTTTCATGTCCTCGGAGCTGACGCTCTTTGTTTGCCGGCGACCTGTCAGGACTCCATCTTTTGCTCGACTTGGCCGACGAGCTTGGAATCCCTCTCGACGCAGACGCCTTGGTGAGCACTACGAACGGCTGTCTCAGACCTCAGCCTCGTCCAAGGATAGCGCACACTCACATGATGCGCGCATGCACTTTTTTTTTTTTCCTTTCCGATAACGGCCGCGGATCATTGGTGGTGTTTTTTTTTTGTTTGTTGCCAACGGTATTCTTTTGTTCCCAGCCACACGCGAAGGTTATCTCGGATCGCTGGAGCCAGGCATCCTATCAGAACGAGGCCAAACCGCCGCCGTCGGCAGAGATTAAGCGCGCCGCGCAGCTTCTCTGGGCGACCCCTGCGATCCAGCAGTGCTGGATACGAGGGAACGAGACCGCGATGCCCGAGAAGTGAGTCCTATATTGTGCTGCCACTATACAAAGCAGAAGGACTAATGAAGAGCCCTCGCAACCAGCATGCAATACCTGATGAGAAGAGAGAATTTCGACCGGTTTTTCGAGCCTGGCTTTACACCAACAGACGCCGTGAATATCTCGATGCTGTCGAGACCTTCAATCCACATCTGACATCTATCCCCTTCACCAGGACATCCTGCATACCCGTGCAAAAACAACGGGTATCCTGGAAACGTTCCTGCCCGTAGGGGAGCGAGTCTACAACCTCGTCGATGTCGGTGGCCAGCGATCTGAGCGGAAAAAGGTCTGCCCTCGATCTTCTTGCAATCTGACGACCTTGACTGCTGAAGGCAGCACGGATTCACAGTGGCTCAATTGCTTCGTCGATGTCAATGCGATGCTTTTTGTCGTCAATCTGAAGTTGGTTCCTAACCAAGAGCGTTCTGTCTGTTTATATGCATGCTGACGCCTGTTCCTGGCCTTCTGCAGCGGCTATGACGAATGTCTGATCGAAGATCGGGACTCAGTGAGCGCTTCTTCCAAGGTCAGGGTTTGTCTATCCGCATGCTCGCGCTGAAAACAACCTGCTCGCTCTTCCTCAGAACCAAATGCAAGAGTCATTACTTCTTTTTGACCAGCTTCTATCCAACAGGTTGTTCCGCTCAAGTGGGTGTCAAGTTCATCTCGACATCTTTCTCGTCATCCTCGAGCTGAACCGGACCCTTGGTCTAGCTTCGATGATCCTCTTCATGAACAAGCACGATCTCTTCATCCAGAAGCTCCCCAACTCTCCACTCCGAGGCTCTTATCGCTACCCGGACTTCCCTGCGACCGGCGACGGCAAGGACCCCGCTATCGCCGCTGATTATCTACGCGCTAAATTTCTCAGACTGGGTCGAAAGTACCGGCCAAGGAAAGAGGGGGCGAACGCGGGCATATACTCGCACTACACGAGCGCCGTCGATAAAGGTTCGTCACAGATTTAATTATATTGCCAGCACGCCGAATTGGAGCCGACCACAGCCCCTTTAACTCACAGATGGCATGCGGGTCGTTATGCTTGCCGTTACGGATCTCCTTCTTCGTGAGGCAATAAAGGAATCTCTTCTCATCTGAGCGAGGGACATTCACCCAGGTGGGGGGTGGAACTCTCGAATCATCATCAATAGATCATCGCACACTCTTAGCACCTCGGGACTATTTCACGACATCTTGTTACTGTAACCCCTCTTTCTTCATGTCCTATTCATGCCAGTCTGCTTTCTGTGCAACTGTACTCGCGCAAGATTTCACTCGCTCCCATCCCGCGGATAAGCTGAGACAACGACAAATTAGTTGGAGACCTATGTCTATCTTACTGTTTATCATCACTGTTCAAATCACAACGTAAATTCGCCCTCGAAGGTCAGATCTCATTCGCGCTTTGAAGGAAGAATCTCACACAACCTCGTTGCTCGACGCGCCCAATCCTGGCCCCCGTCGCTCGACGCGCCCAACTCTGGCCGGCGTTTTCAGTGCGACTCTCTAACCAACCACATCCTTGTGCCCTCCTCTGCACTCCTCGCTCTTCCAGCTTCTCCGTCTTTCCTTCTCTTTATCAAACCTAATCAAATGGTCAGCTGCCTCTTGCCCGCGTTCGATCTAACCAGCCTCCGCATAGGGCTGACTATCGTGGTCTTGTGTGCGCGCACACGCATATACAGACCGACGTCGTCCCCCCCTCGACCATCCGCCGTATCGCCAAAGAGCTCAACCAGCTCCGGAATAACCCTCCAGAGGGTGTTCGTGTCGTTGTCGATGAGGAGGACCTCACGGCTTTCACCGCGCTCATCGAGGGTCCTGGTGAGTGCCGGACCAGTGTCGTCATTTGGCCAGAGAGCATGAGAGGGGCAACGAGCGCAGAACGGACTGTTAGCCATCACAGAAGCAGCAGCTGTCGAGAGTGCACATGTAGTGACTTGCAGGTCATTCGTTAGAGGGCCTCGACCGTTGTTGAACGGACGCATACAAGGGGCTTGGTAGACACGCGCCGAACAGGCGGCCTTTCAAGCATCGTGCTCCTCCGACTTGCGCTCTCATGCCTTCCTTTCTCCTTCTCAAAAGAACGTCAATAGAGAACTAAACTAATCGGTACTGTCTTGCTCATTATCAGAAGGAACTCCATATGCCAAGGGCTACTTCCGCATTCGCTTCGCCTTTGGTGCCACCTATCCGAGCCAGCCGCCGAAGTGTTAGTTGCAGCTAGCGACTTCAGACGGCCCTCATTGGCCTTATGGATTATTCGAAATATTCGCTCGTGCGCGGAATAAGCGGCGAGCTTCAAGGACCGATTCTGATCCGAATTTTGCCCTCGTGTTCCCTCAGGTACGATGATGTCCAAGATCTTCCACCCGAACGTCTCGAAGCAGGGCGAGATCTGTGTCGATACGCTCAAGAAGGGTTGGAAGCCCGAGTTTGGTATCAGGTTCATCTTTCATGCCCCTTTCTCAGCAGATCGTGCTGGTGGAACTAACGACGCACGCACTTATTCTTGTCCTGCAGCCATGTCCTTTCCGTGAGCACATTCTGATTTGCACTCCTTAGCGAGTCTTAGTCCATCTAACTCAGTTTGAACCCCTAGGTCATCCGTTGCCTGCTTATCTATCCGAACCCCGAGTCTGCGCTCGACGAAGAGGCCGGCAAGCTTCTGCTCGAGGCATATGAGGACTAGTGAATCTACACTCTCCGTAACAGCGTCTACCTGGCAAGACTCCTAATATCGTCTTCTTTTTTTTCCACAGCTGTAAACACGCGCGGCTGTTCACCTCGATCCACGCTACGCCTCGGGTGAGTGTCCGCTCTCCCTCGAAGTCACCCAACTACCAGCTCAACTCCCTTCCTGTATGACAGACCACCCCTCCCGAGTTCGTCGATGCTTCGGCCGCTTCTTCTGCGAGTGCTGGCAGCACCGCTGCCCCTGCTGCCTCGGCCCCGGCCTCTGTCGCTATCAACACGCTCGGGCCCAGCTCCTCGCAGCCTCAGGCGCCCATGCCCAAGGCGTCCGCCGGGACGGGCAAGCCTGCTGTGAAGCGCGGTCTCAAGCGCCTCTGAGTTCCGGATCCTTCTTTCTTTGTCTCTGCCGTCCTTCTCGTCCTGCAATCACCTTCCCTCCATTTGCTAGTCCTCAAAGCCTCTTTCCTCTCTTCCTTTCCCATTTGTTTTGAAAGGACGAATTTCCCTCTCTTTCCTGTTGTTTCCACCCCTTATCCTCTCGATCCACAACATCACAACCACGCTCTACTACTCTCGCAGCTGTCACATTGTCGCACGAGCGAATCATGCGCCTGTCTAATTCCATATTGACGGCACGCTCCATGGAATAACCCACCAGAGACGCTAGACAGGTGTAGTTTGAGACCATATTCTCCCTGTTCTTGCCCTCGTACGGCCCACCTGGCGGCCTCGAGCATGATGAGGCAAGTCCAGCGGAGGCCGTCCCTCTCAAGTTTGTCGTCCACCTAGGGTGTCTTCGCCCTGCTGTGCGGCGAGCTGCCCGGGAGCAATTCGTCGATCGGGAAAAGGCGCGCGCCTCCACATCGAGCATCCTTGAGCCCTCCCAGGGATGAGAAGTTGGCGATATCCGATTTTGGCCCAGGAAAGACATCGGGTTCGTCCGGGTAAAGTAAGTCTCCGGGCGAGATACCCTCAACGACGGAGAGGAGTCTGGGTGTAAAGGATGGAGTGAATCGGTCGGTCCCATCAGCAAGGATCGCTGGCAAAGAAATCATGTCGAGAAGCGAGGCGACTGACTGGCATATCATTTGGTCCGTCCGAGTGCCGATAGGAAAGCGTTTGCCGACGGCCGAAACGGCGACGCTATTGTCCTCATGTCCCAGTCAGCAGGAGTAAGATGCGAGGGGATACGCCCGCTCTGATGGCGGCGTTCGCAAGGACTTACCGAAGGACTTCGATGTCATTGCGGATCTCAAGCTGAGCCAGCGAGTCGCCCTCCTCCCTGGCCACCCGGAGGAACTGAATGAGGACCCGGGCGCCAGTGAACCACGCGAAGGACATAAAGGCCGGAAGGCGGGAGTAGTCGAAGGCAGTCGCATTCAGCTGATGGAGACCGTCGACGAGAGAGCGCGCCGCCAAGATGATCCGACTTCGAGAGACGTCTTGAAGATCCGAGACATTTGCATACCGGTCGTGCAGGACTTTTGAATGAGGGATGGTTCGAGCAGAAGCCAGTCAGTCTGCAATGCGTCGAGACGTTGGAGACCGTACGCAAGCCACGCACAAATAATTGCGCTGTTCATGGAGTGTCCCAGCGTAGCATCGCGATGATCAGCATTGGAAGAGTTCAGGTGCAAGTTTGAAAGAGTCCACGTACATCAGAGTCTGAGCATGGGCCGCGAAGAGTTCGCTGTCAACAGCTTGTCTCGATTTGAGTCTGACAGGCCGGCGCAAGTGGCTAGGGAAATTTGCTCTGAAAGTAGATCAAGGCCGGCCGTGCCGCAGCTAAGTGAGCGAGAGATGGGAGGCTCATTCATGCTCGAAGAGACTCACGAGAAAATCTGGGAGATCTCGTCAAGCTTTTTGAATTCCGGCTCCTCTCTCGGGTCTATAATCTCCCGGACAAGGAAGTACCGGACGAGTTCGTTGATCTTGCGAGCGAGAACGACGGACTTGTAAAACAGGCTGAGCGAGTTGCGGTTCTCCGGCGGATGATAAGTCAGGAGGTTGTCGGAGTACATGAACTGCGTTGCAGGCGGTGGGGTCCACTGTCGAAGAAGTAGAGGGAAAAGCATAGAAGCAGTTATCACGATTGCAGTCTTCCTCATACCGACAAGAGAGGTCAAGATCCAAAGACTGACGTCGGATGGGAACGATGAGTAGCTCGTCGGAATCCCAAGTGCAACTTCTCGGTGGTCTGGGTAAAGCAAAGATAATCAGCCTTTCATTCTAGGGCATTTTAATTCGTGTACGATGGGCAGAGACCGACGAAGAGATGTGGGCCACCCAGATGATGCGCTCGCCTGTGTGTCTTGTGAGAAAATCTTTGAAAGAGATGTGAGCAGCAGCTGCGAACGCGCAACCGAGAGAACCAACGATTAGGCCAACCATAGGACCATGACACACCTGATAGAAGAGATTCGCTCGCTCCATCCGGTCGATGGGGTCGTTAGTTGCCGGTAGCAGAGCATCCTTAAAGCCGGCGCCGGTGCTGATCTGACCATCCCTGGACAGCAATCCAAGCGAGATGGCCATCCTGGAGGATGAGACCCACGAACAGTCAACCATGAGAGACAGAAAAGAGCTGTGGGAAGCTTGGTTCTCTCACCGGCAGGCAGCACCGATGTGACGCCAACCAGCGACCCAAAGAGCGTTGACGTGGCACGTCACGGCCAGTATGTGATGTGCCTGGCACAGCGAAAGCCACTCCTGAGCAAACTCCTGACGCTACGAGACCAGATAGAAGTAGGCAGTTCTGGATTGTTAGTTAGGGTTAAGGTCATCCGGGATTCACGAGATTGCTAGCAGAGGCACCCACCTCGGCGAGGTAGAGCTCGGCCCAGCTAGCGTGAATCTCAACGAAGCTACATAGAGGTAGAAGGCTCGAGCGGTCAGCGCAGTTGTTGCTGACGTCTAACCCGTGCTGTGAGGGCTCACTCTCTATCGATTCCAGGCCTCAAAGCGAGATGGTCCGTTGGTGTCGATGTGAGTCCGTCCCATTGAGGCTGGAATGGACAGACGCATGAGCTCACACCACCCTGAATGGCACTCAGATGCCTTCAGGAAACGAACCTTGGGACCCAGAGCATCCAACTCATTCTTGGAGTGTTCCCGATTCGCACGCGCTCGGAGTACCTGAAAATCGGCCGGGTCCAGCACGACAACACCACCCAAGAAGCGAGCGGTGAGAGCGCAGATGCTATGGAGCACCGCTGGAAGGAAGGGGAAAGATGCCATTTAATTGGGTGATCCATTCAGGTGAGACATTAAGGAAGAACGCACCGGGATGGGGAAAGAGCGAGTGAGTGGGTGGCAGGCCAAGACGCGACATGAAGCGCCCGCGATTGAAGAGGATGGGTCCCAAAGGAACGGCATCGAAGAACGTCTCGACGCTGAGAAAGAGAGCCAAGGACAATTTTCAGAAGACTGTTTGAAGACTCAACAGAAGAGATGGACGGGTAGGTCGGCATCGACGTACATACGCTCGAGAAAACCCGGAGCGGGCAAGTGGCTCGGCCAGCTGTGGGCGAATGCACACCGTCAGCCCTTGAGACCTTGACCACGTACGCGTGTGAACGACTCACCCTGGCCAGAGAAGCGAAAGGAAGAATGCATCAGGGCTCTCCGAGAGTGGCTCGCTCGCGTCGTTTTCGACGATGCTGCCCATCAGGTTACTGAAGTCGACATCCTGGGCACCACCGACTTTGCCGCCTGTGAACGGCTCATTGAGTGGTAATGGGCGGTCTCCGTTCGGCTGCACGCTATCCCACGTGTCGAGCGGGATCGTCTCTGGGACTTGTCTCGTCCGAGGTAAATCAATCGTGCCCACCTCGAAGAATGCCTCGTCTTTCAAGCCAGACACGCCGTCCCTCGATGTCGCTCTTCCAGTCAAGGGATCGACCAGGAGAGCCGGAAGCGGAGAAGGCATCTGAGCATTGCCATCGCTGTTGCTGAGGAAGTCCGAATCTGGGGTCAGGCTTGGGAGCCGTGGGCCCTCCCCCGATGTGCTCCC
Organism: Tausonia pullulans; assembly: GCA_951802195.1. Classification (NCBI taxonomy): domain Eukaryota; kingdom Fungi; phylum Basidiomycota; class Tremellomycetes; order Cystofilobasidiales; family Mrakiaceae; genus Tausonia; species Tausonia pullulans. The sequence goes on along the minus strand of OX637633.1, from coordinate 527,413 downwards.
CAGCGGTGGAAGATGGATCGGGAAAGGCGTCTGGTGAGGGTGCACGTGGGTAAGGGGTCTCTGCGGGGCTTGCGTAGCTCTCAACGTAGGGGGGAAGGTGTCGAAGAGAGAAGGGGATGCGGGAATGAACCACGGAGGTGTCAGGATAGGGTGGGCGCCATGCAGGTTGGGGACATAGGCGGCCGGAGACTCGTGGCCGATGGGCCCAGGGAACTGGCTGTCGACCCGACTCGAGGAGGAGACGGCGTCAAAGGATGCGGAGGCAACTGGATAAGGTGACTGGTGGTTCGAGAGGTCGTTCCTAGGCGGAGCAGCATGTGCAGCTAGCAAGAAGGAAAGATAAGCGGTGTGGCGGCGACCGCTCGGTGCTCTTCCACACTCACCAGACACATTGAGCTTCTCTTCGAGCTCCTGGATCCGCTCTTGCAACTGCCTCTCGCTCGGCGTGGCTAATGGGATGAGGGTGGGAGGGGGGGGAGACTGAGGCGGTTGGGAAGCCATGGCCGGCGCTTGTGGTAGTGCCACAGCTGGTGGGCGCCCAATCGACGTCGACGCGCCGTCGTCGGATGAACTGTTGCGAAAATAGTCCTCGAAGGAACAAATGGGGTAGATGGGCTTCTCCTGACCTGGTTTGAGGTGGACTGGTAGGCTCGTACCTGATTTCAGCTGGGGAAAATGGCGCACAAAGCTAATATGAACGCGCGTACGCAGGGTGTGCTGGTAAGAATAGTCAGACACATGGCACATGGACAGTCAGCCCCCGCCTCGACTGCAGACCAGTTGATACAAGCCGCAGAAGACAGGAGCGCACGTTATATGATCTTAGACACGTGCCGCACGTCGGGCGTGCTTGAGGATTGAACGAAAGACAGCCAACGCTTAGTCAGTAGGGGATGATGCAGGAAGGCGGCGAGCATTGAGCAGTCATCCTGTCGGCAGACAGGTTGCGTCGTTGGACTGACCGGCGTCGCATCGAAGCTTCCTCTTGCGGCACGTCAGACAGGCTTGGTTCCGACGACTGAAAGCGAAAAGAGAGAGAGAGGGGCCCTGGGTGTCAGCCCGCTCTCGAGGGCCGGTCTGTACTCATGACCGACCGACGTGGAGGATGGGACGGGGGGGAGGTGAAACTGGCACATACAGAGTACGGGCAGCAGCACTGCTCGTGAAGGGCGCTCCTCCACCAAGGTAGGGACGCGATGAGCCTAGCTCGTCAGTGTTGTTGGTGGTAGGAGTCTTCGGCATGCCGAGGCGAGGCAAGCGGAGCGGAGAGGAGTGTTGAAGGAAGGAAGGGCTAGCTGCCTAGCTTGCGGGGTACAGGCAGCTCCCAGGTGGTGATTCGGCGAGGCGAGTGACGAGGGATTGGACCCGTCCTTGGCGCGTGAGAGAAAGGAAGGCTTAGATATGGATATGGATGTCGAGAGGGGATGGGCAACGTTGGTCGGAGGTTGAAGTGGTCTCGATCCAAGGCTCTCCTCGATCTTGCGAGTTACACGAGGGAGTGCCCAAGTAGGCGCGACGCGAGGACCCTGGGCGGAACGGGGATGGCGTCGCCCGTCACTTGCGCCTGTGCCAGCCAGCCTCGGCTATGGACTCTGCGCATCTTGGCGCTCTCAATCAAAAGGTTGAAGCCCCTGGGTTAGTCATCCTTGGAGCAGTGGAACAGGCCGGCGATGCATGAATTTAGAAGCTAGCGATACATGTGGGGGAGATAAAGACGAAGAGAGAAGGAGAGAGTTCACAAGATGAACAAAGGAGATCTAGCTAGCGTCCCTTCCGCTCCCACCATCCCTTGAGCGGCCACCGATAGCCAAGATACGTGGCAACGAGCGGTTCCAGAGCCGGCGCCCACTGCTCCTCCGCATCGTCATTCATGCCAACGCTCACGATCGCGGGGTCCGTCTCGAGCTGTTCGACGAGGCCACCAAATCCCGTTGGGTTGACGATCCTGTGGAGGAAAGGAGCGTCCGTCGTCAGACACCGTCGCTCGACTCAAAGGCTCACGAGCTATCTGCTACCCACATCGAAAAGAGCGCGTTCGTATGCGCCGATGTGTACTGATACCGCGCCACGAGCCGCAGCGCATGCGCCCGGAGATCAACAGTTGCATGCGGGTCCGAGGGGTTCACGAGCGCCACAACGGATGCCAGCGAGAAGTCAGTGGTCATCCATGCGGGAGTCAGAGGCATGTGAGGCTGAAGGTCGCGCTCGAGGTGTGGAAACTGCTTCTGCTGGGCCTTGATGCCGAGCTTGACAGCTGGTGGGAAGGCGAAAGCGACTGCCGATGCTGGAGGGAGGATGGCAGAGAGGCCACGAGTGCCGGATGTGGCAATGACGGCACTGAGGACTGGGTTGATGAAGGGATCAGAGAGGATCGATGAGCATAGAAATCGAGGTGAAAAGGCTCACTGCAGTCTCCACACAAGCCGCCACCGCCAAAAGCAATGCGCTTGAACATGGCCTCGGCGGAGATGACCTCTGTCGAGTTGATCTCAATCCACTTTCCGAGGCACTGAACCGGCGCAATGGTGCAAGGCTTACCGCCCTCAAGACCCGGCAGGGGTCCATCGAGACTGGCTGGAGAATCGAGGGACAAGGATTGATGATCAGCCAAAGATCAAAAGACGAGGCAAGGACACAGCTCACACCAGAGGTACTTAGTCGCCCTTGGTCCATCCTCCCCAAGTCCCTGGAAGGCGCGCCCGATAGTCTCTGTCTTGACAGTATCTCTCTTTATCTTGGTAATTTTGATGTTCTTCCCCTCGTCCTCGTCCTTCATCCCCAGTACCTCCCTCACCTCCTTCCTCTGCTCTTCCCCCCACAAACCATCTACCCCACCCAAGCGTGCGACGGCCCAGACCCACAACAGACTTTCCCTCGCCCGCTCAACAAGCAACCAGCTCCCAAGCCATGCCGTGTTTAGATCGCCCAATTTTCCCTCGCTTGTTTCCCGGAACCTACGCGTTCCCGAGGGGACCGCCTGGAACTCCCAGATAAGGCGCGCTTCGAGAAGAAGAGGCTGGGAGAGCGTCTTGGCGATATGCTGGAGGTAGCCACGCTTTTTATTGGGGAACCGCTGGGAGAGGAGCCAGGAAGAGCGGAGGAGGCTGTTCCATTCATGCTCGCAGCCTTTGAAGGGAGAGAAACACAGTGTCAATTGAGAACTGCTACCAAAGGCGCCAACGTAAGACTGGCTCTCTCTCACCTGGGGCCGGGAACTCGAAAGGAGGGATCAAGTAGGACTTTGGCGACGAGAGTCGCAGGACCGGCCCGTAAATGGGAGAGGAGAAATCGGCGCGGGTATGGTTTCGGAGGAGGAAAAAATCGTCGTTGAAGTATGCAAACGAAGAGGAGAGGCCTGGGATCGCATAGAGGTTGGACTCAATAGCAAAGCTGGAGAAGGCATTAGGATCATTATCGCTAAGAAAAAAGTTCGAGAGGAGACTTACGAGTTGTAAGTCGGGAGCGCTGCACGCGTGTAGTTTCTCTGAGCTTCTTCTCCTCGGAGTCCGTCGCCGAGGAAGAGATTCGAGTGCCAGTGGACGACAACCTCCGTCCCAGTCTCCTCATCGACGATCGTCCTGTCGTTCAGACTGAGCGCGAGCCAGCCGGGTAGTTGACCTCTTCGACGAGAGAGGACGATGGACGTTGTGCTCTCGATAGACGTGGTGCTCTCGCCATTGCCGGCCCCCGTGTTCTCCTCCTCCCCCTCCTGCCAGTCGCCGAGGACGAGATGTAGGCGTCGCGGGCGCGGAGAGACATAGGTCATCACGGAGCGGACCGAGTGGCGAAGCTCGTCCTTAGCTGAGCGATAGTGCTACGGATGCAAACAGCTCTTATTAGTACGAGAGGGAGGAGACACGAGGGGTTTGACGCACCCGCGCCGCAGGCGGTTCAGGAGAGGCTGGCGTTGAATTGCGGTGAGTGGTATAGAGAGGTGCCCAGCGAGGATCGCTGCCGTTGACCCATGTCCAGACGACCTAATGTCGGTAGAGACAGATATACAAGGTTTTTGAAGTTAAGATATGCTAAAGAAAACATGCGAAGAAGCATACGCAGCGCACAGGGCGCACCCCGACAACTTGGTGCAGCATCATTTTAGACTTACATCGACATCGAGCAAAGGCTTGGGGTCTTTTTCGCTGAGGTCCTCCGAGGAGCATGGCACACCCTGAGCGATCCCTGAAGAGGTTAAATTGCAAGAGGCACATCAGGGCTCGGGCTCGGGCTCAGCCGAGAGAACACCGCTGCGACCGACCCACAGCGTTCAAGGCAGGCATCCGGAAGGATCTCAACGGGCGCAAAGAGCCGTCGATGCTCGCGAGGGACAAACGGATCCTGGAGGAACGTCCGCCAGAGGGTCGGGTCGTCGCTGCTATCGACCGCGGTCGTTGGTGTCAACGACGATGCACCCTCAAGGTAATCGGCCGACGCCGCTGCGTCTGTGGATGGTAGTGGTCTTGTCGTAGCTTTGTCTAGACCAGCTGGAGAAAGAGCCGCTGACGTAGGAGAGGAGAAAAGGTAATAGAAGAGTCCAAAGAGAAACCAGACGAAGCCGACGGCGGCGAGGGGCCGAACAGGGACGGCCATATGGGAGGACGTGTGGCAGACCAGAGGGTGGGTGCGCGCGCCAACGTCCGAAAGGAAGAGAACAGGGAGACAGAGAAACGAAGGAGGTGAGACCAGCGCTAGCTGGGCAGATGAGGAAGTCCGGAGATCCCTGCCTGCTCGAAGCGAAGTGGGAAGGGCGGCGAAGGAGTTGCGAGGTTGTCGTTCGGAGACAGATAAATAGCTCACACGACCTATTAAGATGAGTCCGCGGCAGGGTTTCGTATGCGAATAATAGACCAGGGGGCGGGGTAAACCTGACCCATGCTGCGGCGGCGTCTCACCAGTTTCCTGTGCCGCACTCGGCAGGTTTGTAGTGTTTTCGAGGCCAGAGCGGAAGGACTTGAACGTGTGGGGTGTCTAGTAAGAAAGGGGGACACGGACGGGAGGGGGGAGGATAGACAGGGGACGACGAGGAACTCGGATTTGGGATAGTGCGAATTCGAAAGCCAGGGTGATGAGGTAATCTGACGAGGGTCCAAGCGCCGTGTCTTCAGCTCAGATCAGATCAATCAGAGGCAGGAAGGGTCTTGACGGACAGTTGAGGACAGCTTCGGTGTATGGCAGGCAGAAATAAGGGGTGGGTGGGGAGGGGGGGAGGGGGAAAGCAGGCAGATGCGAGGAAGAAGTTATCGAATGCGAGCAGGCGGGTGGCGCTCCCAAAAGTCACTCGCGTCAGTGCCGCGCCACGTCATCATTGCAGTTCTGCCCCCTGCTCATGTTTGTGCCTGAAAGGATCTTGACATGTGTTGTGGTGCAAGCGGCCAGACAATTCAAAAGATAATGCTAGATCTTGAGCTGATATCTCGCATTAGCACGTCCTCCTGCTTGAGCTGGGCTGGCCGGACGCCAAGGTCCCATCAGCCATCCTCAGCAAAGAGCTTAGACATTGTAATTCCCTTGGGGATTCCCGCTCCACTCTACCATCTGAAATCTCGCAGGATCTATACTCCTTGATCTCACTGCTCTCTCGTTCTTGCAGAGTCGTAACCATGGCAAGTGAAGCTCAAGCTCGCCGCCGGCCGCCCGCGTCAATCGACCTGAGTTCGCGCGAAGTCCACCACCCGCGCGCTCGCTCGCTGGCCACCGCTTGCCTCTCGTCTCTCGTCAACTTCAACAGACCCACACTTCCACATTTCCGCCACCGATCTCCCTCGTCGTTTCTCGCCTCCCTCCCCCCTCTTCCCCTCCATCTCCTCCCTACCACCTTTGCCCTCGACGTCCCCCGCCGACACACCCCGGACGTCGACCGATGGGCAAGACGACGCGGGCCACCAAGCGGGCAGTCCCCAACGGTGCGTCCGAGTTCACTCGCTTGCTTGTTCATCCTCCCTCCCTCGCTCGCAACACGGCGGGCTCGTCGTCGTTATTCCTGCGTGCGCCATTATGAGCTCGCTCACACCACCCCCCTTCTCCTCCTCGCACATCTCTAGGGCGACAGAAGACTCGCTCGCATGGGGCCACGCTCCTCACGCCCTCTGACCCAGCAAAGACGGAGCGGGAGCTTGCTAGCCAGGTGAGTCGTCGTCGACCGGCGTCCTCCCTTTCACCTCCCTCCTCAGTGTCTCTTTCTTCGCCTTCGCTCCTGCTCGGTCCCTTCCCTTCTCTCTTTAATCCAGAACCCTTTGTTGACCGCTTCGCTTGATCTGCCTTGCAGCTGCGAACCATGGGCCTTTACGCGAGTCACACCAAAGGCGACGGTAACTGTCTCTTCCGGTGAGTAGCGGCGAAAACGAACAGTTACAAGGCGAGCGAGGCGAGGCAGGACGGGAGGGGCGCGCGCGTGTCGCCGATGTCTTGTAGGAAGGAGAGGCCAGGTCCCGCTCACATTCCACATCCACTTGTTGGAAGAAGCGAGCGGCCTGTGATTTCTCGCTCTCTCTACAAAGAAGCAAGCGAGCTCACAAGATTTGGACGAGAAGAGGTGGACGGCGTCCCGCTCCCTCCATGTCGTTGTTGCTTCCTGGCCCCTCTTCGCTTCTCTGCCACGGGCCTCTCTCGCTTTCCGGCCTCTTTCGCTTGTCCTTGCTCGTTGGTCTGACACTCTTGTCTTCTTCTCTCTCATCAGCGCCCTCTCCGACCAGCTGTACGGCCACGACCGCGAGCACCTTTCCCTTCGACGCCAGGTGAGTTCCTTTTCGTTCTCTCTCCCTCCTTCCTCTTCCCATCATCATACGCCCCCGAGGCGCGGCCGAGCGCGCGGGTGGACTGGCGCCTCTTCGTCGTTGTGCCTCCGCTGACGTAGCTTTCGATATTTCCTTCTTTCTCTCTGCTTGCCTTCACTCGCCCCTTGCTCACCGTTCCAGATTTGCGACCACCTCATAACCAACCCAGAGCGATACGAATTCTTCGTCGACGATGACCGCCCCTTCGCAGACCACGTCCGTGTGATGCGGGCTAACGGTGAGCCGCGGGTCTCTTTTTCACTCCATGCCCCTCCTTCCCCTGGCTTAACTCGAGTGAGGCATACTGACTGACTATCGCCCCTCTTTTCTCCCCTATACAGGCACGTACGGCGGCCATCTTGAGCTCACAGCCTTTGCGCACCTCAAGCAGCGATGGGTCAAGGTCATCCAGCCTGGGGTACGTCATCCTCTGCCCTTCTGCTCTGTGCTAGCCTCATGAGCTGCCCTCTGACACTGATTTTGAATTTTCTCTGTTTTCTATAGCTCGTCTACGTTGTGTCCTGCGAGGACGAGGGCTCCTCCTCGACCGGCGCCACCACCCGCAAAGGCAAGCGACCCGCTGTGGACAGCGACGATGAGGACGAGGACCCGGGTGCCGGTAGCACGATTTATCTCGCCTACCACAACTGGGAGCACTGGAGTAGCGTTCGCAATGTCAACGGGCCCCATGCCGGTCCTCCTTGCGTTCGTGAGGTGCGTCCGTGCTCGGTTCGCTCTGTGGCCTCTAATACATGCTGCGCTGCGCCAGCTTGACTGACTTGCTTCTCCTTACTGCGTCCTCTTATCTTCGACAGCTCCCACGCAGCTCGCATGCCTCCTCCCCCTCCCTCACCCCTCCGCCAGCCTCCTCGACCCCCTCCCAGTACGAATCCCTCATCCTCCACGCCGTCCCTCCCGACACCATCTCGCTCGACGACCTTCGAACGCTTGTGGCAGACATGGAGCTCGTAGGGGATGACGTGCACTGGGAACGCATGGTTGAAATCCTCATCGAGCGCGAAGCCGGATCGGCTGACGCTTTTCCGGGCGGCGGTGATAGCTCGCCTAGAAGGAAGAATCACCTTGGCCGACATTCACACCTCGAGGCAAGCCAGGACTGGCGGTCCGCCTCCCCGCTCTCCTCGTCCGATGGAGGAAGTGCTGGGCCATCCGCTGCGACGACGAGGGCGGCCAACCTCCCCTCAGCGTTGGCCTTGTCTGAGCCTCTCTCTCGTAACAACTCGGATTCGTCCTTGTCCCTCCCCATGGCCTCGCAGCCCTCATCCACCACCTCATCCTCCTCGTCCTCCCTCTCTACGCCGTACTCAGCCCCCTCGGATCGAGACTCTCTCTCCCCCCCTCCACCAACCCCGCCGTCCGTGGTTCACGATGGCAAGCCGCAGCCGCCGCGAGCAGAGTCTCCTTTACGACAAGGCCCAAAGCTTCGGTTCAAGCGGCCTCCTCCCCAATCTGCCGCGCCCTCTGTTACCTCCTCCCCTTCCCAGCCGAAGCTGCCGTCACCGCAGCCGCTGACCAAGCCGCCAGCAGGCAAGGAAAAGCGGGCCGCTCGGAAACGGCGGGTCGAAGAGGCCCGCGCGACGAGGAGCGCGACCGTCGCAGCAAATAACGCGGCCGTGGCCACGCGTACGCGGAGGCGGCTCGATGAGGGTGGGAGCTCGGGAGGAGGAAGGACGTCTGATACCTCGGCAACGGTGCCGCCACGAGTCGAGGGTGGCTTCCGGGAGCTCTACATCTAGTCTCCCCCTCACTTCCCAATTTGTGCTTTGTCTATTTCTCCTCTCTCTGCGCCATCTCCTCATTGTTCCTTCTTCATCCACTTCTTGTTCGCTCTCATACACATCTATTCACTGGCATTCGCAACTTATCCCGCGCACTCCTCCCTTCCCGCCTTGCATTCACTCATCCACCGTTCTCTTCTATCGCATAGTTTATAGTGTTCCTCTTCTCCCCACCTGCACACCACACGCACACAACTCCTCTACTCCCGCTACTCTTTCGTGTCCTAGCATGGCCTTGCACACCCGGACTCACCACGGAAAACAAAGAGGCTGAAGTCTGCCCGCTATCTCGGATCCGAGGTGCTTCGAGACGCGCCTTCTTTGGGGCACTCACCTCATCAACATGATCAGGCGTAGTTCTACTCTGCCGAATTTGTGACTTACGGGTCCATCTCCTCGGTACAAACGTGTCAGGATCAGGACAGCTGAGTTCGCTCCATCGCTCGTTTCCCAAGATGACGCCCCGCTCGCTTCCTTTGTCCAGCTATTCGGACGTCATCCTCCCTTTGGCCCCCAGCGTTGGCTTGCTTCCCGCGAAAACTGTTGAGAATTGACGCCCTCTGCTCACTTTGCTTTCACTATTTTTTGTCTTCATTTTATTACGCACGCCTTGCGTCACTCGCCATCGTGTCCTGCCTCACGCTATATCTCCAACCCTGCTCCATAACTTTTCAGGGCACTCCCCGCTCGCGGAGTCAATTTCACCTCAATTCGGGGAAAGCTCAATGGTTTGCAACGGCCTTCTAGCATCCTTGCGCCTCCATCCCCTACGCGAGCGCGTCGAGCCTGGGCGCGGCGAATCGATGTCTCGTCTCCCCTTCAACGACCACCTCGCCCCCTCCAAACCACCCCTCTTCGCTCGACCCACTCTCTCGCTCCCCGCCCAGCTCGAGAGCCGTGCATTTGGAGTCCGACTTAGTTCACCGCTCGCTTCACTTCCGACCCGGTCTCTTGCGAAACTCCGCAGCAACAGCAACAGTCCCTTGCTGCCCACGTTGGCTGGCACCTTCTCCCCTACCAACTCAGCCCCTTTGTGTCTGCACTCCTACGTTCTCTCGCCTCTCCCTACCATGCTCGCTCTCCCCTCTCGCCGCTCCCTCCTTAGCGCAGTGGCTCTTGGTTTCGTCGTTGCGAGCAGGCCAGCGGCTGCTGCTCGAAGTCCCGCCGATCCAGGAGACTCGCTCTGTACGTCAGCCTCATCAACTGAATGAAGTCTGGCGTCCCCTCTTGCCCCTGCTCAAGCTTCCCTCTTTTCCCTCGTCAAGACACGTCCTCCGTTACCTACTGTTCGTTCTTGCCTCCTGTCGTGCCTCTCTTCCTTAGCAGAAACTGCGAGAAGCTCGAGCCCAGCGGCTGACATACACGCGCGCCTGCCTTCACATCCCCCCTTCCTTCCCTCCTGCTGCTCCCATTCTCCAGGTGCTCCGACGACGGGCATCTTGGTATCGGCCTTCTCTTTTCAGTACTACGCTCAGAACAACGTGCGCGTCTTCCTCCTCTTCACCTCTCCTCCTGTCTGGGCTGACGAGGCCTCCTCCCCAAAGTCGGCCTACTTCACACTCTCGGCGGCCTCCGTGAGCTCCGACCTCAATCTGACGGCCGACGTCTCGATCGATATCTACGGCATGTCGCCGATAAACTACACGATCAACCTGTGCTCCATCGCCGGTACGCGTGCTTTGTGGGCATGAATGACTGAGTAGGGTGCTGACGGCATGCTGTCTTCACACAGATGGTGTCCTCTGTCCTTTGCCTATGGTTAACTTCACGGGTCAGTCAATTCAGATTGGTTCAGACGGCAAGGAGATACCAGAACAGGAGATAGGGAGTGAGGTGGACAGCCGAAATGCGCGTGCATGCATATACGCACACACCCAAGCAAGGCGGGGCGCCTCCAAAGCCGAGGCGGCTCTGTAACAGAGATCGGGTCGGGTGACAACTTATCCTCCCAAAAGCAACGTCTTCGAAGTGCGCTGTTTATGTCTCAGGCAGAGAGAGAGCGCGAGGACTCGTTTCACGTCTTGCTGCGATCACTCTGTATGCGGCGCCACCTTCTCCCTCGTCCTCCTTTTGAAACAGCTCGGGCCCTTCATTTCGAGGTAGCTCACTACTGATCCACCTCTGTTTTCTCCTCTAGGCGGCTCGGCCCTCCCCGTCCCCTCCGATATCACGAGTCAAATCCCGTCGATTGCCTACAGCGTCCCGGACCTCGAGGCTTACGCACAGTTACAGTTCCGGGACGTCGACTCGGGCAAGCTCATCGCATGTATTGAGGCGACTCTTTCCAACGGCTGGTCGGCCAAGCAGCCTGCCGTCGCCTGGTGCACGGCCATGATGGCGCTGCTTGCAGTCCTCGTCTCATGGGTGCACACTGCCGTTTACGTTTCTCGATTCGATCGAAGGCTCGGGGCGTCACCCAACCTCGTCACGGATAGTTCAAGTCCGGCGCAGTGGCGTGTGGTGGATGTGGTCCTTCTGTGGGTCTCTTGCTCTTGGTATGCGCGCCCAGCCGTTGCTGAACCTCCCTCGCCTCATCCCAACAGCTTCCAAACAATCGCGGCCTCCGGTCTGCTCACGCTCCAGTATCCGACTGTGTATTCGTCCTTCGTCCTCAACTTTCGCTGGGCGCTCGGCCTCTTCTATGTGGGCTCCATCCAGGACGCCATCGACTCAGCGCGAGCCAAGACGGGCGGCAAGATGTCCAGGTATGCCAATGTCGTCTGTTCTGTCTCGTCCTAATTTATTGACACCCTCTCCACTTAGCTCTGCTTACCCGGATACGCAATACGTCAACCGCAAGCTCAACTACTCGCTACCTATCGGCACGCCTTCGACATCAACCCAAAGCGTTCCCTCTGTCTTCTCGGGCTATGTCATCCCACAGGCGAATTCGACAGCGGATCTCTTCGACCTGGACCATGAGATGTACCGTCGAGCGCCCTCAGTCCTCCTAGACGAAGCTCCTCGGCTCATCACTGCTGCCCAGGCTCCGAAAGAGGCCAATGCCGCCGTCACGACGCACATCCCTGCGGGTATCCCGGTCTACGTCAACTCGCTCAACATCCCCGTCGCCAACGCCTTCTTTACGGTCTTCTTCATCTGGCTCTTCCTCGTTCTCATTTTCCTCGCCATCCACGCTCTCTTTTGGGTCGCTCTCAGGATCGCCACCCGCAAGGGCCGGAGGGAAGCCCGCGCCGATGGAAGCAAGGTTGAGCCAGCGGGTTGGCAGTACCGGCTCCAGGAGCACTTTGGCCTCTTCGCGATCTCCAATGCGCTGAGGATGGTGAGTAGAACTTAGTGTCCTTCTGACGTCCTGACAAAGCTGACGTCCCCCCTTCTCCTTCTCTCAGACTTTAATGGTCACCTTCCCGATCTTTATCTTCTGCCTTCATCAGTTCACTCTCGAGGACGCCTGGTTGCCTATCTTTCTCGCGGTCCTTCTCCTCCTCTTCACCATCGGTTCCCTGCTCTTCGCTGAGGGAACCCTCCTCCTCGCCGCCCGCCGCTCGAACCACTTCTCCACCAAGAAACCCAACGCTCCCGACCCTTCCCCCGAGATTGTTGATCCGCGAACGCCAACCTCGACACTGTCCGGATCCACGCGCGTCGCCTCCCCCTCGCTTCGGTCGATGTGGTCACCGTTCCCGACGCTCCGGCCGATGGCCTCGGCGCTCTACCAGCAATACCGGAGCCCAATGCACAGTTTTTGGCTGGTCCCACTCGCATTCGCCGTCTTTGCCAAGAGCTGCTTCATCTCATTTGGCCAGGGCCACGGACGTGCGTTAAACCTCCCTTCATATCAAGAGACGTGGCGCTTGGCTCAAGTTGACTGACCATCTCATTCATCTCGCAGACGCCCAGGTCATCGGTCTCGTTGTCATTGAGGGTCTCATCTTCATCGCGCTCGTCGCCCTTCGGCCACACACGACCAGGAAGGGTGACTGGCTGAGCGCGACGCTCTCACTCTTTCGGCTCGTCGCGACGGGCCTCCTTATCTCCTTCTTCCCCTCACTCGGCGCCAACGAGATCACCAAGACAGTCCTTGGTATCGTCATTGTCGCCGTCTGGGGATTTGCTGTACTGCTTCTCTTCTTTAGCCTGCTCTACAACCGTGCGTCCTCTTTCAACCGCCTCCTTTCCTCTCACCATCAGTTGACAAACCCCCCACTCTCCTGATGTTTAGTTTTCTGGGGCGTCTTCTGGCAGCGTCACATCCCTCAAACCCCGGCTGACGACGATGAGAGCCTCGCTGCTGCCGCCGACGGACGCGACCCCTTCAACGTCGTTCTCGAGGAGCCGCGGACGTCGTTTAGCATGAACCAGAAGCCCCTCCTCGCTTCAAGCGGTGACCCTTCCTCGAGGGCCATCTCCGAGATCTCGTTCCCGAATGGCTCTAGTTCGGCCGCCGGACCAACCGCCCATTCGTCCGACGGCAACGATAATGTCATCGCGAGCTCTTCTGGACCTCGATCCCCGACGCCTGGTTTTCTTGACGCCGAGCTTCATCAACCGGCATATGAGGGAAGAGGAGGCGTAGGCCAGAGGCATTAAATCCCCTGGGCGCTGCTCTTGTCGTTCTGCTCTGTTCGTCACCACTCGCTTCACCTCGGCCTCGTTTCCTCCTTTATACCCACTCGTGCTCGGTCTTCTTGCACTTTCCTACACTTCTCTTTTCGTTCAGCCTTTCACAGCACTTCTTCCTCTTTCTCTTCGCTTTACCTCACTCTCTCGCACTATCCTTCATGTCCATTCTTTTGACGATCTCATCCTCATGCCCCTCTTCCTTCTCTCATTCTCTATATCTCTCTCGTTCTCTTGTTTGATATCTTCTCACACTCACTCGCCTCGTCATCTCCTTTGCATCTTTCCTCCTTTCCTTCTCGCTCCCTCCGTTGCTGAAAGCCTCCTATTAGACTATTCTCGGATCTCCCTGTCTCTCTCGCCTGCTTACATTCATTCTCCTTTCAGCCATCTTCATGTTGCTTGGTTGGTCGTTGCTCAATGACTGTTGATAGCCACCCGTTCAAAGCCCTGTGACTACCCGGCACCTCAACAGACCGCATCAGAAGCTGGATCAAGGTCGAATGAAGCGTTCGCGTGTAGTTGCACCCAAGCCATCCACCCCCATCTGAGGAGGTGTGTCTCCTTCGCATTATCATTTTTGCGATTTACTCCTCCGCCCCACGCCGCAAGGACAAGAAAAAGCACCTCCCTTCTCCCCTCGCCCTCCCGCCGTCGTTTCCCCTGTCGGCCTCGAGGTGCACATCGCCTCATCCCCGTCTCATCATCCTCCTCACGGGACAGCAGCAAGAAGACTTCCTCACCGCATCCATACCTACTTCTCATTTTAATTCTCATCTTCTTTCTCCCCCTCTTTCTCCTCCTCTTTTCCTCCTCTTTCTCCTCTTCTTCCAGCTTCACCTGCCTCCTCAGCGCCTTTTCCCTACCCGGGTCCGCCGCTCGTTAGCCAACCAGGCGGCACGCCCTTGCCAGACTTGATGTGATCGACGCCCTCCGGATCAGCGGCGCATCACCCTCTTTTTCGGCGACAATGCGAACTATTCCGTCAGTAGTGGATCAAGGAGTCAACCCTTTTTCACAACCGTGGACTCAGATGAGCGAGAGATGGCTGTAGGGTGTGTGTAGGCGGGGCATGAGTCTGTCGGATTGTGTGGCGAGCCAGGAATGAGCGCGACGATGGGCTTTGAATGAAGTTCAACGGTGAGATTCAATTTGCCTACAGTTCTAGGGAGCTCTCAGGACTGACGGGTAGCTGAGCTTGCTTACTAGGCGCTGCCCATGACTTGAGCAGGGTGTTGGGTGTGGAGATGTAGTAATTCCGAGACTGGCGTTCGTCGCATCATACGATCCACAACTTGAGCTGCAGCGGATCTCTCCTCTCAATGGGACAGCCGGATTCCATGAGAAATTTTCCATTGTTCCTACCGCACTCGAGAAGTCGACGGAGGGTAGGATCCCGCCGGGAGCCGTCGCCTCGGGGCTGGAGGATAAGACGATGCGCACCCCCGAGGGGTCGAGCTTGATGAGTCAAGTGGTGGAGTAAGTGTTCATCTCCTCTCTCTTTGCCTGATATTGGCTGATAGACACATACATCTCACCGGGGTTGTAACATGAGCCCAGGGCCCTTTAAGCCGGCAGCGGCGCCTCCTCCGACCCAATATTCCCCGCTGTCCCGCCAGGCAAGTCAGCTGAGGATCTCACCGTCGTCTCCTTCATTTTCCTTGTGGAAAACCCTACAAACCTAGATTACTACAGATATCTTATATCTGACCTTGGCACGGCAACCATTTTCCTCGCTGTGCTTGCGACGTAGGATGCCCAGGGATGCGTTGTCATGTGGTCGGCAGTGCTGAGGGCTGGTTTGGGGATGAGCTCGGGAAAGAGAGACTACGACTGGTATTACAGAGCATCATATTAGATCCCTGGTTTGAAGTTACTTGCTGTCGTACCTGACGGTGGCTGCTTTCACAGGGAACTAGAGGCGGCAGCCGTCTTATGTGGCAATCAGCTCACCCAGCTTTACCACCTCCGCGTCTCTCAGTCGTTCATCATTTTGGACGGCTACGGATGTACTTGGATACATTCGTCCCTGAAGTTCTTCCTTCGTGGGCCGCACAAGTTTATGACATGGTTTACGTCCAGGACCGCGCGACGTGCAAGCTCATCGGCCCGCTGTAGACCTCGTTATCGCCGAGCTCATCGCCCGTTCCAGGTCGATGTGCGGATCCCTCTTCCCCAACATTCATTTTCGAGAGCCTGTGGGATGCCCCTTGAGGAAGGCTCTGACCTGTATGCATGTGACCTTGCTCTGTCCTCATTCTACAACTCACGAGTTGACGATCTCGCTTGCCGATGCGGCTCGACGCCTTCTCAATGGCCAACTGCTTGCACACCTTCAGTGAGACGAAGAACATCGCCTTCCACACAGATAAGGATGATGAGACAAGCTTCAATTTCCCGACCTTTGACAACGAGGACCCAGAAGACATATCGGCTGGGCTCGTTAACGGCGAGCCGATCATCCTCGGCAGGCTCGCGAGATCACCTTCGGTCATCCCTCGGCTGGATGCTAATCGATGGGCTACAGTGTCCTGAGACGAGAGGTCTTCGATCCCGCAGAGGAGGCAGCCCTGGAGCTGGTTAGAGAGAAGATATCGAGGCATGCCTGGGCGGACATGTGGACGCTTGCTCCTGGTTGGAGGGTTCAGCGCCTCCGAGTACCGTAAGTAAGCTGCCCGCCACTGTTTGTGGTCTAGTGCTGACGCCCCGATCGCGCGTTCAGGAACGTTTCTCTTCGCAAATCCGTGTCATCGCTCGTCCCCTGTCAGGATCTCACAGATTTATCACATGGGCTCCGCGCCTATGTTGCTGTCAGGTTCTCGCGGACCCGCCACCTTGGCTCCGCGCTTGCGTACATCGATCCCCCTTACTTACTTGGCTCCCGCACCTTCGGTCACTCTTCAGCCACACTGTCCCACACTCTTTGTTTATTTCCCTTTAGTCCATAAGACGCTTAGTTCATCGTACCCTTTGTTCTACACTCTGACTATCATTTGGATACGATAAACCTGCCCAAGACCCCAAGCGAGCCTGTGTCACTACCAGCTCTTCAGTCTACTGTTCCATCAACGCCCCTCCCCTCACTCATCCTCCTCCGCCCTTGACCCTTGGGCCAATCCTAACATCCCCGCGACTGCGGTGCGTCATACTTGCTCTCGTCTTCGTCTTCCATCACTGTCACTAGGTGGATTCTGCATCCTTCCAAGCAGATGTGGCGCCTCCGAGGCGCCAGCTAATGAGAACTTACGTCTACAAATTGGGGCGGCGCTCGTATCCTCGTACTCCATTTGGACAAAGCTGACTCTCAGCAGCCATTAGGTCTGGACCGACCCATCGGACAAGACATTCTTCGCGAACCTCTACACGACGATCTCGACCTGAATGTCAAGGTACATCTATGAGGATGAGGTCAATATGTAATGCTCCTCATTAGCACACATTTCTCGTTTGCTGATGGTTTGAGGTTGGATTGGAGGTCGCAAATTCAGGTTCTGCAAGTGGAGACTGTCGACCTTTCCACACAGTCTCAATTTATCACGGGCGCCCAGAAAAGTCGGGGTGGAGGCATCTATAACGAGTTCGAATGAGTTTCGCTCGCGGGCGCGCTTGTTCTCGCGAGGGTGTAGCGGATTACAGCTCGTTCGATGGACTGAGATAAGAAAAGTCTTGGTCTAGAGGTGAACTCGGCAGAGGTGGAGGGAGTGCTGCTGTGCGGGGAAGAGGTGAGTCGACGCTTTTAGGCTGGGAAGACACGCGCAAAAAGCTAACTACTACTGGATTGCGCGTCTTTTAAGTTTGGCTCTGAGTGGCCTTTGATTTCGCTGATGTTAAGTTTTCCTCGAGCACCCAATGTGACAGAGCGTTCCAAAGAGGAAAAAGCACTTTAAAAGGAGCCGAATTATTTGAAACTCAAAAATTCTTATGCCTCGAGCCTGGCTCGAACAGGCCACCTTACGCTCTTCAGGCGTACGCTCTACCAGATGAGCTATCGAGGCATTATTTATGATAAATATTGCTTGACAATCAAAAAGAAATAACCTCTCACGGCGCCCATCACGCCGTCCGGCCAACCATCCCCGGTGGTTCGACCAACCCTCTTCCGGCCAACCACCATCCCGGTGGTTCGACCCCCCCTCTCACGGCGCCCATCACGCCGTCCGGCCAACCATCCCCGGTGGTTCGACCAACCCTCTTCCGGCCAACCACCATCCCGGTGGTTCGACCCCCCCTCTCACGGCGCCCATCACGCCGTCCGGCCAACCATCCCCGGTGGTTCGACCAACCCTCTTCCGGCCAACCACCATCCCGGTGGTTCGACCCCCCCTCTCACGGCGCCCATCACGCCGTCCGGCCAACCATCCCCGGTGGTTCGACCAACCCTCTTCCGGCCAACCACCATCCCGGTGGTTCGACCCCCCCTCTCACGGCGCCCATCACGCCGTCCGGCCAACCATCCCCAGTGGTTCGGCCAACCCTCTTCCCACGGCGCCTCGCCCGACGATCTCGCGCTCGGTCATGTCCGCTCTCCCTCTATCTAGCTACAACTCGCTATCTCTCATAGGGTTACCTCGTTCTCCACGTATAACTCATGACTTAAATACAAAAAAACTCGAACAACCACCATCCCGGTGGTTCGACCAACCCCCCTCTCACGGCGCCCATCACGCCGTCCGGCCAACCATCCCCGGTGGTTCGACCAACCCTCTTCCGGCCAACCACCATCCCGGTGGTTCGACCCCCCCTCTCACGGCGCCCATCACGCCGTCCGGCCAACCATCCCCGGTGGTTCGACCAACCCTCTTCCGGCCAACCACCATCCCGGTGGTTCGACCCCCCCTCTCACGGCGCCCATCACGCCGTCCGGCCAACCATCCCCAGTGGTTCGGCCAACCCTCTTCCCACGGCGCCTCGCCCGACGTTCTCGCGCTCGGTCATGTCCGCTCTCCCTCTATCTAGCTACAACTCGCTATCTCTCATAGGGTTACCTCGTTCTCCACGTATAACTCATGACTTAAATACAAAAAAAAAAAACTCGAACGAAGCCGTCAAACCACCACCAGGTCAATCCAGGTCACCCTACCTTATGCCTAGTGAATCAACCCCCAAGCGACTCCAAGAAGCCCTCAAGGCTCCCAAGGATCCCCCAGACCCTCCCTCTCCAGCAAAGAGAAAGAGTGGATCCGATGAAACCCCCAGCGTCCAAGACGCGACCAATACGCCCTCTCGCGTCGACGAACGTCCTCAAACGCCCGTCAGCAAACCCACTCTCAGCCCACCTGCCCATCCGACCAGTCCTAGCAGCCCTAGCACTCCTACCAATCCTACCGACCCCAGCACTCCTACCAATCGTACCAATCGTACCAACCCTACCAACCCCACCACGCCCCATATCCATATCAGCCCCACGGCCCTCCTCTCTTCTCCCTCCCCCCTCCGCAGAACTCCTGCAACTCCCCCAGCTCGCCGTATCACGCGGTCGAGCTCAGCCATCAGCGACCTCAATGCCGCTCTATCCTCCACGTCCGAAGTGACGCGTCTCACTCCGTCTCGCTCTACAGGCGAGACTCTCCCTCAACAACCTCTCTTCGTCCCCGGCACCGCGTCGCCCGTGCCGGCGAACTCCGCCGGCACTCGCACTCGCACTCGCGCCGCCGCGAAATCCCAGCCGAACGCCATCGGCCGCTCATATGCGAACGCCGCCAAACAGGCTCATCCTACAACCTCAGCTGCGAGACAACGTGACTCGTCTGGCACCCAGCCCCAGTTCCCTTTCGTCTTCGGAACCGCTCAACAACCTCCGCAGGACAATACCCCAATCGCCCCAGCCTTGGCTACCGACCGCGGGAACTGTCTAGCCATCTCAGTCCCTCGAGATACCACTCCTTTCGAGATCTCTCTCGCAATCTCAAAGTGCGACGAACGACTGTCTTTCATGATCCGTCCTGTCAAGGACCCAAAAGACAGAATGCTCCTTATAGTCAACTCCCGAGGAAATGCTCAAGACATCTTGACTCAACTACAGGCCCTCCCGCTGAATGTGAGAGGCGTCAAACCCCAGATCCACGCGTGCTACAATTCCCAAAACAAGCTCCTGCAAGAAGGTCTGCTGGTGAACTTCGAAGACGAAGACGGAGTGGAGGAAGCTTTTCGCAAACAAGTAGAAGCTTCTGGAGACAGAGTCATCATATTCCAGCGTCAGTATTACGCCCGCCTACCCGGCGTCCCAACTGGCCGGGTTAGAGTCCTGCTCGACCTTTCTGGCTCCAAGACGATGCCAAGGGCGAATGCATTCCCTCAACAGCTACCCGGCTGGGTCAACCAACATGTCATCTTCAAACCTGTCCAACCTGGCACTGGGACGAACTCTCCAGCTCGACCAGCCTCGTCATACTGCTATTACTGCCACTCATTTGAGCACGCTCGTGCCAAGTGTCCTACCGCTCCAGAGTGTGGCGGATGCGGATCGCACGCTCACCCATCGGCCCGATGCCCAGGTCGTCCAAAGGCAAATCTTCCAGCGAGTGCACGAGCACCAACCGAAGGACCCCCCCAACGGCCTGTCGAACCGGGACCAGACCTGGATGGTTTCCAGCTTGTACAAAAATCCAAGAGGAGGTCACTGAACAGGCCGACTGAAGCCATGACGGAGGTGACCACACCCCCTGCCCACGCCAGCCCCTCCCACTCCCACTCAGAGCAAGCACCGCGCAATGCGGGCTCGCAACCCATTCGCACGCTGAGCGCCCTAGAGGAGGACAACGAGGGGGGTCTGGAGAGGACAGAAGACGGGATGCAGATCGAAGACGAGCATCCATCCCCCACTCCACCTCCCCTGTCACCATCGTCCCCCCCCACCCCCATCCCCATCCCCGCCATCTTCGCTCCCCCTGAACCCACCCTCCACTCCTTCTCTCATCCCCTCCACGCCGTCCTCCCAGGCATCCATCGAGCGCACCCTCGTGACCTTGGCTGAAGCCGAGGACATGGAAGAATAATGGTGTACAACGATGTACAAATCGTCGCGGCGAACATCCAGAGGGTGTTCACGCGAGATCGCGCCCGCAGTCTCCTCCTCTCCCTCTATTCACGATCCAAGGCTGACATATACCTTCTCTCAGAAGTGGCATGCACGACACCAGATCAGGTGGCGACCTGGACAGCTGAGTGTGAAGATATGGGCTTCGGCTCGATCTTTACGGTCGGTTGCCAGACTGCCATCCTCTGGCGGCATGCCTCTCGATTCCTCCCTCCCAATACCCCTCCGACTAGGATCAGATCCATCTCCCGCTCCTCTCCCATCTTACGAACCAACCTGACGGATGCCGTTTTTGTTATCGCCGGGCGAAGCCGTCAGGATGGCTGCCGTCTACGTCCCCTGCCGAGACAACCAATCGAACGGCCGCTCGACAAAGGAGTTCCTCTCTACTCTATCTCGCAAGATACCTGCCCACTCTGACATCCCTCTCCTGTTTGGCGGAGACTGGAACTGTGTGGAGGACAGCTACCTCGACGGGATGAGCCAGTTTACCCAGAATGCGGGAAAGGAGGAAATGTGCCGGCTGGCCCGGGACTTTGCCCTCTCTGACCCATACCGATCCCTATACCCGCTTCAGCGCGAATACACCAACTATACTGGCATCACGCGAGCAGATCGCCGCATTGATCGCTTCTACCTGTCCCCTCTACTCGCTAGCCGAGCCGTGCGACAGCGCTTCCTGCCACGCCCGACCGGCCATCTCTACTCTAGCCACAAGCCGATCGCACTCAGCCTCACCTTCCCCGGTGCAATAGAGCACGGTCCCGGATCATACAAGATCGGAACACACCTTCTGAAGATTACCGGTTTTGTTGAGTACTTCCTATTCCATATCCCCGAGTGGTACCACGATGCGCTCACCGAGATCAGGGACCCCTTCGAGGCCTGGGACGAGACCAAGCTTCAGATAGCGGATCACGCGTCAGACATCTCAAGACACCTCGCCCGAATGAGCAGAGTGTCAGGCGGGGATCCACACAGGTCGATCCTCCATGGCCACGCTCTTCGAGCCCACCTCGAACCAGCCAACACAAGCGAGTATGCCGTCAAGCAGCGACTCAAGATCGTCCGCCAGGCCGACACTATCGCAGCCCTGCGGCCACTCGACAACCCAGCGGCCGCAGCCATCGCAAACAACGAGAACATTCTAGCTACAGCACACGCCTTCTACACAACTCTCTATGAGACCAAGACGACGCCAGCCGCCGAGCACGCCAACGTCCTCCGATATGTCACCAACACACTCGACAACTCCCAGAGTCGGACCCTCGAGAAACCCTTCGAACTGGACGAGCTCAGGCGGGCCACGTTCCGATCGAACCGTAACAAGACACCAGGAAGTGACGGGATCCCCGTCGAGTTCTACCAGGCCACATGGGCTGCCGTCGGCCCGATCCTCCTCAGTCTGCTGAACCTCGTCCCGGAGACAGGCCTCCGATCCGCCTCACAGCGCGAGGCCCATATCCATCTCATCTTCAAGAAGAAGGGAGATCGCGATCAGATTGCCAACTATCGTCCGATCTCGCTCATCAACGTTGACGCTCGCATCTTCTCCCTTGCCATCAACAGCCGCCTGCTCACCGTCGTGGACACTCTCATCGACGGGGACCAGACAGGCTTCCTCCCTGGCCGCGACTCGGGTCGCAACATCTCCTCTCTCCAGCTCGCCATTGACGACGAAGACCTCTTGCCTGGCGTCCTCGCCCAGGTCGACTTCGAGAAGGCATACGACAGAGTGTCGCACGACTTTGTTGGCCCCTGCCTCCGCCACATGGGGTTCGGTCCGCGCGCCGCCGCGTGGATCATCTCAACGATGACCTCCCAGACAGCTCGCCTCATGATCAACGGATGGATGGCCAAGCCATCGACATCCGGTCTGGTGTCCGACAGGGCGATCCCGCGGCACCGACGATCTTCGCCCTCCTCCTGGAGCCGCTGGCATGCATGCTCCGCCATCGCCTCCCACCGGCCAATCCGTCCCTTCTACATGAGCGGAAGGTCCTTCTCTTTGCAGACGATCTAAGTATCCGGTGTCGGACCTGGTCGGAGGTCGATGAGGCGACGGTCTGCCTCCGAGAGTACGAGAAAGCCGCAGCAAGCAAGCTGAACTACCAGAAATCACTCCTCTATCCGCTAGGGTCATGCCGGACGGATGCGCCTACGATGTACCACGAATGGCGCGTCCAAACGCTGTCATTCGACTTCCTCGGCGTTCCATGCGGTCGCACGGTCAACGGGCCTGCTCACTGGCGAGAGATCATCGGCAAGCTGAAGGCTCGTCTTGCTCGCATCCCGCTGCACGATCTCCCTCTCCTTGCGCGATGCAACGTCATCAACCAGTACATCTACTCGAAGATCATCTACCTGGACCGCTTCCTGCCGTGCCCAGACGATATCCTGGAAGACCTCGAGGCAACGGCCTACAAGTCCCTCTACCGATCGAAACACTACGACGTCAGCAGGGAACGTCTGGAAACCCCTCGAGACCTCGGCGGCTTCGGCTTCACGCCACTCCGCTTCCGGCTCATCAAAGCGCGCGCCCAGTGGGCTGGCGATGTGCTCTCCCAACCGGAGCTTCCCGCATCGATCCGTATTCGCAAGCGTATCATCCATACCATGAGCCTCGACCCAGGGGCTTATAGAATGATGACTCGCACCATCTTCCGGGATGGAGAGTTCATCAGAGGACCTCGGCCCGTCAATTTCAGCTGGTTAGGCGTATTCCTTTCCCCAGTGGAAGGTCAATGGTTCTTCCCAGCCGTCTGGTGGAATGCCATCCCAAGGCTCCGAGGAGCTCTCCCTGCACGATGGCAGGCTTACCTGCGGGCATGGTTCGAAGAAATCAGCTTTGACATGAGCTATTGGAATCAAGACCGCTGGAGGAACGCTGTCCACTGGATGTCTACGTTCGGTACAGATAGCCAGTTGCGGCTGGGTCTCCTCCCTATCCACACAAACCTCGGCCGGCTGAACGCCCCTCGTGAACCCCACGGCGCACACAGTCGTACTCTAGCCAACCGCGGCCTCATCATCCCAAAGGGGTGGCGAGACCACTTTCCGGCGCTTACCAAGATTGATTGGAAGCGTCAGTGGTGCTTGCTCAAGGCCGTGTCCCGAGCGTCGCCCGAAGACGTCGACTTGGCCCATCGCTTCTCGCTGTACAGTCTCCACCCAGGAAAGCATACTGCTGCGGCATTCCTCGCCGACGGCACCGCTACACCGCACAACAGGTCCAAGCGATGTGCGCTGTGCCTGACGGCCCCCGTTGAGTCCTTCTTCCACCTCTTCGACGAGCCGTGTCCCGTCGTGGGCGCTATCTGGTCGGCTGCGGCAGCGCATGCCTCTCCTTCACTCCCCTCCCATCCTCCCTCCCTCCAGACGCTTGTCTGCCCGACACCGTCGCCGCCGAGGGGGGTCTTCCTCTTCCACTGCATCTTTGTAGCCCGGACATGGCGATCCGTCCGGAGGCGGAGGTACAGCAAGATCGCAGCCCTCGATCCTGTCACGGACGAGGAGATCCGCAAGATCGCGTCTATGATCCGGCAGACACACTGGCAGTCGAGTACGAGGTGGATAGCTCGCAGGGACCAGATGGATGGAACTGCGGTCGGCGCCGACATCGATCCTGGGTGACAAGCAGGTCTGGGGTGGGGAAGTATGGCTGGTCCATAGCCACTGCTTGATGTAGCTGGTCATCTTAATATCTTACCTCTTTAATGGGCCTATGTCCACACCCATATATTGCTTTCCTTCTACCTGTTATTTACTTTCGCTCTCCCTCTATCTGGCTACTACTCGATATCTCTCATAGGGTTACCTCGTCATCTACGTATGATTCATGACTTGAATACAAAAAACGCAAGCGGATCCAGGGCGACATGTGGAGGAGGGACGAGTTGAACGCTCTCCGCAGCAGAAACGGGAATAGGCGAAGCAACGCCGTGTCAACGAGGAATGGGCGAAGAGTAGAGGGAGGAGGAGAGGGATGAGGAGAAGAAGGGAAAACAGGGCAGAGGGTGGAGGGGAAGAATGGGTTTGGTGAAGGGGGAGAGGAGAGTAAGAGGACGGGCGCTGGTCCCGGGCAAGGACGAGGTGGGAGGAGGCCGAGGGAGGAGGGGAGGCTTGGGCGTTCTCGCTGCATTGGCTGGCGGCCCACGCCACTGTTCCGATGACTCAGATCACAGGCTTAAATCCCATTGCCATCCAGTCACCATGCAGAATCGAGCGTGAGGGGACCTCAATCGTAGTCATTACCTGTCTTACTGGGCGAAGTCCGAAGTCCAAGACTGGCCGTACAAGGTTCGTGATTTGTGAAGCGCCTTAGACTTTGTCAGCTGGTGCGCAGTGATTTCCTGACGTAGATATAGCCCTTTCATTGACGGTGACGGCAGGACGGCGCCCACTTGTTTAGTGCGATATCAGTGCAAGGAGGGGTCGTTCAGGAATGCTGCGCTGGGTAAGTCGTGCTAGGCAAGCTTGAGAGGAGAAGCTTGGAACGCGATTCAGCGACGATAACGAGGGCAAAAGGAAAAGCGGAAAGAGGGCTGGAGGAGCAGAAACAATGAGTAGGGAGAACAGGAGCAGGAGCATCCAAAAGGCAAGGGAACCTGGCTACACAACGACAAGTCTAAGTTCGAGACATTTGGATGGAGCAAGCACCTGAGCAAGACACACATAACGACATTTTCCCCGGTGCGCGACAGCCATGGACACCGTAAATCATGAAGAAGCCTAGTAGAAAGCTGGAAGTAACCAGAGAAGAAGAGATGTGGGCCGCGGGCATCCGAGCGAGGCCACATAAAGGAGAAGATCAGACAAAGCGGTAACAATAGAGTGAAGGACGGGAACGCTCTAAGAGTGAAGCTTCTTCGCGATTTCGAGCTCCTGCTCGTTGCGCTGCTGGTTGGGTTGGTGTTTGCCCTCCATACTGTTGATAAAAGAAAACAGAAGACGAGTCAGTGAAGAGCAAGTTACGAGGTGAAAAAGAGCAAGGACGAACCGGTTGACATCTCCGAAAGTGACAGGCGAGTCGAGCTCCTTGAAGAAGAGAGGGCAGGCAATAGCGCAGAGGACGGAGGCACCAGCGACAGCGATGTAGGGCCAGATCTGAACAGACGACAAATGGTGAGCGCCAAACTCATAGGCCAGAAGATGCGGGGCAGAAGGAAACGCACGAGGTAAGGGTCGGTGACGACGGCGGAGCACGCGAGCATTATGGCCGAAGAGATGGAAGAAGAGAAGAGGACAAGAGCGTAGACCAGACCCTTCATGCGAGCAGGAGCGCGAGTGTAAGCAATTTCTGTGAAGTCAACTGTCATCAGTGCCTACTTCTGAGGACTCAGGGTTCTGGGCGAAGTCCGAGACTAACCGAAACTCTAGAAGACGCGTTGGCCGTCGTCAGCTGCTGCACAATGATCTCCTGACGCAATTAAGATGATCTTACTAACAGTTACGTTCACAAGCAACTCAGCCACAGCAGGGAAAGCGATGAGAGGGATCTGCCACCACAACGAAATGGGAGAAGTGCCCTTCTCGGCGAGGCAGTCCGCATCCGCAGCGTAGTAGCCGCATGGGCTGGTCTCGTAGACACGCCACTCTGTCAAAAAAAAACGTTGTACTTAGTCCAGGAAAACGGTGCACAGGCGTTGCGGATGCTGACGAATGGCTAGCTGAAGACGGGCGACTCACGGAGAATCGCGCCGATGACCATGCCTACGGCACCGAGCAGGAATCCCGTAAACATGCGCCACATAGGGCTGAAGTTGATGTTGCGACGCGCGAGGAAGGGGTAAAAAACGAAGTTGAAGATAGGGGCGAACACGACGAGGGTGAGGGAATTGAAGTTGGTGATGATGTCGTTAGGGCTATTGTTGCAACTACCGTCAGTTCAGATTTGAAGCGCAAATCGAAGAGTGGCGCGTACACTCCGTTTAGGACCAAAGCGGCGGACATGTCGTTCTCCGAGTTACCGAAGCCGGATCCAGCTACAAGAGTAAGCGATGTCAGCGCCATATTCCACTACGAGACCGCTGTGTAGCATCAACGACGCACTCATGTTGAACACGGGTATGAGAAGGAAGACCTTGCATGCAGTGAGAGACTGTCTAATCTCGTCGACGAACTGGTCGTCCCAGAGGACCTGAGGATCCGGGCGGGAACACGACGTCAGCTTGAGTGCAAGCCACGTTCGACCGCTTAAAAACTCACAACCGAGGTGTCTACAGGCTGTCCGGTGTGAGCGGCGATGTACGAAGGTTTGGCTCGCTCCCAGAAGGTGTCACCACCCTTGAGCATGCGCTTGGCACCCCCGTCCTTGAAGCAGTACTGGAAGACGCGAGCCGCCTCGAGAACAACGGATCCCTGAGGAGGAGCCTTGTAGAGGTCCTTGTAGACGGCGATGAGGACAACAGGCATGAGCATATAGCTGCAGAGAGCGGGCGTAGACGTCAGAAGTCAGCAAGGCACAGGCGATGAACTGCGGAACAACGTGTAGAAATATTTTACATGATGCCGGGGAGCAGGTACGCAAGCCAAAATCCGACGAGGCGCTCGGAGTAGGTGGTAGCGAGAGCGAAAAAGGCACCGAGATTGATGACCCAGTAAAAGATGAGGAGATAGCGCTGTACAGTAGTCTGAGGGTCGAGGATGACGAGCTCCCCCTTTTTGTTGGTGATGACGGTCTGGTGCTTGACGGGCGACTGATCGCACAGCAGCGGAGCGACCGAGGGCTTGATGAAGCCAGCGGCAAAAGCGAGGATGATGACAGAGATGATAAACGAAGCGAGAGAGCCCTCTGGGTGCCGAATGACGGCCGGAATAGCTGACGAGAAGGCGAAGAAAAAGGAAGCGTCAGCTTCATCTTCGAGCGGCTCCAAAATGTTGTTGAGGCGAGACGATGCGCCATCGCTAAATGAACGAACAAGGAATGATGAGGAGGAAGTGCGCGAAGGCTCCCACGGCCGCTCCAACGCAGATCGTCTGAAGTGAGGGCAGCAGCAGTCAGAAAGCGATCAAAATCGGGGTCACTCCGCCCGACGTTCATTGATGCTCACCTTGAAACGTCCCCACTTCGTATCAGCGATGATCGCTCCAAAGATTGGAATTGCATACGCCAGGAATGTAAAGGTTTGAGTGATTGCTGTAGTGGCGACCGATCCACGTCCAAGCGCCTGGAAAATGTGATGATCAGGCGTGAGCGCACGGCCACAGAGATGCAGTAGCGCAAGGCTTACACCGGCGGTCTGCTGTAGACCAGCCTCTCCCGGAGCGACGGCCCCAGTCCCAGACCCACCCGGAGGGAGCGGGGCACGGATGAAATTGCTTGGATGGGAAGGGAGGGTGATTCGCCGTCAGCCACACTACCAGGTTGTAGGGCCACACTGCACACTTGCATCCGCATGCGACGCCCGCCCAAATAGGCTTCAGCCTCGACCAAACATGCGAGATACCAGCCGGGATCGTTATCGGACGCCAAGTTGGAGAAGAACTGACTTGAAGACACCCTGGCAGCCGTAGTAGCCTAACAAAGAGGAGTAGCGACGAACGGGAAAACGGCGCGCTTGGTCAGAGAAAGGCGTGCGTGCACATTGCAGCAAGGATACGCCATCACACACTGGCACGCTCGGCGAATTCAATCAGGCACATGGCCACAGCCGGCCAGGGCATGCTGGCAGCGACCTTGGGAAGGGTCCTGAGCTCCTCCTCGGTCGGCGCACGGCCGTCGACGTTCTGGATGGGGCGGCTGTCTGCCTCGGTAGCAATGGCAATCGAGTGGCCGTAGTCATTGTTATTCTCCTTGTCGGTGTGCTCGTAAGTCGAGGGAAGAGCCATAGTAGGGAGTGGAGCGGCAGCTTCAAAGTCGGCCAAGGTGTTGCAGATATCTGACGACAAGGAAGGTCACGCAAGGAATAAAAGAGAAAAATGTTGTCAGTCTTGACTAGATAATTGACGACACACTCGCGCTCGCTGAACAACGCAATCATGATGTGGAGTAGGTAAATGTAGGAACCTGGTGGAGCCTAGCGAGAAGGAGGAAGCAGGCGAGGGAAGACTTGAGGGTCCGTCGAGGAAGAGAGAGTTTGTCGTCGTTTGAAGGGTTCCGTCCCAAGAAAGAAGAGAGACGGCAGATATAGAGCAGAGCGAGTCCAGCGAGAGAAAACCTCGGCTCAGTCGTTCCCCAGGATCAGATTCAAGAAGCGTCAAATTAGGACAATCCCCAACAGGTCACCCCAGGTCACCCTACTATATGCCTAGTGAATCAACCCCAAAGCGACGCCAAGAAGCCCTCAAGGCCCCCAAGGATCCCCCAGACCCTCCCTCCTCAGCACAGAGGAAGAGCGGATCGGACGAGGCCATTATCGTCCAAGACGCCACCAATACGCCCTCTCGGGTCGACGAACGCCCCAAACGCTCGTCAACAAACCCAACCTCGGATACCCTACTCTACCTACCCTATCATTACTACCAAGTTTGCTACTCTTATCGTCCCATCCGACCCTAGGGAAGAAACCCGTATCACACACACCACCACTCCCACCACTCTCTCCACAGCCATGTCATCCCAACGGCCCTCTTCTCTTCTCCCTTCCCTCTCCGCAATACCCTTTGCAGCCCCCTCAGATCGCCGTATTGCAAGTTCGAGCTCAGCTACCAGAGACCTAGATGCCGCTCTACCCCCCACGTCCGAAGTGACACGTCTCACTCCGTCTCGCTCTACAGGCGAGACCTCTCTCTCAACAATAACTCTTCGTCCCCGACGACGCCGCGTTGCCCGAGCCGTCGGCCTCCGCGGCACTCGCACTCGCGCCCCCCACGAAATCCCCGTCGAACGCCATCGGCCGCTCATGGCCGCTCATGAACGCCGCCAAACAGGCTCCTCCGCCCACCCCAGTCACCAAACAACGCGGCTCCCCCTCACCCAGTTCCCCTTCACTTTTGGGGGTCAACAGCGAAATCCCCTGGAAACTACTCCCCTCCCACTAGCCCTCTCCACCGATCGCCAGGGCTGACTCGCCATATCCGTCCCTCGAGAGACTACACCCTTCGAAGTCTCCCTCGCGATATCGAAATGCGATGAAAAACTCGTCGCCTTTATTCGCCCTTTTAAGGAACGAAAAAGGAGAATGCTCCTCCAGATCAGGGATGGAGAAGACTCGCAAAGCATACTGAGCCAACTCCAAACCCTTCCGCTAGACGTGGGAGGCGTGAAGCCTCAAATACATAGCTGCTTCAACACCCAAACCGAACTCCTACAAGAAGGGCTGCTTGAGAACTTCGAAGACGAAGACGAAGTTGAGGAGGAGTCTCGCAAACAAGTAGCAAGCTCCGGAGATTGTGTCCAGCTTGACCCCAGACTACCCACGGCGCCAACGGGCAGAGTCCGAGTTCTGCTCACCTGTCTGGTTCAAAGAGGATGCCGAAGGCCGACTCATACTACCAATAACTCACCAAGTGGGAGAACCATGAGCTCATCTTCAGACCCATCCAAGCCGCATCCACCCTGATGTCCCCTAAACGGCGAACTTCGACGTACTGTAATTATTACCACTCAATGGAGCAAGCTCGGCCCAAGCGTCCCTCTGCCCCAGAGTGTAGCGGTCGCGGGTTACGCTCCCACCAATCTGCCCGATGTCCAGGCCGCCCTAAGGCAAACCTCCCAGTGGGTGCGCAACCACTAACTGGAAGCCCTCAACCAACCGCGGTCCCGGAGCGGAACTCGGACGGGTTTCAACTCGTACACAAGGCCAAAAAGAGGGCATTGAACAGGCTAACTGAGGCCATGAAGGACGTGACTCAACGTTTCACTCGCACCAGCCTCCTCCTACCAGATCATGCTCTACAGGGCGCGGGGACGTAGCCCGAACGCAGGACGATAGTCCCTGACAAAGGCGTTGGGGGGATAGAGATGAGAATCGACGACGAGCCTCAGCTCGTTGACGATCACCCACCTTCCTCCCCGCCTCTCACACCACCAACCTTCGCTGCACCGCCACAGCCACCTCCTCCATATCCTTCATCTCCTCCCCCATCTGAACCATCCCCCATCTGAACCATCCCCCACTCCTTCTCACATCCTCTCAACGCCTTCCTCTCAGGCATCCATCGAGCGCACCCTCGTGACCTTGGCTGAAACCGAGGACATGCAAGAACAACGGTGTACAACAACGTCTAGATCATCGTGGCGAACAACCAGAGGAAGTGGCATGCACAACACCAGAACAGACGGCTATCTGGACAGCTGAGTGTAAAGATATGGGCTTCGGCTCGATTTTTACGGTCGACTGCCAGACTGCCATCCTTTGGCGGCATGTCTCATATTTTTTTTCGATACCCTTCCAACCAGGATCAGATCGATCTCCCGCTCCTCCCTCCCCCATCTTGCCAACCAACCTGACGGATTCCGTGTTCACCATCGCCGGCGAGGCCGTCAAGGTGGCGGCAGTCTATGTCCCCTGCAGAGACAGCCATACGAATGGCCGTTCGACAAAGGAGTTCCTCTCTACTCCATCTCGCAAGGTATCTGTCCACTCTGACATTCCCCTCCTGCTGGGCGGGGACTGGAACTATGTGGAGGACAGCTACCTCGACGGGATAAGCCAATCTACCCAAAATACTCTAACCATACTGGCATCACGCGGGCAGATCGCCGCATCGAATCTTCTCCTCTACCCGCTAGCCGATCGCACTCAGCCTCGCCTTCCGCGATGCAATAGAGCACGGTCTCGGATCATATAAGATCGGCACACACCTGCTGAAGATTACAGGCTTTGTAGAGTACTTCCTCTACCACGTTCCCAAGTGGTACCAAGATGCGCTCACCGAGATCAGGGACCCCTTCGAGGCCTGGGACGAGACCAAGCTTCAGATAGCGGATCACGCGTCTGACATCTCAAGACACCTCGCCCGAATGAGCAGAGTGTCAGGCGGGGATCCACACAGGTCGATCCTCCATGGCCACGCTCTTCGAGCCCACCTCGAACCAGCCAACACAAGCGAGTATGCCGTCAAGCAGCGACTCAAGATCGTCCGCCAGGCCGACACTATCGCAGCCCTGCGGCCACTCAACAACCCAGCGGCCGCAGGGCTGCGATAGTGTCGGCCTGGCGGACGATCTTGAGTCGCTGCTTGACGGCATACTCGCTTGTGTTGGCTGGTTCGAGGTGGGCTCGAAGAGCGTGGCCATGGAGGATCGACCTGTGTGGATCCCCGCCTGACACTCTGCTCATTCGGGCGAGGTGTCTTGAGATGTCAGACGCGTGATCCGCTATCTGAAGCTTGGTCTCGTCCCAGGCCTCGAAGGGGTCCCTGATCTCGGTGAGCGCATCTTGGTACCACTTGGGAACGTGGTAGAGGAAGTACTCAACAAAACCGGTAATCTTCAGAAGGTGTGTTCCGATCTTGTACGATCCGGGACCGTGCTCTATTGCACCGGGGAAGGTGAGGCTGAGTGCGATCGGCTTGTGGCTAGAGTAGAGATGGCCGGTCGGGCGTGGCAGGAAGCGCTGTCGCACGGCTCGGCTAGCGAGTAGAGGGGACAGGTAGAAGCGATCGATGCGGCGATCTGCTCGCGTGATGCCAGTATAGTTAGTGTACTCGCGCTGGAGCGGGTATAAGGATCGGTATGGGTCGGAGAGGGCAAAGTCCCGGACCAGCCGGCACATTTCCTCCTTCCCCACGTTCTGGGTAAATGGGCTCATCCCGTCGAGGTAGCTGTCCTCCACACAGTTCCAGTCCCCGCCCAGGAGGAGAGGAATGTCAGAGTGGGCAGGTATCTTGCGAGATAGAGTAGAGAGGAACTCCTTTGTCGAGCGGCCATTCGATTGGCTGTCTCGGCAGGGGGCGTAGACTGCAGCCACCCTGACGGCTTCGCCGGCGATAACAAAAACGGCATCCGTCAGGTTGGTTCGTAGGATGGGGGAGGAGCGGGATATGGATCTGATCCTAGTCGGAGGGGTATTGGGAGGGAGGAATCGAGAGGCATGCCGCCAGAGGATGGCAGTCTGGCAGCCGACCGTAAAGATCGAGCCGAAGCCCATATCTTCACACTCGGCTGTCCAGGTCGCTACCTGATCTGGTGTTGTGCATGCCACTTCTGAGAGAAGGTATATGTCAGCCTTGGATCGTGAATAGAGGGAGAGGAGGAGACTGCGGGCGCGATCTCGCGTGAACACCCTCTGGATGTTCGCCGCGACGATCTGTACATCGTTGTACACCATTATTCTTCCATGTCCTCGGCTTCAGCCAAGGTCACGAGGGTGCGCTCGATGGATGCCTGGGAGGACGGCGTGGAGGGGATGAGAGAAGGAGTGGAGGGTGGGTTCAGGGGGAGCGAAGATGGCGGGGATGGGGATGGGGGTGGGGGGGGACGATGGTGACAGGGGAGGTGGAGTGGGGGATGGATGCTCGTCTTCGATCTGCATCCCGTCTTCTGTCCTCTCCAGACCCCCCTCGTTGTCCTCCTCTAGGGCGCTCAGCGTGCGAATGGGTTGCGAGCCCGCATTGCGCGGTGCTTGCTCTGAGTGGGAGTGGGAGGGGCTGGCGTGGGCAGGGGGTGTGGTCACCTCCGTCATGGCTTCAGTCGGCCTGTTCAGTGACCTCCTCTTGGATTTTTGTACAAGCTGGAAACCATCCAGGTCTGGTCCCGGTTCGACAGGCCGTTGGGGGGGTCCTTCGGTTGGTGCTCGTGCACTCGCTGGAAGATTTGCCTTTGGACGACCTGGGCATCGGGCCGATGGGTGAGCGTGCGATCCGCATCCGCCACACTCTGGAGCGGTAGGACACTTGGCACGAGCGTGCTCAAATGAGTGGCAGTAATAGCAGTATGACGAGGCTGGTCGAGCTGGAGAGTTCGTCCCAGTGCCAGGTTGGACAGGTTTGAAGATGACATGTTGGTTGACCCAGCCGGGTAGCTGTTGAGGGAATGCATTCGCCCTTGGCATCGTCTTGGAGCCAGAAAGGTCGAGCAGGACTCTAACCCGGCCAGTTGGGACGCCGGGTAGGCGGGCGTAATACTGACGCTGGAATATGATGACTCTGTCTCCAGAAGCTTCTACTTGTTTGCGAAAAGCTTCCTCCACTCCGTCTTCGTCTTCGAAGTTCACCAGCAGACCTTCTTGCAGGAGCTTGTTTTGGGAATTGTAGCACGCGTGGATCTGGGGTTTGACGCCTCTCACATTCAGCGGGAGGGCCTGTAGTTGAGTCAAGATGTCTTGAGCATTTCCTCGGGAGTTGACTATAAGGAGCATTCTGTCTTTTGGGTCCTTGACAGGACGGATCATGAAAGACAGTCGTTCGTCGCACTTTGAGATTGCGAGAGAGATCTCGAAAGGAGTGGTATCTCGAGGGACTGAGATGGCTAGACAGTTCCCGCGGTCGGTAGCCAAGGCTGGGGCGATTGGGGTATTATCCTGCGGGGGTTGTTGATCGGTTCCGAAGACGAAGGTGAACCCGGGCTGGGTGCTAGACGAGTCACGTTGCCTCGCAGCTGAGTTTGTAGAATGAGCCTGTTTTGCGGCGTGCGCATATGAGCGGCCGATGGCGTTCGGCTGGGATTTCGCGGCGGCGCGATTGCGAGTGCGAGTGTCGGCGGGGTTCGCCGGCACGGGCGACGCGGCGCCGGGGACGAAGAGAGGTTGTTGAGAGAGAGTCTCGCCTGTGGAGCGAGACGGTGTGGGATGCGTCACTTCGGACGTTGAGGATAGAGCGGCATTGAGGTCGCTGATGGCTGAGCTCGACCGCGTAATACGGCGAGTTGAGGGGGTTGCAGGGGTTCTGCGGAGGGGGGAGGGAGAAGAGAGGAGGGCCGTGGGGCTGATATGGATGTGGGGCGTGGTAGGGTTGGTAGGGTTGGTAGGGTTGGTAGGGTTGGTAGGAGTGCTAGGGGTGCTAGGACTGGTCGGATGGGTAGGTGGGCTGAGGGTGGGTTTGTTGGCGAGCGTTTGGGGACGTTCGTCGACGCGAGAGGGCGTATTGGTCGCGTCCTGGACGCTGGGGGTTTCATCGGATCCGCTCTTTCTCTTTGCTGGAGAGGGAGGGTCTGGGGGATCCTTGGGAGCCTTGAGGGCTTCTTGGAGTCGCTTGGGGGTTGATTCACTAGGCATAAGGTAGGGTGACCTGGATTGACCTGGTGGTGGTTGACTCCTCGGGCGATGTTTGGGAATGAGGTTTAACAAGCACATGAGATCCTCAAGATCTATTGCAATGGTGTGGTGAAGTGGCTATCATTGGTGCTTGCCATTAGCAGCATGCACTAGGCCCGGGTTCAATTCCCGGCACCATTAAGTTTTTGTCAACTTGTCGTTATCAAGATGTGGAAATTTTGGCGTAGGGTGGAGAGTGGGTCTGCGCAAGCGTCTCTTGTACATCGCGCGCGCTCTTCATCACCACAAACCCACCGACGAAGAGCGAGAAAGGTGCGCTACGCGTGCCTTGTATTAGTGTGAAGTCGATGTCTCAAATCGCTGCAAGGTGGTGGCAGTAGAGCTAACTCCAGTATATATGCAGATCATCCAAGGCTCCTGCCTCTAAACTCGACAGAGGCGGATCAGGCTGGAGCCGAGAGCATTGACAAGGAGAGGGGGCTGGAACTGAGGAGCCATTATTGCTACCCTCGACGTCCCTCCAATCTTGACACCGTCGTTCGGGAGACCGGGTGAGAGGGAAGACAAGATATTGAAGCGAATGTCAGACGGAGGCGCGAATGCAGGGAGGAGAGAAGCAAGCGCGCGGCGTGCATACTCACTCGTGGAAGAATAAAAATAATAAAAACCTCTCGATTGATCTCGCAGCAGCAAGTTAAGAGAGAGGATCGAGAAATTCGACAGAAGGAAGGAGTCAGCCCGGGACAGCCATTCCCATCGAGAGTAGACGAAGAGCTGGCCCATCTCTTGTCAACGGCCTTGAGATTGAAACCGACGACAGCGAGCACCGAGCGAATTTCCAACGTCCCACAACCCGTGAGCGTCTCGACCGGGTTTAGAAGGGGCGAGGTTTGAGTCGTGACAGGACTAGAAATTTGATGGAACTTAGGCTCAAAAACACCCTGGCATTTCTTGCCTACCTCGATGGACAACCAGAAGCATGAGGAAGTGCGCACTGCTTGGTGGATAGAATGGTCGGAGGGAGGATCTCGGCTCGAGCTCAGGAATGATGAGTGCTCTATCGTAGGCGGGTATGGAGCGTGGATGCCTCTAACCGCACAGCAACGCGGCACATGTCTCTCTCTTTCTCTTCCGACAAGCCATCAGAGCAAGAACTGGCTCTCTTCCAATTCGAGTGGTGGTCAGTGGGAGTTCACACACTCGGTTTCTTTCCATCGCCACCCCCTGAGTCCCATCTTCTCAGGAGGATAAGTTCGCCTTCGCTCGCGAAGCTCTTAAGCCCGCTCACAGATCATCCACATCCACCAGGACGCCTCTCCCCGGCTTCCGCATGACCCACATCTGAGCCTCGTAGACAAATTGGAAGAGGCCTCCCTTGACACCAGTGTACACAGACTCGACGGACTCATGCTCGAGGAGCTCAAAGCCGATTGCCTGAGCGAGGGCGAGGACCTCTTCGATGGAGAGCTCCATACGGGCTGATGAAGAGAAGGATCAGTTCGTCTCTCGGGAAGGGACAGATGAGGCGGAGGCGACCGAGACCCACGGTCTCCTGCCCAGAGGACCGGCCCCTCGTTGATCCAAAGGCCGCCGGGCTTGAGGACGTCGTAGATTCGCTCAAGATAGTCGACGATGTTGAAGGCCGTGTCAATGAAGAACAGAGTCTACCCTCGGGGGTCAGCGAGGGACGTCAGATGGGAGAGAACAGGACACGAAGACCTACGAGCGCCACATCGTGCGTTTCTGAGTCTGAGAAGACTTCGAGGAAGTCGCCTGGGTGGTGTGAAATGGAGGCGGTTCTGCTTGGAACGACGTCTGGGAAAGTGATTTTCCGGCTGCGAACGTGGAGGTCGAATCGTGAGCGTTGCACGGTGGTGGGACGAGGTTGAGCGGAGACGAACTGCATATCCTCCGTCTTTAGGTGGTGAGAAAATGTGTGGATATTGGGCTGGAGTGAGTGCTCGTCGACCTTCTCTGTGTGGTTGAAGATGAGTTGGGAACCGAGGCTATATTGGAAGGGAAGGAGTGAGCAGATGGACAGCTGCTAGCCAGTAGACACGCAGTGACGGACTTCATACTGATCGCCAGCCCAAGATGTAAAAACATCAGCCTAATCAACCACACAAGTCAAGTATTAAGACCAATCGACGCACAACTGGGAGTAATCGTTGGCCTCAACCTGGAAACCTGTGAGCCGAGCCGAGATTGTGCGCATCAGCTTGTGTCGCCTGCCACCCTGACCACCTTCCCCTTTCGTCCGGCTCACTCACCCAGCATCGCCACCTCATACGGCAACCTTGCCAACCCAGCCCCAGGCGCCATCACCCTCACCCCTTCTCTTCTCTCCCTCTCCGGGAAGTATCTCTCCAAAGCACTCAGCACTGGCACAAACAACGCATCCCTCTCCTCCTTCCCTTCGTCACTCCAATCCCTTACGAAATGCTTCAACAACTCCGAGACCCGGCCCATCTCGACATGCGTGCCTTTGCGCCAGGAGAGCCCACCGAGGACTGAGCGTTTGCCCAGTTGAAGGAGACCCTCGCAGAGGAAGGCGTTGGCAGCGACGGCACGACGGAGGTCTTTGAGCTTGGTTTCGTAACCGATGGCCTGGAACCAGTCTTGTCGTCAGCGAGCTCAAGAATGTGCAGAGGGTGATACGGAAAACTCACGACGCCGAGCTTGTGCTGTCGGGCGTTCAGCTTGCTGAAACTCCGGGCCTTGCGCTCGAGCATCCGCTGCTGGTAGCCTCGATACGACGCCAACGAGTTAAGCGCAACATGGAGGGACTCGACTGGGGAAGTTGTTGTGCTTCCACCGAGGAAAGACGTCGGCGATGTGCTGTGAAAGTTGAGGAGCGAGGAGGTGAAAGTGGGAGAGGAGGAGAAGACCTTGTAGACGAGGCCGGCAACGAAGAGGAGGAGGGGGAGGACGATGGCGAGGACCCACGGCGACGGGGGTGCTGGTGAGGACGGGGGGGCTTGGGAGGGGGAGGAGACGGAGCCGGGGGAGGAACGCATGCGAAACAGGACGACGAAGCCAGCCAGGATGCAGGCTGACGGGTGAAGAAAGAGAAAAAGAAAGACGACTCGATGAGCACATTTCGACGCGACTGGCCTTCCTTGGCACGCGTCGTTGCGGGCTCGGCCTTGACCGGTGGGTCCTCGCTAACAGTCATTTCAATCCAGACAGATCTCATGCTATTTTTTTGGGGTGTGTGTGTGAAGGACGTCGCCAGACAGACGCAGAGATCAAAGCAAAGGGGGGGGGGGGGGGGGGGGCGGAGACGTCACAGGCGGAAAAGGGGAGGGGATGGAGGAGAGGCGCACGCGCCGTTTACAAAGAGAGCGCAGCAAGGCGTGGCGACGATAGCAAGGAAGGATAGAAAAGAAAAAGAAGACGGAGGATGACATGGGGTGTGTTCTTCGGTTGAGATAATGATGATGATGGTGGATCGGGAGCGAGTTGAATTGCGGGCATGGGTTTTGAACGGCGAGAGACGAGGTGATTTGTTGTGTTAATTGAGATTGAGGAGTCGCTTGTTTGATGGGACCAGGGAGGAGACGCTAGAAGAAGAGGAGAAGAAGCCATGCACGAAAAAAAAGAGAACTACGAGCCAGTCGATCACCACCACCGCAGTAGCCCACCGGCTTACCGCCGCCCCCGGGTTTCCTCAACATTAAGAGCCCCCCCAGGAGCTGTAACAGCCGCAGAAGACGGTGTTGAGTCTCCGACCTCACCGCGGCCCACGACGGGACCCGTCTTGTCCGCGAGCTCAACCCGGTCGAGGGCCGTGACAATGTCGTCCTCGAGACTCGGCGCGTTCCGGTCACCTGGAGGCCGACTTGTCGACCGGGGCTGGGCATGAAGCGAGTCGTCCGACTGGAAACGAGGATAGTTCGCCGCACCGGGAGCTCGGGAGGACGTCGATAGCGGTGGGACGTTAACGGGTTCCGAGTGGGGGCCCGTCGGGGAGAGCAACAGAGACGGGCTCAGGTAGCTCGGCGTTGGAGGGTGGCCATTGCCAAAGGGGGCGAATGGAGTGTGGGATGTGTTGAGAGAGGATGACGAGCAAGACGTCTTGAGCTGTGAGGACGTTCCAAGGACATGCAAAGGAGAAGGACCAGGAAGATCCGCTGTCGCGGGTCCTCGAGGCCCGCAGGAGGCCTCGTACCCAGAGTAATGATGCGACAACATCGGTGGAGGCGTTGAGACAGCTCTCCGGCTCATGGAAGACGACGATGACCCGGATCCGGGCGCAAGCTGGCTGCCTGCTAACCGCGACGAGGAGCCGGCCTCGCCGTTGAGGGAGGACGCGACGCCAAACTCGCTTTGGAGCTCGCTGACGCGATTCCGGCCGCGGGCCGACGAGCTCCGGCTCGAGGGGACGGGCAAGTCATCCGAGCTGTGGACGTCGCCCATCCAGATGCCGGCGCCATTCAGGCTGCCTGAGGCGCCGGGACTGGAGGAGGCTGGCGGCGTCACCTCGCCGCGAGCCTGGCTGAGCAGGCGAGCGGATGGGTCGCGTCCGCGCACAGGGTCCGGATGCACCACGGCGAAGGGGCTATTGCTCGAATGGGGCAGCGTCGACGTAGTCGTATGGTGGGAGTGGTCGAGCATGAGGCCCTGGGGGTTACCGACGACGTGATTGGGGAGCGGAACGGTGCCGTTCTTAGGCGAGACGACCGGCGAGTAGTTCGATGCGACGCGGTTTGACCACTGCCGACGTGAATTGGCTGAGGATGCGGGCATAGGTCCAGAGGCGGAGACAGATCGGGAGACTTGGTAGGTAGACGTGGAAGGGGGAGGGTGATTATACTTTTGAGGCGGGGATATAGGATCCTGAATCCAGAAGTGGAGAGATCAGTTGAATCCCTCTCAAACACCGGGTGTTTCCTCGCTTACCCGGAAGCTTCCAGGAGCGACATTATAGGGAAGCCGACCACCTCGGGTAGGTGACCGGGAGCGGGGAGCTCGCATGAGATCCTCATCTCGCTCTGGAAGAAAAGGGAGGCGTCAAAGTTGAACCCCAACCTTTCCTGACTCCTGCTTACCTTCGCAGAGCGATGCCAGCGCATTGACAGCCCGATCCGGTCGCGAGGTGAGGATCCTCGAGGCACGCATGAACTCGCCGCGGATCGTATAGAGTCCGTCCTTAGTGACAGTCCGAGCCACGTTCTGGGGAAGAGGACGAATGAATCAGGAGCCTGCTACTTGCGAGATGTCCCGCAAATATCAGGCAACTCACGTAGGAAGTCTCGAAGGGATCCTCGATGCAGAGCCTGTTGCGATCCCGGGCCATTTCGTTGGGTCCGCCGACATCGCTGTCGGTAGTCCACTGCTTGGACTCCTGGAAAACGCAGAAGAAGGAAGGGGGGGGGGGGGGCGAGGGAGAGGAGTTGGGTGGCGAGGTCAGATAAATCCAGTAACGCCATGGCGTTTTACATTCTCACCTTTGTCAAAAGACCGGCACGTATGGAGACGATATCGGTGTTGAAGGCAAAGACGTTGCAGTAGAAGCGGAAAAAGTCGATGAGGCTGCCGCATGGGAGAAGAGATGATCAGAAGGGAGCCTGATGTAGTCTTAGGACAGTCAAACTGACAGTTCTCCGACGCTCTGCATGTTGGCCGACTGCCAGACCTTGTGGAGGAGCTCGGTGTCGTCGAAGAACCAGATATTGTGGCCGTCGAGCTCAGTCTCCTCCTTGGTCGTCGGCCGGACGGGCGGGATAGATTGGAGGTTCGGGAGGACGGGCGGGTTTTGGATGTGGATTAGGAAGAAAAGGACAAGCAGGGTGAAGCCGTAGGAGGAGAGTGTGCCGCGATATGGAGAGTTGATCTTTCTGTGAGGTGGCGATGAGGATGAAGAAGCGGTCAGCCAAACAGTGCAAGAACAGGTTGATGGCCTCCAGCACCCGACAGACCTTCGCTTCGACCAAACTTTGACTGTAGAGAGAGGACGACTTGGTCAGTAGGTGAGAGTATGAGCGCGAGGACGTGCTTCAGGAAGCATGGACGAACGAAAGAGGACCATGGTCCGGACTCGGGCGGGGTCGACCGTACTGTAGCACAACAGCAAGGAGGAACGGTTCAGCCGATGAGTCGCCTGACTGCTGTCGAACGACCAGTCTGACTCACGCGTAGGTGAGCAACAATCGGGTGTTCTCAAGGGCAAGCCGGTTCTCAAAGCCAATATCACACTGGGTGACGTGAGAGGCGAATCAGCGCCAAACCAGCGCGGTGAGGGAGTTCCTCGTTTCTCGGAAAGAACTCACAGCAATGCCAAAGGGAAGCCCAGGTGAGGGCGCTAGAGACAGCTTGATGATCTGGATTCGCGCAAGGCCGAGAGAGCACGTGGACGCGGAGCCGGGCGGGGTGTGTGTGTGAATTAAGAGGGGACAATTCATCGCTCGCTGACTTGGGGTGGTCAAGACTCACCGGAACGTAGGCTTTGGGGAGAGCCTTGACAGCAAAGTTGGTCTCTGTGGACGTCGAGGCAGGATGCACACGGGAATCAGGACCAGCATGCTGCATGCGTAACACGTTGGCGACGGGCCTCGCTGCTCGTCCCGTCAACTGGTCCTCACGCACCTCGCTCGAGCAGGGCGCCGATGAGCGTCACGAGCTCTGCCGACTTGGGCCGTGGCTCCTCGCCATCGAGGAGAACGCAGAGATCCATATCTGCAGGGTCGAACAAGCGAGAGTGGAGGAGAGGAGACCGAGACGCGATCAGCAAGAGTGACGCGCGAAAAGTGGGCGGAAGCAAGCGCAGGGAGCAGGGATCCACGAGGGGAAGAGTCACACACCTGAGTTGCGAAGAGAGAAGCCATTGGCCTGGGGGAAAGCATCTGTATCAGCTCAGAGTC
This sequence comes from Tausonia pullulans, assembly GCA_951802195.1. Taxonomy (NCBI): domain Eukaryota; kingdom Fungi; phylum Basidiomycota; class Tremellomycetes; order Cystofilobasidiales; family Mrakiaceae; genus Tausonia; species Tausonia pullulans. The sequence goes on along the minus strand of OX637633.1, from coordinate 486,265 downwards.
CTCGAGAGGCCAGGGCAGGCGGCACAAGGACCTCGAAAGGCCGTCACCGCGAGGAACGGATGGGGACGACGGGTAGATCGACAGCAAGGCAGGAACGCGCGCGAGGACTGCGAGAGAAGACAGGTCGGCCGCTCGCTGGCTTCAATGGACCGAGACCTCGCAAGTTGATCACCCAGGAGGTCCTTGGGGCTCTGGACGTCACAATCTACGACGCTAGCCCAAGGGGAGAGCCCGCAGGAGAAGAAGCGACACGACGACTGCCCGGCCTCGCTCGCTCGCCCAGCGGCAACGGCCCTCGCTGCCACCCTGTCACCGGAGGACGCCCGCTATCGCTTGCTTCGCCACCGCCCCGAGATCGGGCAGGCTTCCCCCTAGCGTTGGACTAGAGGCAGCACTGAGGGACTCACCGTACTTCCGAACCGGAGCAGGCGGCAGTTGGGCTCAACGGTCCTAATGAGCTTCTCGATGAGGACCCGGACTTGCTGCTTCGTGTTGAGCTCCTCCGGTGTCGGCAGGAGAGGAAGGATGACTGCCGAAGACAGAACCCGGTCAGCTGGCTGCCTTGGCCCCTGGGCGGGCGACGCTGGCCTTCGCATTGAAGGGGACGGCGGAGGCGACTGACAGTGAAAGAGGGCTGAGGAGAGCTCCTCAAGGTAGCGTTGCCGACCGGCGTGGGACATGATGGGAGTCCCTTGAGGGTTCCTTGGGTGACCTGGGCCGGGGCAGCCGAGCGGGAGAGGCGGGAGGGAGAAGGAGAGGGCGGCGAGAGACGCGTGGTGAGAGCCGGGGGCGATACGCGAATGCGAGGACAGTGGTCGTCAGAGGCTGGGATCAGCGAGAGCAGCTCGCTCCGGTCAAGGGCCCGCCGACGGCAGCGAGAAACACCCGCCGGCCCGCTGGCTCGCGGAGTTGGGCCACATGCTGGGTCCTCTCCGCCCGTCGCTGGTCGCCGGCATCAGCCTGGGACCCTCAGGGCTGGGAGGGGATGGCGCGGCAGTGGTGTTCTCGCGATACAGCAGCAGCGAGCGGTCGCCCGTCCGCGCGCGCCCGGACGGGCTCAGCCTGCCACGCCACTGTCGATCTCTGGACGATGTCGTCGGCCATGACTCCATGACGGCCCGCAGCGCATTTTCTCCTGTGGTCCGTCGGGTTCTCCTCTCGTCCGACCCAACCCCTGAGGGAGATGTCCTGTCCGGCCTGTCACTGCTAGCGGACGGGTGAAGGCATGGAGACCGAGAGAGAGAGGCCGGGCGGTTTCGACGCGTGGCTGCGTCGCCGCTTGTCTTCTCGCCCCTATCCTCATCCCCTCTCCGAACTTCTTTCTCCATGGACTCGCCGTAGGTCGCCACGAGAGGGCCGTCGTTGTCTGCCCGTACGAACTACCGCCCACAATCTCTCTTCTTCCCCTTTTTACAGTGGCCGGGAGAACGACTCCCCCGTCAGCGAACGCATCAACAGCGTGCAGCGGCTTCCCGACGATGTTCTCCGACTCATCGTCCTGGAGGTCCTCAAGGACCAGGACTCGTTCTCGGCGTCGGCGTACCCTCCGGATGGTATCCGGGGTGCCCACGAGTGCTCGCTGCACTTGGCAACACTTGCCCTCGTTTCCCGGAGGCTTCAGGTGAGTGCAGGGTGGCCGGCCTCGGCTGTGCGTGCCGGCGACGGCGACGACGACGACGACGCCGAGTGCGAGCCGAAGCGGGTGTCGCTCGGTCTGCTGTCTGCTTGGGTCCTCGAAGAAGATGGAGACAAGTGCTGACATCGAGATGCGCGGGCGATGGTGACCAGGAAATGGCATTTCCCTTGCTTTATCGAAACATCCGCCTGATGACGCTGGCCCAGTCGCGCCTTTTCGCCCGCACCATCGCTGACCGGCCGGACCTTAGCCTTTTCGTCCTCTCGCTCGTCTACTCGGACCGTCGGGAGCTTGAGAGCAACTACACCGAGCAAACGGTCTCCATCGACGGACTCCCAAACCTTCGGCAGCTCTTCTCGGTGTGCGACATCACGTTCGACCCGTTGCTCGTCAAGGACCTGCCGGATCTCGAGTGCGTCGCCTTTTTCCGAAGTTTTGTCAAGCAGCATGTCAGCCGATTGGGCGGAACTGACGGCCGCTTCTTTCCTCAGATCGCTTGCTCTCCCCCTCTATGGCCGCCCCATCCCGCTCTTCTCCCTCCCGCTCGGCTCCCTCCGCTCCCTCCACGTCATGCACGCCCGCCAGCACTTCCCTCTCGACGCCTGGGCCGGGACCCTCTTTCAAGGGTACCTCCCCTCCCTCCGGCCCTTCCTCCCTCGGGTCGGCCCCCAACTAGACACCCTCCAACTCACCGAGCACACTCACGTCCGGCACGTCGCCCATCTCCGACAGAGAGGCCAGCACCCATCATGGATCGTCCATGCGTGTCCGAAACTGAAGACGTTGTGGATCTCGATTGGTGATCCGACCGTCGCGGCACCGTTCTTGGAGACGACGGGCGATTGGATTCGACACCTGCTGAGGGACGCGCCGCCGTCGCTGACGAGGCTCGTCGTGGGGTCGCCTTGGTCGGCGGACCTGTCACAGCTGAGACACGACGGGGGGAAGGCGATCACTGCTCCTGCGGGAGGAGGAGAAGAAAATGATGCAAGGACGGCGCCAACCACCAGCGACGTCAAAGCCTGGGCATCGAGCCTCATCGCCAACTTTGGTCGGCCCGCCGACTGGGCTGAGCATGCCCCTTGCCTCCGCGACATCGTCTTTTGGAACTGGGTCCGTGGTTGGCCGGGGAGCCGGGAGGATGAGGACTTTGTCAAGATGTTCAACCTCTCGGCGGTGACGTTGAACGTACTGGACCGGGTCGGTGAGCGGGCGGGATAGTTGCAGAGCAAGAGAGCTCTTACTCGTGTTCTTTCGATCTATTGTGCTCGTACCAGTAATCTCGTTATATATATGTGCGTTGCACGGACACCAACAGAACAAACAATAAAGGAGAAGGGCAATGGAAAGGGAAAATAAAACCAGGAGTATCTATCTAGTTAATCGCCTCGGAGCTCGTTCACCAGTCGAGCGACAATGTCCTCCACGAGCTAGTCCTCAAGCTTCGATGCAACGATCTCACGTAAGATTGGGGCGTAGTGTTCCTCCTCATATCCCATCTGAAAAAGAAAGAAAAAAAGAGAAATGGCGAACCAGGAGGGGATCTCAGTCGAGTTCCGAGATGGAGGCGTGATCGGGGAAGAAAGAGGTACGCACGCTCTCGAGCCTGGAGGCAAGCCGACTAAACTGGTCGTCCAAGGAGACCACTTCGTTCCACCTCTCACCACGGTTCTTGTGGTGGTGATGACGGGAGCACCGGTCGGAGTCGTCGTCGAAGCGGGTGTGTTGCCTCTTGCCTCCGGGACCGCCGCGGTGGTGGCGGTGGGGGAAGCCGTCGGCGTCGTCTCCGAATGGGAAAGAAGAGAAAGGACCAGGAGGAGGAGGAGTTCCATCGTGGTGAGGAGGAGGGGGAGGGGGAGGAGGAGGAGGAGGGGGCGGGTGTCCGCTGTAGTGGGAGGGCGGAGGGGGCGAAGGGACAGGACCGCGGCGACTGTGGCGACCATAACGACAACCTGCACGACCGTGCTTGCCGCCACGCTCCGATCCAGACCAGCCGTCCTCATCGCTGAGGTCGCAGTCGAAGTTCGGGAACGATGGGCGCTCGCCGCCAGGGGGTCCGCCACCAGGTCCGCCTCGTCGTGGGCCGCCTCGTGGGCCGCCGCCGAAGGGGCCGCCGAAAGGGCCGAAAGGATGAGGGCCGCGGTGATGAGCGTCACGGCCTCCGACGAAAGTCTGGTGCAGAGCATGGGGAGGTCCGTAAGGGTGAAATCCATGGTGGCTAGAGGGAGGTGGGCCAAAAGATGGGTGAGGTCCCCATTGATGATGACCTCGCCCGCCCCGCCCGCCTCCGCAGCGAGAGCGGCTTCCATCCGGCCCCACTCCAAGCGAGCGTCCAAGGTCGCCGAGCATACTCTCAACGACGGTGAGGCCGGCAGCGACATCGTCAGAGGTCCCCTGAGGCGAGATGTAGGCGCCTGAGGCTACGCGGCCGAGGATGGTGGCGAGAAGCGGGGATGAGGCCACCTGCGAGAGGAGTGCCGAGAGGTCGGCCACGAGAGACGGGTCGTTAGTGACCTTGTCAGTGGACGGCGTGGCTGAGGTGTCGGACGGCGTGGAAGAAGCATTAAGCTCGCGTGGGGCGTTCTCGTCGTCGCCCAGCTCGTCAGCCATCTCCCACTCGAGGTCGGTGGGCTGTTGGGGAGACTGAGAAGAGGAGGGATACATGTCAGTCAAAGTCGCTCAGGAGCAGGGAAAGAGGGATGAAAGACGGAGGACACGTACCTGGGTGTCGTTCTGTTGTTGCTGGCGCTGCCCAGCCTGAGAGGAGCTTTTTTGCTGCTGCTGCTTCTGGTTGATGGTCATGTTAAGACGAGGGAGGGACGGGTAGGTGGTGGATGGTGGTAAGAATATGATAAAGGCCAGGATTGACGAGAGTTTTATGCTCATTGAAGCGAACTACGGACGCAGCCAGCCCTCCCTCGCATAAATGAGACAACTGCTTACGCTTGTTCGCGTCCGCAAGCCTCTCAGCCTGTGGCACCATCTATCGACAGCGGACGCGGTCGCAGGGTCTCATCTAATTAAGCGAGCGTCATGACTGGGGACGTAGTCAGTCGGCGTTCGGCAGGTGGCGGTGCCGTTGTCGCTACATATTTCGCCGGCGCATGACTCGCCCGACAGTAAGCGAGAGGGCGGACAGCGCCGAACTGCGTACCGGCTCCGCGAAGCTGTGAACCGACCCCTCCTTTCCCCGCTTGAGTGGAATCGAGACAGCAGAGCACGGATGGAAGGTTCGACGAGGAGCGAGTACCCCGGTGGATCAGCTCACACATTTTGTGGAACGAAAGATGATCTGTGCGCTTGACAAACGGAAACGAGCCTCGTCGACCGCCAACTGTGCGCCCACACTTTGTCCAAGTCTGGTGCCTACAAAGACCCCTTGTGAGCGACTGTCCCAGAAATATCAACTGTCAGATTCTCCTCTATTTACAGTGAAGCTCGACCGTCGCTGATCCACAAGCGAAGACGGCGACCATGTGGTGACATCCGCAGGCGCGCAAGATTAATGAAGGAAACATGCTTGTTGATTTAAAGTCATCTCACGAGCTGCAGGGGGGGTTTTTTTTTTTTTGGTATTTTAAGTCACTGATCAAGTGTAGAGGACGACATGATTCTATGAGAGGGGGCGAGAGGAAGGAAGAAAAGAGAGAGGAGAAGGAGGGTGGAAGAGGTGGGAGAGTACAACAAGGAGAGAGGTAAGAAGAGAGGAATAGGAGGGTGCAGAGGAAGGGAAAGAAAATAGACCAAAATCAAATGCCGACCGTCTGGAGGGAAGGGGGACCGGGGCAGAGACCAGAAAATGAAGGCTGCCTCCTCTATGTATTTCTTGTGGATTAGGTGCAGGGGAAAAGGCATGGACAGGATCAAGAAACGGTATATATATGTCTTGCTAAGGCTTTTTCACATCAAATACAAAAGGATGTGTCGTATAGTGGTTATTATTCAAGATTTCCATTCTTGAGACAGGTGTTCGATTCACCTCACATTCAATTCTTTTTGCCGGCTGAACAAACAACCGCCGTCCAGGGAGAATCATTCCCATTGCCCGTCATCACGTCGGAAGCTTTCCCAGGCAAGCTTGATCATGGTAGACGAGCTGATGAGACCCTGAGCATACTCATTTATCTCGGTTCAGAATGTCCCAAATGCTGGCTGACCGTCGATGACCGTTGCGAGAACCTGGGCGCTCAAGATGTCCGAGGCGTCGACCTTCATGAGGTCTCTGTCCCAAACGACAAAGTCTGCCCTCATGCCTTGGACGAGTTTTCCCGTAACGTTCTCCGAGAAGCTCGCCCAAGCCGGGTCGGCCGTCATGCCCTTGAGCGCCTGGGCGCGCGAGAGCCGCTCGTGCGGGAACCACCCACCAGGGCCGTGCGGGGATGACCCGGCATGGTCAAGGCGGGTGACGGCGCTGTAGAAGCCCTCGAGAGGGTTAAGCGACTCGATAGGGAAATCGGAGCCGAGCGTGAGCCGGCCGCCGTTCTGGAGGATTGTCTGCCAGGCATAAGCGCCGGCGATCCGAGAGCCAATCTTGGTCTCGGCGTAGTTCATATCGCTCTGGAGGCGCGAGGGAGAGAGCGATCAGGAGACGATCAACGAGGGATGGAGTAACGAACGAACGAACAGTGGCATGCGTGGGCTGATAGCTGGCGATGACTGAAAAAGAGATGGATCCAAGATCAGCGGAAGTTTCAGGTTCGGTAGGTTAAGAGCTGAAGGGTGTACCATCAAGCTCCACGATCCTCTTCAGGTCCCGAGGAGTGAGGATCTGGAAAGCGGGCATCAGAGGGAGCGCTTCACAGAGAAGAAACGGCCTCTGGCGTACCTGAGCGTGCTCCAGACGAGGCCGCTTCGCATCTGGGTTCGCCTCGAAAGCATCGAGGACGGCCGTGTTGGCGCGGTCACCGATGGCGTGGACGTTCTAACGGGTGCGCTCAGCGAGATATCTCTTTGAAAAGCATGAACGCTCACTCACAACCTGGAACCCCCCCTCGACCCACTCCTTGACGAGGGGCGGGAATATCTCCTCAGGCGAGAGCATGAGACCCCGCCAGCCATCATCGCGGTCAGAGTACGGCTCATGCATGGCTGCGCCCCAGCTGCCGAGAGCACCTGATCGAGGGAGTGAGAGATTAGCATCAGTCTACTCCTTCTCGATAGAACGGGGTATGGAGGGGAAGGGGAGGTATATGGAGGATAAACGAACCGTCTGAAACGAGTTTGACGCTCTGAAAGACGAAGCGACCGTCAAACTCGCTCCAAGGGACCTGCTTGTAGCCATCGCCGCAGTACTGAGACCGATCGGGGCAGCCGAGCATTGAATAGATCCGGATTGGTAGCATGCCAGTCTCAGCGAGCCTGGAGGGTCGATCAAACGGCCGTTCGTCAGGGGGGCTCAATCGAGAGGATTGTTAGTGAGAACAGCGACGCACTTGTGAAAGAAGGCAAGCTCGGAAGGGGTGGTGCCCTGTAAGTCGAAAAACGTCAGCGTTCTGCTTTCTCCTCTAACAACCGACCATTCCAACTGACTGCATCGTGGATCGAGATCACACCGAACTTGAGTGCATCACGGACGGTGCGCCTCAGGAAGCTGAGCAGCTCCTTCTCTGTCCGCTCAGGGCGCACAGCGGCTGCACGGGTCATCCCAGATCAGTCCAGCGTCACTCCGCACTCAAGAAATAAAAGAACAGCTTGACTGACAGACGAGTTTCATCGCGTTATCGACAAAGACGCCCGTTGGCTTTCCGTTCTTGTCGCGGACGATCTCGCCACCGTCGACGGTGTCGGGAAGAGTAGGGAGAATGAGGTCAAGGACAGCTGGGAACGCCGCTCAGTGAGGCCCTAGACTGAAGCGAACCCAAGGGCCCGGTGCTCACCCTGAGAGACCCAGACGGCGTGGGCATCGACACGTGACAGGACCGCAAAGCGCCCACGAACTGTAGATAAAGAGTGTTAGCGAGTTTACATAGCGAAACTGAGTGACGAGGACTCACGCCAAGGCTCAGTCTCGATGTCAGCCGCTGTCGGGAACTGCTTGACGTCCCAATTGTTCTGGTCCCAGCCAACGCCGACAATCCAGCGGCTCATGTCGTCGGCAATGGTGCCGTTCTTGAGGACATAGTCCCTGAGACGCGTGAGGACCTCTGCGATGCGACAAAGATGCGACAAGGTTAGAGAGCCAAGCAGAACGGCAACGACAAGCAGGGCTCACCAGCGACCGAGGTGCTCCCGAGGAGATCGCAGCTGCTTTTCCAGTGTCCGTACTCCATTATGTGGCCATGCGAGTCAACCAGGCCGGGCTGAAAAGAGCGGCGAGCTAATCAGTAGCGATGAAGCAGGAGAGCTAGTCGCATTGGAAACCAAAGCTCACCGTCACGGCGGCTCCCTTTGGGAGGATGTGGATCTTGAGTCCGGTCTGACGAGCGGAGAGTGGGATCTGAGCAGAGTAGGATGTGGGGGGACCGAGCGTGTCCTTGTCCCCGTAGGTCTTCCGGATGCTCTCTGGGGAAGACGAGGAGGAGTTCAGGGTCGATACGCGTCGACGCGTCACCGGGTGGCGCAAGAACGAGCACGCACCAAGGCTACCAGTGTCGATAATCGTCTTGCCCTGAACGACAAAGCAACTCTTCTTTGAGGTCTCGTCCGGTTCAGCGCCTGTCCATATCGTCCCACAAACGGCATACGCCTCGCTGAGCTTGCCGACGATAAACGCATCTTCTCCCGAGCCGAAGCGCATGAGGCCGCCCCCGGCGCCATTCCTCTTGATCTGCAAAGCAACAAGCACGAAGAGCACGACGAACGCCGCTGAGACGGCTCGGATCCGGGCTGTCTTCATGTGATGGGTCGAACGAGGAGGAGGAGGGGGTGCTGAGCCAGGAGGAGATTGGGCGGCAGCTTTGTCGACGGCCTTCTGCAGCTTTTGGGTTCTGTTCCGGAGGGTGGCTGCGTGCATATAGAAGCGTGGAAAGGGGAGGCTCCTTCGGCGTTCAGTTGAAGAGAAGCAAGAGGCTGAGCGATTGAAGTCAAGGGATTGCCAGGCAAGGAAAGGGTGGGTCGTGAACAAGGGGGGGAGGAGATCGGAGCTGGCCGACGACATTGAGAAGAAGAGGCCGCGGGCAGCAGACAACCATCAGGGCATCCATCTTCTAGACAGTTCTTAGAAAATATATTGGCATTTATCAAGGGGACGTTATTCAAGTATGGGTGCACAGCGTAAACGTCCGAGGCAAGAGGGAGAAAGAGCAACGAAGCCGGTCATTTCACTTCAGATTGCGGTCTCATCGCGGTCGAATCGATTAAGGCGATTTGCTGCTGGTCGCCGCCTGACACTGTCGTCTCTGGCAGCTTCCTGAGAGATTGAGAGATGGATGGAAATATTCAGCTTCATAGAACAAAAGTTACCGAGGAAACCACTCACTTGAGGAAGAACACCGGGTGAAAGACGTTGAGGAGGACCATGGAGCAGAGAATCGGCATGCCATCGAGAACGTTAAAGAGCAACTGGTTAGTGATGATTGGTCCGCTCCACTGCGTTGAGTCGCAGTTTTGTCAGCAACTGTTAGTGTGCGTGTGCAGATGGGCGAGCTCTCATGGGAGGGAGACACACCCCGTCAAGGAGCTCGATCGCTGACAGGCGGAGGAGGACAAGTTAGTTTAAGGCCATCGAATAGAGTCAGAATGAGTGAGATCAAGATTCACTGCGATAGATGCTTCGGATACAGATCAAGAGCGTCGAACCCGAGATGCCTAGAAGCAACAACTTGACGCCGCGGATCACTTTTAGGCTCGCGGTCGTCGTCACCGTCGCTGCCGTCCTCTTGTCCAGCTCAAAGAGAGAGTTGTCGTTGCTGGAAGATCGGGAACTACTCGGCCGGAGTGACGAAAAGCAGGCGGAGCACCACGCAAAGGGTCGCCACTGACGAGTGACAGGCCGATCGTGGAGATAGTGAAGACTGAAATCGACGAGGATCGCCGAGAAGGCGATCATTACGATGAGTTGGGCGATGACTCCTCCGACGACGATGTAGGCTAGAGGGGCAATACAACTGATTGATCAGTGAGAGACTTCGGAAGGAAGAAAGTAGGAGGATGGAAGACGCCTAGAGGAGACAGACAGCGCGTACATACCTCCCTTGTTTGCCTGAGCGTTTGTCTCCGCTGCAGATGCCAGACCTCCTCCAATGGCTTGGACAACGAGGGAGACAACGTCGCCGAAGATGAACGTGATGATGTACGTGCGAGGTTCCAGGCGGCAGTAGCGGTACCTGTTTAGTGGGCGAGAGGGGGAAACATGAGTGGGCGGGCCAAGGATTCAGATCTGCTTGCAGACCTCCTCACCCGAGTCTTCCGATAATCAGGCCGAGGATAATGTAGTTGCCCGCTTGTAAGAAAGCCGGCGCAAAGATCAAGGTCGAGATCTGCGCGAGGAACGCTGTGCCGTTGGAGTCCCAAAAGCCACCCTGGGAAGCCACCCACTTAACACTGAGGGCCGAAGCGAGACGAGCGCTCCAGCCGATGCATTCTGAGACGCCTCCGAGGACCAGAGTCCCTAGGAGGAACCAGCGGCGGGAAGCGATGCCCTGGCCGAGATGTGCGACTGGTGGCAAGGAGGATGGAGAAGAACTTCCGTCGTCAGCTCCACGGTCCAATGAAGAAAAAAGCATCAACAGAGGACAGGACCAACTGGTGGAGATCGCGAAAAGCACGAGAAAGACAATGGCGGTGGAGCGGGTGATGTTGTAACCAAGATTTGTATATCTGGGAATCCAGCATAACCGTCAATACGTCATATGTGTGACGCCGGCCAGGATCAAGGAGGAAGCAGCTTTAGGAACTCACTCTACCTCGCCCGTGATCAGGTTGATGCTACCGACGGCATAATTTATGGTGGAGTTGGCGGCCGAGTCGGCTGGAGAAGGAGGAGACGAAGGACGTGATCCATCAGCTTGATGCGGCGGACGCATGCCAGTCGCTTGATTCCCTGATGCGACTAACATTGAGAAAGGGGCATGCTGAAGAGAGCGAGAACGGCGGTCCGAAAGAGTAGGGGGGGGGAAGTGGTTGTTAGCGGTAGTACAGAAAGAGAGCAATATCGTTTTTGAAATAGCTATCACCTCCCTGATCTCCATCAAGCGACAGATCGACATACTCAGTCGCTTCGCAGCTCGCAAGCGAGCGAGCGGGATTCATGCGGGTAGCCGAGCCCGAATGAGGGGCAATGCAGTGCAGGATTCGAGAGTTTCGCGGGCATGCAGTGCAGGCGACGGCCCCTTATGCCCGAGAGGAGCTAAGGGGCGTCGATCCAGCACGCCGTGCGAGTTGTGGGTTGCCCCCCGGGGGATGCCGATTTACTTTCGTTGAGCGCCTCACTTTCGATACGCGCCTCTCCCGCTCGTTCCGCTTGTGAAAGGTCTCGTCACCGCTCTTGATCTCTGCCCTTTAGCCTGATGCATCAAGGAATAGGGATTATTGTTTGGTGAGAGGTGACGATGCGATTCAGAACAGCGAGGAAGCGACGAGGCGGTGCAAGTCACTCACCGAAGAAAACACCGGACCCACATGAATTAATTATATACCTAGGACTTCCTCCTTCGGTGGACCCTTGATTTGAGAAGCTGTGTGGTCGCGAAAGCGACTCATAAGTTGGTTGACAGAGAGAGCAGGAGGACATAGAATAACGGATCTGATAATGAAACAAAGAGCTGGGCTGATATGGAGAGAGAAAGGGGAAAGGCGAGAGCGAGGACAAGACAAGAAAGAAAGTAAGAAAAACCTACAAGGAAAAGCAGACAAACAGGGGAAGCAAGAAGAGAAGAGAAGTGGCGACAAAGGAAATGATGAGAAGGGTGACAAAAGGGATGATTCTCGATCCGCTTCACACGGACTCGCCATACCCCTTGAAGGCGAGCTGCTGGTCGTCGAACTGACTATCGTCCTCTTCCTCTTCGCCCTCGGCGTCCAGCGTTTCGTCCTCGACAATCTTGCGCCGCTGATTGACTTGCGAGCTGAGGGATATCGCCGAATTGAGGGCGTCGCGGACCTCATCTGGAGACGAGAGGTGTTCGTAGTCGTTATCAGCAAGTGCCCAAGGGAAAGAGGAAGAAGGAGTTCGAACACGCACTCGCCATCGTCGCGATACCCTCCCACATTTGGCCGTATTTCTCCAGTCCAGCGAGGAGAATCCGAACGTTCGTGTATAGGCTATCAAGCTCCTTCTTGCGCTTTTGATCGGCACTGCCGTCAGTGTTGAGGTCGTCACTGAAGCTGTCGCAGGCCTGGACGGTGAGCGCGAGCACTGAAGGGAGCGAGAAAAACGCGATGGTCAGCAAGAGACTTGAGGGGAGGTTGGTAAAGCTCAAACTCACAGAGGAAGGCATGTGCGGCGGCGACGAGACCGCAAGCGCAGAAGGGGAGGGCACGAGGGGGTCCATCGAGCAGAGCGAACGCGGCAGATCGATGGAGAATCTCCAACCTAGACGACAGTGAAGATGCAGCGGTCAGTCAGATTTGCAAGAGAGAGACAGACGACTCTGAGAGACTCACCGGACGATTGAATGCGCCGCGGCACTGCACCTCGCGAGACTCAGTCCAGCTGGGAATGGCCCCTCGTTCTCCGGAACGAACGTGAGGTTTTCCTCGCCCCTACTCTGCCTCGCGACGATGCCATCAATGGGGGCCAACTCCACGTTGGTCGGAGGGGGAGGCGCAGGCTTGAGGTCGTCGCCAAGACCCCAGGGGACCTGCTTCGGTGGTGTCTGGGGAGGTGACGTCGGGAGCGGGGCGGGCACACCGCTCGACGAGGGGCTGATGGATGAGGACAAGGCGTCGTTATACCCGACCACAAGGCCGGCGGGTCCGCTGCCATTAGAGGCGGCGGTGGCGAGAGAGGCGAACTGCGGCTGCATCTGCAGCTGCTGTTGCTGCGAAACCGAAGGTGGAGGCACGGCAGCAGCGATGGTCGACTGGAATTGAGGAGGCCGCTGCTGTTCCATCCGCTGCTGTTGCCTCGCACGCAGCGCCTGCTGGTAGGCGTTCTGCTCGGCCCGCTCCTGCTCATAGGGGTTGTACGCGGTCGGCTGGGGGTGAACCAGTTGCCCGCCGATCGACTCCATATCCGAGACCCAACTTTCATTCGTGTACGGAAAGCCACCGCCGAAGCTCTGGTCCGGGAGCGTCGAGGCGAGGATATCGGTGTCCAGGTCAAGGACGAGGGAGCCGGCGCCTTGTTCAGTGTTCCACCAGGGCTGGGGAGCGGGCGCGCCGTTGGAAGAGAAGAAAGGGTTGTCGAAGGAGAAATCGAAGCTGTACTGCCCCCGCGGGGCCGGCGGCTGAGGCTGCTGCTGAGGCTGCTGCTGAGACTGCTGCTGAGACTGCTGCGATGGGGGCGGGAATGAGGCAGGCGTCGAAATGATCATAGCCGGGGCAGGTGTTGGTGCTGCGGGCTGGTACGTCGCGGGGATGGTGAGGGGAAGCGCCGGCTGTTGCTCCTGCTGTCGAAAATCGCGAGAAAGGTTGCTATCGAGCTGGAAGCCCAAGTTTGACGAGGCTGATGGCGGAAATAGTGTCAGCGAATGAAGAGAGCATTCAGCGAACGAAAGACGCACCTGAAGCTGGTGCCGACGAAAGCGTAAACTCCTCTGCGGCCGTCGAAAAGCTCGTCTCTGCCATCGGCTCACTACCGTACTGTTCCTTCGACATCATCTGCGGGGCAGGCGCGCCCGACCATCCAACAGGCATGCTCATCTCCTGCTGCTGCTGCTGCAGAGACGAGGGCTGAACGCTCGATGCCGAGCTCTGCGCCGAGGGCGATGTATACGTCTGCGGGCTCTGATTGTTCGACGACGAGCCGCCCGTTTGTGAGGAGGCAGAGGAGGGCGACTGAGCCTGCTCCAAGGGAGGTCTACGAATCTGGCGTGAGGGCTGCTGGCGGGCTTGACCGGCGAGCGAGGACGCGGGGGGAGCCTTGCCAATCGCTGGGAGGCCGCACATCCGCTTGGAGAAGAAGGCGACTGGGATTGAGCGGTGTTGGTCAGTCCTTTATGTGCGCACATACACACGTAACACTTACCCTCAGGGAAGGCCGTCGACCGGTGGAGAGCGAGCTCGGTGACGGAGAGCTGTGCATGATAGCAGAGGTCAGGTCCATTCTAGTGAGAACGCAGAGACGCCACCAACTCACCATGAAAAGCGCAGAGAGCTGGAAGTTCCTCGCCATCTCCTCTTCGGCACCCATGTTCTTCCTTACTTCCTTGATCGCCACCTTCTCCGCGTCCTTGAGCATCGCAAGCACGCGCCGATCGATCGCCAACATTTCCTGGTGTTTATGCGAGCGGGAGATCCCCCCAGCCAGCGGTGGCGAAGTGGCTGAGGTGGTGGAGGACGTGGCGGTGTCGGAGCTGGGGACGGGGTACGGGTAGTCGACCGACATAAGGAGCTCAAATGCGCGAGTCGTTTGCCGCATGATGTTGATTTGGTCTGACCAGACGTCAGGGGATGAATGGCAGATAGGGAACTCGCATGTCATGCGGGGGTCGTAGGGGCTGAACGTGGGGAGCTGGAAGGAGGGCGTCAATCCACAGGAGGCATCCCGAATTTGGGAAAGACACCTCACTCACCGTCCCAGACACCAAACTACTCTGACAAAGTGCCATAAACGTTAACCACCATGTCCTCCTCCTGACATCCCTCCTCCACTCCTCCCCCTCTACAAACGTCAAATGCCCATTCGACCGATGCAGCCCGAGATCCATTGCTACCTGCGCCGCATGCCCAGCTCTCTGTCTCGTCTTCTGGAAGTTCCCGTTCTGCGCCATCTCCCATCTGACGAGGACGTTCAAAGCTTGGACGCACTCAATGGGGACATCGTCGCCTTCTTCCCCGGCGCGGCCGATGAAGTCCTCGATAAGCTTCATAGACTCGCAGGCGTATCGGTTGGACGCCTTGCGTCGGAGGAGGCGGGATCCGGCGGAGGCGGGCTTGGGGTCCTGGGGGTGGGGCATAAGGACGAGGATGGCGAGGAGGGAGAGGAGGAGCGGGGAGTTCTTGGGAGCTGCTCCCGCAGACGCGCGGCTCTCTATAAAGGAGGGTGTCCCGCGAGTGGTGGAGGAGGGCGAGGCCGAGACGGAGGAAAAGTAGGGCGTATCGGGGCCGATGTTCGCGAGGATCGTTCCAATGGGGACAGAGCCCGGGGCAGGGAGGATTGGGAGGAAGGCGTAGATGTTGGTGTAGTATGCTCCGATGCTGGGTCGAAAGTCAGCAACGGAACTCGGTCGTCGGACCAATGTGCATCCCACTCACATCGCCTCCCCTCCACAAAACACCCGGACGATCTTGTCCAGCGGTGTGTCAAGCGTGTCCTCAGCCTCGACGCTCACTTTGTCGAACATGGCGCCGAGGGCCGACGCCGGCTCGGACTGGCCCATCTGCGTGCGAGAGTAGTTGCCCAGGCTCTCGAGTTGCTTGAGGAAGGCCGCAAGAGGCTCGACGAGCTGGTCTACAACAAAAGGAAAGTTAGTGGAAGTCTCTTTAGGTTTGGTGTCTCTCGTAAGCCGCCATTATCAAGAAGAGCGACTGACCTTGTTGCGACTTCTTCTTCCGAGCGCCCCCACGTCGCGACTTGACGTACTCGCACGTCGTACCCTTCTTCGCGCACTGGAGGGCATACGTTCGTTCGATCAATGAATGAGGTCAGCGATCTAGCCTGGGCAGAGTGTGCGAGCAGGAGGAAATAGAAGGGAGAGGGACTGAGTGAGCTCACGTTGCTGCAGACCGGCTGGAGGCCGTCACATTTGGCCTTTTTGCTACGGCAAGAGAGACAAGCTGCCACGGGAGATAGGAAAAGAGAGCGAGTACAGCGAGCGAGACGATGCCGACGAGGTGAGGAGGGGCATGTCAGTGGAATCTAGACTTGCCAGGCAGGCATGCGGATGGAACGGCAGGGCGGGCCAGAATGCCCGTGAGGAGGCCCAGGCAATCGGGCATCAAACGAAAACGGACAGAGGGGGTAAGGGGCAGGCAGACATCCAGCAGGAACGGATTTCTTGCTGCTGCTACTGCTGTACTTGACGAGGGGGAGGGAGTTGAAAAGGCGAAGGAAGCGAGAGCGAAAGCGTATGATGTGTCGCCCGCTCTCGCCTCCGCTCGCTGTCCTCCGAGAGAGCGAGAGCGAGAGGGACAATGGAGGGATCAGGAGAGAGGCCAGCCCAAGACCGCACTGCCTCTTCCCTCTGGCTCCCCACCCGTCCCCTCCAGAGAGCGAGAGCGGAAGCGAGACCACCCACCATTCTTGACGGGTCCCGACCCAGGAAGCACCGTCGACGACCTCGACTTGGTGTTCGACTTGCTAGGCCCTTCTCCAGCATCCCCTCCTCCACCGCTCTCATTGCCTTCCTCCTCGTCACGGGCATGCTTCTGCATCGTCGCCGAAGAGAAAACAGAAGGGGGAGGGCGGAACTGGGATTCGTAAGCCAGTGCCGGTTGAATGGGAGGAGGCGGGGGTAGCGGGCCGGTGTGGGAGCCCATAAGGAGGGGGGAAGGGAAGGGAGAAAGGTTGAAGGAGAGAGGGCTGAACTGCCGGGTGATGTTCTTGTGGATCGGTAGGCTGGTTAGTCGAGAGGGCGAGAGAAAAGGGCGGGCGCTGACGGAAGAGCAAGGAGCGTCGGCAGGTGGAGGTTGAGCTTGAGGTTGAGGGAAGGCATGGCGGCCGCCGGCTCAGCGTGGTGCCGGTGCACGAGGCGAGAAGCGCAGCGAGCGGGGGAGGGCAAGAACGGAGTCTATTAAAGGACAGGGGAGAGGATGAGTGAATGGAGCGATCGACGGGGGTGAAAGATGACCGAGAGTCAGGGGGAACAAGCTATATCTTCATTCAGACGATGACGATGATCTCTGGGCCGGTTAATTCCAAGCACATACACTCGGACATGTGGACATGACACGTAAGGAACCAAACAGGTTGCAGCCCCGCCACCGAAAACTATTGAGGTAAGAACCATGGAACAGCCGCGTGATCTGCTGACATATGCCTTCGACCACATGGTAAGCATTTTGGTGAACGAGTGGAAGAGAGGAAGGCGAGTCGATGAGAAAGGAAAGCCATTTGCAGCCGGGCAGGGGCGCATGCTGAAATGTCATCTTGGTCGCTTTCGTGACACCACCACCAAGAGAGATGGAGCCATAGCCGAGCCGATGCCGCCCTTTCTTCCCAAGTGAGGCGAAGGCGATCTCTGCAAGTCGGATTTCGTTGCCGAGGGTCGGCCTTGACGGCTGCTTCCCTGTCCGAGCCCGCAATGGAAGGGTGGGGCAACACTGGACAACAGAGGGCAAGGGAGCTTCTCCACCCTCCGTCCTCTCCCCTCACGTTTCGCTCAAGTTTGACCGACACGAGCAATTCGAGGGCACTGGGTCTTCGTCAACGAGCGGGCCCAGGCTCCAAAGAGTGCGGACCTCCTCTTCTGCTTGCTAACAGACACACAACCCTCGAGCGGGGAAGCGGCCGTATCCTGCCTGCCCGTGCTCAGAGTCACAAGTGCGCTTCTGCCCCGACAAGAGAGCAGGTTGCATATCTCGCTTCCGGGAGCAGTCGATGTACTAGCTTATTCCCATGTTCTCGATGCATGGAGTAGAAGCAGAGCATCGGGACCGGGGGCAAGGAAAGATACCCGCCACGCCACTGAGGGATCCGCATCCGCTTGGAGCTGAGAGTCTGCAAGGAAGAACATTCCAGGGCGATCGGTCCTCGCTCGTCGACCTTGCTGGACCCTCACACTGCTGCGCCCTGAAAGGTCTCTCGAGTCGGAGAGAGCATGGTGCTGAGAGGGGGATGCATGCCATGACGACGGGCTGGAAGGAGAGCTAAGGCGGACAGGGGGCCGAGTGCTCCCATGACGGAGTGTGCACGAGATCGAGTCGAGGCGTCGAATTGCGGTCGAGGAAGGAAAGGCCACGAGCCCAGGGGGCGGCAGGGCAGGCGAGGCAGGCGGGCAGCGAACTGCCAGGCCGACGCGAAGGCCTCCCCTCGTCGACCTTCTACCTCGACTCGACTCCCGCCCTTTATCATCCCTCCGCCTCCGAATCGATACGACGTAGACTCCGGGCGACCCTCCTCATCTTCTGCTCGAGGACCACGCCAGACATCCCCTATCATCCTTCCCCCTAGCTCCTCGTCGCATGGACGAAGGCAGCCTTCCGCCAGCGGCCGCCGTCGACTCGCCTGCCGCGGCTGGGTCGACAACATTGACCGCCTCCCCTCCTGCGGCTTCTTTCTCTGGGCCGCCAACGGCCCTGCCCTCGCTCGTGAATGAGCTGCCGCCCCCGCCATCGTTCTCATCCAGGTACGGCTATACCCACTCGGGCTCGACCTTTGCCTCCCTCGGCTCGTCCCCGCGCTTTCGAAGCTCCGTCGAGCCCGGCGACAGCGACGACGTCGACACCCCGCCGTCGTCGGTTCTGGGCTCCCCGCCGACTGAGTTCCCGCCTACACTCGATGGCGGCCATTTCTCTGCTGAGAAGCGGACCCCCTCGCCCTCGACGCTCGCTCGGATGGCGCGCAGGAGCGATCCGGCGGCGATCAACGCGACCTCTCTTTCGTTGAGGACGCCTCCTTCATCATCGTCGGCTTCCTCCTCCCCCTCGCTGCCGCTCGATCAATCCCACCTGCCGTTGGATCCCTGGACGTCCCGCTTCGATCCTGGCTCGCCTTCAACTTCGCCAGCGGGGGTGGAGGCGGCGCCCCATCCTCTCGCTTCTCCTACCGACTCGACGACCTCCTCCGCTGCTGCTGCCGCTGCTCTGGCCAAGGTCGAGCTCACCCTCGCCGTCATGTCCGACGGCTCCCACTGCGTCGAGACGCTCAGCGCCGAGGCCGCGCGCGCGTACAAGCGGCAGCTCGACCGCGAAGCCGGCGAGCGCCGGAGCCCGTTTGTGATAGACTCGCGGGAGGACCGCGAGCGTGGGAGGGTGTTCGTCGTACGGTATGTCGTCGTTGTGTGCGTTCTACGTGCGAGAGGCGAGCAGCAGCTGAACTGGCATATTTATCTTCCAGACGCCGCTCCGGATCCACCGGTGGCTTCCCCGAGCCTCCCTCGATGACCTCGCCATCGTCCTCTCGCTCGCCCTCGCTCTTCGCAGCCTCCACAAACAATCAGCCTCGTTCGCCCACGCCCGCGACCATCCCCTTGGCAGCCCGGCACTTTTCCCCGCTCTCGCCGCCCGTGGAGCAGCCCAAGGAGCTGCCTATCGCAGCAGCTGTGGTGGCCTCGACGGCCGCTTCACCGCCACAGCTGTCTCAGCCTGCACCTCCTGCAACTACGTCTTCCTTCCGGGGAGCCAAGACCGGCCGGATGCTGAGGCTCAGCCAAAGCATGCAGTCTCTCCGGCCTAGTAAAGCCAAGAGTCGAGAGGTCGTGGTATCGCAGATGGGTGGAGGAGACTCCTTGGATGGTGGCGCCTTCCCGGAAAAGGGTGAGCAAGCAGTGGCGACGTGCGACCAGGCCGACCGGCGGGCGGGCCGGAGAGCAGCCTTACTTCGCCCGATATGATAGGAGACCGTCTTACCTGTCCCCTTCCCCCCTTTTTCTCCACTTCAGATGTCCTGAGGCAGTTCTTCGGTGGCTCCACTCCTCACAACCAGCAGCCATCGCCATCGACAACTGTCCTCCTAAGCCCTTCTTCACCTTCACCCGCCGCTGCGAACCAGCATAACCCGCAGTTCACCGTGACGCGTACCTCAACCTCGCCCGTCAAGCGTCGTCAGAGCGTCTCCTCTCTCCTGCCATTCCCTCGAACTGTCATCGACGCCGGCGACCACCCCCAACTGCGAGAGCAGCCTGCTCCCCCCCTTCTCTCCCCGACCAAGTTACGGATCGGCACCCGCTCACCGATGAAGAGCACCTCGGCTGTCCCTTTGTCCCCGCCTCTCTCTCCGACACAGAGGTTCCGCCTCTTCTCCCAGCAGATGCGGCTCCTTCCGAGCTCGCCCTCCTCGACGTCCATGACTACCTCGCTGGCCGCTCAGCAGCAGCAACCACCTCTGCCGGCGCTCGTTCCGAAGCCGAGCCAAGCATCTATCAAAACGATCAAGCATAAGGCTTCTGCGCCGTTCTTGAGAGCGATGCAGAGCTTCGAGTCAGGTGGGACTGCCCGCGCGGGTGGTGCGCGGCAGCGCACTTCGGAGGGACACGCTCGATCGCAGAGCAATGACAGCGAGAACGGAGGTGGACTACTGCTGGGTCTCGCGGGGACGGGTGCGAATTCCTTTGTCGACGAGGACGCCCGGGACGAACGGCACTACCGTCCTCGTGTCGCCGTCGGCGGGCTCGGTCGCCTCGCCGGACCCAAGACGTTCCAGCCAGAACTCTTCGACGTGCTCCAGCTGTACCGCGGCGCCCTCGAGGATGAGGCGCTTCGTGGACCTTCGGCGCCAGGGGACGATCCTCGGTTCGTCGTTTGGCGGTCAGCCAACGGCACAGGACCAACCTCCTCGCCTGCCACGACAGCTTCGACCACATCTTCGACAGGTGAAACGCCCAAGCGACGCTCTCGGATGCCCTCGGACCCCCCGGCACCCACCGGCTCCTTCGCTTATCTCAGCTCTCCTCAAGTGACGACAAAGCGTATCCTCGTCGCTGCCTCTGTCGAGCGCTGGGTCGCTCAACTGACATACGCGCTCGACCTCGACGGGACGTTTGACTTTCTGCTGGTCTACCGGTCGTATCTGCGGCCAATCGAGCTTTGTCGGTTGTTAATCGCGCGGTTCGAGTGGGCTTGTCGGCCGAGGACATTTAAGGAGGGAGGGGACCACCAGAAAGAGAAGGAGGAGGATGAAGCCGAGGAGCTTCGTGGCGCCCGCATGCTCGCTCTCACGCGGACGTTCCAAGTCTGGCGGTTCTGGCTCAGGCAGTTCTTCGAGGCCGACTGGCTGTGGGATCGCGAGATGCGGGTGGATGTCTTTGGGAGATGGTTGAACGAGCTGAGAAAGAGAGAGGGGTTGGATGCGCTGGCGTTGGTGAGTCGTCGAACGCATAACACCTTACTTTGCTCTCGGCTGACCCGTTCGCTCTTTACACAGAAACTGGTCAAGAAACTCAAGGACCTCGTCAAAGAACGCATGATGGTCTTCGAATCGACGCGTATCCCTGACCTTCCAGCGCCCTTCGGTTCGCCCGTCTCCCTCTCTTCGGCATCCATCACGAGCGGCAGCAGCATAAGTCGATCGCCTTACAGCGTCTTCTCGGGGTCTACGGACCTCGCCCTCCGCTCGCCGACCTTATCTACGACAAGTGGTAACAGGAGACCCCCGATCCCAAGCGCCGAGTTCTACTCCACTGGATCGACGGGCTCTCTCTCCCCGCCTCCTCCCTTCACCTCATCCGGTGGATTCAACGGAGCTGGAAATAGTAATACCACTTCAGCGACAGCGATTTCCTCCTCCCTTCGCTCAACCCGCAAGCTTAGTGTCAACCTCCCCTCCTCGCTCGGCTCTCACTCCGTCGCCAAGTTCTTCGGCTCCATAGGCCGCGTCGGTCGGTCCCATCCTTACCCGCAGCACCACCTGCCTCAAAACTCTTTTGCCCTCTTGTCCTCTGCCAACGGCGGGGATGGCATCGACGACAAGGATTCGGACCACCTCGGTGTCGGCGGAGGATGTTTCTCCGTGGGCCCCGTCGAACCGGGGAACACGGGGGATGTGCTCGCGCGGAGGGGGGGAGTCGAGGCGCTCATGTCGGCTTATAATCTCGCTTCACCGCCGTCGTCGGAGTTGGATACCGAATCATCGACGTCGATTTCGGAGAGCTCGGCGAGAGACAGTGTCTTCACTAACGGTGGCGGTGGCCCATTCGCCACCTCTTCGAGCAACAGGCGGTCCCGGAGTGGAAGCAACGGCGGGCACAGTAACCGCAGTGGAGGAAGTGGTGGTGGAGTAGGAGGAGGTGTATGTGGATGTAGCGGTGGGGTGGCGATGACGGGCCTTGGGTTTGGCGAGGACATTGAGAGCGTTATCCCCCCGCTCGACTCGTTCCGGTCGAGCCAGAACCACCACCAGGCGGCGATGGGGTTGGACCCGGTCTCGGAGGAGAGGACTTCAGGCGAGATGGAGCGGCCCGCCGTTTTGGAGAAGCAGCCGGAACTTCTCCCTCCTGCTGAAGAGACGGTTGCTCCCGTTGTTCAGAGCGGAGCTACCTCTACTCCCGCATCCGCCGAGGAAGAGCCTGCCCTGGCTGCTGCCTCCACGGCCGTAAAGGAGTTGTCCAAGAACCCCGCCCCTCTCGTTATTCCCTCCCCCTCCACCATCCCCGTCGAGCTCCCAGCTCCCGCCGCTGCCTTTGCCACGACCCCCCTAAACTTCCGACAACCCAACTTTGGCCTCTCCACCTCAAGCGGCACCCCTACAGCCGTCGTTGACAACGCCATCGTGCCCTTCGCGATGCGGTCGATTGACGATGTCGATCTATCGGACTCATCTGACGGGGACAGCTATCGCCCCCCCGTGCGCCGGCTCCCTGCCGGCGGGAGGGCGCTTCAGCTCGTCAGGAGGTCAATTGATAGTCTCTCGGAGTACGACGGCGAGCCGTACCAGCCATCAATGACCGCCGACAATGATGGTTTGCATCAGCCGGCTGCTGGAGCGCACAAGCTGACCGCTGGCTTCCAGTCGATGTCCTCCGCGACGGGTTCGGATGATGAGGGTGATGCCGGCGGGAACCGGTACAACTACGCGTTGATCAACGAAATGTGCCGCGAGTACTTTGCCCGGCGAGGCGACTCGGACTCCGATTCGGGCTCGGACGACGGCGGAGGACCCGCCGCGGCGCTGAAGAGACTCGAGGGTCGAGTGGACGACGCGAAGGAGCGGGCGAAGAGGGAGAAGGTAGAGGCGGCTGTGCAGAGGTCGCAGGAAAAGCAGCGGCGTCGTCGGGCGAGGGAGAGGAGGAGGCAGCATGCGATCGCGTGTGGTGGCACGGGGGAGTTTACGGACTCGGATACCGACGCGGAGGATGCGGCGTTAGTGGCGGAGAGGCTGAGACAACTCGAGGACGATAGAGAGTCCCTCATGGACTTTACGATCCCGACGCCGCCGCCGGAGGTCAACGACCATGCCGCTGAGAACCCCGACGACGAGGATACCGACCCCAACGAGGCGACGCCGAGGACCAACATGATGGTCAACGAGCCGGCAGCCACCCCAACTGAGACCCCGGAGTCAAAGAAGCAGCCACAGCAGTCGTCGTCGGGCTTCCTTTCCTCGACCGACATGGATAGGCTCGCCGACTCGCTCAACGAGACCGTCGCCGCTAACGCCGCTGCAGCAGCTGCTACAGCCGCCGCCGCCGCCGCCGCCGCCAATGATGCTCTTCAGCCGCCGCCGCTCGTGGTGACAGCGCGTCCACCGACCGAGCTGCCCTTGCCGCCCATTTCTACCGCCACCGCCGCACCCCCTGCGGCAGCCTCCGCCTTTGTGCCCTCGTCCAGGTATCGACCTTCGACACCTGCTGCTGTCGTTGGGACCGTCGCTCCGATCACTAGACTACCGACTCCGATGCTTCACCGCTCGTTTATGTACGTCGCCTATCTCCCCTCTTTCTTGAGAGAGAGTGGACTAAAAACTAACCTCACTTTCTCTACCCCATGCCAGCCTTGACATCAAGACCGACGTCCTTGCCGCCCAGTTCTGTCTCATTGACGCTCAGCTCCTCCAGGCGATTGACTTCGGGGAGCTCGCTCACCAGCCCCCACCCTGGGTCATGGCGCCCGCACCGAGACTCGACCGATGGGAGGACCTCCTATGCGAGCGGACGAGCCGTAAGCAGCGGGGAGACTCGAGGCTAAGCGACGTTTCCATGTTTGTTCGACGATTCGAGCTCATGTCCCGATGGGTAGAAAGCGAGGTGGTGAGTCGGCCTTTAATCACTGTCTCTTGCCTTTTAACCTTTGCTGACGCCTATCTTTCTTCGACAGATCCTCACCCAGGCCTCCCAGCGTCCCCAACTTGTCGGCCGCTTTGTCAAGCTCGCCTTCAGGTGCTGCGAGCTCTCCGACATTCTCGCGACCGTCGCCATTATGACCGGTCTCCAAACGCCACTCGTCAAGCTCTCACTTGGGTCCAAGAAGTGGGCCCGCGTTGGTCTCGGTCTGTGGGAGTACCGGCTATTCAAGGGTCTCCAGACGTTCACCCGCCCGGATGACGCGTTCGCCAATGTCCGGCGCGCGCAGGACAAGATCGTCGATGCTCAGGGTGACTTCTTCCTCGAGGATGCCATTGTTGGCAGCAATGCGACGCAAATCGTCGTTGGAGGCGGCAGAGGTGCTGGGGAGAGCACTGGCAGCGGCCTCAAGAAGGCTGTTGTGGGTACTGGCGGTCGCAAGCGGGCGATGAGCAATGGCACATCGTCGTTACCGGCTGCCCGGGTCGAAGGCTACATTCCTTTCCTTCGTGAGTATCGCCGTTCTCTCCCGCTCACAGACTCTTTGCTGACATCGAATTCTTTCTTTTTCCAGCCATTCATCTCGACCAGCTCGCCCGTCTCGACAATACCCCGGACTACATCCCGCCTCCTGTTCCCACCTCGGCGAGCCCCGCTCTCCCCGATGCTGTCGTCCCAGGCCCTTTAGTCGATGTCAGCAAGGCTACGAGTCGAGCCAAGATCATTCGCGAGATCATCCTCTTCAAGACGCTTGCAGGGGGGTACAACCTCGTCGCCGACGGAGCTGCCTATCGGTTCTGCTTTAAGTTGAACGTCCTCCCCGTCGCTCTGGCAAGAGAGATCGCCGTCAGCACGCGTTCGACTTAGAGACTTATTTTCTCTCTCTTCATATCAGTCCTTATAATTTCCTTTCTCTCTCCTGTCTTACATCTTGGTAGCGGATCTTTCTCCATCTCCTTCTGTTTATAACGACCTCAACAACGGGACTCTTCTCTTTCTCTCTGGTGCTCGCTCTTCTTGGTCTCAGCCTCTCGTTTTGTTCCTTTCGTGTTCCTCTCGTCGACCTTCCTTTTGCTCCCTAGTCCTTCTTCTCCTTCCTTATTCTACCTTAACGACTTGACGCCCCCGTGCCTCTCACCGTAGCATCACGACCCTCATCCTCAAACAGTCTTTGATCCGCTTCTCTCTCTTACTTCCCCACTCGTTTTGCTTGTGTCTCATTCAAGGCAATGTCTTTGCCTTCTTTACCGCTGAACTCAAGTGCAAGAGAGTCGCCGTGCTTGGCCACCAGAGTGCTCATCGCCGTCTCGGCTCATCTTGGCCCTCATACTGAGGATGCGGAAAAAGAGGTCATCCCCTGAGAGAAGTATTCCTGAGACGAGGACATGAGAGACGACTCCGTCGTCAAGGCCGGCGGCAGCGATTCGAATCGAGAGCCGCACGTCGGACGACTCCCTTCAGACAGCCACAACCCTCCCCCTACCTCCCTCGCCCTCCTCAACCTCTCTTTCTTCTCCTTCCACCATGTCCGTCATGCAGCGGTACGGGATCACCCTCATCGGGGGGCCTGTCATTGGTGTGTCCTCTCAACCCCTTCTCACGCGAGCGGCGTCTTCTTCTCCATTCAAGCCGCACCTGCCTTGATCGGGCACTGAATCGCGTCCTTACTCTTGCCTCTTCCATGTCCCAGGCCTCATCTCGGGCTACTACATCTGGAATGATCCCCTTCGGCTTGCCAAGCAGACGCTGTGAGTGGTCGAAGATTACCGTCTCCCGTCTCACGCCTGTCCCTGAAGCCCGCGCGTTCCGCGAGAGTTCGCGGCTGACCGACTTTCGCCCTCCCTCCTCCCTCCGACCGACCTGTCTCTTTTGACGCTCTCTTCTTCGACCTCGGTCTTGCCTTTCCAGCCAGGAGGAGAAGGGTCTTGCTCCCGAGCCGGTTCCTGATCTCCTCTCTGGCAGCACAGAGATTCCCGAGATGAAGCAGCGTGGACCGAAGTGAGTCGCCTTCCTGCCTCCCCCATTCCTGCCCTTCATCCTGTCTTGTGCCTACTCCACGCCGTCCAAAGAAGCCGAGAGGTACGAAAGATTCGGGACTGACTCTTTAATCTATCTTCTCCTGTGCGCTCGCTCGTTCGCCTGCCTGACTTTGCAGGGCCAAGGCCGACATGACCTACTACTCAAAGGACTACCAGCCGCCGACGACAACGGGCAAGAAGCAGTTCCAGATTTATCAGGCCGGCGAAGGACCCAACAGTTCGACGACGACATCGACGATGACACCAGCACCGGCAACTGGCAGCACTGTACCAGCAGCAACGACAGCGGCAGTTGTGGAGGTTCCTCCGCCTGAGGGCGGGGCGCCGAAGAAGTCGTGGTGGCGGCTGTGATTCGCATGCATAGGAATGACCTGTACGATCAAAACTCTTCCGGCTAAGAGAGGAAAGGTGCTTTTTCTTGTAATCACCAACTCTTTGGGCACCAGGCACTTGAAGCTGAGAAAGAGAGAGACGGCTTGTCGTCCGACACTCTTGGATGACGGCAGTTGCTATCGGCACCCGGCTGATTTTCCACATCGTCCTGGGCCCATCTGACAATTCGATAGAAGCCTGAATATTTCACGAGCTCCTTACCGATCTCGAGGTGAGGGGGCTTTCTGATATTCCTCATCGTCAGCTGCGGCGGTCGTCGCCGATCATCGCCTTCTGACGTTCTCCCTCGACTCTCAATGTCCGTACATCCTCGATTCCATCTTAGTCTTCTCGTATTTGCAAGGTTCTGGTTGCGATGATGACGTGCCACACGCCGCAACAGGCAGGCGGGCAGGCAGGCTTTCGTTCGGGTATGCGGACCTCCGCGGCCCCAGCCGACGACTGGCCAGTTCCTGCTCCTGAACGGCTTTAAGAAGCTCGCAGCAGTTTACAACTGCTTTCCACTAACCATTAACTACTCCACACACACTCTTCCAATTAGAAGCACCTATGTACTCCATTCGCCCTCTCTCCCCCGTCTCATCCGATGGCGCAGACTCGGACCATCTCTTCATGGTTTCGTCGCCCACATCGGCCAAGATCACCCCGTCCGACAACGATCTCGTCGATGCCATCGCCAGCACCAGGCGCGAGCAGCCAGCACTCGGCATCCTCAAAGTGCTGGACTACCTGAGGAATGAGCGGGATTGGACCATCAGTGAGAAGAGGATCCGCAAGGTGAGTGAAAGCCGTAGCAGTGGTCCATGTTAGAGACATACCAATCTCACTGTTTTGTCTCGCTTGTCAGATCACGAAGGAAAACAATTTTCTCAAACTGAGTCCTCCCTCCCACACGACCGGTACGCCCTCGCTGTCGCCGGCTAGATCGATGATGATGCGATGATGCCTCAATCTGACGCGAGCTCGCCACTAGCTCTGCTCTCACCGCCTTCCTCGCCGCCGCTCAAGGCTACCACCCCCGTGGCCGTCCCCATCTCTCCTGCCGCACTTTCGAAGCTCAACTTTCTCCCTCCTTCGGGACCTCGCTCTCGCCCGCCCGGTGCTCGCGGTCGTGTCAGGGCGCCGAAGCCGTCAACTTCGACGGCCATGTGCTTTGAGACGAGCACATGTGATCACAAGAGTCATGTCGACGCTTGGCTTCCAGGCCCTCTCAAGAAGAGTGCGTAACCCTTGTTGCTGACTGGCGGCGAAATACTAGGGCTCATCCGGACGCTCGTCTGCTTGCAGTCAAGATCCATCTCGACTATCTCCCCTCGTTGTCGCCACCGAATAGCCACACCTTCTTCCATACGTGCGTAGGCAGTCCTGGTACTCTTGTTGTTGTGTATCTGACACGCAATCTTTCTCCTAGTGTTCGCCTCCACGTCATGACCTGCGAGAAGACCGGCCAGGTGCGTCACGCCATATTCCTCACCTCACGCAGTTTGGTTTCTAATTGTTTCTCTACCCAGGAATACGTTCTTGCCCCTGAAATCACCCGCTCGATCTGGTCTCGCCTCGACCCCTCCATTGGCCGCCGTACGCCTCTCCTTACCTTCTTATATAGTCTTGAAGCCTTTCTTCCCCCTGACCATCTTGGTCGTCCTTCAGGCGCCCACTCCTTCTACACCCCCGGCAACTCCTCCTCCCTCTTCTCCTCCGACGAGTCCTCCTGCCTCATTAGCCACGGCCACCTCGGCTTCGATGACTTGACGCGCCTCGTTGGCTGCCCCCAGGGGCTCCGCCACGCCCGCTGCACCCTCATCGGTCGGCGTGGCGAGATCGAGCGCGTCTGGGTCGTGAGGAACCGGGATGGGGAGAGGGAGGTGAGGGTGGAGTTTGGGGCGGAGTGCCACTCGGTGAGTCTCGGTGTCGTTCGGCGTCTCGTGAGGGAGCGAGCAAGCGGAGGAGGGCGAACAGGGAAGGAAGCTGACGAAGAGGGGCTTGCTCTCATCGTTCCATCGTTCGCCTTTTGCAGGAAAACCCAGCCAAGCCGCCGACGCCGGCACCGGTCGTCGGGAAGGGCAAGGCCAAGGCTGAGCCGCCGAGCATGATTGTCCGTGTCAAAGAGAGCGATCTTGTTAAACTTGACGAGTAGAGCTGCTCCTCCTTCCGTTGCCTTACTTGCCTTCTGTCGTCTCGGACATGTTTTGTGTATTTTGATGATAGGACGTTCCCTTCTTGCTTCCAGACAAGACAAGCACGGCAAAAACGCGACATTTTCAAGATTGCCCAAGAAATTTAGAGAAAAGCATCGTTTTTTCTTTGTTTAGCCTACATGGGTGGGAGTGAGAGCCGTGCAAAACGAACAATCGAAAGAGAGAAGAGAGAGAGACAGGCGGTTGTTTTGAGCGGCGCGAGCGAAAGAGAAAGAAGAAGATAGTGAGTGTTGCAAGTGTCGAGACAAGAAAGAAAAGAGGAAAAAAAGAAGAAATATGAGGGAGAGCGCGAAATTTGTGAGATGAAGGGACAACGAGAGCATCTCTTGAGACCCCCTTCCTCCCCCCGCGTAACTCCCCCCCCCTCCCACCCACTCTACCTTACTCCTCCCCTTGATGGGACGGACGTGTCCATCTTACTGCCACCTCTGCTGCGAGTAGTAGGCGTTGTACGGGTCCTGCTGGGCCTGCTGAGCCTGGTAGGCCGACTGCTGCTGTTGCTGTTGAGCCGGCTGGTAACCCCTGTACCCACCAGCACCACCGAAGGTCGAGCCGTACGTCGGCTGCGAGCCAGCTCCACCAGCGGCGGCCCCAGCCCTAGGAACAGCGCCACCCTGCTGTCCCGAAACCTGCTGCTGGCCCTGAGCCTGCTGGCCCTGAGTGCCATTGCCTCCCTGCTGCTGACCGGCCTGCTGACCCTGCTGACCCGAGGCCTTGCTGCCGTCCGAGGCGCCACCGGCGTTGTAGCCTTTGAACGACGTCTCGGGGGAAGCAGCGGGCCTCGCTCCGGCTCCTCCTCCAGCCTGCGAAGCCTGCTGCTGAGGCTGAGGGCTCGATCCTCCAAGGAACGAGTGGATCCCTCCGTACTGGGAGGCCGCCAGGCCCGCAGCGGCAGCAGCCGCTTGGCCCGAGAGCTGATTGCCAGAGTAGCCTCCGGCGGAGATGGATGCGGGCTCGTCGTAGCCGGACGAGAAGTGGCCGTAGGGGCCCGAGGCGGCCTGCGAGGGGGGCTTGGCGGCGGCGGCGGAAGGGGCAGGCGCGGGGGCAGGCGGCTGGGGGTACTGGGGACGTCCCCACTGCTGCTGCTGGGCCCAAGCGGGCTGCTGCTGGTAGTAGTAGGCTAATGGATGGAAGGAGGGGAGGGAGCCAAGGGGGGAGTCAGTGAGAGATCTAATGAAGCGAATAAAAGAGCAGCGACACCCACGGTTAGAGCCAGCCCAGTAGGGGTTGTAAGGGGGCATGCCGCCGTAGTAGGCAGCGCCGCCAGCTCCGGGCTGAGGAGCAGGGACGGGCGGCTGAGGGCCCGTCGAGGCAGCCGACGTCTGCGACTGGCTCGAGGCCTTGCCAGCGTCAGACTCGCTGCGCTGGCCGAAAGCGGCGTACGGGTCGTACTGGAGCAAGCAAAGTATGAGTCAGTTCTGGTTTTTTGCTGCCGACTCAACGAGACGCGGTTAAAAGGACTCACGCGATCGGCCTGACCGTAATTGAACTGGTCCGGGTAGCCAGTGTTGGTGGCGAAATTGCCGAACGGCGAGGCGTACTGCGAATGCTGGGCAACCTCAGCCTGCTGGTGCTGCTGAGCCTGCGACGCAGCCGAGTGGGAGTGCTGGCCGTAATAAGGCGAGGGGGCCGAGGCCTCCTGGCGGAAGTAGGCGCCGTGGGGGGAGAGAACCGAGGCCGGGTGGTGGGCGCCGTACGACTGAGCGTCGCTGTGCTGCAGCTGGGTGGCCTGGGCGTAGGCGTTGTGGTGCTGCTGGTGGAGCTGCTGCTGGGGAGTCTGTTGCTGCTGCTGCTGCTGAGGCTGCTGCTCAGGAGGCGAGGGCGCACGCTGCTGCTGCTGCTGCTGGGGAGCGGCGGCGGCGGCGGCGGCCTGCTGCGACTGCTGGAAGAAGTTCATCGAGCTGAGTTGAGGCTGAGCCTGCTCCTGGGCAGGCGCCTCAATGTGTTGCTGGGCCTGAACGGGGGCAGGAGCCGAGATCGGCTCAGGCGCAGAGATCGGCTCGGGAGCGTACTGTGGCTCCGCGGAGTGGCTTGAAAAGCCAACAGAAAACTGTCAGCGATTCGTGCTGAAGATGGAAGAGGGAAGGGAGAGCTGCTCACGAAGGCTCTGGCTCAGCATTGAACTCGCCGTCGCCTCCGAGGGAGAGCGAGCCGAATTGCATGCCGACGCGACCAAAGTCCTGGGCACCACCGGGCATGATGACGGCCTGGTCGCCGACCTGCTTGAACCGTGAGCTGTTGCGGGTGCTCGTCGATACGGGGCGGACGGCAGCAACAGCCGGAGCCTTGGTCTCGGTGGTGGAAGAGAGGGCGGCGAAGCCCGGGGGAGGAGCCGAGAACGACTCCTGCGTGGCGGCCGGAGCAACAGCGGCCTCCTGAGGCTTGGACTCCTCAGTGGCAGCGGCGGCGGCGGGCTGGTCCCAAGACGGGGAAGCCTCGGTTGTCTGCTGCTCGGCCGACTCGGACCAACCCTGCTGCTGCTGCTGCTCGGGCTCGGCAGGGGTGGCCGTGGTGGCGGCGGAAGTCTCGGTCTGGGAGGGGATCGAGCCCCAGGTGTCATGGGTCGGGGGCTGAGGCGCGCTCGTGACGGCCTCGTCCTTCCAAGAGGGAGCCTGGTTATCGATGGGAGGGGCGGCCTCGGCAGAGGACCAAGCGGAGGGAGTGGCCTGGGTGGCGGCAGGCGCGGAGGAGTCATCGGTGGTGGTGGGGGCAGCAGCGGCGGGGGTGGGCTTGGGGGTCGGTTCGGGGGAGGCCGCCTTAGCGGCAGAAGCAAGAGGGGCGGGGGCGGGAGCGGGAGCAGGAGCAGGGGCGGGGGTAGGCTTGGGCTTCTCGGCGGGACTAGAGAGGACAGGAAATAGAGCCAGCGTCAGCAGCCGTGTTGGCACGCGCTCGCGTACAGGTACGGAGTGAAAAGTCCAAAGCCCAGGGCGAGCAAGCGATGGAGGAGCGGACGCACCGGGCAATCTGGGCCCAGCTCATCTTGGTACCCTGGGGAATGGTTCCGCGAACGGGAGCCTTGCCCTTCTGGGCGTATGTGGTTGAGCCATTGACCGGAGTCGGGTCAGCCGGAGCGGCGGGCTTGGTGGTCGTCTCCTTGGGAGCCTCAGGAGGCGAGTCGCCCAAGCCGCTAGAGGTCGTGTCCTCAGTCGCCTTGGGGACGGTCTTCTCCTCAGCAGCAGCCGCGGCAGGAGCGGCGTCCTTCTCCTTGCCCCAGGCGTTCGGAGTCGACGAAGCGGTCGGGTTGGCCGCCGCTGCGCTGGTGGTGGTAGCAGCAGGCCGAGGGGAGCCGTTGGTGCCAGCCGCGAAAGCTCCTCGGGGGGTACCCCGAGCTCCAAGACCACCACGTCCTCCACCACGTCCTCCGCGGAACGATTCGGCTAGAAAGAGAGAGCAGGGACACGTGGTCAGTGAGAGCAAGGGCAACGAGCAGCACGCAAGCGAGAGAGGAGCAGAAAGAAGAGTGAGAAGGAGAACAGCGCCGAACATCTCGCGCAAAGTCCCGCGGCAAGGGTGACCAAGAGCAGCAGACGAGGCTCTCGGGCGCTTGACGAAATCACAATAAGAGACCACACAGCCAGACCTGCAAGGCCTTTCACGACCCCTCTCGCTGAAGGACGACACGGGGTTGAAAAGGTCGACTGAAGGCGAGAGAAGATGGCGGCGGGCAATCGCGCGCTCCCCTCTCTACATGCTGTCTCCCCCTTCCCGCGGTCGCCATCTTCCCTCATGAGCGCTAAGAACACCTCGTTCAGCTCCGAGCTCGCCAGATCATGCCCAAGGACATGAACTGTCGACCTAGCATGTATTGAGGTGCCTCTCGCTCACATATCGCCCCATATCCGTCAGCGAAAAAAGCCGGATCCGGGGGCGACGAGGCGAGACAAGGCTAGGAAGACGCAGGACGACGGCCTTCCTCGTGCTCGCGTGCCCCCTCTCTTCCCTTGACACCTCCCATTCTGACGTTCCCTTCCTCCTCCTTGCAACGACCTGTGCATAACGGGGGGAAGGCACAAGACTCACCACCGCCGCGTCCGCCACGTCCGCGACCGCCCCTGAAGGCGACACCGTCCGAGGTGGCCCAACCTCCATCGTTGGTGGATGCCTTCGAAGCCGCGGGCTTCTTCTCCTTCTTGCGAGACTGAGTCGTGAACTGCGAGGCGTGTCCTAGAGAGGCGGGAGGAGGAAGGGATGAGGAGAGGCAGACAGATAAACAGGAGAATTGGATCAGATGGGTATGACGACACATAGCCCGCCGACAAGGAGAACAAGGGAAGAGCGGGCGGCAAGGGCAGGGGAGGGCACAGCGGGCGATTCGGGTCCGTTCAAGCGGGCGAGGGGAAAGCTCCATAAGCTGGCCCCTCAGGCATCCGTCGGACTCTCGCGAATAAGGTCGCAGGTAGGCAGTGTCTTGCCCAGTGAGGTAGGAAGGGAGCGGCCGGCATTCAGGGAAGGGCGAAGAAAGCCAGGAGAGAGCGAGAGCTCACGCGGGCGAGCAGTCACCAGTCGCGCTCGCTCGCTCGTCCTTCCTTCGTCGTTCTCTCCTTCTCTGTGATAGGGGGAGATGTGGAAGGCGCAGACTGACCCTCGGTAATGCGGGTGGCGGCCGTCTCAATGGAACCCTTGGACTCGTCGAGGACGAGGAGGAGGTCGTCGTCGGACCAGTCGGGGAAGATGGCGGAGAGGGTGCTGAGGGCCGAGGCGTACTTCGTACGGAGCTCCTGCGTCGACATGGTAGGCGATGAAAGGGGGGAGGCGAGAGGAGGCCGAGAAGAGGATAGTAGGCGAGTCGAGACGAAGCGAGACGAGTCTGTTAGGGGTGAAGGGGGAAGGGAAGAGGAAGGTCGAAGGAGGAGGGAGAGTTTGGAGAGTGGTGGTTGCTGTCAGGCCAAGCCGCGGGGAGGCACCGCCGACAAAGCCAGGCCAGGGAAGCAACCGCCAGCCGCGTGGAAAGGAGGTGAGTGCACGAAGGGACGACCATCAGACGGGTTCGAGCCCCTGCTGCATATTGGAGAGCTGCCGGCGCGTTCAATGTGCGCTCTCACAAGCCCAGGCCGAAACCCAGACCCAGCGTGCGCGCGCGGATGCCAGACCCCAGCTGGCTGGCCAGCAAGGCCAACGTTTGCCACGCCGCGTCATCATCCTCACATGCTGTTTCGGATGGCCTGCTCTTGATTCTGAGACAACGAAGGACACTTGGGACAAGACCAGACGTAAAATACGGATTCCCAAACATGCGCTGTCAGCGGCTTGGACTCAAAGGCATCGCTCATTTCAAACTACGGAAGACAACAAAAGCGTAACTATTAAAATGCATGTTGGAAAACTGATGCGATGGAGAAGAGGATAGGAATAGACTAGGTACACGGTATGCCGAGAAAGCGAGGCAATGAGATGATCGTGGGCGAGTGAGGAACGATCACGCTCAATCAACAACCTTCATAAGTCATCGGACAGTCTTGAAGATGCCAGGGTCCCATCGTGGTGAAACCTTGGATATACGTCGAATCCTAACGAGAAGACTTGGACATTGGGTCTTCAGAGCATGGTCGAACCGTCGATACGTGGAAGTTGTAAGCTAAGCATAAGCAGGCGAATAGCCAAGTCAGTCTCAGCGCCAGAGTACAACACAGACGTAATAAAGCACTCACTCAAGGAGTCTTTAGAACGTCCACAACACCTCCTTCTCCGCGGTCCTATCAGACCTCCCGGCCGAAGAGAGCGCCTGGACGACCCAAACACCCGGCTTGGTTTCCTGGATATCGATGCCCTCCTCCTTAAGCCTCTTGACTTTTTGCTCGATGAGGAGTCCCGTCGTCTGCCTAGATTTACGATCAACACCTGCGTAAGTTTCGCGAACGACACAATGCTCGCTCGCCGGTCGGTGCCACGAGGGCGCGTCTCGCTGGTCGGACGTTGACCGGCATTACTCCAACTCAACGGAGGTTTTCACTCACCCCATAAATCCGCCCATCTTGCCGTCTGACGCGATGACGCGATGGCAAGGGATCAAGGGGCAGAACGGGTTCTTGCTGAGCGCGGTCCCAACGGCTCGAGGGGAAGTGGCGAGCTTGGCGGCGATGAGACCGTAGGTCGTCGTGCGGCCAGCCGGAAGCTTTGAGGACCAGGAACGTCAGTGCCAGCATATGTGGGAGACAGAGAGGAAGTCGCGAACGAACATCTCGAATGAGGTCGTAGAGCTGCCACTGGAAGGATGTGAGTGGCTTCGAGGTTGAAGGGTTGCGGTATTTCGAGCGGGCGAGGGCCGTCGTAGGGTAAGAGATCGTCGATGGATCCCGGAGGAGAGGAGTAGACGACGATATGCTAGAGGGTGCTTTGGGCATGGCGGCTGGTGGAAAGGTGGTGGTTGGTGGGAGAGGAACATTAAAAGCAAGAAACCCTGGAGGAGTCGAGTCGAGACTGACGCGCCGCGCCACCCACAACTGACGCGCCGTATGACCCTATTTCATTTCGCAACTGCGGACAGACTTTTGCTCTGAGAAGCAAGAAGACATCCCTATCGCAAATTTAAACCCTTCTCTCAGATCACAATCTTGCTCTTCTTGCCCATCCCCATCCCGCCCTCCTCGCGCGCCTTGACAACATCCTTCGCGTCCTCCCTCAGCTTGCCCAGGTCCTCCTCCTCGGCGGCCCATTCAAGCACAAGGTGCCGGCCGAGCAAGTGCGTGTGCCGGAGCGCAGCCATGGCCGTCTCGGCGTCTCGGCGTGAGAGGAAATCGAGAAAGGCGAACCCGCGGGCCTTGGTGTCGAACTTGCGCGGAAGACGGACGGACTTGAGCTGGCCGTAGGCGCTGCGAAAATCAGTGCGGGGGAGGGGTGTCAGTGATCTGGCTTGGATGGAGAAAGGTGCGAACGTGTCGGCCCACCTGAAGAGCTCCCTGATGTCCTTCTTGGTCGCCTCGAACGGAATATTCTTGACGATCATCTTGGTCGTAGTGCCCTTCTTGCCACCCGCACCGTTGTCCTTCCTCTCGCCCTCGTCCTCCGTGTTTCGCTGGGCGAACTTGACCTCGAGGACATGACCATCGAGCTTCAAGCCGTTTATCGTCTCCTTGGCCGCCTGAGCCGACTGAGAGGACCCGAATCCGACGAAGCCGAACCCCATCGAGAGACGAGGGTGGGCAGGGGTGGATCCCGGCTTGGTCTGGATGCGAGCGAAGAGGAATCCAGGGAGGGAGGAGAAGGTCGCGGTGAAGGTAGTCGGTGTCGTCGCGAAGGCAAGGTTTTTAACGAAGAGCGTCGAGTTGGCCGCAGCTGGAGAGCCCTCCGTGGTTGAGACGTCAGCAGGAGCTGAGGAGGAAGTCGCCGCAGGAGTAGCGACAGGCTTGAGTGCAGCAACATCAGGTTTGGTGCTGAACATGCCAACGGGTCCCTTCTCGAGGTACAGGACCGAATTGCCCATCCGCTTGTACGCAAGCCCCTTGAACGCCGACCGCGCCGAAGCCGCATCGCCAAACTCAACAACAGCAAGCGTGCCTGCGGGAGGGAGGAGGAGCCTCTCGAGCTCGCCGTGGTGGCCGAACATCTCGCGGAGCGTCTCGGCCGACGTGCCGTAGGGGATATTCTTGATGAGGATCGTCGTCGGCGAGCGCGTCGTCGACTTGAGCGATTCGAGCTGAATACCCTCGTCCTCAAAGTACTTCTTGGTCTCCTGGATGACGTGCGTCTCAGCGAGAGCGAGCTTGACGGCCGGGTTGCTCGAGCCGGAGTCGGTGTCGAGGATGTCGGCCTTGCTGATGTTCATCCTATCGGCGATAGACGAGACGACGGCATCGCTCTGAAGAGAAAAAAAACGGGTGAGTTGACTCTCTCCAGCTCATGCAATTACAATAGCAGGCAGGTCTACTCACGTTCATGTAAAGCTCGCCCCAGCTGAACTCCTTGCTCGCCTCGGCTTTCTTTTTGCCCTCCCGCTCGCCCTTGAGGCCAACCTTTTTCTCATCCCCTCCCTCCGCGCCATCGCCGAGGGCGTTGAGCGCCTTGCGGCCGGGAAGGATGTGAAGAATTCGACCCTGGAACGCCTTGCCGTCGAGGGCCTGGTAGGCCGTGAGCGCGTGCGAGGGAGTCGCGAACAGGACGAAGGCCGTTCCTAGGGGGGTCTTAGTCTGCGCCGAATGGGGCATGTGGACCTGGAAAACATGGCGGTCAACCCACGAAGCAGGTAGGAGGGAAATAGAGCAGGGCGCACCGAGATGACAGAACCGAACGGCGAGAAGAGCTCCGAAAGCTCCGCCTCGGTGCAGGAGAACGCAAGGTTGCGAAGGAAGAGACGGCCTGTCGAGAGGATTAGGTCCTCGGGCTGAGAAAGAGCAGTCAGCAGGGTAAAGCAATTAGTAAATATGGCAGAAAGGTACTCACGGTCATGTCCGCCTGGATGCTCTCCACTTCAGGCGCCTGGACGACCTCTACGGCCTTCTTCTTCTTCTCTGGCTGCTCCTTCGGCATGACCGGCTCGGGGTCGGGCTCTTCCAGGCTGCCGGACATCATCTTCCGCATCCACGCCGCGTCGTCAAGCTCCTCATCGTCGGCTGTAGCGGCCGCAAGCTTCTCAGCGGACTCCTCCTCCTCTTGCTCAGCATCCTCCTCAACGGCCATCATCGGTTCGGCTGCCGAAACAGGCTCCACAACGGGAAGGTCCTCCCAGCTGCGCCCGGCATTCTTGCCCCGCTTGGACGTCATGGCAGCCATATACTCGGCGTGCTGGGCCGACTCGGGAGTAGCAGCAACAGCAGGGGCAACGGCAGCCTGCTTGACGCGCTTGGACGTTGGCTCCGAGGAGGGGGGAGGCGAGGATCGGCGCTTGGAAGACATTTTTGAGGCATCCTTGATTGAGGCAGACTGGGAAAACGCAAGTGAACGTGGCGAGTGGCGCGTCAGAAGTCGAGGCAGTCTTGAGGACGCGCAACAGGGCAACGACAATCAACCATAGACGACCAAAGGATCGAAGTCTCTCTCTTCCCAGAAGAAACCTCGCGTTTAGACAGCTGATCTGCCCTCTCCCCTCTCCCCTTTCCCCTTTCCCATTCCCCGCCCGAAAAGAACAAGGAAGGCGACTCACCTCATCGACGACCTCGCACTTGATCCGGAGACCGCCGAGCCAGGTCCCATTCCACCAGTTGACAGCCCTGGCGGCGTCATCGGCCGTCTTATATCCGACAAAGGCGAAGCGACGCTTCGGGTAGACCTTGACGTCGGTAATAGCCGCGGAAGACGACGTCGACGTCGAGGGCGCGGTGGTAAGGTGCGTCCGGAAGGACGATGTCGTGGTAGACGCCGGGAGGTTCGTGATGATCACTCGGGTGCCGGAGGACCTGAAGCATGCGAAAATAGGAGTCAGTCTGGCCCTTCCACAGATAAAAAGAGTGAGAGCGCTTACATGTTGGGAAAGCGAGTGTGGTGGGTGGTAGAGGTTAGCTGAAGGAGGGGAGGAGAGAGAAGGGAAGGGCAGAGGGCGGGCGCACTGTCCATGCGAATCGACGACGCCAAATCCTGTCTCCTGCGCTTCTCTCACGTTGCTGTGGCATCATCCAGGCACGCGCTTGCCGGCTTCATGAATAGAAATAGGTTTCAAAGAGTGACTTCGAATAGATGATAATCTGGAACGCCGCGGAGAATTTTCCTCGGACGCGAGCTTTTGCCACTCATTCAACGAGCGCCACAGCACACACTGATTTTCTCTCCGAGTACCCACTCATGTCTGGCCCTTCACCGAGCTCGACTGTGAGGTTTTCTCCTGCCTCTCTGTCTATAGGGTGTGGCCTTCAGAACCGATGTATTCGGCCACCTCCGCTCTCGAATCGTTTCCAACAACCCATTCGAGTTCGCGGTCATCGAGTTTCTCTCAACCCGATCATCATCCACCCACCCCCTCACCCACTCACCCACCATGCTCATTCCTTTTTATATGTGTGACATCCTTCCTTTTCCGTCAAGTCAGGCTTTATATTGTTGATCTAGCTCACGTACGAGACGCACAGCAGGCAGCTGTGTCCCGACCATCTGCCATCCTCGCCTCAGCCTGCTTAAACGTGAGCGTCACTCCGCCTGGCTCGGGCGTTCAGAGAGAGGACACTCAAACCTGACATCAAAACTTTCATGATCGCAGATGTGTGATGTCAAGGGCGAGGGAGACAACGCTCTGATCGGCTCTTCAAAGACGCTCGATTCCTTGATATGTATATCATCCGGGTGGGCCTCCTTAGCCGCGGACGAATGGCCTCGTCTCTTCTTCCACTTTCTTTCACTCTAAGCTGAGCTCTATCTATCACCTATTCCTCTTCTTCATCAAACGCTCCCGCGCCTCATAAGAGCGCCGCTTTCCCAGCCATCTCGCACAGCGACGTCGTTCGCGCTTAGAGGCTGCTTTTCGATGCCTTTGGGTTCCAAAAGCTTCACCCCTGCGCCAGCTTCTCCATGTTCTGTTAGCTGACCAGATACTTGGAGGCGATGCAAAAGGTGCGCTGTTCTGGACTCGATCTCCCTCCCGCATGACCAGAGCTGATCCCCTTCCTCAGACTTGTCGAAAAAGTCCTTTGCCTCAAAACGTCAACGAAGGCGTTCAAAAATAAATCAATCCATGAGAGACTCAATACGGCCTTGCTGATGTCGGGAGACATGAATATGGGAGGCAAGGGCACGCAAACGTTTGGTAAGTTCGTCATTGCTCGCCCTCTATATTGCAATGATGCTGCTGACACCTGCTACAGACTGCACTGCCCTTGATTTCTGAATTACGAATGGCTCGAGCGACGTCCGTTAGAGAGGTCCCGATCTTAAACGCTTGAGTCCTATCTGGTACGTGCGCGCCGTTTTGCGGTACCCACCGTGGCCAGAAATCGTTTCCAGATCCAATGGGGGAGCACAGCGTAGGTGGTGGTCACGGTTATGATATTTATTTTATTTTCCTTTGAACAGACTTGACAGAACGTGGACATGATTCAGGTCCAGTCTTCGGAGTCAGCCCCGGATTTTCTCGACGCCACGAAGCCAGCGACGCTCGTGATGCCTTCATGGGCGTTACTTCGTGGTGCGTGATCTGATGCTGTACAGAACCCAACTCGCTCGTCATTGACTTGGCCTGTCCGTCGCCCGAAAACCCGAGGATTTGGATGCGCAAGTCAGGCTGTTTTCTTTTTCAACCGGCACAGGGCAGGCTCATCGTCGTTGTTTCGGTCTACGGCCGTATGAACTCGGGAGAGGGCAACTCACAGAAGGACAACGTTTCCATCAACACGAAGTCGAAGAGTGGCTGTGAGCGGATGGACTTGCAGGGGCAGTCGAAGTCGGCTATGAGATGTATGGGCAGCTTGCGCGGGTATCGCGTCCCTCGGTTCACCTTAAATAAAATTCCTGAATCGATACTATGCTCATGTCCTCGTTCAACGTCATCAAGACCTTGACAGCAGCAACTCGTCACTACTGTTCGAGAAGGGGCATGCGCAGAGGCTCGCGTCCCTTTCGCTTGACGCCGTCGCCTGTTTCTTGCACAACCACCAACACCACGACGAGGCCAGGCATCACCCAACCCATCGGCACCCTTGTTTAACTCGCCGATCTATCCTGCCATGCTCAAACCGACTGAGATCCCCCCTCTTGCCCCTCCTGCGACGAAAGCGGAGACCAAGCTGGACGAGGAAGACATGGACGATATCTTTGCCTCCTTCGCCAACGTCACTGGAGAGACGGACGAAATCTTCACTCCCGATGTCGTGCATTTTGGACCGCTCACTGTCACGTCTGCTGAGAAGGGTGAACAGCCGGCCTTGGTTGCGCGATTCGAAGAAACGACGGCCTGACCCCTCGGACGCGCCCCTGTTTCTCCTCTTTCCTTCTCTAGAGGGCGCAAGCCTCATGTTTATGGCGGATCAGGTGAGTTGATGTCCATGTCAGCGCGAACCTCATATCTCTTAACCCTATTGTATCACAGTTCTTTTCTTCAGGACTTGTACGTCCTTGTCGGCGCGACGCACCTGCATTCGCAGCGATGATTCGTGCTAAAGTCACTGCGCCTCTCGGTTGCAGGTCCTCGCCGAGATGGTCGAGCTGGGGCGGATCCCCGCCGCAGGGAAGACCAGTGAGTCAGCCGTCGCAGGTGGAGGGATCGTCATCAGCTTCTGACCTGTCTTACCTTCTTCCGCATGACAAGTGGTCGAATACGGCTGTGGAGCTGGCATCCCCTCCCTGCTCGCTTCCTCCCTTCCTTCGCCGCCCAAGTCCGTTCTTCTGACCGACTACCCGGACCCTTCAATCACCAATAACTTGGCACGCAACGTCGAACGGAACAAGGGACTCGTCCGACCAGGTTGCAAGCTGGAATGGCAGGGCTTCGAGTGGGGTACCGATTCGTCCAAGCTGCTGTGAGTTTCTGTGTGTGTTGAAATCAGTCGTGGCGACTGACTTGATGGTTGTCCCTTCAAACAGGGCCACACTGGACGAACCGGAAAAGAGGTTTGACATCATCCTGCTCGCGGACCTGTTCGTCTTTGCTGCCATGGTTCTCACTCAAGAGTTGAGACGAGCTCTGACTTTTATCCCCCGAAACGCCGCAGTCTCTGGCTTACTGTTTCTCTCCCGGCCCTCCTCGAGACGCTCGTCGAGACGTTGTCGCACGAGCCAGGGTCCAAGATCTGTGGGTCTTCCCTCCTTGCCCATCCGCCTGGCTTCTCAACTGACTTGTCTCTTCGCACAGACGTCGCCGCGGGATCCTACACGACTGACAAAGTTTGAGACGCCTTCTTCGCCTCGGCCGCCGAGCGGGGCTTGGTCTCAGAAAAGATCGAGCTTGCGAACGATTGGGAGGGTGAACTCATCGTCTCGAATCTTGTTGGGCCTGGGACGGAGGGGTGGAGGGAGGGCATGGCTGAGAGGAAGCGAAGGGTCAAGGTGTTCACGATGGAGTGGCGGAGAGACGCATGATGTTTTCGACTGTGTGTGCTCTTGCTCGGTGTCTTAGACAGAAGGGGAAGTAGAACTGCAGCATACATTCGTGTTTGGTTTCTCCCCGAAACCCCTAGCCCTCTGCTACGCCCCATCACCCCCGTCGGAATCTCTTCACTGGGCTGCTGGGGCCAGTAGGAAGCGTCAAAGGCAGTCAAAATTCAGACAGAGTATGACACGCACGGCGAGGAGAATTCCTCCGGCTCCGTCTCAGACCCACTGTCGTCGTCGTCGTCAAACTCGATCGTCCTCCGCTTCAGCTGCTGGCCCCGCCTGGCTCGCATCATCTCTGCTGCTCTCGAGAGAGCCACAGGACGTGGATGGTTGTCGTCGATGCAGGAGGATGCCGCTGGTGTGGAAGCGATAGAGGCGAGGCACTGCGGCTTTGCTTCGACAGGAGGAGGAGAGAAGGAGGATGTGACGCCGGGCTGACTAGCTGGAGTCGGAGCTGGCGATGGCGTGCGCAAAGAGAGAGAAGATTCTGTCACTAGGGTGTTGCTACTGCCACTCCAAGCAGAGGGGGATTGCGAGTCAAAATCGATGCTCGCAAAGGCCGCCTCAACGTCGCGCTGCATTTGTTCCAGCTTCTCCGACGTCGACGCCGATGGCACCAATAGGGCTTGCCGATGAGAGACGAGGGACAAGGGCGGAGGGGCATGAGGTAGGGCACTGCTGAAGTAGTTGACCTGAGAGTTTGTGAGAGGGAGGAGACTATGCCGGCCGGTGTGGTGGCGATGGCTTGAAATCGCTGCAGCGGGGGGCTGACTGTATGCGATGTCGAAGGATATGCTGGCGAGTCCGTATGCAATATATGCGCTTCGGGACTCGGGGAGGAGTAGTGGGTGGTTCCTCTCGATTGCAGATAAGGTCTCGTTGACGATGGACGGGGAAGATAAAGAGTGGGTTCTCGGGGGGTCGATACTGACAGCCGACCCAATGAAGTCACCCGCGATCTTCCTGAACTCAGTGTCCCTCCGCTCGGCCTCCTCGCTGAGCCGTCTTTCCCTCGCTTTGAACCACTTGGACACGCGATCTGTCGAGAGTGAGAGGTAGGCCGCAAGCGTCCGCCGGTGCTCGAGTGAAGGCGATGGGCCAAACTCGCGGGCGGCGGCTTCAAGAACGCGAGTGTGGGTCTCGGGGTAGACGTGGCCGTTTGTGAGGCTAGGGAGGGGAGGGAAAGGAGATAGGGACAGAAGATCGATGGTGGTTCCGTTCGAAAGGAGAAGGCAGAGAGGAGGCATGAAGCTGAAAGCGGTAGTGGTTGAGCAGGGAGCGTGGGAGACTTGCATTGCGCCCTCATTCCCTCGCTCGCCCTTGTGTGTATGCGCGTGATCCGCAGTATATTTGCACTCAATCTCTGACCTAAATGGTTTCCAATGATATACATGCGCTCATGGAACAGAAATCACCGCCCAAGGCGCCTCCTCGGGCGTTCTTCGCAGAATCTCGCAGTCGATCTTGAGACTGGAGTCTGTCGTGATCTGTGTGTCGATGCATGCGCTGAAACAGTGAAATTCAGTGGTCAGCCCTACTGCAGGTAGACGGAAGTCTGAGAGAGGGATTGCTTACTAGTCGGTTGGAACCATCGTGATCATCGAGTGATCTAAAAGAGGGATGAGGGAGAGTCCAGTCAGTTTTGCAGTCTAAGGGCCGGTCACGCCGCGAAGAGCACAGAGGGACGAACGCCAAATCTGAAAACGAGCAAGATGGAAGATCAGACTGAGATCAACATCTCGGAAAAGCGTATACGGGAAGAACTCACGCCAGCTCGGTAACAGACGCCCTGGGCAGGGCTCGTCAGGAACACCTTGAGCGTCGCCAGGTCGGGCTTGTCATCTGGCGCAGAAGAGAAAGAGAAGATCAGCTTCAAATGATCCGCAAGATAAGTACCACTGCTCTCACCTGGGCCATTCAACGCAGCCAGGACGATCATCCCAGGCTTGCCCATCTCGGCCTCGTAAGAGAGCTCCTTCTCGCCGAGCCACTCCCCGCGCTGCATCGGAATGAACGCCTGCGTTGTGCAGGCGTGACGCTCGAACATCCGGACGTCGAACGTCCCGCCGTGTCGTAGGCCTTCCGGTGGCGTTGCCCGGAAGACGGAGACAGAGGTGACGGCGTTCGAGTCGGCAGGGTAGGCTGAAGGTGGCACCGCAGCGAGCAGAGTCAGAGACACGTTGATGACGCTTTCCAAAGCCAGACAGTGTGGACACACTGGAGATGATGGGAGAGACACGATTGTACTTGTAGGCCGTGATGGGGTTGGCAGTTCTGGGAAAGGTGAACAAAGATACAGGTAGTGTCAATGGAGGCTCCGGCGAGACACCTGTCTGCCTTTTTCTTTCTCGGTTCTAAAAGTTTCACTTACACTGTGTTGACCTTGATATGGGAGGGAGCAGTGGACGGGTCGGAGGATCCCTGGATGACTGTAAGGAAGTACATTATCAGAAGGGCTTTCCGACGGGGGAGGGCGCGCGGCAGAGATCAAAACGAACCGTCACCGTAAGGCGCGAAAGCGTCGTAAGTGAGGGGGACGGCGTCGATGAATAGGATGGCCATGGTGGAAATATACAATGCGATCTTTGGGTGGGTGGGTGTTGGGAGTTAGAGAGAGTAAGGGAAT
Source organism: Tausonia pullulans (assembly GCA_951802195.1). Classification (NCBI taxonomy): domain Eukaryota; kingdom Fungi; phylum Basidiomycota; class Tremellomycetes; order Cystofilobasidiales; family Mrakiaceae; genus Tausonia; species Tausonia pullulans. The sequence continues at coordinate 442,508 of OX637633.1, read as the reverse complement.
GACCGAAGATAGCTGGAGAGTTATCATGAACCGCGTATAGCCGTGCCACCGGCCCGAGTCCGCGCGTTGGCTGACCTGGGCCGCGGGAGAGTAAGTCAATCCGGCCGGAGTTGTCACTGTCACGTCGTCGGTTCTCGACGATAATAGATCCAAGATGAACGCCACTTGAAGAAAAAATGAGGACATGGAGCGGTTCCGGACTCACGTGTTTTTTTACGAGCGAGAGACCTGAACCGAGGGGTTGATGGCCACCCATCACCTGGCTCGGACCGGCTCCGGCGAAGCCGCTGCCGCTGCGGTCTTCTTCCATCTCTGAGAACCGCCACAAGGAAGGACGGGAATGCTTTGAACATGGAAGATAAAGGAGCGAAAAGGGATAAACATAGCTAGCAAACGCCGACCCCATGCACGCTCAAGCCAATCGGAGACTTGTGAGAGGAAACCGTGCTCGCGGTAAAGAGGCACGTCGATGTGCAGGGCTTCGCATTCGGCTTGAGAGTCACAACGACCGGGTCGAGGTCTTCGCCAACGAAATCATTGTCCGTATAGACCTCTTGAGAGGCTTGAGGCAAGAAACTCATTTGAAGACAATTTCAGAGCGAACCCGTTCTGAGAGACGATGGGCCGCGGACGCGTGAAAGATAAGAGTTGAGACAAGGCGGCCTCTCTCGGGACAAGAGTGAGAATACAGAAGAAGACCCCCACAGAGGACGCGGTTCTGAGGTGAACCCTGTAGAAGAGGAGGGCGAGCTCTGTCTCTCTGGGGACTGAATTATCGAAGAATTGAAGTCGTCCGGAGGAACGAACGGGAAGATTGCTCTTCGGAGCACTTCGGAGGACAATGGGGAATTTCCAGCCATCTTGTTCAACTGAATGGGAAGTTTTGCCACGCGCCTTGAGGTTCAGTTTCCTCAATTTGCGACATCGTCAAGGCATCCACTGAGGGCGACGCCGAGACGTAAGTGTTGGGCCCGTGTATCGACAGTTCCTTGTACCCGCCGTTGGCGATACCTCCTCACCATCGACATCGTCAGCGACAGCGATAACAACGTACCGCTTGCACGTCCCATGAAAGGCGTCTCTTCCCATCATCGACCAGCCCCGGGTAACTGTCAGCCTCGTGCTCAGGCCCGCCACGTTGGTCTGGCATGCTGTCGATCTCGTCGACCTATCAGACCTCAACCCCGGGCTTACTCCAAAACCGGACGATGCGCGCAGCTTGCGCGCAAGCTGCATCAATCTCGTGCTTCTCGCTAGCGAGCTCAAGGTGAACTTTTGGGAATTTCATGCTGCAGAGGTCATCCATCTTCCGCGTCAACGCCGTGTCGAAGTGGAGCATCTTTCTAGAAATGCACGTGGGAGCGAATTTCACGCCGGAGGATACGGCAAAGATGGTTGTCATTCGCAGCTCCGACAAGTCGCGCTCTGGCTCTAGGAGGTTGAGGGTGATCTCGTGGGCCACTCCTTTGACCTTCCCAGCGAGGCACAAAACAGCTGATGCCTTCTCAGATGGACTTTCTCCGATCTCCCCGGTCCGAGGTCATGGCCGTCGGTCACTCCTCGACAGTGCGCTCGCCCAGCAGGAGTCCGCCGTCAACAGGTTAGACTCACTTTTCTCTGGACGACTCTTGGCCCTTCACTGGCCAATTCGCTTGACCGTTTTCTCCAGCGCCGTCAAGCCCGGCTCTCCACCCTTGTCCTCCAGCACAACCTCGGCTTCGGCAAGAACTCCAGCCCTCGACCGCTCACTGTTCTTTCTCTCTCCCTTTTTCCCCTTTCTCTCTGTTCCTCTCTCTCTTCATCCGCTCTCAAACAGATCTCACTCAAATATCTGCTTTCTCAGTCCCGTACCGAGTCAGGCATCGTGTACCTCAATCGCGTACTCGACCTTACCAAAGCCCTCGCACTGGCGACAGAACTCTTCAAAGTTCATCAGGCGTGCAAGGCATACACGCAGGTCGGAGAGGGGGGGATCCCAGGAAGCCAACGCCAACGCCAATGGGGCCGGAGCCGGTTTTCGGAGCGACGTTGGCGCGGCGGAGCGGGACGTATTGTTTGCGATGCCGGAGGCGGCGTAAGTTTTGCTCTTTTTGCATGATCTTGCGGTGTACGAGAGACAGGCTTGACTATCCGCCTCACCCCTCTGATCAAGCAGTATCCGGGCGGTGGCGCGACGCACTGGCGATACATCGTCGTTGAAGGGCTGTGGTCCGGAACATTGCCGGAGATCCAGCGCCTGCACAGGGTCGATATTTTTTCCTTCAAGCAAAGCGAGTGACTCTTTGCTCACCTCTTGCACATGCACATGCGCGCCTCAGCTGGAGATGATGACAGTAGCAGTTCTTCCAGATGTGCCCGGCCAGAGGGAATAAGTTTTGTCGTGTCTTCTCGCATTTTTCTTTGCTTGCTCTTATTGGCAGTGACGAGTTCCCACACACGAGACCACCGCCTCGTTTCGGAAGAAGGAAACCCCAGCGCATCGAAATCGACTCTCAACAACTTCTCTCGCTCACTCGCCTCCCCCCCATCTAAGCCGAGGCGCCCTCCGGCAGCTCGGCCGGCGTGACATCCAGGATGACACCGCGCCGGACCTTTCCCCAACCGATAAGCCGCCAGTGCTTGTCGATCCTCCGGGAAAGAGCAATCTTCTCGTCAACCTCGGTGCAAACGGGTGACTGGAGGACAATCTTGGCCATGTCGGCCTTGACGGACACAACGCGCGCTCCAGAGGCGGTAGCGCCGATGTTGACGAGGAGGACCTCGCCCTTGGTGAGCTTGGCAACCTTGGTCTGCTTCTCCTTGCCCTCAGTGCGGACTCCGAGGAGTCGTCGGAGCATGAAGCCTGCACGCGGTGGAAGAGGAGCGATCAGGTCGTGTGTTCGGGCTCGTTATCGATCCAGGCACATTCCGTACTTACACTGAACCTCAAGCTCCGTGTAGATGTCCATGCCGTGACCGACATTGGAGAGGACGTGTCCGACGAGTCGGTCGGCACGGCACATGGTCGGGTCGATCTTGGTTCCGACACCGATGAGTCCACCAGGGACGGCGAACCGGAGGTCGTTGTGCTCGGCAAAAAGGGAGACGACCTTGGAGATAATCGGCTTGCAGTCGAACTTTCCGTCCTCCTTCTTAGTGATGATTCCCGGACGAATCTCAATGAACTGCTGGAGCTGTGGAGGGGACGCGAGTGAAGGGAATCACGGGTCAATCGTCCGCAGCGAAAAAAAGAGGTCGAGCAACGAGGTAGACTCACACGAAGGACGCCGTTGAGGATCGATCCTCCGGCGACACCACCCTTGAGGTCATCAACCTCCGATCCCGGCTTGTTGACGTCAAACGACCGAATGATGATCATCCTCGGAGTCGACGTGAAGTCGCGCGGTGGGACGGGGATCTTGGTGCAGATGTACTCATTGACGGTATCGACGTTGTACTTCAGCTGCGCCGAGATGGGGATGATGGGCGCCTTGCGAGCGACGGTCGCGTCGACAAACTTGCGGATCTCCTCCATCTGCTCCCGGGCTGCCTGCTCTCGGATGAGGTCGACCTTGTTCTGAAGAATGATGATGTGCTCTTGGCCCATGAGCTCGAGCGCGGCCAGATGCTCCGAAGTCTGGGGCTGAGGGCACGACTCGTTGGCGGCGATGAGGAGGAGGGCACCGTCCATGACGGCGGCTCCCGTAAGCATGGTGGCCATAAGAACGCTGGGGGGAAACATGTCAGGAAAGAGATGCACACATGCTTGCATGAGCGCGCGTGACTCACTCGTGACCAGGGCAGTCTGAACACACGTGCCAGAAATACAACTCCCAAGTCAGTTCAAAGTCCCCTTTCTTATACAGAGACGAGGAAGCCAGGAACGCACCAACGAAGGAGACGTGTCGGACGAGCTTCATCGTGCCCTTGCAGCCTGGCCGCTCGCATGCCGGGTGGTCCTCCTTTGACGACGGGTACGACTTGTAGCAGCCGGGGCGGGGGCAAGACTCCTCCTGGCACTTGTAGATCTGGAAAGGAGGGAGAGACGGGTGGGGTAGGTCAGTCCGGACTCGCTGGTAAAGGGGCAGCAGGTAGCAGTCGCGCGTCGCCCTGGCAGAGACTTCCCGCGCCGACCAAGAGGCGTGGGCAGGAGGGTGACCCTCGCCGTTTGGGAGAGCTCTGGCTCTCACAGAACGAGCCGTAGGCTCATAACGAATACGTCCGCCGCCTACAGGCAATAGGCAAGGGATGGACGACGAAGTAGAGGCCATCGGTCTGTCGTCGCAGAAAAGTCCAGGCTTCGGCGGACGAACACGCGCTCTCTCTCCAGCGCCCTTGCATCCCTCTCGCTGGCAGCAGCCACGCTACTACGTCAACAGGCCAGCCTCTCCGCTATAGTATGACATGTGTCGTCCCCTATGGGGAAGGACGGATAAACGAGAGAGGCATCACATGAGCTCTCTCGCCTCCTCCCCGAGGGCAACGACAGCGAGTCGCGCGCTCGACCCCGCACACGACCGTCGCTGCCCCTCCCTTCCCCTCTCCACTTCCTGAGACCACAAGGGGATCCCAATGGCGGAAGATGCTTTCTCCCTCCTCCTCATTGCGCGGCGGGGATGAAGATGCGAGCGAGGAACGGACCTTGGCATTGGCGTAACCAAGCTTGATCGTGATGTTTCGCTCAAGCTCGTTCTTGAAACGAACGGTCAGGACTCCCGAGATGGCCTTGACGACAGTCGACTTTCCGTGGGCGACGTGACCGATCGTTCCTAGAGACGAGAGAGGCCAGACGCATTGATAGGAGAGAGGGTCGTAAAGTGGAGTCAGCGCGTGTCTTTGTTTGCTGCCTTCTGCGCCGAGAGAAGAGAGGAAGAAACGTACCGATGTTGACTGGACACACAGCACACAAGACATAGAGAGCATCAGAAAGCCTGAGTAGCGGGGGAGAAAAGGAGCCAGATGGCCAACGCACTGGTGGCCTGCTTAGAGATAACCTCGGGCGAAAGAGCGTCCAGCTTTGACGGGTCGACGTCGGCCTGAAGGCTGGTCGACGCCAGCTTGTCGGTGATAGAGTCGGCCATGGGGCGGGACAACGAGAGCGAGCTGGCGGGCTGGAGGAGAGAGGTGGGGGAGGAGGGAGGGAGGTCTGAGCCTGGCCTGGAGAGGAAGAGAAGGGGTTCGAGTTGGTGGTCGTCGAGGGTCAAGAAGGCCTCCTACAAGTGGTGGCAACTGGGTTAGAGAGTCCCTTAGAAACAATAGTAAAGCCGCATCACCGAGCTCGCCTTTTCTTAACCTCTTCTTCCTGCCATCCACCACGGTCCACCCACCCACCCAAATTCCCCTTCACTCGCGTACTCGCTCTGCCAAAAGTTATGCCTTCCGGTGCTGTCAGTCCTGCTCTCTGCTCTAACTCTCCTTCGCTTTCGGACGTCCTCCCGCTGACGCTGCAAACCCTCTGGCCTTCTGCTTCGCCCCTCAGTCCAGGACCATCCTTGTCAGCTCCACTCGACTTGCCTCAGGCCTCCGGTTCTGTTCTCGCCCTGCTGACCACACTTCTATGCCGCCCTGCAGTTCGTTTCTGGCTTCAGTGGTGAGTCGCTTGCTTTCCCTTTTCAAGCCTTCTTTTCGACCTCGCGCGCTCGACGCGCCGTCATCATGACGTTGCTGACCTCTTTCTTGCCTTTCGACCTCACGACCAGCCAATCTTCGGGCCAGGGACCTTGCCTATGAGTTTGAGCGTTATGGTCGTCTCGTTCGCTGCGACATTCGTGAGTACCTCTGCACGCTTCAGGCGGTCTGGCGAGTCGCGTGAGCCTGGCCAACCTTTCCTTCCATCGCGTTCTTCTTCCTACATAGCCGCGTTGAAGTCAGCCTCTTCCTCTCCGTAAGTTTCGGAGTCTCACTTGCACTACCAGCTTTGTTCTTTCTGCTTTTTTCAGCCCATTTCGCCGCCGCTTGAGCCGTCGTCGTTTGTTCATCGCCGCCGCCGAAGAGGAGGAAGGCAGAGGCGTCCTTCCGTCGTCATCAGGCGCTTGTCGTTCACGACTCGACCAGGCAGGCCCCTCCTCACCGTGTTGATAGGCAAAGTTCCGCATCTTCGTCGTCCTCTTTGCCCGTCAAAAAATCGAGTCGGCTCGCCGTTCCGAGCGCAGAGGACTGGACCACGATCCGACGACGCGAATCCACCACCCGTCCCTGTCTCTTCTGTCGCGTTTCCGCCCTTCACCCACCTCACCCGTCGAACCGTCCAACTCCTCGCTTTTTTCCCTCTTAGCACACACTTGTCAGCTAGTCCCTCTCGTCACTGATGCTGATACTTTGCTCTTGCGTCCTCCTAGCTACGCTTTTGTCGAGTTCCGCTCTGAACTCGCCGCTGAGGACGCGTACTATGACATGTCAGTCATCACCCTCCCCTCCATCTCTTTGTCTTTTTCCTCGCTGACGCCTGCTCGCTCCCATACAAGGCACGGCCGCTCCATCGAGGGCCGCCGCATCTCGTGCCAGTGGGCCAAGAACACCCCTTCTTCCGCCTGGCGGTACGACTCGGACTCCCGTGGCCCCCCTCCCCCTCCCCGGGGTACCCGCGGTGGAGACTATGATGATCGCCGCCGTTCGCCTCCGCCTCGGAGGGGAAGGTCGCCGAGCCCGCCGAGGAGAGACAGGGAGAGGTCGCGCTCGCCCGCTAGGCGGGAGAGGAGCCCGTCGCCTGGCAGGTCGAGGAGGAGGAGCCCGTCGCCTCCTCCGAGGGAGCGGGAGAGGTCACCTCGGAGGGAGGGGCCGGCGGCGGGCGAGTCCGCTGCTACTGCTGCGTCTGTCGAGGCTGCTGATGAGGGCAGGAAGAGGCGCGAGGGCGAGGGCGAAGAGGAGTAAGGGATGTGCGGACGACGAGCTGGGTGGATGCTAACTTTGCTGCGTGAGCTTCAGAGGGAGAGAGTTTGAGCAGTAGTTGCCTTTTATGAAGATGAGTCTTTGTTCGTCTTCCGACCTCAATCATCAGTATGCATCAGCGAACCGTGCCCTCGCTAGCACCGTCATTGTCGTCTACACCCTCCTCCTCATCTTCCTGCTCCAGAATCCCTTCCTGCCCCATTACCGCCTCGCTCGCCAACCTTCTCCTGCTTAAACGCATAGGCGAAAGAGAAGGTGGACCCCGGGGCGCGGCCTGCCGCCCTTCATCCTGTTCGCCTGTGCCGTGAATGTCTTCGTCGTCGTCGTCCGAGTCTTCACTATTATAGAGGAAAAAAATGTTTCAATCAGCACCCAAGATGTTGGACCAAGATAAGGACAAAAAGAGACCTACCGTTCCATCGCCTCGACACATGTCGGGCAGCATCGCATCTCGCCGATAGCGCCAAAGATGCTCGGCCGAAAGAGCGAACAGGCGAAACAGATGACCCGCCCGCATGCTCCAGGACCACATATGTACGTCAGATCAGACGAGAGAGGGCAGAGAGGTATGACCCGCGCGCACCTCGACAGTGATGCCTCCTTCTCGACCACCCAAACAGCTCGCCACATTGCATACACCCTCGAACCTCGGCGTCTGGGATCCACAGAGGCTCGCTCCCGCGGGTAGAAGTCGACCGGAAGGAGCTGATAGAGCGAATAGAGCTCGTCTGGCTTCGGACGGATGAGGTCCCTGACGCTTGACTCAGGGGGCGAGTGTGGTACGAAGGCTGTTGGGATGGTATAGGGAGTTTCAAATGCCGAGTCGGGGGAGGGGCAGGCGTTGAGAGGGTGAGATCTCGGAGGAGTGAGAAGAGCTTGGAAGAATAGGAAGTGATGTGGAGGGTCGTTCGGCCGGTTTCGAGCTTGATGTGATGGTCTGGGTGGGCTCGGTGTCAGTCAGGCACGAATGAAGAGAGAGCGAGGCGACGAGGATAACAAACCAGCCTGACTCGAGACGCGACATCGGCCAATCTTGAGAATTCGCTGGAACTCAAGTCTGTGGTCCTCGTCAGCAGGTTTTGAAGACGAGGAGATAAGGCCGACGAGGGGCGGGTCGACGACGAGACCAAAAACAAAGACATCGCTGCAGACCGCGAGGCGGGCGCCTCGGCCGGAAATCTCGATATTGTGAATGGACTGGAGGGTGCGTGTTGACGTTACAAGAGGCTTTCGCAAAAATAATCAACCAACGGATGCTTTGTAAGAGGTCAAGAGAAAGACAGTCGCGCGTGTCGACGGCCCAGTTCCCCCTGTCTCATCTTGCTCGCTCATGCACACACCTTGCCCTTGATGAACCTTGCCTCGAGACCAACCATTTTATGGGCCTCAATAAAGTCGATCCGCCTCTCGAGTCGGCGCTTGAGCCTCCGAGCGACCGAGTGGATCTCCTCGACTCGTGCCTCGAGCGCGTCGTGCTCATCGTCCCTGGACGCGGTCCCGCCGTCGTTTGACTCCTCCTGTGACTGGGGAATGACAAGCCGATGTTGAGAGACGACGAGCTTACGGGCGGGAAGGAACCGCGCCAGGGGCTCTTCTGGCGAGAGCGTAAGCGATGCAGGTGACGGCTGGGTCGTTGGGAGGAGCATGATGCAAGTTAGGGGTTGAAGAGCATGTGAGAAAGGGCGAGGGTTGAGAGACGGGCGACCAGCACGGGCCCTCGCCCTTCGCCGCGATGGATGGATAACTTACTAAAGTGCATAGAGGAAGTTGGTGTGCTTGCTGTATGTGATAGATGTGATAGCAAGTGAGTGAACCTGGGACATACGATGCAGGGGCGATGGCGTTCGCCTCTGTGTTATGCCACATGCCAACCGGGTTGCACATGTGCTCAGTCCAGCACCACATCCTGGTGAGCCGGCATTTTCTGCACATATAGCTCAGCCTGCATGAGGAAGAATTGCGAGGGCAGGACTGTATTCCGTCAGAGCGCGCATCACTCGGCCATGTTCACCTCGCATCTGCAATGATAACACGAACAGCCAGGCCGGGCGATTGAAAGAGGTCAAGGATCGAGGACGTAAATCACACAAAAAAAAGGCTCGCACTCGGAATTGAACCGAGGACCTCTGCCACTTCGAGTGAAACCCAAAGGCAGTATGATTCTACTACACCATACGAGCTCAGACCTGCTGAACTGCAGTCGATATGCAAAGCGGTATAATGTAAATATATATTCTCAAATTACATTCCTTGCCAACAATTCTATATAGCTACGAATCACCATCTCTCATAGAGTTACCTCGTTCTCTACGTATAACTCATGACTTAAATACAAAAAAAAGAAACTGAAGTATAGCAAGATCGCAACCCTCGACCCTGTCACGGACGAAGAGATCCGCAAGATCGCGTCTACGATCCGGCAGACACACTGGCAGTCGAGTACGAGGTGGATGGCTGGCAGTGGCCAGATGGCTGGTCCTGCTGTCGGTGCCGCCATCGATCCCGGGTGAAAAGCAGGTCAGGGGTGGGGAAGTATAGTTAGACCATAGACCATAGCCACCACTCGACATTGCTGGTCACCTTAGTATCTTACCTTTTCTAGTGGACCTATGTCTATACCCCATACTTTGCTTTCCTTCCACCTGTGCTTTATTTTCGCTCACCCTCTATCTAGTTACGAATCGCTATATCTTATAAATTTACTTCGTCCTCTATATATAACTCATGACTTAATACAAAAAAGCCTTGTTAGGGTGGCATACTTTCGCCTCGACATCTCCGACAAGCTCGCCCAACGCCCCGCCGTCAGGCTGGCTGAATACGTACTCATCATTCCGGACGGCTGGCAGAAGGAACCTCCTAGCTCTCACCAGCGTCGATTGAAGTAACGCTGGCTTCAGCTCCAGGTTCTTTCCCCATCCTTGCCTGAGGACGTCGACCTCGCCCATCGTTTTTTCCTCTGTCTCCACCTGCATCCTAGCACGCTTGCCGCGCGTCGGCCTCACGCAGCTGGCTCAAGACTCTCGTCGATGTCACGGAAGACTTCATGCGAACGGTCGCATCCATTAATCGGCGCAAGCATCGGCCGACGGACACGAGGTGGTGGAGCGATCAACACGCTGAGTCTGGGGTGGTGGTGTTGGTGGTGAAGGGGATGATGGTAGTGATGGCTGCGTCGATAGCAGTGGCGGCGGTGGCGATAGCGGCGATGGCTGAGGGCTGAGGAGCGTCGGTGAAGAATGGCAGTCGTCATTCGAACGGTCGGCACGTGATTTTGATCTTTCTCTTCCCACTTCTCATCCCTCTATCCTGGTGTCAGACACATTTTTTCATAAGCTATGGATAAGGGGGCTTAGGTTGTGTTTGGTGTAATGAGCACTACACAAACCAAAACAAAGTTATACCCATACTCTTCCTCTATATCTCAACGAGAAAGCACAAGAGAAAGAGGCCGCTCGCTTTAGCGGGTGCTTCCAGGCCTTCCGTCTTTCGTTCGCCCACGTGAGACAGCATTGCGTGACTGACCAATCGCGAGAGCGTTCCCGTTTGGCACGCATGAAGCGAGCGGGGTGGCGTTCCCCCAGTCCGGGGAAGGGGAGGGAAGCGAGATGGAGGGAATCGTGCCTGTCTCTCCCCTCTCGGCATTAACGTTCCGTTCGCTTGTCGCTCCACTCATCCCCCCAACAAACATCATCCCAGCAGCAGCCCAACACCTATCGCCATCCCCGTCTCTCCTGTCGATGATTGCTTCTGCCTCCGCCAGCAGCTGGCGGAAGCGTCATCCTCGACGGTTCTGCTTCGGCGTTGCTTCTCTCGCCCTTGTCTTAGCTGTCATCCTCTCAACGGCCCTCGGTCTCGTCCTTTCCCGTCGCAACGCCAACGGCAAGTCGACCAACACGGCAGCACAGCCTTTCAACCGGAACACGACCGCCTCCTCGACTGAGTTTGAGCTCATCAAGGAACGTCGGAGGAAGAGCTTCGCGCTCGCCGTCGAGACCGATGACCTCGTGGCTGCCACAGCGTCGTCCACGTTCGTTGCGACTCTGACGACCGCCGGCCAGTGGCCAGACGTCGACTACACCTCGGGTTGTGACGCTCGTGGGTGGCTCTTATCTTCATGAGCTCTTTCTGAGTGCGATGGCTGACGCGGGATCGACATCTCATCAGAGAGGGCAAACTGGCCGGCTCAGGAGCATTGGAACCGGATCATCGCCCTCGCCTCAGTCTGGTCTGGCTTGAACCCCTCGGCTCCTCCGTCGTCGGCTGGCTCGCCTGCTCTTCTCGCCACCACATCGAAGGCCATGGACTGGTGGTTCGCTCATGATCTCACTCTCCAGGCCTGCATCGGCAAGGGAGGCGACCCGTGAGCATCTCGGCCGTATTCCTTGTGTTGTTCAGCTGTCGGTCGACGCCGCCCGGACCAACTCGGGCCGGCCCTCGTTACGGACGCGAAAGCTGAAAGACATCCTCCTCCCTTTCTCTCCCCAGTAAGCACAACTGCCCCTGTGGATCGCCCGGCATGTGGAACCCGGTGAGCCGGGACCTCCGCGTACTTACCATCACCACGTAGAACAAATGACTGAACGCACGCGGGTGGGCGATATCCGTCACAGAACTGGTTCGCCAACACGATCCTCATCCCCAACCTCGTCTCGACGGCCTGCCTCCTTCTCGACAACGCTCTCACGGGCTCCCAGCGGACCGGATGCGAACTCATTCCAAAGCGGGTCTGGGATCTAAGCGGAAAGCCAATGGACTCGGTCGGATACCTGACAGGCGCGAACGTGAGCCGGGGATTGCTTGTTTTCCGTATCGCCCGACAATGATCGGACCTGATGAGTAGTGCCTTGTCGCTTGTTCATCTCACAGCGCATTGGAGTAAGCCGCTGTTTCGTTTGCCCTCGTCATCTCGTTCCAGCATCTGATCAGCGGCCCCCCACTCACTCTTCAGGTCATGCAAAACAGCGTCTCCATGGCTCTCTACATGAACAGTACATCGATTCTTCTGAATGCAATGGCGCAAGCAATGGGGGTCATCTCGGTTGGTGATCGTTGCTCTTGCGTCTTCCCGGCCCGCTCGCTGTCGCTGACCCTAGCAAACTGGCATTTAGTTCTCCGATGAGCCCCAGGCGGACGGCATCCATCGCGACGGATCGTTCCTCCAGCATAAGGGGATTCTATACCAGGGCAACTACGGTATGCGAGACTGTTGAGCCTGTCCCTGCACTAGGATGTTCGATCTAACCCTGTATATATCTTCTATGTTAACAGGCAAGGACCTAGTTGGTCTCCCTCTCCTCATTATGCCCGCACCTGACAAGTTGCTAATTCCTTCCCCTTGGTTCTCAGCTCAACGCTTTTGTTCAGCTCCAAGCGAATGCCATGGGCACATCGGTTGCTGCCAACGCCTCGGCTCGCGCTGCTTTTGCCCGCGACGTCCAAGCGAGCGAGTGGATGATCTACACTGACACCGATACGCAGGCCGAGCACTGGGATCTTGTGAGCTCTCTAGTCACTTGTTCCAGTTGTGAGACCAGAGCTGACGTTGTTCGCCCCATCAGAACGTCGTCGGTCGCTTCATCGCGTTCCCAACCTCCGATCTCCAGGCGACGAGCGATATCAACGTTAATATCACCAAGCTCGCTGCTGCGACAGCCGACTTTGAGGGGGATCTCGACCTCAAGCCTACCGTCCAGCGGCTACTCTCCAACGGGACCGCTCAGTCTGCCAACTCTGGCCAGTTGAACGGCAACCGGGCGTTCTGGGCGTCGGATTTCCAGGTACCGCGAGGATTCGCCTTTCTGCTCGCCTGCCCTCTGCTGAATGCTCTTTTTCTCGGTTTTCTAGGTCCACCGCCGGAGCGACTATATTCAGACAATCAAGCTTCTTTCAACTCGATCGACCAACTCGGAGCACATCAACGGCGCCAACCCGTATGGATTCAACCTCGGCATTGGATCGCTCTACACGTACGCATCCGGCATAGAATACAAGGATATTCAGGCCGCCTGGGACTGGAATCTCATCCCGGGGACAACGACAACACTGCTCGCCAAGCGACCCAAGTCGGACAACGTCACCGTCACGGGCACCAAGTCATTCGTCGGCTCGGCCTCAGACGGATGGCTTGGGACGACCGCTATGGATTTTGTGGACCCTCGGGCGAAAAAGGGAGCGGACGCTCTAGCCTACCGCAAGGCCGTCTTCTTCCTCAACGCCTCAACCATCGTCACTCTGTCCTCCATCAAGTCTAAGGACCCCGTCATCGCCGTCCTTGACAATCGCCGGCTCTCGACCACGGGTAGGATCCTCGTCGATGGCCAGCCGTATGTTGAATCCGCTACGGCGGACTATACCCCTGCCCAGACGCTCTGGCACGACAGCACGGGCTACACCTCGCTGTCCCCCTCTTCTCCGCTCAACCTCACGCTCTTCTCGGGGAAGAGGACGGGGAATTGGTCCGAAATCTCTACGTCCACTGCGGGCGTCTCGACCGTCTCCCTTTTCTCCGCGTACACGACGATCCCACCAGCAGCCTACGACACGAGCTTCTCTTATGCGATCATCCCCTCGACCGATATCGCAGGCGTTCAGACGCAGTCAGCGATCCTCCCGATCAAGGGGCTCACTAAGGACACGAGCGGGGTAGCGGGGGAAGAGTACCTCTCCCTTGTGTTCTGGACGGCAGGTCAGACGGCCAATGTTCCGCTCAGTACGATCGGTTGGCCGACTGCGACATCCACATCGACAACGTTTGACGTCACTTCCACGTTCCCCGCCATTTTCCTCTTTACCCCGTCCTCCCCAATCACTACTACCAACGACGACGCAAACACCCTCAGCATTGCAATCACCTTGTCCGACCCAACGCAACTCCTGTCCCATCTGGCGTTCATCGTCTCCATCGCCGGGTGGTCCGCGAGCTGCGCGTCGCTTCCATCCTCAATGTGCTCCATCACGACAGCGACAGGTAGTGGTGTCAAGCTCGACGTCCCACTGCCCCAGGGAGGAGAGGCAGGGAAAAGCGTGACGGTCGAAGTTGGGTGGAAACTGCCGTGATGGGTTGACAATTTGTCCTTTTAGATGTTGTAGATCTATCCTCACTTTTACCCTTTATTCTCTTTATTTTTCACGACCCCGTCTCGCTTGCTTTTAATTAATCCTATGGCACGATGGCATATGCTCTCCCGTCTCTCCAGCCCTCCTATTGCGGTTCTCTGGCGGACCGCGGTCGAGTGACGAGCCGCTTATTCGGGATTGAGAAGGAGGCGAGGCCATGTATACTAACACGGAAGAGCACGGGACGACGCAAACAACCAGGGGAACTCTCTCTCAAAATCTACCAAAGAGGCTAAGAGGGCGCAAGAGATAATGAGATCAGCGTCCAAACCGAAGGCGGATAATCGAGCGAGCGAATGAAGGGACGACTCACGACAAAATCGTTGATCCGGTCCTTTGCGTCCTGGGCAATGCATCTTTTCCGAATCAAGCAAGGGTCAGCTCCGTCATCGGAATCAAACGAGAGAAAGAAAAGCAGGGACGCACTCGGCGATCCACGTCAGACTCCGAATCTCTTGCTCCTTGAGCTTGACGAATGAGTAGAAAACGCCATACTGGAATTGCTGGAGGAACGTCTTCTTGTTGAGCTCGACGTCGTACCTGGGGCATGAAGATCGGTCAGCGTGGCGAGTAGAAGAGACAAGGCAAGCGAGTTCACCGGAAGAAACGGTCCTCGAGGCTCATGCCTCCCTCATCCTGGGCTCCTGGGTTACCGTCAAAAAAGCTGTGATGCATGACGCGTGATCAGCCGAGCAGTCCCACTCTGTCCCTCACCCCACCACGATGCCAACGCACCTCCTGTACTCGCTTACGCCCTCACAGGCTGCCTTGACCTGATCGACGTCGTCGGCCCTCGCGAGTGCATCGTTACCCGCTGGGTAGAGCCTTCCAATAGCCGGGAAAAGCTTGGCCCGACGCTCCTTCGAAAGGTCGGTGCCGAACGAGTTGAGGGTGATGTTGATCGACCTTCGGTCAGCCTCGAAGCAGAGCAAGCGGGACATGATCTCCGAGGTGGGGGAGGGAAGCGTCTGGACGAAGCGATGGAAGTCCTCGAGGTATGATTTGTACAGCGTGTTGCGAATGATCTCAATGTTGAGGTCGTCGAGGTCCTGGGCCGAAAGACAGTCCCGGAAGTAGGGGGCTAGAGCAAAAGTCAGCAGTGAGGGCGTGCACGTTAGAATATGCGCACACGCTCATCACTCACCTAAGGGTGTCTCGACAAGGACACTCTGGTAGAGCTCCTCAACGTTGGTCGCCACGCACAGCGCCGGCATCGTCTCAAATACGCCCAGCGGGTGACACCGATCGAGGAGCTCGCGGGTGTCGCGCTCGTGGAGCGTGCCGAGCGTGAGGAGGATGACATTGTCGATCATGTAGGCGTACCTGGAGGGATGAGCGTCGGTTTCAAGGGACTGATGAATGAGCAAGTGAGAGCGCGCGGCCCCGAGACGTACGTCATGTAGTCCAGGAACGTCGAGAGAGGCTCGACGGCGTTAGAACGGATGAAGTTGAACTCAGAAACAAGCTTCTCGGTGGCCTGAAAGCGGTGAGCCAGAGGAGTTAATAGAGTGCAGGACATCAGATCAGTGGTCCCTCGCTTGGACCTGCTGCCGCCAGAGAGCGGCAACATACCTTGTCGGCGATGGTCGCTGTGCTGATCGGGAGCGGCTCATTGGCGAGGAAGCCCCCGTAGTCCGTCGAGGAGAGCTGCAGTCGGAAATCTGACCAAACGAGAGAGCGATTGAGCAGGTGGAACGTGCAACCTCTACAGAAGTAGGGGGGCAGGGACGGACCCTCGAGCGTCTCGCATTGTGTGAGGTTGTTGTAGTTGGCCTGGGTGAGGAGGCCGTTCTTATATCCACGAACAACTCCCTCAAGGAACCCAGCATCGGCCTGGAGAGCGAGCGAAGAGTACAAGGTAAGTTGCGAGGTCAGCGAGAGGGGCTCAGCAAGGGGCATGCATGGGCGTGCGAGAGGCTACGAGGTCCCTCCCGGATCCACGAGGGGCACTGGAGAGAGACACTTGACCCGAGTAGCTCTAACGAGCCCACAGATCGTGGTCTCTGATTCTGGCCGACCTCAACGGCGCGGGTGCTCGGCTCGTAGCGAGATCGGGCGGGGAAGTGCGACCGGTGCGAGCGCGGCTTCTCTTCTCGTCTCTCGACATTGGCACTGTGAGGGACGAAGCAAGCCCACGCACGTTGAAGAAGAGAGACTCCATCGTGTACGAGAAGGAGCGAAGACGTGACGGAGAAGGGGTTGATGGTGGTTCGGGCGAGCATGATGCTAGCTGGCTAGAGCGACCCAACGGAGGCGGCCGGCGAGTCGCCCTGACGACGGAAGGTCCATCCATCGACCGATATAGTCCAGAGAGTAGCCAGAACGTGATTGTATGATGACCAGCATCTAAATCCATCTTATTCCTGAGTGGATTGAGATGGTGATAGATATGTCGTCGCGTTTGCCTTGCACGCGACGAGTAGGCCGTTGGTTCCCTCCCCCTTCGCGCCTCTCCGCTGGATCTCTCTCCCTCGACCGTCAACCACTCCACTCCCCCCCCCCCCCCTCCAATAACATGGCCGACGTCTCCCCCGCCCCAGCAGCAGCCCCTGCCTCGGACGCAGACGAGACCGCATCCGCCTCGACGCCTTCCCTTCCCCCGCTCGAGTCGCTCCTCCGCAAGTCGGTTAAGCGGACGCGCACCGTCTTCCTGTCCGAGGTCTCCCTCACGCTTCCCAAAGACGAGCCTTCGTGCGTTCCCTCTCCTCATCTTTCCTTGTTCGCTTCTAAATGGAGAGCTGGTTCGACCAAGAGCTAATTCCACCCGCCTCTGCCACACAGCATCCGGGCTGGCATCCAGTCCAAACTGAGCTCCGAGTACAAGGACTGCCAGGTTCTCCCGCCTAGCCTCGCCGCCTCGGGCGTTGGGCCCAAGCGGCCTCGAATGATTGAGGATGGAGGCAAGGTCGGACTGATGATCGAGGACGTCAAGCGGGACAAGGCTGGAGGGCCGTCGCCGTCAAGGTAAGTTGCGAGCGCGTCTCGCTCCTCGACCCGTCCCTTCCCGCTTTCATCTTGGTGGCCGGTTCCAGTCTCTCTATCGAAGAGAGGATCCACTTCACCAAGTGTCTCTATTGAACCCCCTCTTCCTTGCGAACGGGAGACTTTTAGAGTACGATGTTGACGGTACGGCACCGGTGGTCTTCGTTCGCGTTCTCGCGCGTCCTTCGCTGGGCCAGCCGTTACTTCACTCAACAAAGACTCGGCGTGCTCAGGCACTTTATAGAAGCTCCCAGCTAAAATCTCTAAGCCTGCGTCTCTCCTGAATGGAGGAGCTCCCGCCGGTCTAAGCTGTTGGATTTGGGTGTGTGTTGCACGTCGTGCCTGCGACGACTTTCGCGTAACCATCTTCGTCTCGAGTGCCGTGCTGCTATACTGCCAGCGCTATACTTCCTTTTAGCAGAGCGCAGCCCTATGTGGTCCTCTCAGATGCATACACAGCCAATCTTGGATGCCGTCCGGCGCAGTCCTCCGCCGCCTCGACGCGACATTCTCTGACCGCGCGCTTCCCTCTTCATTCTCTTCATTCTCTCAGCGCATCCGCCAACGCCCCCTCAAAATCCCTCATCGCCTACCGTCACTCCCAAGGCTTCGCCGCCGAGGGAGGCGACCACGGCTCCAAGCTTTCTCAACAGCTCATGAAGCGCAAGGAGGCTCGCGACGTCAAACCTGAGTACCACCCGCAATGTGCGTTTCCTTTTAACCGTTTCATCTTTCTCCTTCGCAGGACTGAGCTGGCCTCTCTTTTCGATTTATAGGGAAGCTCACCCGCGTCATCTCGGGCCACCTTGGCTGGGTCCGATCTATCGCTGTCGAGCCAGGGAATCAGTGGTTCTGCACTGGCGCGGGAGACCGCGTTATCAAGGTCTGGGATTTGGCTTCGGGAGAGCTCAAGCTCTCCCTCACGGGTCACATCTCCACGGTTCGAGGTCTCGCTGTCTCGCCGAGACACCCGTACCTGTTCTCGGCGGGAGAGGACAAGGTGCGGCGGCGGCAGCAGCAGCAAGTGCGTCTTTCTTTGACTTACCCCTTTCCTTCTCCTTCCGCAGATGGTCAAATGCTGGGATCTTGAGACCAACAAGGTTATTCGACAATACCACGGTCATCTCTCTGGCGTCTACTCGCTTGAGTGAGTCGCTTCCTAGCCCCACAGATGGACCACAGTCTAGTCGCTAATCCCTTTCCCTTTCTCCCAGCCTCCATCCGACTCTCGACGTTCTCGTCACCGCGGGCCGAGACGCGACTGCCCGGGTGTGGGATATGCGGACCAAAGCCCAAGTTCACGCCCTCACAGGCCACACGGGTACCATCGCCGATGTCAAGTGCCAGGAGTCGGACCCTCAGGTCATCACAGGTTCTATGGACTCGACGATCCGGCTCTGGGATCTGGCGGCTGGAAAGACCATGACGACGCTTACGCACCACAAGAAGTCGGTTCGCGCGTTGGCGGTACACCCGATTGAGTATTCGTTTGCTTCAGGTTCGGCGGGAGGCAACAAGTGAGTAGTGACGAGGTGGGACGTGGGAGAAAAGAGGGGCTGATCCGATTCTTTGCTCTTCACAGCATAAAAAAATGGAAATGCCCCGAGGGATCGTTCGTCCACAACTTCTCTGGTCACGACGCCATCATCAACACGATGTCGGTCAACGACGCCGGCGTCCTCTTCTCCGGTGGTGCGTTATCCCTTGCTCCCGCCGTTCTCTCGCTTGCCCGTTCTCCTCTCACACTCATCCTCTCCCGTAGGTGACAATGGCACGGCCACTCTCTGGGACTACGCCTCGGGCAAGCCTTTCCAGCACATCATCGACGTTCCCCAGCCAGGGTCGCTCGACGCTGAGAGCGGTATCTTCTGCTCGACGTTCGACCGGACGGGAACGAGGCTCCTAACGGGTGGAGCGGACAAGACGATCAAGGTGCGCTTTCCTTCTCTCTTTTGTATTGAAACCCGAGGACTGACTTTGTCTGTGCTCCTCCTATCAGATCTACTCGGAGCAGGGCTAGATGGATGGAGCGCGCGAGAGGGATTGTGTGTGTATGTTTCATGATGTTATCTTCAGACAAGACGAGCGAGCACACTTGAGACATCTGTTGGTACGAATCACCGCTTCGCCCAAAACTTCCACCGCGACGGCGTTGACGGTGGCGGGGCAGCCTCTCCCTCCTCTTCCTCCGTCCTCGCTCTCTTATTGGTCGGCCCGACGGCATCAGCGGAAGCAGAGGCCGTCTCCTCCGCTTCCTGAGCAGCGACCAGCGAGGTCGTTCTCGATTTCTCCACGTCCTCGTCCTCCCTGCTCCTCTTGTTCTTCGCCTTCCTCACCGACTCGGGCGCCTTCTCCTTCTCCTTGCCCTTTCCCTTCCCTTCACCGCCCGAGGACCGCAGCTTCGTAGCAGCATTCCGGCTGCTGCTCGGCGCCTTCGTCGGGCTCGAATTTGGCGCCTCACCGTCATCGACGTCCGAATTCTCAGCAACAGCGAATGCGCGCGCCTTCTGTTGCCTCTTGGCCGCCGAGGCGCCTCCCGAGCTGGGCCGGTAGGGAGCATCGTCGTTGTCTGCCGCGAGCTTGCGTTTGGAGGGGGAGCTCGCCTTGGACAACGGCGCCTTGACGGCAGCAGCGGGGGAGGCAGCCCTAGCGGCGGTCATGCTGCTGCTGGAAGACCGCGGTTGCTGCTGTTGGTGTCGGTCCACCGCCGTCTCGTCCGTCCGTCCTCTTCCTCCGTCCGTTGCAACTGTCCCCAGGTAAAACACCGACCCTTCGTTTACCAAGTCGATCCCTACAATCCTGGATAAGCACTGCTCGACCTCCTCATCGATCCCCCCAGCTTCCTCCAACTCTATCCGCCTCTCGTTCTCCTCGTCCGTCGCCTCGCGGAGGACCCGAGCGCCCTCCTCGTCAATGGCTTTGCGGTTCGCGAGGCAGCACTGCGGAGCGACGAAGAGGAAGGAGATGTTGGGGGCGGAGGAGGAGCCAGGGAGCTGGAGAACTTGGTATCGGCATTGTGAGCGCGTCACGGGGGAGGTCTGCTGTGTGGCGCTGCTGCTGCTGCCAGCTGTCGGAGTCAGCGAGACAGATGCGGCCGGAGACTGAGGAGGTCGTTGAGGCGTTGAGTTAGGGCCAGTGGCAGCGGCGGCGGCGGAGGAGGAGGAGGTATCCTTGACGGAGACCAGGGAAGCGCTTGTGTTCCGACGCGATGGGAGGTGAGACGACGCCGCCGAGCCATGGCTATGGCCGTGGTGATGGAACGAGAGGGCCCGACCAAAGGATGAAGCCGAGCCTATGCCGGAGGGCTTGGGTGGCGGGCGAGGAGGCGAAGGGTCGGCGTCGATGGACTCTGGCTCCTCCGTCAGGACCTCAGAGACTTTTGTCGACGTCGATGGGGCGTTCTGAAGCACGACCGATGCTGCCTTTTTCTCCTCCTGAACTGTTGCCTGAAGCCCCTTCTCAGAGGCCTCCGGATCGTCTATGTCCGCCAGGTCATTTGCGAGATCGAGCGAGCCATCGGCGTACTCGACAGGAGCCAGGGCAGCAGGGGCAAGGCTGGGCTCCTGAGGCTCCTCCTCATCCGGCTGAGCCTCCATGACGACGACGTCCTCGTCGTCTGACCCACTTTCGACGCCCTCTTCCCGCTCCGGGTCGAGCGCATAGTCGATCACCTCGTCACTCTGTTCCTCCTCGGACTGGGCTCTCGCATCGTGGTCGGCCTCCTCCTCCTGAGGCGGAGGAGTCGGCGCCGAGGGGGGGATGGAGACCGATGTCTTTCCCAAGTCCGGGACTGTGTGAGAGGCGTCGAAAGGGACACGGCGGTCCTCGTGCTCGTTGATGTCGATGGTGTGAATAGGGCTAGGGGCCCGACTATCTCCAGGATCGCTGTATATGCTGAGCTCGGGCAGCGAGAGTTCTCGGACTACGACCGGGGTGTCGAGGGTCGTTGGGGGAGGCGCGAGGGTAGGGTCGGGGAGATCGGCGTTCTCAATCAGCGCCGCAGACAACATCGGGTCGAGTTGAGACTCGATGAGGTCTGGGGTGGGGAGCGGTGAGATAACATCCGCGTTGAAGCCGAGGGGCTCGACGTAGGCCGGGATCGAGCTGATTGGCTGGGGACTGGGAGGCGGCAGCCGAGGCTGCAATTCCTATTGAGAGCCAAAAATGTCAGATTGGAGCAATGCATGAGAGGAATAAGAACCCTGCACAACGACTCACTTCCGTACCAGGAGAGCCGATGCCCGCAGTCATGGACGACTGCATGGTCGACCCATCGGAGGAGGCAGGGCTAGCAGGCCTTGTCGATGGAGGCTCAACAACGAGGCTCGGTTCCTTATCCTCGATGTGAGGCACTTGGGGCACCTCAAGATCGGTAGGGGGCGGGGTCGCCCGCGGGTCAGGAAGACTTGTAACCGCCGCCACCCCTCCCGAGGGTGCCTTGGTTGGTTTGATCGACAGCTCGACCTGCATGCTCTCCTTGGCGTGAGGGACGGTGGGCGTCCGAAGACTGGTGGGCGGAGGGGCGACGCTTGGGTCAGGAAGCTTGAAAGCGCAAGCGTGCTAAGGTTCAGTGTCCGCGTTCCAAAAAAATGAGACCAAAAGGAATGATAACTCGCCTCGTCAACAGAGCGCACCTTGCCCTGAGCCTTGGGCGTTGAGGGACTCTCCGCCGCCCCCTTGCGAGCCTCCGCGAGCGAGGACGCAAACTTAGGCGGGGTGTTCGGATTCCAGACACCAAGTCTTGAGACGCCCTGGAAGGCCGAACGAGCTGGACTGGAGACCGCCTGACCGAACTGGAAGCCGGTCAAGGGCGTTGCTGCAGGAGCAGCAGCCTGAGAGACGGATTGGGGGGCGTCGAGGCGCATCGACTCTTGGTGTTCGATGGCATCGTCCTCGGTCTCGTCGACCATGTCCTCGGATGAAGGAGGGAAGTAGAGCGGAGAACCTTCGCGCGATTCTGGCTCTGGTCTTAGCCCAGGGGAAACATCCCTTGAGTCGATAGAATCCGAGAAGCCGATGAAATCCTCCGCGTCTGAAGATCAAGCAAGGGAGAATAGAGGCTCATCAGTTGTTGACTCTCACGAAAGAAAACCGACCGTTCACGGTAGACTTACTGGTCGGTGGCACCTCCTCCTCCACCTCCATCGCAGAGTCATCTTCCACAAGCACCGCATCGCGGGCTTCCTCCCTCGCTCGGTCACGGATGTCGGCAAGCGCGTCGAGGACTTTTTGGGACCTCTCTTCGCGTTCCATCGCCGCGACATCGGGCTGAAACTCAGGAGCAGAGGACTCGAGCGTAGAGTCCGAGGCATCGTCGACTTCCTCAAAGTGTACCTGCTTGACAGGCGAGCGAACGGGAGGCGCGTCTGAAGACAGGGAAAAACGTGTCAGCGAGGCTCCGGATGGGAGAACGGCGGACCACTTCAACACACCTTGCTTGTCGTATTTCTCCTTCAACACCTTGACTGCCATGGGCGGTTCGTAGTGAATGTCCTCACCGCCGGGCGCGGGCCCGATTTTGGATGGCGCCTCCATATTCTCCTCATTACTGTCCTCCACCTCCACCGTGAAGTGCGGCGGGCGAGCGTGAGGCTGGATGGCGGACTCATGCTCCTCCTCAAATTCGTCCTCCTCCCTCTCGGCAGCGATCGTTTTCTTGACTTCCTCATCGGGATCCTCACGCCGCTCGGGGAGGTGGAAGTGAATGTCCTCGGCTCCAGGGGCAGGGACCATGTGCGGACGAGAGTCGAGGACGTTGAGCTCCTGCTCTTCCTCGCCAGTTTTGACATCGATTTCGCTCGCTGATGCCGCACCAAGCGGCTGGACGGCCTGCTCGTGCTCGCGCTCGTACTCGTCGTCGTCCGCCAGATCCACAAGGGTCCTAGTCTTCTGCTCTGGCTCTGGCTCCGTCTCCCTTGAATGCTCCGGGAGATGAAAGACGATGTCCTCTGCACCAGGAGCCGGCGCCATGTGAACCTTGCTGCTTGAAGATTCCTCCTTCTCCTCGCTTTCCTCCAGGTCTACGGCCGCAGAAGACAAATGGTGGTGGTGAGGGTGGTGAAGGAGCGGATGCGGCGAGATCGCAGCGTCATGCTCGCGCTCGTATTCATCGTCGCCCACGATGACGGTAGGCGTCTTGTCAGTCACAACGGAAGGCTCGGCCGACGGTTCCTTCTGTTGCGCGGGTCGAAGGGAGACGACATCCTCTTCCACCCCCTGGATCTGGATGTCGTCGTCGTCGTCATCATGATCATCCTCCTCGTCGCTCTCCTCCTCTTCATGGTCCTGTGGACGGCCAAGAACGGCAGCAGCAGCGGACGGCGGCGGCGCGGAAGGCCACTCGAACGGATCGCTGACGATGGCTTCGACCTCCATCGGCGACTCGAGGACGAAAGCCCTCGGTGGATGAGGAGCACCTTGAGTTAGCTGCCTCTGCTCAAGCGCAATGTCGGACATGGCTGGAGCAGGCACAGACGGCTCTCCGGCGGCTTCAAGAGGCGGAGCAGTCTGCCAGACGGAGGAGGTTGGGGGCGGAGGCGGAGTGAGCGCGTGTCGAGTCTCAGGCTTGGCCAGCTCAGATGCCGTCGGCAGCTGGGAAGCGGTTGAAGGCTGCTTGGGAAGCGACGGCTCAAACGAGGCAATGGTACCGGCCAGTGGCGGTGCAGTAGTGGCGGTGACACGGAAGGATTCTGGGACAAAGGCCGTGAGACCGGGAGCGACGTGAACCGCAGGCGAGGCCGTTCCCGAGCTCATGCCAACGTCGACTGAGCGAGTAATATCGATGCCGCCCGGAGTGTTGTTGTCGTCGTCCATCTCGACGATCTGGATCCCATCGTCCGATTCCTCGTCCCTGTTGATGCCGGCGTCGTTGTCCTCGTCGACGGGTCCCAGCGGCCTGAGGGGACGAGAGGCATCCTCGGCGAGCTCTTCAACCACGCCATTGACGTTCTCGGTGTCCGGCTGACGTTGGTCGACCACGCCCAGGGCTGGCACGTCGTCATCGTCGTCATCGTCGTCATCGTCGTCATCGCACTCTGATGAGATCTCTCCTCCGTCCTCTGGCATTGACTCCGTGTCCTTCGCCTGCTCCCCCTTCCGCTGCTCCTCCTCCTCGGAGGCAAGGACAAGATCGCCGTCCCGCTGGACGACTTCGATCGTCTCCTCACCTTGCTGGTGCTGGCCTTGACCTGGGACCTCGCGCTGAAGCTGGTCCAGGGCGAGATCAACGCCCTCACCCTGGAGAAGGCTCGAGTCCAGTATCGCCTCGTCAAGGAAGCTGATCGAGGGCTGGGAAGCAGTGGCGACTGTAGCCGAGACCGCGGTCTCCTCAATCGTCATGTGTGAGTGAGGAGGGATCATGAGACGAGACGAAATGATTGAAGTCGAGATGACCGCAGGGGGAGAGGTAGATGCCGAAGACTCGGCAGCGACTGCAGAAGCAGCGGCGCTTGCTTCTGCTGCGTCGGCGGCGGCAGCCTCGGCGGCAACCGTGGTGAGGAAGCGAGCAAAGACGTCGTGGACCGACTCCCCCTCTCCCTCAGCCTCCTCCTCTTCCCCGTCAACCTCGATAGCGGGAGAGGAGGGTTCATCATGTCCAGCCTGAGTTTGAGGGACGAAGTGTGGCGGGGTGACGGAGCGGGTAGCACTCTCGTTCTCGTCGCCCTCCTGCTCCTCCTCTTCTTCCTCCACGGAGTATTCGAGCTCATCGACTTCGTCCTCGTCGTATTCATCCTCCTCCACCTCATCATCGATGTAAGGCGCGCCGATGGGCTTCATGGGCCTACCACCGAGTGCGTTGACAGCTACTCGCGTTTGGCGCTCCTCCTCCTCCTCGTCCTCCGAGTCGACGAGCTCGATGACGTCAGAGTCTTCTCCGTCGTCGACTTGCTGACCTCCTTGCGCACGAGGGTCCTCCTCCTCCTCTTCCTGGTTCTCGTCATAGAAGTCGTCCTCCTCAGTCGCTGCCTCGCTTTCGCCACGCATCGGGCTCGAAAGAAGTTCGAGCGCGCTCTTGAATCGCGGCGGCGCGTCTTCGGCGGGGCGCGACAGTTGAGAGGCCGTGGGGGGCACGCCGTCGGAAAGAAAGACGTCTTCCTCGTCGTAGTCGCCTTCGAGCTCGGCCTCGTCGTCGTCTTCTTCCTCCTCATCCCGATCATCCTCTTCGTCGTCGCTGTCGGACTCAAAGGCAGCGACCGCAGCGGCGGTGGAAGCGAGAGGGGTACCGACGCGAGGGACGATCTCCTCGACTACGAATTAAATCGAGATGCATCGTCGTCAGTATGGCTCAATTCTAGCTTTGATCCCCACCCATATCCCTCCTCATCTAGATGAGCGAAAGAAGTGCGCAACGTGAAAGACAAGAAAGAGAAGAGAGGGAGGAGAGACGCGCCACCACCGAAGACTCACTGCTATCCTCGCGACTTGCGCTCTCCCTCGTCCTCTTCTCTTGCTCCTCCTCCTCATCGACATCCATCTCCTCCCGCTCGTTTAACCTCTCCCTTCCTCCATCACGCGAGGGACTTCCTCCGAGCGCAGCGGGGAGCGGCCACTCCTCATTGACGGCGCCCTCACCCTCACCCGTTTGAGGGGGAGGAGCGGCGAGGGGGAGAGCAGGGTATAGCCGGAAGCCCGGCGATTTCGTCATAACGGTCTTCCGGGGAGTGAACGCCTCAGCAGGGAGAGGAGGCTCCAGAGCGAGACGAGCCCTCTTAGGATGCAGGGCCTCGAGGATCTTATGCTCGATGCCGGAGACCTGAAACGACACGTAAGCGACAGGTCAGGTCAGCATGAGGCGCAAGAAGAACGGTCAGAATCAGAGGCAAAGTGAAAAATATATGCTCACCCAGTCATCGAATGCCTCCTCTGGCTCGGCGTATGGGTTGGCGAATGCCGCTGATGGCCGGGCGGGGGACGGGAACGCCGCAAACGGCGTCGTGCTGCTGGCCATCTGTGGGCGATGGAACGAGCGCGCAGGAGGTCGGGCGGGACTGGCTGGCTGTTGCTGGGTCAGGGAGTGGATGAAAGTGCGCGTGTGTATGTGTACGTGAGTGATTGATGAGGGCGACGTTGACAAGCAAAGGTGGGACGGTGGATGGCGGTTGGTTGACAGAGAGACGCTCGCTCTCGCTCGCACGCTCGCTGTTCTGGTCCGGACGCGTGCGTCGAGCGGGTCTCGCCGGTATTCTCTCCTGTAACCACCACGATGCCTTTCCTCGACGTGCCTTCCAAGTCCGCGGGGCCCTCATCTGTCCTGCTTGATCAGAGTCCTCTATCCTCCGGACGCCCTCAGCTCGAGACGCCGATCTCATTCCCCGGCCAAGGACCGGCGTCGAGCGGCGGAACGTCCAAGTGAGCCTCGGAGTCAGCACTAACTCAGGCAACCTCTCAGGCTGATTTATCTTCTGCAGCAAACTTCAAGCCCAAACCATCACGCCTCTGGTGTGTGTCACGCGCTCGGACACGGCTGAAAGCTCGGTTTCGCGCGACTTGCGTGGCTGATATTCGCTTGCTCGTCCTATTCATGTCGCAGGCATCGTTCCTGCTCAAGTCTTCTTTATTGGAGGAGCAGTCCATCTTTCTCCCCTCCGAGGGCACTTCCGTCCGTCTCGAGTGCTTTCTTTGGCTTTGTATTTCCTCTGAATTTAGCAATTCACCGACCGCGCGCATCTTCCTTCCTCGCTCCCACTCCAGACGATCTTCCCGGCGAGGCAGAAGATCTTCATCAACGTTGCTCATCACCATAACGTCCCAGCTCCGCCTCCAACTGCGGGAATCTCGCCGTCGCCATCGGTATCGCTGGACAGCTGGGTGCCTGGAGTCGTCGGCAGCCTGTCTGTGACAGTCGACAAGGGTTCGTCGTCGCATGGATCCACTTTTTGACAGGTGTCAGCTCCTGCAACTGACGCTCATACACTCAGCGGGGAACCCTTCCCTCCTTATCGACGTTATTTTCGCGAGCTCGGTTCACCTCCAGATGCGAAAGGATCCCGAGTACAAGCTCTTCATCATCCAGGTCGGTTGGCGTGATCCATTCTCTCGTCGACGGCGCTGTTCACTGATTCCATCATCGTGGAGCATAGGTCGTCTTGGAAAAGGTTGAGGAGAAGCTCGGTGTCGAGTTGTCGCGGGACTACTCGACTCCAAAGACGCTCAGCTCCAAGGGTCCCCTCCTCCCTAGGTCCGTGGTCCTGCCGTTGTCGCCGGATCTCTCGAACACCTCGGCCACTTCATCCAAGATCACCGAACTTCCTCCAGCCTCAACGACAGCTTTTAACAAGGCAACCTCGTCTCCATTCTCTCCCACTTCAAGTGTGCCTCGCCTGCATGAGCCCTCCACCTCTCTCAGTACTACCTCCACCTCATTCACGCTTACGATTCACGTCCCGCTCGTCGCTGGGAATATCACGCCCGTCACTCTGCCACCAAAGACAACACTTGCACTCCTTCCGCCTCAGACCCTCTCGCTCGAGATCGCGGGCGTCTATCTGCTAAAGGAAGACCTGGGCCGAGGAGTGCATTCGGAAGGACTCGAAGCAGAGTGGATCGTCGAGAAGAAGGAGATCAGAGTTTGTGGGCAATGGAGATAGAATGCGTTGGTTAGCGAGGTCACCAACAAAAGAGTTTAGGTCTGGAGAGAGGCAGTAGTTGGACCTGCGGCGAGGAAGGCCCTTCGTGAGCCAGACGGTGCCTAGATTTTGCATGGGAGCGGGCTTTCTAACTCTCCAGTAATCACCTCTTACGATCTGCACACCATCAGGTCCTTCCAGATCATCGTTCACTAAACTCTACTAGACATCGTTACCGCCTGACTTCACCAGCAGTCTCATCTTTCTCGCATGCATGCTCTATTCTTTCACCCCGCCTAAGATCGACCTCGTCGTCTGACTCTATAACAGCTTCACATTCTCGAACAGCAATGTTTCTCGTTCAGTCATTGTCATGTTTGTGATGTGCTGGTCGCAGCGCACAAGCACGAACTAGACAAAGCTGCGCTGAAGGTGGAGGGTCCAAGCAAACGCCCACTTCTCGCGTTGCCTTGAACCACCAAAACCAGCCACGTTCCACGTCCCCACCTCGCCACCCCTCGCTTTTCCATGCATACACGCAATGTTCCCTCTTGATCAGCCAGTCGACGACGCGACGTCAACTCGGAAGCAGCAGGAGGTCAGATTGATCTGCATCCCCGTTGCGTCAACTAGTCATCGACCCATCTGTCTCGCTCGCTACTTGTCCCTTCTCGCAGACACCTCGTATTTCCCCCAGCACCTGGATGAAACCATCCTTCCAAGCAGAGTGTCTCTCCTATCCTACAGCACCCATCCACCTGGTGTCTCCCCTCTCCTCGTCCTCCCCGCCGCTGCCAGTTCAACAACCTCCACCTTCCAGCATGCCGCGTCGGTCCGTCGCTCGCCCGCCATCCTTTGCCCCATCGACTTCTCCTTCCTCCACCACCTCCTTGTACTCCCGTAAGAGGCCATGTCTAGCGCGCTTAAGTCCAGGAGGATCTAGCCTTCCAGCCTTCGAAGCGCCGCCGCTGGCATACGCGGCTCCTCTCACTCTCTCTACTACACGTCGCGTGTCGCCGCCGCCCTTGACACCTAGGACGACTACACGAGCCTCCACAGAGCGGATCGTTCTTGCCATCGCTCCTCCAGGGCGGGTCCCATCGTCCTCCACGCCGGTGGATCTTCCCATATCCTTCCGTACGACACCCTCCAGGAACCTACCGTTCCGGCTTGCTCCTCCGGGCAAGGATCGTGAACTCGGCGCGGGACGGTCTGGGTCGCCGGGGACGTCGTCGTCGATCCCTCTCTCACGGATCCCCTCTGGCAGTGGCTTATGCACCAACGTTGGCTCCCCTCGTCCATCAAAGCCTTCTCCAGCCCGATCAATGAAGGAAGTTGCCACCACGCCCGGCCGGATCCGGCCTCCGCCTGCAGTTGTGCCCTTTCCTTTAGGGTCCGGAGGAAGGGACAGCCTCCACGCTGCGCCTGTGTCGACACGCCTTCCTGTTGTGCTGGGAGCGACAGACGTCTCCGGCAAGCGCAGCAGCAAAAACTCCCCCTTGAGATCCCCCATTGAAGTGACGAACAAGAAGAGGACCGAGAGTGCCATGCAGCCGGGACTTATCCCTCTTGGCGCGATTGCTGGGCGGACGGATCGTCTCTTCGCCGTCCCAGGGTTCAGCGATGGTGGTGGCAGAGAAGATCTCCTCGCCGGGATGATGGAAGGAGATGGCAGTCCGAAGAAAAAACGGGCAGGGAGGTGAGTACTTTTGCTTTTTGACGTTGCAGCGACGAGCTGATCTAAGCATGGCTTATTCCGTCCAGCACCCCACTCGCCACAACAGCCTCTCTCTTGCTCGCCTCGCAAGCTACCTCCCTCACTCGATTCTATAATTCCTCCTTGGCTACAACAGGCTGGGCGCCAGAAAAGAAAACGACGTTGGCGCCCGCGGACGTTCGACTCCGGGTCCTCGAGGTTGCAAAGCAGGAGGATCTCATTCGCATGCGATGCGCCTTGCTCTTGTCTTCCGCGATGGAGGAAGAGAACGGAGAGGGGTTGGTTTCCACGGATGAGGAAGAGGGAGAGCTGCAGGAAGGGACGGTCTTTCTTCGTCATCGTGTCGCGGTGGCCGGGCAGCAGCAGACTGGGAGAAACAACATCCAAGTCGGGATGGTTGTGCTTGGGTTCAGGCCGTGGTTGGAGGTTCAGATCATGGAGGAGAGGGTCTTACTTCTTGATCAGTGGAGGACAGCTGTGGCGTAATGGATTGAGGCCCGAAGACGCGCTTTTAATTGGACTGATGATTGTTCTCGGCAGTTTGAAATTGAGGAAAATGCAACTTTCACTGTTATGAGGTGTCCCTATATTTCTTGGGGTTTGGTGAGCAGACAGTGCCATCGATGTGGTCGGTAAGGAAGGCAAAGTGACAGACAGGTCATGCTCGCGTCATCTGCAAGGTTCAAATCGTCGATCTCTATCTCTCGATTCCCGGCCTTGCGACACACGGCTCCGCGGCGATCGCAGAGGCCGCGACGGCGAAACGAGGAAAGTCGTCTTTCTCTCTCTCGTTTCCATTCCCAGCCACCACCACCACCCATACTCTCTCACTCGAGCCCAACATGACGGTGTATGTGCTAGACGACTACTACCTCAGTGCGTACCGCCTGCCAGCTTCAGTTTCGATGCCAGGGCATTCGAGTTGACCTGCCTCGTCCTCGCCCGCAGCTATTACCTTCCTTATCACTCTCGCATGGCAGATTCTAGGGTTCAGCATTGCCTTCATTTTCCAGTTTGACAAGATCACAGATCGTGCGTCTCCTGTGGCGATGGAGGTGGAGGCGAAGGCGTCTTGTTTCGATCCAATGAAGGCTCAATTCTCTACTTCGACTGCTGATGTCGCTCCCCTGGTCTTGCTCTGCTTTCTCGCTTGTGTACCTTGCTCTCCTGATTAAACAGTCTGGGGCGGTATCAACTTCTTCGTTCTGGGTCAGTCTGAGCCTGAGCTTGTACTCCTTAGCGCGCGCTGACCAGACCTCATTCACCTGTCACGCTCTAGCGCTCGTTACTCTTCTTATGGGAAGTAACTTTTCGACACGGAACATCATCGCTTCGGTGTTCGTGATGGTCTGGTCGGCTCGGTATGCTTGCTGTCCATCTTTGTGCGGCGACCTTTCGCCGGCGCTGACCGACGATGACGATACATCCTGCTCTCTTCTCCACTCTTGGCGGCTTCCTCCTCTTCCGCGTCCTCAAAACCAAAGGCGACGGAAGGTTTGACGACATGCGGGCCCATGTTCTCAAGTTCGCCGGTTTCTGGGCCTTCCAGGTGCATATGGCGCGCCTCGCTTCCTTCCGCCTCCGGCCTGTCATCCTTCCATGCTCTCGTCGCTCTGGCTGACCCTCAATTCCATCATTCCTGGCTATCCACTTAGATCCTCTGGGTCTGGGTTGTCTCCCTCCCAACCGTCATCCTCAACTCGCCCGCCATTTCGACCGCGCCGAACCAGCCCGAGTTCGGGACCTCGCTCGACATCGCTGGCGTTGTACTCTTCGTGCTTGGCCTCATCCTTGAGGCAACCGCCGACCAGCAGAAGGTACACAAACCCACTCTATTCTGGAGTCCCTTCTCTTTGCAGACTAAGGCTGATGCGAGGGCTCTTGCGCCACCTTCCATATTCCCCCATACCCCGGACGTCAGTACATCTACAAATCGCGCAAGCCGCCCAATAATGTGCCGTGCACTGCAGGAGTCTGGAAGTATTCTCGTCATCCTCCATACGCAGGGGAAATTACATTGCATCTCGGATTGTATCTGTTGTGTCTCTCTCCTGCTGCGCGAGGGGCTTCTCTGAGCTCCGGCGCAAAGGCGGCGCAATACTGCGCTGTCTTTTCGCCTCTCTTGACGTCTGCGCTGTAAGTGAACAGCTGACTCCTTTGCAATCAAGGCCAAACCACGATTCCGTTCGCTCAATGAAATCTTTCGTCGACTTCACTTTCAGCCTCCTCTTCCTGTCCGGCATTCCTATTGCCGAGAAGTCCTCGGGCAAGAAGTTCTACCTTCAGTCCTGTAGGTTCTGTTCTTCTTGACCATCTTGTTCTTCCCGTTCAATCAGAGTTTGATGCCCACGTTTATCCCTTTTTTTTCCCAGACGGCAAGTCCGACGAAGCAGACGGCGGAGCCATCTGGCGCCGCTATAAGGAGTATCTCGGTCGGACCTCGATACTCTTCCCCATCCCACCGACCATCTACCAACCCCTCCCGAAGTTCATCAAGCAAACAGTCCTCCTCGATTTCCCATTCTACCAGTTTTCGGAGGACAAGGATGGGCCGAAGGCCGTCGCCGAGCAGAACGAGGAGGACGGGAGCCAGTGAGGCATTCTTGAACCATTCCACATCTTCCTTGCTATTCATCGATAATTGACTTTCATGTTGTAACCATCCAAATGGCTCTCAAGAGACAGATACTGGCCGTGTATCATAAACGATCGTCGAAAAATGGGAGAAAGAGAGAAAATGCAAGCAAGCTAACTAACAAGATCATCAAGACCATTCCTACTCCCCCTTACACTGCTCGCTCATTTCCTGCCCGCAGCCTTCCTCTTCTTCTTGTTCTTCTTCCCCGCCGCCGCTTCTCCAACCGCCGTCGATGGCACCGTCCCAGCGTCCGCTTTCTCCTTCCTTCCTTCTCCTCCTCCCCAGTCAGGGGCCGCATTCTCATCGACTCCCTCATCGATAGCAAACGGATTCTCCGGAGCCCCCCGCATAACCTGCTCCGCAAGCGTGCGGGCACCCCCAAAGGGAGCCGCGGTCGGAGCAAGAGCAGCAGAGGAAGAAGCTACCTTTGTCGTGGGAGGACGATCGTTGATGGTGCTGGTGCTGGTGGTGTGACCGATGACGAAAGGGCGAGGGTCCGAGGCAGAGTAGGGGATGTTGGTGGAGGAACCATGCGAGGAAGGGAGGAAGTAAGGGAAGATGGGGGTGGTGGTGGTGGTGGTGGTGGTGGCGGGAGAGTTGGTACAGCGCTGAAGACCATCAAGGTGGAGGAGATCAGCCCGCTTTACGACGCCAGTTCAAGACCAAAGTAGACACGGACTTCGTCGGTCTTCGAGTTCATCGATACACGTGGGTAGATGGGCGAGGCGTTGGAAAGAAGGATTGTGGCGGTGGACGAAGTAGGGGAACTGCTGAGCGGGGTGGTGCTGGCGCCGGCCTTATTCTTCTTCTTAGGCCGCCTGCGAGCGACTCTAGTTAAACCCAGGCTCTGCCCGCTTGTGTTCGATTTGCAGTCTGAGAGATGATAGGGAGAGTGAACAAGGTGCTGCGTGACTCGAGGGGGAATGGATTGCATGACGGACCACCCATCTGAGAAATCAGGAGGAGGCGGAGAGCGAGTCAGTCTACCAGCGGTGAGAGATTGTAGCGACTCAAAGACTCACGCAAAATTCTGAAGCCGGAGAAACGAGACGAAGAGAGAAATCAGTCATATACAACCATGACAGAGCAAGAACGACGAGCTTTGCCTGATTTCGAGGCCGCAGAGGTCGAGGAATCAGGGAGGCTCGGACTCGATCCCTCAAAGAGCGGCAGAGAAGGTTGAAAGGGCGAGGACTCCTGCAAGGGATAATCGATGACAACTCAGTCAAAGAATGGATGAATACACCATCGTAGACGCAGACTGACCACTTCGCGTCGGAGCGAGGGCTTGCGAGGGGTGGATTCGACGATGGGTCTGTTGGACGTGGAGGAGCCCTCCAGAGTTGGTGTCATGCTTGTCTCGAGTGCTGATGAAGACGAAATGTGTCAAATCGGCTCCTGAAGACAGTAGAGCAGAGGCACTCACAGGGATGAGGCTTGATCAGACCTTGACGCTCACTCTCCATAGAAGGATCGTCGTCCAGAGATGGCGCAGGGGTTGTCAGGCGCTGGTCCATCTCGAGGACGCTCACAGCAGTATCGGCTCCTTCGGTTGCATTAGAGGACACCGAGGCGAGAGAGAGAGTGGAAAAAGAAAAGTTCTTCTGGCTGAACATGGATGGGTGGGAAGGTGGGAAGTTGTTTGCGCGAAGGCGCCTGATAGTATATTAAAGGAAGGAGTCAGCGGGAGAAGGAATGAGAAGTATAGAGCAGACTGACGTAAATGACGACTGTAGGACGGATTCTTC
The DNA here is from genome assembly GCA_951802195.1 of Tausonia pullulans. Taxonomy (NCBI): domain Eukaryota; kingdom Fungi; phylum Basidiomycota; class Tremellomycetes; order Cystofilobasidiales; family Mrakiaceae; genus Tausonia; species Tausonia pullulans. The sequence goes on along the minus strand of OX637633.1, from coordinate 408,872 downwards.
ATCTGGGAAGAGATGTTTATCGTCAGCCGTCATCCAGATCAACCTCACCACCACTGTAAAACCTCACCGGTGAGGTCAATCTCGTCCTCTGAGGGTTCCACCGTCGGCGGAGGAGCAGTAGAGGGTGTGAGGCCAAGCGTCGTCGTCATCGTTGGATCGAAGAGGTGCGGCCGCGGCAGGCAGAGGTGCGCGGAGAGTGAGCGAAACGGGGCGAGGCGTTCATCGGCCGGTGGGGTGGCGGAACGAAACTCGGGGAACAGAGATGGATACAACGCACCTCCGAGGAGGGATCGGGCCGTCGAATAGGAACTGGAGCCCGACGTTGAAGATGCTTTGGGCCGGGCAGCCATGACGTCGAAGTTTGACGAAGGAGCAAGCAGCTGGAGGAGAGACGGTAAGATGTCAGACGAGGCCATGCAGTCCATTACAAGCCCACACTCACTGGTTCATCCTTCTCTCCAGTGGCGAGACCCGCATCCTGACCACCAGTTGCCGCCCACCTGTCGACGCGACGGTCAACGAGAGGGGCCTCGTTCGGGTCGCCCGACTTGAGCCCCTGGTCGCCGAAGGTCTCCCAGAGATCGCGGCACGTCGGGACCTGGGGGCCGTGCCTGAATTCGGAGGGCAGGGTGCCCATAGGGCTAGAAGGCAGAGATGAGGACAGTGTGGCAAGCTGAGATTGAAGTGTTGGTCAGAAACAGTGATGTTGGAAAATGAACGGCAGACGGACGTTGCCTCTAAGAGAGCCGATGCTCGAGACCTGCGTCCATTCGTAGAAGAACAGGTGTGATTTGTCAGCGCCAGGCCCCTCTGAATCTCGCTCCAGAGTTTGAGCTTCCAGAAGCCGCCTCACTTACCGAGTCGAACCGCCCAGAGTCCACTGGTTTACGGATCCTTGATCTTCCGCGTTCGGAGCAGGCCTCTTGCATCGGTTCCTCGCCGCGACCCTCCGGTTTGTCGACTCCTTCCTTGTGTGCGATTTCATCGCCAGTTTTCTCATCATCGGGACTGTCCATCTCGAGAACACGTTCCTCGCCCTGGTCGTTGAAGACACGAATGCCGACTTTGGACGGGAAGCGCGTGGGCTGCTGAAGAACGTCATCGTCTGCACTGTCCTCAGTTTCCTCGAGCACGGAGCGGAGTGAGCTCTTATGGGCTTGCGTCTGATAGTTAGAGAGTCAGTCAAGAAGGGAGGGCAGACGGGCGAGGATAGGAGGACTCACCACGACGTGGCGACAGCCCTGGCTCGTGGCGGAGTTGTTGCTAGTTTCGAAGACCTGGATACGCCGCCTCCTACGGCTGATGAACTGGGGGAGACGAAAGAGAGGATGACAAAAGAGCCATCAGTCTGGCAGGGCGAGAACAATGACAACCACAACAACAAGCGGCGGGGACAAGGGTCGACTTAGCTTGATACTCACAAGATCGTCTATCGTCCAAGCAACGGTGACGACAGGGAGGGCTGCTACGAGGAGGGAGACCAAGAAAACGGTATCGAGGAGCGAAGTTGGCATAGCTGCTGCTGGTGAGAGTGAACGTTGGAGGGCAGAAGCTGCCTCAACTCGAAGCGAGGAGACGGAGCATCTGAGATAGGGGTTGAGGGACGGGTGAAGGGCGGGCGCAGCAGGCCGGCGAGACCCTTTTCATTCCAACAAGAAGGTTTAGGGGCTCAAGAGTCCTTCTTTCTGCCTATCCATGTCCTGCTGCGCTGCTCTTTTATCTACCAGCTCGCCTTAGCTCCCCTCATTGATACAACTCGTTCTCTCACGCGTGCGAACCGCCGCTGTAAGCTCCTTCTAACCATCCAGACCATGCCTCTCCTGGCCAGATCCTTTGCAAATCTTCTAATATGTTGATCTCTTACGAGGTAGCGCTCTCGATCGTCCGCCGCTTAGCCTCCTCTCGAGCGTTCATCTGTTCCAACTTGGCCTGCGCATTCTTGAGCGTCCGGATCTTCGCCTGCCGCCCTGTCGTGTGGCATTGGTTTTACGTCAGAAGACAGGCACGTCACACTCAAGAGCGAAGACAGCAACTCACTCCCACGACCTTTGCCTCGCTTGCCCTCGTCGCTCCCGATACCGGCGGCGAGGAGCGCCTCGAGCAATCTCCGTTCCTTGGCGGCGTCCTCGGCGCGGGCCTTTTCCTTCTTTTTGTCTCGCTTTCGGAGATGGGGCGCAAAGGAGGCCTTGAGGAGCGTTCCATAGGCAAGTGTGAAGGCGGGGAGAGCGGCGGGGAAAACCTGGAGAAAGAATGGAGGCAAACAGTGAGCGAGCTGTCAACGGAACTCATATGGGCGCAGTGAGAACTGCGATGACCGGTGTTCTGGACAGCGCGAGAGGGAGCTAGACCCGCCCCATGGAAAGAGGGAAACGCCGACCGGTGGACATGCGACGCGGCGCGCTCCGACGCTCGTCTGAGAGGGGGCGGCGAAGGCGGTCTCCCACCATGAACCCGCGGTCACAAGCGATGGAGACAAGGCAAACCAGTTGAAGGCAAGAAACAACACGAGAGCTGCCTAAGCAAGGAGGCTCCCGCCCGGACAAGAGCGAGCGCATGCACCCTGGTCGCGTGAGCATGAGGTGCCCGCCGCGTCCAGCTCCTCCTCCACTCCACTACTCCAAAGTCTCGCGCGAACGTGATTGCCTCTGACTAGGCAGGGGTTACTAGAGCACTAGGAGACTCACATGCGTTGTAAACTTGGTCATCCCGTCGCTAGCCTTAATCACGCATGGCCACGTTTGGCCGCCCGACGAAGACGAGGGTCCTTCCACGTCGTCATTCAAGGCCGCCTGCTCTTCCTCGTCAACCTGGATTGCCTGAGGCTGGTCGAATATCACTATCGGAGGTAGAGGGATGTAAAGTTGATGAGTGGCGGGAGTGGGGAAGAGAGCGCAAAGGAACGGGGGCATACGGCGCTTCTGCGTGATCCAGACGGAGCCCTTGGAGATGTTGGCTGTGAGCAGGTCCTGGAGGCGGGTGAGAAACTGATGTGAGTGGGTAGGACCGCCCCCTGTCAGCGAAGGAGAGCTGAGAGGTGCGTAGATGTCCAAGGCGGGACGCGAACCTCGTCGTTGTCGACGATTGCTGTCGCGCGCGAAGGCTGGGACATGGGGGCGGAGTGGTCGGGTCGCGTGCAGTGGGATCGGTGGTTTGGCTGAAAGAGAGAGCTGGAGAGGCGACTTCTGCTGCCGCTATTGGTGTTTTAAGAGGCTGAGACTGGAGACGAAGGTGACGGTCGAGGTTCGCGTCCGAAGAGACGGCGGCTCGAAGAGGCTGTCGGGGGAAAGCTCCGGCTGTTGCGTTGCTACACGCGCGCGCCATTGCCGCCTAACCTCCTCTTTTCTTGTTGTGCAATGAAGAATCAAATTCCTGCATTGCGGTTAATATAGGTCATATGACGGGTCGCAGTGATTCAGCGTTCTCTGGAGATCTCCGTTGTCAATGGAGGCACCGCCCTTCCCCTTGTCACACACACAACTCAGATGATGTGACGAAAACGCGAATGGACAAGGAGACCCGAGATGTCATCAAAGGCCCCGTCTGCTGGGTTCGGGGTCAGCTGAGTGCCTTCGCGAAGAGGGTTCCTCTCGGTCGACGCCGAGCGCGGGAAAGAGACCACCGGCGTGTCAGCCGTCAGCCGACCCCCGTTCCTCATCTGCCTCCCATCCACCATCTCACCCTCGCCCTCACACCCACTTTCATCGCCCTCTACAGCCTCCCCCCATTCCCCGCCCTATCGTTCCCCCTACACACCACTCTTATTTTTGCCAACAATGCCTAACGACATCGAGACGGTTGACTCGTTCAACCAGGTCGTTCGTGTCCCGCTCCCTCGTTCAGCCCATCTCGCTCATTTCTTCGCTGACTCTTCGTCCCCGGTACCCTGCTCTCTCTTTAGATCCAGGGAACCAAGCCCGCTATCATCCGCTTCTGTTCGTACTTATTCCCTTCAACATCGTCTCAAATGGAAGGAGGGGCAGGGACAGCGAGAGGAGGACAACGAACCTTCAGCCACCGCACACGACCTGTCTGGCATGGTGGTCGGCCAAGCTGGTAGACTGACGTCCTTCCTTCTCTGCTTCTGCTTCTTTCATTCTCCCTCGGTCCATTGTAGGGGCCACCTGGTGAGTCGTTGTGACCCTCTCCCTTCCAATTCTTTTCCCTCTCGCCTCCCATCTCGCCTTGCCTTTCTCTTGCGCTGACTGCCGTCCTTCTCCCACTTATATCTCTTCCGTACCATAGGAGCGCCCCCTGCGCGGCCATCAAGCCTAAGTGGGACAAGCTCGAGACTGAGACGGGTAAGAGCGTGCACTTCTATGATGTTGAGGCCGACGAGTTCAAGGACATCGCCGCGCTTGCGTGAGTGTCTGGCTGTCCCGTACCTCCGCTTGAGTAAGGCCACGAGAGTTGAATGAGCATGCACGCGCCCTTCAGCGATGCCAAGGAGCACTATCCTCAGTTCCAGATCTACTACAAGGTGGGTTGTATGCTGACTTGAGAAGAGATAAAGAGACTTAGCGAAGGCTAACCGGTCCTCTCCGCATACCTTCAGGGTGACAAGATCGACACCGTCGTCAGCCCGGACATCATCAAGGTTGAGGTACGTCCCTTCCCGACCTGAGCGATCAGAGAAATGCAACTGACATTTCCTGTCTACGCCTAGGCCGCCCTCAAGGAACTTCCCAAAAAGATCAAGAAGCACGACGCTTAAACAATCTCACAACAACCAAGTCCATCATTGGACAACCGGTAGGAATTGCCTGGGGGGGAGAGTGAGAGGGAGGAGGAAGGGCAAACGACGGACACACTATTCTGGCGAGGTTCTCTGGAGAAGAGAGGAGGGTTATGAGAACGTGGACGAGGCGCTCTATCCTACTAGAGGCTCGGCATGCATCAACCTAACACCACACATTCTGGCATTCATAACTTGAGCCTCTCTTTTGTTTTGTAAACTCGTCATCTTTCGGTTCGTTCACTCTACCCTCTCCACATCGCACTCAACTGTAGGTTTTCCTTTTGGCATGTATCCATTTTCTCTCTCGCGCTTGGAATCGTCGTGCGGTCTCCGATGTTTACAGAGCGTCTGTCACCTGGCTATCTGATCAGGGGTCGTCTTCTTTCCGTGACTTGGAGACAGGAGAGACACAGTCGCGGTGAATGTATCAGATGTCGGAACGAGTCTCGTTTGCACGCTCTCCTTCTACTCCTCTCTCATACTTGAAAGGGTCGGGTGTATATCTTTGTCCTTCAGCCTCCGTTCACCAGGGCGCGTGAGACAGTCCCCCTCTCAAACGAGGGGCTTTCCACCTGGGACGCTGGCCGTCGGCGAGGACCGGCGGCCGGCTCTCCCTTGACCGCTCCGCAAGCGCGGGCGCAGACCAGGCTTCGAAATAGAGAGATACAGGACTGAACATCATATCAATCTGTAAGCGAAAAAGGATGGAGATGATGAATGACTACCCGTGCCGAGCGGGGTAGTCGACCAATGGACCCGACTTCGCCGCAGCCTACCGAGCGAGAGACTGTAGGAGTTCGTGTGGGCGCCTACAATGCGGCGACGGCGGGGTGACAAATAAGAGGGTCAGTGTGGCGAACCTTACAGTTAACACATTGAGAAAAACCGTTTCAAAGGGCAGGAGATGGACAGCTGTCTACTAACGACAAGCGCGTACTGCAGACCTCCTGGTCTACATCCGATCCGGCCGGCGCCAAGTGAGAGCAAGACCGACCCATCCGACACTGGGCCTGCGGTCGCTCGGGTCCGCTTCTCAAAGTGCGCCAAGAGAGGAGGAGGAATTATGGATGATGACAGCGCGAGGGAAGCTGCCGGCCGAGACAAGACCGACCGCGCATGCCGCTGGGCTGTTCTTGGAAGTCCCTCTCCTGTCGAGTCGAAAGAGGCCGTCAACCATCATCATCGTCGTCACTGCTCGCTCCTCGCTCACTGGCACGCCTTTGCACTTTCTCTTACGCACGAACTCTCAACACACAAACACAAACACAAACAACAAAAACACACACGCATCCGCTCCACCCTTGAATGCCTGACGCTCAGACAGTCCCATGCGCGGTCAGCCCCGGCTCCTTCCGTCTCCTTCCTATCCTGGCCGCCGGTCCAGGAGCCCTCGCTATTACTCTGTCTGACACGTCGCGATGCCTTCCCACTCGAAGTACAAGACCGGCCGCACTCTAGGAAGTGGTGGGTCTCGCGACATCTTGACGGGCCGCTGAACAGGTCGCTGATGTCGGTGGACGACGCGACTGGCACTCTCGATCGCGCAGGAACCTACGCCGTCGTAAAGCTCGCCGTCCATATTGAGACTGGCAAGGTGAATTTCCACACTCTTTGAGAGAGTTCAGGCAGATCGCTGACTCGACTTTGCCTCTCTCGCTTCGCGCTTCTCTCGCTCTTTCATCTCATCTTGCTTGGTCTTGGCAGCACTACGCCTGCAAGGTCATCAGCAAGAAGGTGCGCCTGTCTACTCCCCTTTCGCCTTTGTTCCCTGCTGAACAGTCGTCCACTCCCCCAGCTCATGGAGGGACGAGAGCATGTAAGTGCCTGGGAAAGAAAAGCGCATGTCACCGTCGCCAGAACGGGAGAAACAGGACGTTCATGATCTTGGCGTGTGACAGCGGCGGCTTCTTGTCATGCGAGCTCATCTGTTGACTCGTCTTCCCAGATGGTCCGCAATGAAATCGAGGTCCTCAAGAAGGTCTCGCAGGGCCACCCGAACAGTGCGTCTCGTCAATGTGGACATTGAGAGAAGATGGACGTGCGCTGACGGGATTATCGGCGATCTGCGCCCTCATCACGCGCGCGCGCTATTACCTAGTCGTCGGCCTGAGCGATTATTTTGAGACGCGTAACAACCTCTACCTCGTCTTTGACCGTGGGTACCGAGGGGACGATCTCGCGAACGACTGCTCACGCTCGGGCTGACGAAGAAATGTCGCTGCTACCCCCTCCCTGCAGTCATGCAGGGCGGCGAGCTCTTCTCTCGGATTGTCGAAAAGGGTAGGTCAATTGCGCATCCATGTGCGTGCATGATATTGAAACCTTTATTCTGCTCCAGGAAACTTCTACGAACGGTAAGCTTATCGTTTGAGTGGTGACCTTTGATGGCTTTCTGACGTGACTATCTCACGATCCAGGGACGCCGCCCACCTTGTCTACACTGTCTGCTGCGCTACAAAGTACCTCCACGACCTCGGCATCGTTCACCGCGACCTCAAGCCGGAGAACCTGCTCTTCGCTGACAAGAGTGAGGACTCCCCGCTACTCATCGCCGACTTTGGAGTTCGTGTTCGGTCCCTCGTTAGACGATGCCTTTCGCTGGCTTATACATACCACTACTCCATAGCTCTCGCGCATCATGCAGGAGGACACCTTCTGGATGCTCACCACGACGTGTGGTACTCCGGGGTATATGGCGCCTGAGATCTACTTACGAGCACCTTACGGCAAGGGTGTACGTTTGGCTCGTTCTTTCCTCTCTCTCTCTGGTTGTGTATCTCAGTTGACAGCCTTTTCAGGTTGATATCTGGGCGATCGGCGTTATCACCTAGTGAGTGGTCCTTACCGCGTTCCCTCTCCGTTATTTACTGACTTTTCCCTCTTCAGTTTTCTTCTCTGGTGAGAAGCAGCTCTTTCCCTCATTACACAGGACCTCGCAGCTGACCCGCTGTCTTACACAACAAAGCGGCTTCACTCCATTCGACGTGAGTCGAAACGTCAACCGCTTCTGGTCTGCCGCAAATCGTTGATGGTGTGCTTTTCGTTTCGTTAGCGTGACTCTCACCTCGAGGAGATCCGGGCCATCTGTGCAGCAGACTTCAAGTTCGAGCCGTGCGTCCTCCTCTCCTTCTGCTCCCTGGAAGACAGACAGTTGACCGACCTATTTTCGTTAGGGTTGAGTACTGGGAGCACGTCTCCCCCCTTGCCCGTGACTTCATTTCTAAGTGCCTCGTCGTTGACCCGAAAGAGCGGATTACCATCGACGCGGCGATTGCTCATCCCTGGACACGCCTCAAGACGCATCGCCAGCCGTCGACTGATCTCCTGCCGACAGTCAAGACAAACTCGGAGAAGTCTCGTAAGTGTTGCACACATGAGAGCGAGAGAGTGATCGATCTGACAACGATGAGGCAATCAGTAAAGGGCAAGCTCAAGGGTATTCTCAATACCGTCCGTCGACACGACTCGACGCCCGACCGACCAGAGGACCACGAGGCGCCGAAGGAGGGCCAAGACCCGGAGGAGATCCGGGAGCGACTCGAGGATCTGAAGCACGACGCCGAGGACGACGACTCGTCCCAGGTCATGCCACACGAAGAGGAGGGGCAAGAGCCGACAACAGTGACGAGTTGAAGAGGGGGAGAAAGAGAGAGAGAGGGAGATTGTTAATACTGCCATTATTAGATGCGATTAATTTTCTCCCTTCGTTGATTTGGGCTGGATCGGAGTTGGATAGGTGACCGGGGTTGAGTTCGGTGACGACTTCACTCGCTTGCTCATCAATCCGTGTCGTAGATTCCCGCGCGCTCGCCCTTCCCTTCTTCCACTCAGCCACCATCATCATGTCCGATTTCAACTCCTCCTCCTCTGCGACCTATGGCTCCGGCACGTATGCCACGCTCGCGGCCCCCATCTTGGATTCAGCCTGGCAGACGATGCCGCCGATCCCCACTCCCTCCGCCAGCTGGCAAGTCGTAGGCGACCCCTTTGCGACGACGACGATGACTGGCTCTGCGTCAACATCCACCAATTACGACCCCACCTCTTCCAGAGAATTCTCTACTATCGACCGTCCCTCCAAGTCCCTATCCATCAACACCCCCTTCACATCCTCCCCCTCTCACCTCCGTCAAGACCTAACTTCCGCCGAAACAACGCTCGATGACGCGCATCCTCTCTCAGTGTTCTTACCCGGCCAGGAGATCTCCGCCTGCTCGAAGAATATGGACAAAGGTGACTCGACTGCAGCGGACCGGGCGAAAGGGAAGCTCGGAGATGCGAGTATTGTCTTCTGCGGTCGTCTTCAGGGGAGGACCGCTGTAGCCTGACCCTTTGAGTCTGCAGGATGCGAGCAGGGAGCAGGGCGCTCATTTCGGGGACTCAAAGGAGTCGGCCACAAAGAGAGCGAGAAAGAAGGAGTCGAGCAGCCATGGGGTAGCAGGAGGTGTTGGAGGAGCCATCAGGGGTACGTCGTAGGCGCACATATACGAGCTAGGGTATGTCGAAGGAGATCTAAGATCCGACCCAGGCATCGTCCACAAGCTCCACCCCTTGAAGAAGGCTGGCGGCGATGGATACAACGCTGACGAGGGACCGGAAATTCCGAGCTGGAGGGAAATGTACGAGCGGGATATTCTCCCGCATGCCAAGAAGGCGCAGGGCAATCGCAGTAACGAGGGAAATGGAGGCGTCGTTGGGACCGAGGAGGTATTGAAGGCTGCGAGGGAGGCGAAGGCAAGGGGGGAGGGACCGAGGGGCAAACCTATGTGATTGGTCTTATCCAAAGTGTTTGGAGGCCGTATGCTGGCTTGCTTGATCAGCTAGGAAAGTCAACCATGTACCATACATACAACCGGGACGATGAGGGAGATAAGAGGGGAGCAGGGGGCACACGGAAGTGGTGCATACAAAAAGAAGGAGAATGAGGAGATATATATACTATCCGACAATCATTGCACACACACACCAGGCACAGACAGGAAGAGGGAGCCCAGCCGACCCCAACACACCAAACTCGGCCTCTCTCTACTCTGCATTACGCAAGACCTCAATCCCCGCTAGCCCGTGACTGTGTCTGTGTTTGTTGCTGGCTCGTCCGCCCGGTCATCGTGGCGCCACCTTCGTCTCGAGGTGGCGCCATAGCGTGAATGACGCGAGGCCGCCAAGAGAGCGTCACGGCGTTGGGGAGGGTCGAGGTCGAGGGAGTCGTCGTCGAAAGGGTTCCGCGACTGCTGAGGAGGTTGCGGTACGAGGGGACCCGAGCACGTCTGTGAGCAGCAAGCGCGGGTCATGATCAGTCAGTCAGCAAGCACTCGTCAGGGACGACACGATCCTACAGACTCACATCGGCAGCATCTCCTCCCACGTTAGACCCGACATATCACCGTCGTCGCTATTGACGACCTCGATGCCCTCGTCCTCATCCGGCCCTCCATCGCCCACAGCATGCAGTATGGCTCTTAGCCCAGCACTTACAGCGCCCGATGCATCAGCCCCACCAGAGCTCGCCATCATCTCAGTCCGAAACCGACGGTACCGCTCGAGGGCCTCGGCGGGGATGTTGAAGTGCTCGATTCCGCTAAACCCTGCCCCCCCTCTACTGCTAGTGTTGCTGTCCTCGGCAGTCGCTCCGTCGCCACCCTCGGTCGCACTCGTCGTCGTCGCTGCTACAACCGTCGACGAGGAGACGCTCGGATCCGGCCGGAAGTGCGGGACAGGGTGGGACCCTGTGGTCGGAGGATGGGACGATACAGCGCGGTTCCAGCGGGGAAGAGGCGCGATGGGCCTCGTGTGAGCAGGCGACGAGTTGTCGCGAGTGGCCGACTCGGGCGTTACAGAGACGGTAGAGAGGTAACTGCGATAGGGACCGACATTGGCGTTGGCGTCGTAGTAGCGGGATCGCATGAAGGCCGTGGGGGTTTGCAGAGATGGAGAAGTCGGATGGCGCTTGAGTCGGACGTGCTGAGCCAAACAAGAACACAGATGGTCAGCTAATGAACAACGAAGATGGCGCGTCGTTGTTGGAAAAGGTGCGCTAGTCGGGGAAGCAAGAGCACGGCGGGTCAAGCCGCTTGCTCTCGCTCTCCATCCGGCAGCAGCAGCCCACGCACCTTGACAAGCGCGAGCATAAGCACTTTTGACCGTTCGTCGTCGACATCCAGGTCCTCAGAGAGCTCGAGCAGCAGCTGCTGTCCGAGACGCGCCCCCGTCCGCCGGCGCTTCGCCGAGCAGCCGTCGACAGGGCCTTGAGCGCTGTTCTGGGCGATGATGAGGTTGGACGATTCCATGAACATCTGAAGGAGCTTGGCCGATAGGACCGAAGCATGCGCCTCGGATGTGCTGGAAAAAGAAGGAGGAGGGAGCGCTTGAGAAGTGTCAGCTGGATGCAAGCTGAGAAGGAAGGGGGCAGGAGGCGAGGAGGCGGGGATCGGGGGAAGCCGGTGGAGGAGAGGAGACTTGCGGGTTTCCCATGTTTTGGAGTGGTGTCAGAGGAGGAACCAGGGGCAGGAAATGGGGGAGGGGGAGGAGAGGACGCTGAGAAGAGGGAGGATAGGCCGGAGAGGTCAAGGAGGTCAGAGAGATTGTCCGGCTGGATGACGGTTAGGTTAGAAGAGGGAAGGAAGACCGAGAGACGAGTTGGTCTACGTCCCGCCTCCACCCATTCATTGTTTATTCTTTAGACGAGTTGCCTCGCAACTTCCACGCCGCTCTCTTTCCTTCTCAGCCGACATTCTGCCGAGCGTCATCCGGATCCCTGGTTGCCTCTCGCCGCTTTCGCAGCATCTGTTGGACGCTCGACGGCCATCGCCCTCTAGAGCGCGCGCCCTCCGCTCAAATCGTGACGCGTTTCTCCTAAACATCTTTGGCAACCAGCCCAAAGACAAATAGCATGCACCCCTTGAATCCATACCTTTCGAACCCGCCCAATTTCTCTGCCCTCACCAAGCAGCATCCGAAGTTGGCGCCCTTGTTCGTCTTCGCCGACGCGTCTCGCCCTTTCGCTGCTCGTGTTTGCTGACCCTGACGCCGCTTGTTTCGCTGGATGGCATCTATCAAAAGCGTCTTTTTGAATGCATTGGGCCAGCCGACGATCGACTTCAAGCGCCCAGAAGCAATGAGGTGATGCGCACCCATCGGTTCTCTCGCTTGACGGACTGCTTGACTGACGCGCACGTCACCACATCGCACATAGGGAGCTCACACGGGCATTGCTTTCGCAAGACTTCCAACTTGATATCCAGATCCCCGATGATCGATTGTGCCCGACTGTACGTGGTGTGCTGTTGCCAGAGTCAAGCCGTTCGGGAACTGACCCGTCTGTTCTGTCTATCTTATTAGGTTGCGAATCGGTGCGCTTTTCAACTGCTTTCTCGCTTCAACCTGGCCGCTGACTTGACTTCTTCTAAAGCCTTGACTACCTCTGCTTCCTCTCCACTCTCTTGTCCTCCTCACCTAATGGTCTGGCCACCATCTCCGCACGCATAATCGACATCGGCACAGGCTCGACTGCCATATACCCGCTGCTTGGCTGCCGACGCTTCCCCAGCTGGAAATTCTATGCAACAGAGGCCGACCCGGACTCGTTCCATTATTCCCAGGGAAATATCTCGCGCAACTTCCTCTCTGGTCAGATCGCGCTCATCAAGACGGAGCTGGATGGACCTATCCTGGCCCCGTTCCGCCAGTTTCCGGACGTGGAGTGATTCCTTTCTTGGTTTTATTTTGCGACCTTCAACTTCATGCACCTAACGTTTTGCGTCTAGGTTTGACCTCACCATGTGTAACCCGCCGTTCTATGCGTCGCAAGAGGAGATTGCTTCACTCGCAGCATCCAAGGAGTTAACACCGCACGCGGTAAGCTTTTCGTCCCTCTTTTCAGGGACAAACAAGACTGACAATTCGCTGCCACAGGTCTGCACGGGTGCTGAGATGGAGATGATCACGCCCGGTGGAGAGGTAGCTTTTGTCGCTCGGATGATTGAGGAGAGCCTGGCACTGAGGACAAGATGTCGGTTCGTCTTGGGTTTCTTTTCTCCCTGCTGTTGCGTGTGGTTGACAGCAGCTTCATGCAGCTGGTTCACGAGCCTCCTCGGACGGTTGTCGTCAGTCGGGGAGATCGTCGGACTTTTGAAAGAGCACAAGGTCCATATCTCCTTCCGCCTGGCGCACACAACATGGATCTGAACCCTCCTCCTACCAGATCACCAACTATGCTATCACCGAGTTCGTTCAAGGTCGCACGAAGCGTTGGGCGATTGCCTGGTCCTTTGGGACGATCTACCTGCCTGATGTTCGCCCGTTCCCGCCCTTTCCTCTTTTCCGACATCGATCCTGATCAATGCCCCTCTCTCATCCAGTCCATCGCCCGCCCCTCTTCCTCCTTCGCCCTCCAGCCCTTCCTCCCACCATCCAACACCAAGACACATACATTCCCGGGAACGCCTCCCTCCGTCCTCCTCTCCGCCCTCGCCGAAACGCTCGATCAGCTGCACGGCGTCGTCTTCCAACTACCGTCGCTGTCGCCTCTTGAGGAGCGAGCGTTGACCAGCATTTCTCTCACTGCGACGCATCATACCTGGTCACGCGCTGCCAGGCGAAAGCCTCCACCGGCGGCCCTCCCTCCTGGCATTCCGCCGCTGCTGGAGGCTCGTCTCGGTGTGGAAGAGGACGGTGCCGCTGGATCGCGCTTCACGTTTGAGCTCTTGAGGCTGAGAGAAGGCACGGAGAACGACGAGGGCGACGAGGGCGGAAGGGTGGCGTGGGAGAGGCTGTGGAACTATGTGGTTCGAAAGGTCGGGGATCTGGAGAAGGAGAGGGCGAAGGCCGAGGAAGCTGGGGATGTCGTCACATGAGCCTTGGTTATCGATGTGTTGCGTCCCCAAGAGTTTCATGGGAGATGTGCATGTGATTCGCCGGCGAGTCGCGGGCTATCGCCACAGCTGTACACGAGCCCCGTCCTTGTCTCTCAGCGCTCATCCCTGCCAGCGAGTCGGCCGGCGCGCTGTCCCCCAGTCGCCTGCCTTCTTGTCTCCCACCTCCACGACGTCGCAAGAGCTCGATATGTCCGTCTCCTCTCCGTCCTCTCCCTCGCTCGTGCTTCTCTCAGTGCAGTCGCTGACTGCTGGCCCGTCTTGCCCCTCTCTTTCTCATGCTGCTCTCCTTTTAGGGCGGAAGTCAAGTGTGTCGTCCCCCTCTTTCGTACACTACCCTCACTCTCCCTCACCTCCCGGTCATAGTCTTCTTCTCCACCTCACAGCCCCTGACAATCACACCCTTACTCCAGAGTCTCCTCCAAGGAGATATCCTCTCTCAAGCTCTACAACCCACTTCCCCTTTGGGCCCACCTCTACACTGTCCCCTTCCTCTCGCTGTACCCTCTCCTTGCGTACGCTTACTATGTCAAGGTCCGTCATTGGTCTGCTCTCACATTCTCTCATCACCGACGCAGTCCTCTGACTTGCTTTCTCCCTCGTAGTACAACTCCTGGATCAAGTCCGAGGAGTGGACGTTCGTTTACTGCGTCTTGCTCGGCGCCGGTCATGCCCTGAGCTTCCTCCTCACGAGCTGGAGCCAGGCCGCCAAGGCTAGGATCACGTGTCTTCCTGTGAGTTGTGTTCCTTCGGGTCGACTTCTTCGAGCCCTTCCGTCTCTTCGTCTGAGGGAAGGCGACAAGGAACGTGGAAGCGAAGAGAAGGGAGGAAGGGACGCGCGTCCCTTTGCGGACAATGCCGCCGGCTCACTTTGCGTGGAGGAGCCGGAATCGCATCTGTCTGTCTCGCTCGCTCGCTCGCTTTCGCAGTCTCTGTTGGTGTAATCGAGAGTCAGAGTCAGAGCAGGACTGGCGCTGTGATGCGCAGAATCTTTAGCCCTGGCTTCCTGTTTCCTCTCTTCTCTTCGTCGGGCGGCGCCGAGCCGAGTCGCCATTTTCGTTCAGTTCGAACACGCAGACAATCTCTAACCAACCGACCCTTTCCTCTCCCTTCACCCAGGCCTCCTCGCTCGAGAAGGCATCTCTCGTCCAGGTCATCCCCCATAAGCACCGTGGCAAGGGTTCTATCATCCCTCTCCACAAGCGCGCCTCTGCCTACGACAACTCTGCCCAGCCAACCTATTCCTTCGTCTACAACCGCGACACGTACCTCTACTCACCCGTCACAGGCGTCTTCACGAACCTGCCTTACCCGTGTGACGCAGGACCGACGCTCGCATCGTTCCAGTCGTCCCAGGGTCTCTCGGCGATCCCGGAGCCGACGAGCTCGAGCGTCCCGAAACTCCTTGAGGAGTACGGCAAGAACCTCTGCGACATCCCGATCCCAAAGTTCACCGAGCTCTTCGCCGAGCACGCTGTCGCGCCGTTCTTTGTCTTCCAGATATTCTGCGTTGCCCTCTGGTGCCTCGACGAATACTGGTATTACTCGCTTTTCACCCTGTTCATGCTCATTGTCTTTGAGTGCACCGTTGTCTTTCAGGTGGGTGTCGTTCGGCGGACCTCTCGGTTGAGGGAAGCCCACTGACGCTCCATCCTCTCCCTCCCCTCCCGATCAACAGCGTGTCCGCACGCTCACCGAGTTCCGCACAATGAGTATCGCGCCGTACAACGTCAACGTCTACCGCGACCATGCTTGGACCGAGGTCATCAGCTCGGAGCTCGTCCCCGGAGACCTCGTCAGCATCGTCCGCACCAAGCCCGACTCGGCCATCCCCTGCGACCTCCTCGTTCTCCGCGGAACGGCCATCGTCAACGAGGCCATGCTCTCCGGCGAGTCGACCCCGCTCCTTAAGGAGAACATTGCCCTTCGCGACGGCTCGGACATCCTCGACATGGACGGATCGGACCGCAACAATGTCCTCTTCTCAGGAACGAAGGCTCTCCAGGTCTCAACTGGCGAGGCCGCCGCCAACGCCGACGCCGCTACCCGTGCCATCGTTACACCGGACGGAGGCTGCCTCGCTGTCGTCCTCCGCACTGGTTTCGGTACAACTCAAGGCCAGCTCGTCCGCACCATGATCTTCTCGACGGAGGCTGTCACTGCCGGCAACCTCGAGAGCTTTGTCTTCATCGGTTTCCTCCTCGCCTTTGCAATCGCCGCGAGCGCCTATGTCTGGATTCACGGTGCGTCGTGGTCCCCCTTGCTTCCTTGCCTCTAGCGCATTAGTTGATGTTCCCATCTCATAAGGTGTCGAGAAAGGCATGAAGAAGTCCAAGCTCCTCCTCGACTGCGTCCTCATTGTTACCTCTGTCGTCCCGCCCGAGCTTCCGATGGAGCTATCGATGGCCGTCAACGCCTCACTCGTCGCGCTCTCCAAGTTCGCCATCTTCTGCACCGAGCCCTTCCGGATCTCATTCGCGGGCAAGGTCGACGTCTGCTGCTTCGACAAGACGGGCACCATCACAGGCGAAGACCTCGTCGTCGAGGGCATCGCTGGCGTCAACGCGTCCAACCTCAAAGAGCTCGTCCCGATCACGGCCACACCGCGTCAGACAACGCTCACGCTCGCTTCCTCGCACGCGCTCGTCATCCTCGAGGATGGTCAAGTTGTCGGTGACCCAATGGAGAAGACGACGCTTGAAGCCCTCGGATGGGAGGTCTCCAAGGGAGACGTCATTGCGCCCAAGGCCGACTCGGACTCCCTTCACCGCGCGTCGATCTCTGTCAAGCGTCGATTCCAGTTCTCCTCGGCTCTCAAGCGCATGTCGACCGTCGCTGTCGTGACAAGCAACGACTCGAGGGACAGGCACCCGACGGCGACCGTTATCTCCGTCAAGGGTGCTCCCGAGACGCTCAAGAAGATGTACGCCAAGATCCCCGAGGACTACGACGAGACGTACAAGTACTTCACCCGCCGCGGATCCCGCGTCCTCGCCCTCGGGACCAAGACCATCGCCGACATTCCTATGGCCAAGGTGAGAGAAGGAGCGCACTTCCTGCGCGTGCGGGCGAGAGCCTGATCCCCGTGTCTGTCCCAGATCAACCGCCTCACCCGTGAGGAGGTCGAGTCAGAGCTCGTCTTTGCCGGATTCCTTGTTTTCCACTGCCCGCTCAAGCCCGACGCCATCGAGTCGATCAAGATGCTTGCCGATTCTTCGCACCGCGTGAGTAAAGTCTTTCTCATTTCACGCCGATTAATGCTGACACGTCTCTGCCTATCAGTGCATCATGATCACCGGGGACAACCCCCTGACGGCTCTTCATGTTGCCAAAGAGGTTGAGATTGTTGACCGCGACGCGCTTATCCTCGACATCAAGGAGGGATCGACGAACGAGTCTGAGCTCGTCTGGCGGTCCGTCGATGAGACCATCATTATCCCCGTTGACCCCTCGGCCCCCATCGACAAGACTGTCCTCCGTGACTACGACATCTGCATCACGGGAGTGGCGATGAAGCAGTTTGAGCACCTCCCTGCTTGGACGGACCTTATCCAGCACACGTGGGTCTACGCTCGGGTCTCCCCGGCCCAGAAGGAGTACATTCTTTCGACATTCAAAAACCTCGGGTACACGACCCTCATGGCCGGTGACGGCACCAACGATGTCGGAGCGCTCAAACAGGCCCACATTGGTGTTGCCCTCCTTGATGGATCGGCCGAGGACCTCAAGGCCATCGCGGAGCACCAGAAGAATGAGCGCATCAAGAAGGTCTACGAGCAGCAGTGCTCGCTCTCTGCTAGGTTCGGCCAGCCGCCTCCGCCTGTCCCTCTCGCACTCAGGGAGCTCTACCCGGAACTTGTCGAGACGCAGCAGAAGGCGCTCGAGAACATGCAGACGGCGCGCAAGTCGAACCCGATGGAGAAGGTTTGTGGATATCTCCCTTCTGCTTTCGGCCTGATCCTGACTGCCTGCTCCTCCCCAGTTCGACCTTGCTTCCATCACCGATAAGCTCTCTGAGGTCGACGACAATGAGCCGCCAAAGATCAAGCTCGGTGACGCTTCTTGCGCCGCTCCATTCACGTCCAAGCTTTCTAATGTCTCAGCCATCACGCACATTATCCGCCAAGGCCGGTGCACACTTGTTGCGACCGTCCAGATGTACAAGATCCTCGCCCTCAACTGCCTTATCACGGCCTATTCGCTTTCGGTCCAGTACCTTGACGGCATCAAGTTCGGCGACTACCAGGTCACTATCACGGGCATGCTCATGAGCGTCTGCTTCCTGTGCATCTCACGCGCCAAGGTGAGCTGCGGTCACGTGTTTGTCTTGATGTAGACTGCTCTGACCCATTCGCCTGATCTCTCTCTCTTCCAGCCCATCGAGAAGCTCTCCCGCGAGCGGCCTCTAAACAACATCCTCAACTTCTATGTCCTTCTCTCGATCCTCCTTCAGTTCGCCGTCCACATCGCTGCCCTGCTCTACATGACGATCCTCTCCAAGTCGCTCGAGCCGTGCGTTGTGGTCCCTTGCCTCGCATCTTCCCCTTGGCATGCACTTATTCGAAGCTCTTCCCACCATCCCCAGCCGCGGCGAGATCGACCTCGATGCTAAGTTCGAGCCCTCCCTCCTCAACACGGCCATTTACCTTCTTGGTCTCTCACAGCAAGTCTCCACCTTCGCCATCAACTTCCAAGGCCGGCCCTTCCGCGAGGGCATCTCGGAGAACCCGCCGCTGTACTGGGGTCTTCTCGGTGCGGCCGCTGTGGCGTACAACGGGTCGATCGACTTCTTCTCCGAGGCGAACAGGTGGTTGCAGTTGGTCGTCATGACGCCTGGGGTGCGTTCCCTTCCCATCCATCATCCTCTTGGACCCTCTCCCTTCCCTTCCGACCCGTGCCAGAGCTGACCCCCTCCCCCCCCCCCCCCCCTTTTCCCCCGGCCCGGACGAACAGTTCCGCGCGACGCTGACGACCGTCATGCTCGCCGATTTCGTCGGGTGCTACGCGATCGAGGTGGTCTGCAAGTACCTCTTTGCGGACTTGCAGCCCAAGGAGCTCGTCACGCGGGGACGGGAGCGAAGGGAGGCGAGGCGGGCGCTCGAGGCGAGGGAGGAGGAAGCGGCGAAGGAGGCGAAGAAAGAGCTTTAGAAGAGACTGGAAAAAGATGGGTTGGGTTGAAGAAGAAGAAGAGAAAGAACGACGAAGGAATTGGAATGACACTGTAGCCCTGGGCATCTTCTTGACTCCAGAGATGCCAGGTAAGACCTGATCTCGGCCTGTGGGAGCGCTGGGTACCCTGGGGCCGTGTTGGCACTGAGTCAAAACGACACCGTCACCAGAGGCGGCGGCCACCGGTCTCCGGAACTCGTCCACTGTTTTGAGACCCTTTTCAAGTTCTCCAGTCAGTCTCCTTCAGATAGATATCCCGGATGTTGCAGAAGGAGTGAGTCTGCAGCTTTGTATCCGCGACGTCGAGGAGCAAGCTCTTACGCTGGGTAAAGGATGGCTTGCGAGTTCTTCCCCTGCGTAACCTAAGAAGCATCCCTTTCTTTGGGTCTTTGATCGGGCGGGCGAGACAAGCAAGTCCCCTGTCGCACTATAATATCGCGAGATATATCTCATGGGGAGCAGTGTCCTGAGGGAAGGAGATGGCGGGACAGCTTCCGCAGTTGACGGAGAGGGGAGGGAGTAGAGAAGTGGTGTCGTCACGGGGGGATACGACGCAGCCATGAGAAGGAGGGGTGGGCGTAGAGGAAGGGCGAGAAAATGCGAGAGTGGAGGTGGGGCGGCACGCACGCTGAGTTGCTGCCACGTAAGAGCGGTGGGCGATGATGGCGAGATAGGAGGCGCTGCAAATGACAGCGGGCTGTGGAGGGAGAGTCTCGCTGGTGGGCAAGAAGAGGGGAATGGCTGGATTGGTAGAGGGCTCTTTTGGTTTGTTTGTATTTAAGTCATGAGTTATACGTAGAGGACGAGGTGACCCTATGAGGGATAGCGAGTCGTAGCTAGATAGAGGGAGAGCGAAAATGACCGAGCGCGAGATTGTCGGCCGAGGCGCCATGGGAAGGGGGGTGGTCGAACAACCGGGATGGTGGTTGAAATCAAGGTACTTTTTATGAAATGAATACATAACAAATTAATTTGCTACCCACATCAATGAAATAACAGATTTTCTGTGTCTGGATGGTGTAGCGGTATCACGCCATGTTAGGGTATCCATTCCACTTCATGGAGGTCCTCGGTTCAATCCCGGGTTCGGACCATTTTGCACACGTCCTAGCTAGCTGTGCTTCTGGGTTTTTTCCCGTGCTTAGGAGCTCGCGAGCTCTTGCCAGTTGTGGAGAGGTAGATACTAACGTTCAACATCAAGTTGATCTGATCTCTATATCACTTTCGTGCTACTGTAAACACCGGTCGTGAGCCTCCAATAAACAGTGGCGGCGCTCATTGTTTTGGCTCCCTCGTGCACGCACCCTGGTAATCGCGTTATGTCTGGAGATCGACAATCAAGGAGGCAAGATCAGCCCGGCTCGCGAGCGATCTGGGAAGCGATGGAGCCGGTGCACCCGAGTACCTTAAAATATGCTACGATGATGTTGCTGAGCCCAGCAACGCCGACTGAGCAGGAAGCCACCTCGTTTTAAACGGCACCGCGGAGATGATTGCGCCGACGGTGACTGTGAATGCTGTCGTGTTAAAAGCACAACTCTGTATGGGCTCAGATACGCAAAGAGAAATTATTCATATTAGAGAAGTCACTCGGCAAGCAGGGGCCACGACCTTCGGGTCTGCAACGGACCGCCCTTGTTGAGGATGACACCGTCCGGAATCATGACGCGAGTTCCCTCTGTTGGTGAGAGTGGTCAACAGCACCAAAGTGAACGACTGGTTTGGAAGGGAGTTCTCCGAAGGGAAAGCCTGCTTACAGAAAGGATAGATGGTACCCAAACTGAGCACAAAGCAGGACCAGGGGCGCCAGAGAGACGGGAAGGAGCGAGACTCACGTCAGAGATCTTGGCCCGATTGGCCTCGATAAGCTTAACTCGTCCGTGAGATAGAACCTGTCAAGAGCAGAGACCTCGGAGGTGAAAGCTGGGTCTCCAAGATGACTGTGGCCACGCAATGTTGGGCTGGTAGACAGGAGCACGGAAGAAAGAGTTTGGCTCACTCATCTGTTCATATCCAAACAAAGTGGGTCACACCTAGGAGGCAACGCATATCAAGGTATACTCAAGCTTGTTGTAGGAGTAATGAGCATACCAGCCATCGAAGGCCATCAGGAAACTGGGAATAATCGAGCCACTGGATGGCACAGTCACAATGGAATTTCTCGCTCCGCGTAAATGCGCAGAAGCCATCGGCAGACGCACAAGCTTACGAACCCAAGAAGTCTGCGACGCACTGATGTTCACAGTTTTCCTATTGATCGACTCGTAGGAGGAAACGTCCTTGACTGTTAAGATCCCTGGGCAAACCTGAGAGGTATGCGAGGTGATGGCAGGAAATTCGGAGCTGTTTGTGGGGTTGTCTGGTCGCGAGGCAGGCGAGCGCGTAGACCTCAGCCCAGAGTGGGTCTTGGAGGATGAAGTCGTACTTTTACAAGAGGAGATTTGAGTTGCTTAGGTAACTGGACCAGAACGCGATGTGACAACAAACCCTGAAGAAACCCGGCGAGGTCCTCGTTCACCTTTAACTCATCACGCGCGACCTTGATCGCATGCTGAAAGAGCCCCTTCCTGTAAGACAAAGCCAGGGATCTGGTGTGGGACAGAATCCAAGCCCATCTACCAACGGAACTTTCTGTGGAGTTCGTGGGGCATTTGCCAACCCCCCTGGGCTCACCAAGGACACCGCGGCGAGACCGCCGATGGTCGACAACTGGTTCGGGATAGAGCGTCAGCACAGGAGGCCTCTTCTTAGAGACTCCGCCACCTTACCTTCGTCCCATATTTGTTATTAGCATAGATTGTCTCGTTGCCGGCCGCCAGTATGATCTCACGGAACTACAAACACACGAGGTCAGGTGACCATCTTTCCGCAAAGGTTGGAAAAGACTTGAGCCGATCGATCATCTCATATCCATGCTGGGTCGAGTTATCCTTGTTGTTGTAGCGCAAAGAGGAAAGCCTTGCGGCGAGGAGTGAAAGATTGAAGAACATGGGCAGAGAAGAGGTGAGAGAAGAGAAAAAGGAGGATGAGAGTTGGGAGGTTGGGTCTAGACAGGTGTCCCGACGGAGGCATATGAGTGACACATTGTCGGATTTCCTGGCATGGATTTATCTGGCGCCTTTCTCACTCATCCAAGGCGCCCCCGCCCTATCAAGAGGCGACCTGAACTTCCTTCATGGTCACTCCAAATTAGGAACCCGCACAAAGTATGTGTCCTCAACAAAGCCTGACTAGTCATACTGATCGGTGGTGCACTTTCACGTCAAGAGCAAGGGAACATCTCTCGCATTAGTTGGCAATGGCGGCCTCGAAGCGGGCGGCGGCCTCCTTCCAGTTGACGACGGACCAGACAGCCTTGAGATAGTCGGGCTTGACGTTCTGTTTTCGCCCCGATTCCGTCAACACTGTTCTGGCGACGAACAAAGGAAAAAGAAAAAAACATACCTTGTACTGCAGGTAAAACGCGTGCTCCCAGATGTCAATGCCCAAAATTGGAACGTGGGTAAGGAGAGGGTCTTGGTTGGCGGTGGTGGTGATCTCGAGGGCGCCTGAGGTCTTGTTGAAACCCTTTGTGTGCGAAGTGAACGAGTCGGGAGGTCAGTTCCACGCCGCTGCGGGCAGAGAGGAGGATGTAGAGGACGAACAAGCCATCCCTGAGTGAATAGACGAAATAGGAAAAGTGAGCAGTGAGCTTGGAGGAAGCATGGGAGAGAGCGATACGAACCCAGCCGGAACCCTGAACGGCGGCAGTCTGACAGAGCGAATGAAAAATGCAGGTCAGTCAGGTTTACAAAATAGACAACGCTGCAGGCGTCTCTTTTACCTGAGTGTTGAACTTGGTCTTGAACTCTGTCGGTTGACATCGTCATTATCAGCACCGTTCGTGAGCGGACAGACCGCTGAGATTCCCGGGCTAACCCTCCTCAGAACCGAAGAACTGGATGATGGCCTCCTTGAACTTGCCCTCCGGGAGCGTAGTCTCCGGCGAGCCGTGGGGCGCAAGGTTCTTCCTGTTGGACCGCGCAGCGAGCGATCGATCGTCAGGTGAAGCAACGGGCGAGACAGACGAGACAGAAGCTCACCAGAAGAGTGAGTGGTTGATGTGTCCTAAAGTTCGAAGACGGTTGGGTAAGTATGGAGGACTAGAGGCAAAGTTCAAATGATTGCCCTTCGGTGAGGCCGGCAAGTAGATCGGACATCGGACGCGACCGTCCGGATGCAGACCGATGCGCGCGCGGCGGTGACCCATTGCCGGCGCCCTGCTTCACTATATATTCACATCACCCATTGTGATGGAGACTCTATTCTTCCAGAAATTGAGCGTAGGGATAGAAGAGGACCCCGTCTTGCAAGAACACACGAGAAGTAACAAGCGGAGACAGCGAAAGCTCTCACCTCCTCCGTTGAACTTGAGAGCCGACTGAAGCTGAATTTGGCCCTTGACGTCGTCAGAGGAAAGAGCTTTCTGGTAGCTCTCGATGGCGGCGTTGAGGCCGTTGACGTAGGTTTGGTGGTGCTGTAGACCAAGAGCTTTTGAGTCAGCCCCGAGCGAATGGGATCGTTTGCTGAGCAGCTTGCTCGCGCCGGAGCACGCAGAGAAGAGAATCGCTGAGAAACTCGCCTTGGTGTGGTGAAGCTCCATGATCTCTTTGGAGATGGAAGGCTCAAGAGCCTGCGAGGGAGCGGAGGACCCCGTCAGCCGCTAGACGCCGAAGCCAGGGCGAATAAGGCGGGGGGAAATGGCGAGCTCGGGCGGGCTTACGTCGTATGCGTACGGGAGCGCAGGAAGGGTGTGCTTGGCCCGGGCCTGGACGGGGGCGGCCGAGGCGAGGGAACGGCGAGAGAGTGCGGGGAGGGCAGAACGGATGAAGGACATGATGAGAGACGAGATGGTGGTTGAGAGCTCGGTGGAAGGAGGAAGACTGAGCGAGAGGATCGCCTCACCGCCGATCTGGTAGGCCATGACGCGAGCAATAGAACCGTGCGGAGGCTTGCAGCGAACCGGTGTGCTTGATTGATCCTGTCAACCATCACCCCGTCGACAACGACCATCGGACACAACACGGCCATCCACACAGTCAGGGGGGTCTCCCTCATCCTAGCCAATTGTCGACCAGCTTGCTCGTCTGCGGTGTTGCGTCGTCGGCCCTCTTTCGCCGTTCCCGGCCACCACAACTTGCTGCCTCCTTGAGCTCATCCCTCAGCATGTCGAACGGAATCAAGCGCTCTGTTTCTCAGCTCTCCTCATCACTCACTCCTCCACCACCCGAGCCGCTCCTGACATCGTCTACGGGCGCCTCCCCAGTGGCGTCTATGCCTTTCCAACGCAAACGCGCGAAACGAGAGCTCAAGGAGAAGATGCCTATCGTCTTCCCACCTAAGAACACGAGCTCGCAGATCCGCATCGGCTGCCACGTCAGTGCCGCCGGAGGCGTCCAGAATAGCTGCGAGAATGCGGCGAAGCTTGGGTCAGATACGCCAACCTGTCTAACCTCCTCGATCGGAGCTGAATTTCCATATTAAGATTCCTGCAGAGCCAGGTCGTTCGCTCTCTTTCTCAAAAACCAAAGACAGTGGTTGTCGGCGCCTCTGCCTGAGGAGACGGTCTTGACGCTGTTCCCAGAATCACTTATGGGTGAGCACATATTATCAGGCCTCCACGGAGACTCACACTCATCTTGTTTCAAGTCCATGGCTTCGATGCCTTCCGGGACATCCTGCCGCATGGAAGGTGCGAACGTTCACCTTCCCCTTTTCCTGAGATTGCATACATACACTGAAGTTCACATCCAAAAGCTACCTCGTCAACCTCGCCAACCCCGAGGAGGCGAAACGCGACAAATCTTATGAGTGTTTCCTCGATGATATCCGCCGGTGCGAGCAGCTGGGGATCGGGATGTTCAACTTCCAGTCAGTCGTGTCCTTCTCGTGCTTTTGGGTCGAACTGACGTGCTATCTAGCCCAGGATCGGCCATGAAGCAGAATCGTCCGATTGCCATCGGGTACGTCGCAGACGCCATCAACCGGGCGCACGCATCCACTTCCAAGGTCACCCTTGTCCTCGAGAACATGGTTCGTTGTCTTGTCTTTGGTCTCACCTCGAACATACATTGACCACCAATCATCAGGCGGGACAAGGTGACGTCCTTGGCTCGCGCTTCGAAGATCTTCGGGACATCATCGCCCTCGTCACAGACAAGAGCCGCATTGGCATTTGTGTCGACACCTGTCTGTTTTTTTTCCTTATGATCTCGCTTCCTTCGTCTCAAGCTGATCCCTCTCCCTCACTTCTTTCCCAGGCCATCTCTTTGCCGCCTCAATCACCAACGACATCCGCACTCCTGAGACCCTCCATGCGACCCTCTCTACACTCTTTGCGCTCGTCCCCATCCGTTACCTCCGCGCCCTTCACATCAACGACTCGCTCTTCCCACTCGGCTCCAAACACGACCGGCACGCTAATATCGGCCTTGGTGAGATCGGCCTCAAGGGTTTCTGGTCGCTCGTGAGATGGCGCGGGCCAGATGGGCCCGAGGGAGAGGGTTGGAGCTGGAAAGATGTCGTCTGGTGCTTGGAAACCCCCAATGGGGGGAGCGAGGATGTCTGGAGAAGAGAGATTGAGCTGGTGAGCTGTGCCGCGCTGGATACGTTCGCCGACTAACAGCCCCCGTGCTGACAGCATCCGTCATTCTTCACTCGCTTCAGCTTCATGATCTTGAGGGTATTGAGGACCCGAATCTCCTTCCACCCATCAAGGCCGCATGGCAGGAGGAGTGCAAGCTTCTCAAGGCTGCCGCTGCCGGTCCGGTCTCGACCAAGTCGAAGGAGGCGGGAGCAAACAAGCCCAAGGGGAAGGGCATAGCCGTCACGAAGGAGGGTACAAAGAGGAAGAAGACGGGCGAGGGAATCAAGGAGGAAAAGGACGCTGTGACAGAGGAGAAGGTGGCCGTGATGGCGGTGAAGGTGAAGAGTAAGGCGAAGGTGAAGGGGAAGAAGACGGCTGGAGGTGGTAGAAAGAAGAAAATCGATTCGGACGAGGACTGGGGCGACGAGCCGGATGGAGCCTGAACATGAACCCTCCTTCCAGAAAGCTTGATGATTTCCTCCTACCTTGCTTCACATTGTCTCTTTCACCAAGGAACCAGGGTCGCGTGGGTTGCGTCGGCCTCTTGTGTCCGTCCATCGCCGACGTAAGTCGTCATCCGACGATCTATTTATCGCTGAGGAGTTTTCTAATCGCGTTAATATCGTCGTTTGCTTTCAAAGCAAGGACTAACCTTCGCTGCCAAGGATAGCGATGAAGTTGAGTCCAATGAGACGTTAGGCTCTTGTTCACAGAATGAAGGAGGGATGATTGAGGCTCTTAGAGCGGCCGGTAACTGAGAAACCAAGACGATAAATAATCTCACTGATTGAGTATTGGAGGAGTAGGCAGAGAGCACCGAAGACAGATCCGCGAAAATCGAGACTCTTTCGTCTTCCCCTCTTTCACTTTCCATTTCTTGCGCTGATATAACCCCGTACTCCATGCGCGGTGCGAGCAAGGCAAAAGTACAATCATAAGAAACATACGAATCAGGCGTGGCGAGGATCTAGTACATCTCCAAGCTCTGCGAATAAACGACGACCGAGAAGTCAGACGTGGCCCATACCCAAGAATCAATCTCACGAGGGTGAACGACGCACCATGCCGTCGTGGATCTCGTAGTCGGCTAAGGTGATGTGGTCCTTGAACGTGGTGTACCTTCAAGGCCAGGGAACTACCACTGTCAGCTCGATCCACGACCCCGTCACGCGAAGTGAGACAGAACGGACCATTTCTTGAGCTGAACCTTCTTGTGGTTCGTGCCCGTCTGGGCTGCGATGAGCTTCTTGAGGTCGCCAACGGTGTCCTCAGGGGAGCACTTGACGCGCACTAGCGAAAGGAAGCAAATCGAATGAAGCATTGTTAATACACCGACCGCAACGCGCGAGAACAGAGGAGAGCACCTTTTCGACCGAGCCTGTCATTCGCAATGACCTCGATCATGGTGCCTCCCATCATGGGCCTGTAGGATGAGCCAAGTAAGGGTCGTCAAGCCTATCCCGCTCTACAACGACGCAATTCGGGAGAGGATCGCGTGGAGGAGTGAATGAACGCACATGGCAGCGACCGGAGCAGGTGCCCGTACTGGAGGGCCCCCGCCCGCCGATGTCAAAGGGGCACTCGAGGGGGCCGGAGGAGCAGGAGCAGAGCGAGAGGATGGCCCATCCCGGTCTCGCAAGTCGCGCGAGTATGACGACGACAAGCCTCGGTAGTCGTCCCTCGAGTCCCTGGTGTCCCTCGAGCCCCTGTCATCCCTGTAGTCCCGATAGTCGCCACCCCTCGGCCGCTTGTCATCCTTTCCCCTCGACGGCCCCCGCCCGCCGTCGCGCTCAACATGTCGCTCTGAACGCGACCTATAGTTGCCGTCGTCCCGCCCCGAGGACAGCCGGCTCCTGTCGTAACGAGCATCGTCGTGCTGATCCCGTCCAGAAGATCGGGAGGGACCCGAGGCGGACGACGTCGACTTTTTCTTGTAGATGTCGAGGTTCTTAGGCGGCTTGGCTTCGGATGGCCGGACGGGCGACGCCGACCGGTCGAGCGAGCAAGGGGGAGAGGAGGGCATAACTGGTTAAGTTGCAAATCCCTGGATGCAGATGTCTCGAAGCAGGTGACTGGCGTGTAGAAGAAAAGAGCAAGGCTGATGGTAGTTGAACGGAGAAGACCTTGCCGCGTTCCCTCCTCGATTCTCGCCTGACAGATCAGGTCACCGTTCAGGTCACCGTTAAACAGCTTGACAACAGCCGCTTCACCATACTTCATCTTCTTCGCCATGCCTTGGATCGACAATACACTATAACTTACTCTCAGGGATTCTGAAGGGTGGCCCTGCTTAGTCAAGATACCTTACCAGCCGGATTGTTCCAGTCGCCGACCACCTTAAGTCCCCGTCGTCCTGACACAACATCACCGCAGATCTCAACTCCGAGCCGCCGGCGATTGTCCAACCTCGTCTCATAGGTTTGTCAGCCGGCGGCCCCAGGGCTATTTCCTATCGACAATAGCGGTCCGAGAAGTCCTCGAGCAGCCAAGGGACAAGAGAGCTCGGCTCGGTCGCCGAGCTTGGAAACCGCTCTGATCAAGTCTATCTGGCAGTCGTCTCCGCACTTCCTTGCAGACTTGGCCGGGTCTCCTCAATCCCTTCTGAATTGAGCCCCGTACGGGGGACTCGGAGCTCCTGATGCCTTGCGTGCTCCTCGAGCTGACTGAACGCAACGACGAAACAACTGGGTCGTTGGTTCAATCAAGTGAGCACAAACCTTGAACGCAGTTCTTGAGCGAAAATTCATATGATCCTCGTGCGTTTGCGCTGCTCTCTTCGGGGAAATTCTTGAATGAAGGGCGAGAGACATGCTTGGTCTCGAAGACACGCGTGCATTATCACACGCCGCATTTCCCACGATGACGGCATCACGCTTTTTCCGAACTTCAAAGGTCGTGAGGAAGATGAGCCGAGAGCCAAGTTCTTCGGACTGCCCTCATTTATCCGCCCCCGCTCCCTCACCTCATCGGCCGCCGCCGCCCAGTGAACTTTCCACTCCCCCACTCGATCCGGCCGGCCACCCCACTTCCCTCTTTTGCCGTGCACTCTTGGTTAAAGCGGCATCGTCTCAAACTCTGTCACAGACGGACCCAACTTCCGCCAGGAGACCATGATTCTTTGCGATGCTGCACCGAAGCAGGAGGGGTCAGGATCACTTATAAGAGTCAAGAGCAGAAGGGAAGCATGACGTTCAATCCGGCGGTGTTCCTTTCTTTAGCCATGCACGCCGCCGTTCTCGTGTGAGGCCAAGAAATGAACCAATACGTCATGCACATCCCCCACACTCGCCACGTAAACTTGGCTGACAACGGGCCAATAAAAGGAGGGTCCGCCACTGCCACCTCTGTTTGTCAAGAGTTTGACCTACGGGAGTGTGGGCGCCTCCGTCAGCCCCGAAGGGGCCAGGAAGGACCCGCGGACGATGACGATGGCCCCTCGTTGGCTTCCCTTTTTCTCACCCTCTCCAGGCTGGAGTACCCATCATTCCTCAGACAACCACCTACCCCCCCCCCCCCCCACGGAGAACCCCCAGTCCAACTCTCCCCGCGCTCAACTACATCGGGCGCACTCCACCACACACACACCCTCGCCCTCTTCCAATCACCTGCGCCAACATGGGCAAAAACTTCGTAGTCGCCGGAGAGCCCATCGGGTACTCTGCCGTTGCTCTCGCCTTGTTCGCTTCAATGGGTGGTGTGAGTATTCCTTTGTCAGCAATAGTCGAGAGGGAGACGAGGCAAAAATGGGAAGAGACTAGCGAGCCTGGCGCTTTTCACCACTCCACTCCGCTGCCATTACTGACAATCATTCTCTACCTGCCTTGCACTTTCTCACCTTCAGTTCCTCTTCGGTTACGTGAGTGCCACTCGTATGATTCTTCATTTCGATTACTCTCAAATAACTGTTCTCCCTCCATTTTCGATTGTTCCAGGACACCGGACAGATAGCAGGTACGTACACCTTACGTCGCTGCCTTTCTGCGCCTCGGTAGCAGGCTCCTGCTCACATGATCCGCGCTGACCTGGACTCGTCCTTTTCAGACATCACTCCCATCCTGGATTTCAAGGAGCGGTTCGCGGATAACGTCAATGCTGAAGGCGAACCTGAGTTCTCCAATGTCCGTGAGGGCCTTATCGTTGGTCTTCTTTCCATCGGTGCGTTCTTGCCTGGGAGCCTCTAAGCGCAGCGCATGGCTGACTAAACTGACACTAACACGAAACTCAGGTACTCTCACCGGTGCCCTCTTTGGTTCGCCCATCGCCGATCGATTCGGTCGTCGCACGGCCATGTCCTTTGCGTCCCTCATCGTCTGCGTCGGAGTCGCCATTCAGATTTCAGCGACCACTGTCTGGCAGCAGTTTGCCATGGGTCGTTTTGTCACTGGTCTTGGCATCGGATCTCTCTCGGCGAACGTTCCGCTATACCAGTCTGAGCTTGCCCCAAAGCAAATTCGTGGTACTCTTGGTGAGCTTGCCAGTGGCGCGGTGACATCTCAATTCGCAGTTGGCTCAATCTATCACGGTTCTCAGTCGCCACTTACCAGCTCTTCATCACTCTCGGTATTCTCATCGCCTACTGCTTTGGGTAAGTCTATTTTACCCGCTGCTCTTTAGAAACGTCGCTCAGTACCTCTTCACGCAGTATTGGGCTCCGCGACCTTGATGGCCCCGCCAGCTGGCGCACCCTCGTCGGACTCACCATGGTCTTTGCCGCGATCATCGGGTTCGGCATCCTCTTCATGCCTGAGTCCCCCCGTTGGCTCATGAAGAAAGGCAAGCACGACAAAGCTAGAGCCGCCCTTGCGCGCGTTCGCGGAGTTCATGTCGACGAGAGTAAGTGCCAGATTTTATTAAGCAAATTTGGTCTGCAGGAGGTAACAGCCTGTCGTACCACAGTGAATCAATATGTGGAACACGACTACAACGAGATTCTTGAGGCTATCGCCATCGACGATAAACTTGGCACCGGAACCGTAGCAGGTGCGTGACTTCCATAGCCATCTTTTGAAGGATTAAAGCTCACGGGGTGCATTCTAGAGTGCTTCGGTCCCAAGCTCCGAAAACGCACCATCCTCGGTATTCTCCTCCAAATGTTCCAGCAGCTCACCGGCGCCAATTACTTCTGTGGGTCTAGTCCTCTGGGGCAATCTTTGGGCTTTCACTGATATACGAGTGCTTTCAGTCTACTACGGAGCCACCATCTTTCAGGGCGTCGGAATCGACGACTCTTATGTTACCCAGATTATCCTCGGAGTAGTCAACACTGTCACCACGTGAGTCCTCCATCCCAAAAACACAATAAAACGTCGCTCATTCTGCGCACAGTCTCCCCGGTCTTTGGTTCCTTGAGCGCTTTGGTCGTCGCAAGCCCCTTATTATCGGTGGCGCCTGGCAGTCGTTCTGGCTCTTTGTCTTTGCCATCGCCGGTACCGTCTCTTCGCCCGAAGAGAGTCTCACGACCGGACGCCTCATGATTGCAGCCACCTGCCTTTTCAGTGTGTACAATTTTTGCGCGGCGACATGGTGACAAGGGGGCGGGAGAGTAGTGTAGCGGCCGCCACCTTGCCACTCGCCTGTCTACCCATTTGCATCCTCACTCATTCCCAAATGCTCTTACCTTTCTCAGTCGCTGGATTTGCCTCGACTTGGGGTCCCGGTGTCTGGATTGTTACTGCGGAGATGTACCCGCAGCGCACCCGCGCGAGGATGCAGGTCGGTTCTTCCGTCACCTCCTTACCACCTAGATGGATGACACTGACGACTTCCAACTTACTGTTCAATAGAGTTTCAGTGTGGCCTCAAACTGGCTGTGGAATTTCCTTCTCGCCTTCTTTACACCCTTCATCACGGGCGCGATTGGCTACTCTTACGGGTAAATGCACTCATCTGACTCTATCATCGTCCCTTTACTCATTTGCTTATCTTTCGTGCATCAGATTCGTCTTTGCTGGCTGCAATTTTGTCGCTGGTACGTTGCAAAGTGTCCCAGGCCGTTATAAGTTGTGAAATGTCGAACTGATTTCGTGCCACCCATCCGTGTCGTATTTCAGTCGCCATGGTCTTCTTCTTCCTCAAGGAAGGTTCTGGCCTCTCTCTTGAGCAGGTTCAGACCCTCTGGGAGGACAAGAACACTCCCGCTTGGCGTTCCGAGAGCTGGATCCCTCCCGGTTATGCCCACCGCCGGGACGCTATTGAGGCGGAGGTCCCTGAGAAGAAGGGCGCTCGCAACTTTGGCGATGCTCAGCACATTGACGACTCCAGCAATAATAACCCTACCAATGTTTAATTTATTTCATAGCATTTCTACCCATCATTATATCCATTCTCATTTTCAGGTAGGCCAGTCCATCGCGGACCCTTGAGAGCCGACATCAACCTGGTTCAAGTTCTCGCACATGACTATTAGATCGCTCCATAGACATGAACGAGCAGTTCGGGACTTACCTGTGTGACGAAGTCGAACTATCGTCGCCAAGACAGACGACATTTGGGGCAGATGCCTTCGATCCTGATCACTCCATGTATCCGGCGGTGGGTGTTTGGCGTCTGCCATCCGAGTTGTTGGATCCTGTAGTTCGAAGTTATCATCTGATAAACTCGACGCACATCCAGTGTCGACTTTGAGAGTGGGGCAGACGAGGTTCTCAACAGCAAGCGGAGCTCTCGAGCCTCACACGTGGTAGGTCCTATGTCGCCGTTCTCGAGCCCCTCGAGCTAATCCCTTGATCCTTCCTCGAGCAGGGGCATCGAGCCAGGTTCTAGTATGGTCTCACGCTCGGACGTTCTGATCCTCCTTGCAGTGTCGCACACGAGGCGGATTCTCAGGTCCCTTAGACGCGCGGCATCTGGACGTCTGAGCGCGCCGATTTCGACGTTGATGTTCGATATCAGTAGCCCCAGGACTGCGCTTTACTCATAGTCTTCTCCAAACGCCCAGTCGCTCTTGTCTAGATGGTGCACCGATGAGTGGAAGCCACTAGGGTCCGCTTCTCTTCAGCTTATCGCGAGACACGTGCTGCTGAATTCCTCTGTCCTGCTTTCATGGTGCTACGACGCCGACCGAATGAAACCCGATCTTGATCCTCGCTCGAAGATCACTTGACTTTGCTCCTTGTTACTTCGCGCTGTTTCGTCCAGCTGCTCCCATGCCCCCTTCCCAATCTCTACGGCGGCTCCCTCCCCTTCGCTCTTGCTCTCTCATCGAGCGAACCTCTTCCGCGACCTTAACCAATCACCCTTCGATCGGGAAGTTCTGTTTCGACTTTCTGCTCTTTTACGTTTAACATAACGACGATAGATGACTTCGAATATTGTCTTCGACGCTCTTGTTCTCGCTTGTATGCTTCTGAAGCGAGCTTCGACCCAATCCTCGCATGATAGATCGAGCGAAAACTTGGAAAGGGCAAGATAGATATTCAAGGGTAAATCGCCCTGGTTGCTTGTTGCTCAAAAACGCACCGAGTGGATGATCTCGGTTGGACGAGGGAGAGCGCAGGAGGGGACAATGGCTGGGCAAGCATGCGAGCGTTTGGTTCCTGTCTATCGAGCTTGCAGAGCATGAAATCAATATTGGTCTCGCTTCGAGGACGGGAGACTGCCACAATCCGAATTGTTGAGGGGGAAGCTGAGCTAGCCTCGGGTTGGAGAGCACACCCTTCAGCGGACAATGAGAGTGAGGCGGGGGTTTAGAGGCCGAGAAGCACGGGCCGAGATGGGCTTGACCCTCATAGCTCGTCCGCGTTTGTCTGGAAGGCGTCATGGATGAGATCAGGACCAAGAACGGATCGGAGTGACGAGATGCGACACGAACGAGGCATAAAGGCGAGGAATCGTCCGGCCCTTCTAGATAGCCGGCGATGCAAAACCTTAGAACAACTTGGGACTTCAACTCACAACCTCCCGGTCCGCAGTCAGACGCGAAAAATAATGTTCGCCTGTCGGTCGCGAAAGGGAAGCGGAGAGGATGGGACAGGAGGAGAGCGGGCAGGAATGAGCGGGGACGATATGGAGAGGAAACGCATTCGAGGTATTACTACCTGGGGATATAAACCCCATAGCCAGGGTTTGCCAGGCAATGCTATGTGCTTGGCACTCGAGGATGATACACGGAAAGGGCGAAGTGACCGTCGACGCCACCCTCTCTCTCTCCCTTGCCCAACGGCCAAGGGATCCTTGTTCTCCCTCGACGCCGGGTCCACTCCCCAATCAGCACACATTGAACACATCCACCCCAGCGCTGCCTATGTGCAGCCAGAGTCTCAGTCTGGGCCGTCGCTCAGTCCCCAGGCGATCGTTTATGGGCAGAGAGACGGACCTCAGCCAAAGAACAAGACTCGCTTGCGATGGATCCCAGAATGTGCATCCATGGATGTCCATGAATGTTTGACAAACCAGACCAAAAAGAGACAGTTTGATACAAGATTTGAACTAGTGACCTACAGAGAACAGCCTGTGCCATTGATGGCACGCTTGCAATCTGTTGCTCTACCCCTGAGCTAATCAAACGATCCGCGACTGGGCGGATGAGACACAACGTCCCCCAGCCGTCACCTGGCTCTGTCGATCCCTGGCTCCCTCCGCATTTCCTTAATCCATATACAACAAGCGTTACCCATGGACATGCTACGCTTTCTAATGGGCAATGGACCTATGGGAACACCCCGAGGGACCGTCACTTCCTTGGTGTCAGGGCTTCAACCCATCGCTTGCAGTAAAGTCAGGTGTTGGTTGTCTCCTTGGGCTCCATCATCCACACTACGGCCCCGCAGGGAGCGTACTACGGCTACCCCTTGTCTCGTCGAGCACGTCGGGTACTTCCTTGGGCTCACAGTTGATTGGGACGTGATCTGCTGCGGAGAGTAGGATGGCGGGTGGCAAGCGGTGACACCGAGCTTCGGCACGGGACGGTCCATTGGCCCAGTTGGTAAGGCGTGCCCTTCCTAAGGGTAAGATCGGCGGTTCGAACCCGTCATGGATCTAGCGGTTATCTTTTGGCCAGGGAGGGAAGAGCGGCGACAGAGGCAAGGGAGCCAAGGGAGCCAAGGGAGCCAAGGGAGCCAAGGGAGCCAAGGGAGCGAAGGGAGCGAAGGGAGCGAAGGGAGCGAAGGGAGCGAAGGGAGGCAAGAGACGGCCGCGGATGGATGGGCGAGATACCGAAGAGTGATGGTGGCTGATGGGAGCGCGCGACGGTCTTGACGTGAACACTGTCCACATACAGGTATCTGCGCTCTGTTCCAGACTGCCGGCCACTAACGTGAGCGCGCGTAGCCTCCCAGCCGGTCCACTGCTCGCTATCAGCTGCCTGGTATCTTTTGTCTGGCTCTCCAGTCTGCCTGTGCCTGTCGCGCACTCGGTCCAGCGACGACACCGAGCTTCGGCACGGGACGGTCCATTGGCCCAGTTGGTAAGGCGTGCCCTTCCTAAGGGTAAGATCGGCGGTTCGAACCCGTCATGGATCTAGTGGTTATCTTTTTGGCCGGCCAGAGAGGAAAGAGAGGAAAGAGAGAAAAGAGAGGCGACAGAGGCAAGGGAGGCAAGAGAGGGGGGAAGAGACGACAGAGACGACAGAGATGGCCGCGGATGGATGAGCGAGATGTCGAGAGCACTGGTAGTGAGTGCTTGGAGTTGACGAAAGCGCGCGACGACAACACAGCGGGGGGACCACATTGGGTTCTGGAGTGGTATGGCATTTCTGACCCTGGCACGATGCTGAGACAGGGCTGACTGACCGCGAAAGGACTAAGTGGGGACAATCTGGGCGAGCGGCTTCTCTGCCGGGGTGGGGTGGCACTGGGCTGGGCGACGGCATGAACAGAGGACCGTCAATCGGTCTGGGTCGCCCTGCTAGCTCAATCGGTAGAGCGTCAGACTCTTAGCAGGTGTTCAACATTCACTTACAAGGTGATCTGAAGGTTGGGGGTTCGACCCCCCCGTGGGGCTAAAGTAATCTTTTGGCGGGCTCTGCCAGGGTCCAGCAGGGGTCCAGTAGGGGTCCACCTTGGATGGGCGCTGTGTAGTGGCATTTGAGCAGGCGAGGGAAGGACGCGCGCTTGTTCGGCGGGGCATGACAATCCGGTGGCGGAGATGGCGGTCTAGCTGTGGTGAACGGGTGAACAAGTGGGATGTCATTGGCGCCGTTGGAGCGCAAGTTTGATTAGCTCAGGGGTAGAGCAACAGATTGCAAGCGTGTCATCAGTGGCACAGGCTGTTCTCTGTAGGTCACTAGTTCAAATCTTGTATCAAACTGTCTTCCTTTTTGCCCGGCGTTTTTCTTTTCTCCCGATCGACGTTGGATCGGTGCATATGCAGGCCATCTGGCAGGGCCGAGGGTTCTCCTCTCCCATTTTTCTCCAACCTCTCTCCACTTTGCTCGAGTTGGATCGTCGCTGAGCGGGCGGTGGTGGAGGGGATCTCTGGCTGTGCCTGGCGGTGTGATGGTGCGATTACCTGCCACCGCAATGATCTTCCTCCTTCGCGCGCGACCCCCAGCCGGCACGAAGCTCGCCTTTGCTGAGACGTCAGCTAGGTCGGTGCTCCAGGCACGGCACAGCTGGACACGCTCGTCTCCCTGTCACCTCAGCTTGGCCAGTCCAGACAAACGAGACGGGAGGTGTGGCAACCATGGACGGGCAAAAGAGACGTGTCCGCTGATCGCAGGCACTAAAGCTTCCTAGCCGAATCGAACGACTGACCTCATCATTACTAGTGACGTGTTATAGCCCCTAAACCAAGGAAGCGATGGCTCTATGGCCGCTGTGAACGGGTACGCACGTGGCCGCCCATCGCCCCACCCGGTTTGTCGTCTTCGGGGGGAGGAAGGGGAGGAAGGGGAGGAAGGGGAGGAAGGGGAGGAAGGGGAGGAAGGGGAGGAAGGGGAGGAAGGGGGAGACGGAGGCTGATGTCGTCGGCAGCTGAGGCGGCTGGCGGAGGTAGGTTGTGACCTGGTGCTCGGGCTGGTTCGGTGGTGGTGGTGGTGTTGCCTGTGCTGGATGATTGGATCGTGATTGGGGTGGCGGTGGTTGTGGGGGTGCGTCCCTGGTGCTTCATGTGGACTCCCTTTTCGTTTTCCTTCCCCCCAGCTCTCCTCTCTCTCCCTCTCCCCCCTACCGTTTCGGTGTACAGAAATGTCGACCCAAGCCTCCCTCCCCCCTACCCCAACTCAAAAGGAGATCGATCTACAGGAGGCCGGCGCTGTAGAAACTGTGACTCTGCGGCAACTCCTTTCAACGCATCCGACGTTATGGGTTGGTTTTGTTTCAGGTTTTGTTTTTGTAGTGGTATTGTACTCGACCATGGAACACCCGTAGAGGACGGCATGGCAAGGGGGCGGAGAGAGATGTGCTTTCGACTCGTGGAGCGCGTACAGCAGCCGGGATTTAATCAATCTATCTGCCTCGATAGCTCATCTGGTAGAGCGTACGCCTGAAGAGCGTAAGGTGGCCTGTTCGAGCCAGGCTCGAGGCATTACTTTTGTTTCACGCAGTTCCATGCTTTGATTGTTTCAGCCGATGTATCTATTAACTTCAGTTGTTTTCCAAGTGCAATGCCGCGGACAATGGGTCAGCTAGCAAACATCGCCATGCGCGCGTGATGTGCACAATCGGCGAACCGCGAAGCCTTCTCTCGCCGCCATTTCTCGACGAAGCCTAACCTCCACTTTCAACTTGCCAGCCCTCCCTCCCGCTCTCAAGGCCACCATGCTCCCCCCTCAGCCCGCGTACACGATCCTCCGCATAAAGCGGCCACTCACACAGGACCCGCTCGACTCTCTGCGTGCGTCTTCCTAGGCTTCGCATCGTACCTCATTCCTTCGCCTGGCTGTCGTCTGACCGCCCGCGACGGTCGGCACTCTCCCTTGTCTTCTACTACGACCACCCTCCCATACAGTCATCGAGGACGCTCCGCGAGTGAAGCGTCGGAGGGAGACCGGCAACATCCCCTCAGGAGGAGGCAAGGGCGTCTTCAGGCTCGTCGAGAGCGTCGGCGCCGAGTGGGAGGAGGGTGAGGGAGGCGAGGCTCTCAGGGTGAGCTCGTCTCAGTCTGGTCGTCGCATCGGCAAGACATCTCACCTAACGATATCCTGGGCCCTCACGACATACAGCTCAAGATTGCTCGTCTCGTTGCCGCGAAGGAAACGGGCTCCATTGATCCTGGGAACCTCTCGACCCGTTCCCATGCTTCCCCTCTCGACTCCGCCCTTGCCTCGTCCTCGGTGTCGACTCGCTACAGGGTCCTCCACCCGATGCCCAGACGATCGCTGACCCGGCCCCCGGTCGTCCAGGAAGCGTTCGCCTTGCCTTTCTTTGCATGCTTGGCCGAGAGAACGACGGGCGTGGCTGACGTGTCTCCGCTTGCTTCCTCACGCGTCAACTACCTGCCCGTCTCTCAACCTGTCTGTCTAGGCCGGAGCCGGGCGCCCCTCCTCCCTTCAAGATGATCGACGCCCTCCCTGTCCCGCTCTCGCACGTACAAGTTCCACCGTCGAGCAGCGCGGCCGGTCGGAGTTCGGGGAACCAGATTCTCGAGTCAGAGGAGGACGACCCCGAGGTGGCGGCGTTCCTGCCTATGCTTCGCGAGTACTTGGCCGGTATATGCCCCATTTTCGCTCTCTTTCCCACGTTCAGACCGAATGTATCGGGACTGACTGGTCCTTGCTGGCCCACAGTCTCGAATCCGCCGCCTTCGTCCTTCTCATCCCCGTCGACTCCCGCTTCAGAGCCCGATCATGGGCTCGACCCTACAGAGGAACAATTCGTGTACGACCTATACTACAAGGATGTCTCAGCTTCGAATGCGAGCGTCCCAACGGCCTCGGGAACGGTTGAGGGCTACTTTGGGGAAGACGAGGAGCTGCTGCCTGAGAGCGACGACAGTGAGAGCGACGAGGTCGACGAGGACTCGAATGGTTCGTTTCCCTTTGTGCCCGACTCGTCTCGCTGCTCTGATGTCTCATCTACTTCCTCTTAGATGAGGATTTCTACCGCAACGATTACCCGGAGGATCAAGATTCGGATGACTCGGGCGGAGATGGCATAGGCAGCTCTGACGGTCCGTCACCATCCTTTCCAATGGTGATCTGATAGGGCTCCGTGTTGATCTTTCTTGCGTCCGTCTATCCTCAAGAACGGTGGGAGGAGGACTACTGAGAGATATCTTGCGTATTGGAGCCGGCGAGTGGGCTCTCCGCCTCTTGCTTGGCTATACATGTGCACTCCTTCCATCCATCTGGCCTGTATTAAGCACAAGAGAGAGTCAGGTGCGGAAAAGAGAAAGAGAAAGAGGCGAAGATAGTCGAGACCTAGCTGCGGGCACGAAGGGAAGGGCGCGTCTAATAAAGGGGGCGCGCCGCGCGCGTTCCTCGACAAGTTGAGAGACGCGCCTCGTCCCCGCCTCCCATTCCCTCCTTAAACCTCCGCCTTCCCACCCCCTTTCCTCACCCTCTACCTCCCCGTGCATCCGTCGTTATGGCCGGTGAGGCCTCCTTCATCTGGATATGCACTTCAGAAGTTCATTCTGACGCTTGCTCCGCTGTTTCTGTTCACAGATGACCTGCCCATAGTTTGTTGAGACTGTCCTACTAGAGCAGGCGTGCCTCCCTTCTCCTGACATCAACTCGCCTTCTCTCGGCCGTTTATCCGCCCAGCTCCAAGACGATCTCACCAAAGATCGCATCCGTGTCTTTCAGGAGTTTCTTGAGGATGAGGTTAGTCTTTGTGACACGTCGAAGGACGGTTTCTCCCCGATTGGAGGGAGCAACGCTGTATTGGCTTCCGTACACACTGGCAACACTCGCCCAGTTGCGTTCTCCGGGGACCAATCAATACTGAGAACCTCTTTCTGCTGCCCAGAATCCCAACCACAACTACCGAGACGAGGTTCTTCGCATGTTGAGGAAGGACGAGCGCCGGATCATCGTCAACCTCGACGATCTTCGAGACTACAACCGCGAGTATGCGGATGGGTGAGTCCTTTGCACCAGGATCTCTTGCCACGCGTATAAGCTCCATATTGGAGGCCACTGGGCGGGCGGTGTTGGGGGACTGAGACTGCTCACAGCTAGGGAAGGAGGACGCGTGCCTCGCGCCTTTCGCCGCGTCCAGCCACGCGACTCGTTCGTTCCCTCGCGCTGATCGGCATGTGCCTTTCCGCTCTTCTCTCCAAGTCTCCTTCTTCAGCCTACCTCCTTCGCGCCGGCGTTCGATGCCGCGCTTCAGAGTCTTGTAGAGGCACTCTATGACCCGCTGAAGGACAGCATTGAGGGAAAGCAGTGTACGTCGCGCCTTTGGCCAGCCCTTCCCCTTTGCGCAAGCGAAGTGCGCTGAGTTTTACCTCGCTCAATCTCCATCCTACAGACTACGTTGGCTTGCGCGGTAGTTTCGGAGAGAACCACGTCAACCCGCGCACCCTCAGGAGCGCCCAGCTCGGGCGGATGGTCAGCCTCGAGGGCATCGTCACCCGCTGTCAGTCGCGCGTATCAGCTGTCTGCTCGTCAGGCAACATGCGAGCTCATCTGTTTCATCATTTCCCAGGCTCCCTCGTCCGTCCCAAGATGCTCCGTTCGATCCACTACTGCGAGGAGACGACCCGGTTCCACTCCCGTTCCTACCACGACGCGACGACGACGGCCGCCTCGATGGGCCCCTCTTCCGTGACGGTCCCTAAGGACGATGGCGACGGCCATCTTGTTACGATGGAGTACGGCCTTTCGACGTTCCGTGACCAGCAGACGGTTAGCATCCAGGAGATGCCCGAGCGGGCTCCGGCTGGTCAGCTGCCGAGGTCCGTCGAGGTCGTCATGCAAGACGACATGGTCGATCGATGCAAACCGGGGGACCGGATCCAGCTTGTCGGTATTTACAAGAGTATGGGTGGCGG
The DNA here is from genome assembly GCA_951802195.1 of Tausonia pullulans. Taxonomy (NCBI): domain Eukaryota; kingdom Fungi; phylum Basidiomycota; class Tremellomycetes; order Cystofilobasidiales; family Mrakiaceae; genus Tausonia; species Tausonia pullulans. Next base: position 368,599 of record OX637633.1, on the reverse strand, counting down.
AGGTGGATCAAGGGGTTTTACGTGGGTTCTCTCCCTTTCATCCTTGAATGCGCCACGACCCGCACTCACTTGATCGCTGGGTCTCTTCAAGGACTCAACTTCTGGCCAACAATGTCATCCTCCTTTCGTCCAAGTCAGGCGGAGGAATTGCCCAGACTCCGATCACCGACTCGGACATCCGGCAGATTAACAAGCTCTCGAAGAAGAAGAACATATTTGAGCTCCTCGCCCAGTCCCTTGCGCCCTCTATCTACGGCCACGACTACATCAAGAAGTCGATCCTCCTCCTCCTCCTCGGCGGTATGGAGAAGAACCTTGCAAACGGAACACATATCCGTGGAGACATCAACATCCTCATGGTCGGCGATCCGAGTACGGCCAAGTCGCAAATGTTGAGGTGTGTACTCCATTCTCACGTATCTCTGGGGGAGACCTATCTCTGACAAGGTTTGTATCAGGTTCGTCCTGAATACTGCGCCGCTGGCTATTGCCACCACGGGTCGTGGATCATCTGGCGTTGGTCTCACGGCCGCTGTCACAACGGACAAGGACACCGGTGAGTCGTGGACCCTTTGCGAGTGGACGAAGAAACAAGCGCTGACGCCTCCTCAATCACTCACACAGGCGAGCGTCGTCTCGAGGCTGGAGCGATGGTTCTCGCCGATCGAGGTGTAGTCTGCATTGACGAGTTTGACAAGATGTCAGACGTCGACCGAGTCGCGATTCATGAGGTCATGGAGCAGCAGACCGTCACCATCGCCAAGGCTGGTATTCACACTTCGCTCAACGCCCGGTGCAGCGTTGTTGCAGCCGCAAACCCGATTTACGGACAGGTCAGTCAAAGTGCTTCACCTCTTTTCGCCGCACGGAACTGACCGAGCTCCTATCGTTTTCACAGTACGACGTTCACAAGGACCCTCACCGCAACATTGCCCTTCCGGACTCACTTCTCTCTCGTTTCGATCTTCTATTCGTCGTCACGGACGATGTCGACGAGCAGCGCGACCGGATGATCTCTGAGCATGTCCTCCGCATGCATCGTTACCTTCAGCCTGGAGTCGAAGAAGGTGCGGACCCGACATCCTTCGCCGTCTCGTAACTTTTTGCCGTTGCTGATATCCAGCTCCCCTCTTAGGCACCCCTGCGCAAGACAGCCTCGAGCAGCACCTCGACGTTGGCGGGGACGTCGAGGAGTCTCGCCAGGAGACGCCTGTTTTTGAGAAGTTCTCTTCGCTTCTTCACGGCGGAGTCACCACAACAACCGGCCGAGGAGCCAACAAGAAGAAGGAGGTTCTTTCGATTGCATTCGTCAAAAAGTACATTCAGTACGCCAAGAACCGCATCCTTCCGAGCCTCACGAAGGCGGCAGCCGATTGGATCGTTAGCGTCTACGCGGCGCTGAGGAACGACGATCTCGCAAGTAACACCAAACGGGTCAGTCATCCTCCCTTGCTCACCTCAACCGAGCCGCCTATCCCCCTGACTCCTATGCTGTGCTCTCTTCAGACCTCCCCCCTCACCGCCCGCACACTCGAGACTCTCATTCGTCTCTCGACTGCGCACGCCAAAGCTCGTCTTTCGCACAAGGTCGAGCAGAAGGACGCCCAGGCGGCCGAGGAGATCCTCCGGTTTGCGCTCTTCAAGGAGGTTCTTAAGCCCGCGTCCAAGCGCAAGAAGCGCAAGCTAGCCGACGGCACGGGCACAGAGGGTGGCTCGGACAGCGACGACTCGGACGATGAGGATGATGAGCCGGCCATGCGAGACGAGGAGGACCAGCAGGAGGATGTGCCCGAGCCGAGCAAGCGGATGGAGATGTCGCCGACGCTCGGCTCGAGACGGAGCGCTCGAGGAGCGGGCAAGGAGCCGGAGCAGTACACCGAGGCAGATGCGGACGTAAGGGACCTGCTTGAGGGTGTCGAGGCACCGTCGTCCACGGCGGCGAGGGCGAAGGGGAAGCGGGTTGTCATTGTCGAGGAGGATGAGGAGGAGGATGCTGCCATGGTGGATGATAGTCAAAATACAACGAGCCAGCAGTCTCAGGGCCCGGTAGCACCGGAACGGTTCGTCATTCCAACCCTTCATGCTCCTTGCCCTGTATGTGTCTCTTGCCTGATCTTGCTCTCCTATTCACTGCAGACTCGCGCTCTTCCGACGCTTGCTAGGTGCCCTGTTCATCGGCGAGTGGGCGAACGAAGAGTTCATTCCCTTCGACGACCTCCTCCCGAGAGTCAACGCCGGCCTCCCACACTCCGACCTCTTCGGCACGGGCGAGGCGAGGGCCATCATGGAGCGGATGGCTGCTGAGAACGAGATCATGTTCTCTAATGAGTGGGTTGGCTCCTCTGTCCTGGACCATGAACAGTTCTGACGCCGCGTCTCCTCTTTTCTTCCTCCTGCAGCGTCATCTACAAGATCTGATGGGATGCTGGATGCTGTATCGGTTGAATCTGTTTCGTTTTTCTGTGGGCTTTCTGAAGACATATTTGTATCTCGAACGCGTGTGACGGCAACTTGATCTGCAAGCGCGCTTCTAGGTCCAGCATGCGCAGCTCGCGAACCGAAGGGGAGTCAGACTGGAGGAGACGCGCCTGGCAGGCTGTTCGTCTTGCGCGTGCTTCCTTTCTCACAACCGCCTTCCGTGCAAACAGTTCCCTTCTTCATCTTTCTTGCACATCATGTCCACATCCAAGGTCAGTCTAAGCCAATGCCACGCAGGTGGTCAGAGGCAGGACCTGACGTCTCTCGCTCTCTCGCGCCCATCGGCCTTCTCCGTCTGATCGCACTTCTTTCTGCTCCCCGTTTATTTACTTCTTACAGTCCGCTGCTAACGTGCGACGACCTGCCGAGGTCATCTATCGGACTCGAGTCCTCCCTTCGGCCCACATGCCCTGTTCTGAGCCTCAGGTCGAACCACTTTCTATCCTCGACGCCAGCGTTCTCACGTACTCTCCGACGTCGGCCATCTGGATCTACGACGCGCCCTTGTCCTCGTCAGATGCAACAGCAGCTCTCATGACTCCCTCGCACCTCCAGTCATCGCTGGAAAAGGTCCTCGATGCTTACCCTCAATGGGCGGGTCAGCTCTCACATGCGCCCTTCGACCCAAGCAAGGGCCACAGGCATCGTTACCACCGGCCTCGCGTCTCATGGGGGACAACGTCCGACGAGGGCGTCGAGTTTATTGTCGCGCGGTCGGAGGAGAGAATTTTGGAGACTATACCCTCGGCGGAAGAGCGGGCCCGAGCCAGGACCTGGAGCCCGACAGTTCTCTCCTCGTTGGTACGTCGTTGTCCGTGTGTAGTTTGTTTGGTGAGATGCTAATGTCGACTGGTCGGATCTCTTGCTTCAACCGACATAGGGCCTCCTATCGGCCAATCCGAAAGTCGCGCTATTTGACCGCGATTCGAGCGAGGGTCTTCCCGCCCTGGTGATCCAGGTCACTACGTTCGCCTGTGGCGCCGTCTCGGTCGCCGCCCGGATGGCGCACATCCTCGCCGACGCGAGCTCCCTCATCCAGTTCTTCTCCGACTGGTCATCTATCAACAGGTTTCCGGGCTTTACCCCCCAGCCAATCTTCGACGCCTCACTCGTGGATCGCGCGGCGGCGGGCGACATCGATGCCGACGAAGTTGACCCAGCGCTCGTCGAGAAGGCAATGCGGCTTCCACACCTTCGGTACGACTTCTGGGCGTCCAAGGAGGGTTGTCCTCTTCCCATGATTGCGGGGACGGTTATCGCTTCGGAGCTTCAAGGTCACCCGTTGGCGCGCGATCTCGGTCGGCCCATCCCCTGGTCGTCTTGGAACCCCTCCGCCTCCGTCGAGTACCAGGTCGTCCACTTCTCCGGCGCCGAGGTGGCTCGCCTGCAGGATGCCGCCGCCCAGAAAGCTTCGTCGGACTCAGCCTTGCAGGTCAAGATCTCAAAGCAAGATGCGCTCCTCGCCCACGTCTGGGCAGCCGTCGTTCGCGCGCGCCAAAGGGCTAACGACGAGGAGGTGACGTTGAACGTTACCATCGGTGTGCGGCATAGGCTCGAGCCTGCCCTTCCCGAGAACACCCTCGGCTCGCCTTTGCTCAACGTACCGATCAGCACGTCCGCAGGCGTGGTGGTGGAAGGCCGAGAGGCACCACGCCTCATCCGACAAGGTCTCGACCTCTTCAACTCTGAGACGATCTCTGCCCACTTGCACATGCTGGCCTTCGACCTGGATCCTCGTGTGTTTCTCTCTTTTATGCCCTCGTTGTCGGCTAACAGGGGACTGACGTCCGAATGCACTTCCCAGCTCGATACTGGGTAGCATTCTGGGGCGAGCGGCACACACTCGTTACATCGTGGCTTCGCGCTGGCGTCTACGACGTCGACTTTGGTTGGGGCAAGGCTCGTTTTATCGATCCCTTCATGCCGGAGGTTGACGGCCTCGTTCAGCTCATGGAGGGCGGACCGGGCTGTGATGGCAGCGTCGCCGTCAGTCTGCACATGAGGGCGGAGATCATGGGGCGAATCCTGGCAGACAGAAAGCTCACGGAAGTAAAGAGAGGGCTCCCTGGATAATTGAGGGACAATCAGATGGGCGCAGCGTGCATCGCGACATACAGAGGACGCGCCACCCCCACTCTCCCCCTGCCGACCCCGGCCATTCTGAATATTGGATGCCCATGTTTTCGTTTATAGACCCTCCCGATCTCACCTGACCTTGTTGAGTTTTTCCCCCTCTCGGACTCACTCGGAAGACTCTTAGCTCAGAAATTTTGACGGGGTAATTGCGGCCCGGCCGCGTGCCGTCGCCGGCCCGTCTGTCTCTTGTAGCGCGGTCAAGTCCAGGCCATCGCACTCCCCTGAGAGCACGACAACCTGCGATTTATCCTCCAACATCCAACCCCATCCATTGTATCCCCCACCATGCGTCTCTCGCTCGTCGCTCCCGTCCTCCTCGCTCTTGGAGCCCTCGCGGCTCCGACGGACTCCGAACGCAAGGCGAAGCCTCATCTTGTCAAAGGCAAGGTGTCGTTCGTTCTCGTAGGAGATTCAACAACCAACAACGGGACCACGCTAAACAGTGGGTCGGATGACGTTATCTCTCTATCGCATTTGAGTCTGACACATTGCCTTCACAGGTGGTGGTTGGGCCAACGGATTCTGTGGCTCGCTCGAGGAGGGAACCTTCTGCAGCAATCGGGCGTCGAACGGAAAGACGACGGGCACCATCGTCACTGCTGGTGAGTCCGGGTTTGCATCTGCTAACAGAGAAAATCAGAGAAGAAGGAGGAGCGCTCGAAGTCATGACAACTGAGGTGCATATATGCGGGTTTGAGGTTTCTGGGACCAGGCTCTCAACGACGTTAAGAGCGAGGCAAGTCCACAGCCCAATCTAACAGTTCCTTGTAGCAAGGCTGACCATGTCCTTTTTTAAACTAGGTCAAGAAGGGGCAGACCGTCTTTATCACGTCCGTCATTGCATCCTCGATGAGCGAGCTACTCAGCATGAGATCTTGACGACCCCTATGTCTCCATCGACTGATAGGCTCCAGTTCGGACATAACGACATGAAAATTGCGCCTCCCTCATCGATGGGCGCCAACCTCAGTGAGAAAATATCCATTAGAGAATCTGGATATGACTCTGCTGACCCAATACCGGAAAACCACTGCGCCGCTAGCCTCCTTCGTCTCCCAGCTTCGCGAGATTGGTGGCCACCCCGTCCTCATCACTGCCCTCTCGCGTCGCAGCTTTGTTAACGGAACCAGCCAGATTGCCGATACCCTTGGACCATGGGCGGACGAGACAATCTCGGTCGCGGAGAAGACGAACACGCCGCTCCTTGACCTCCATGGTGTCTCTCTCAATTGTGGGTCGACCAGTTCGGAACAGTTCCTTATCATCATTAGTCTGACTCTGAGAGAAACTCAGACCTCCAGCACATCGGCCCTCAGGCTTCTTGGCTCCTCAACCGCGCTCCCACCGACTTCACTCATCTGAATCTCTCAGGCCAGATGCTCTTTGGTCGTATGGTTGCCGATCTCTTCCAGATATTTGCCGCCGAATTCCCTGGAGTGAGTGCTCTTTAATCATGTTTCATGCTGGCTTTTTTGATTGACCGACCGTGGCGTGTGCTTCCCTCAAGGGTCCTAAGTTTCTCTCGCCCTTCATCATCAATCCTCCTCTCTCGCTCGCTCTCCTCACCGGCAGTGAGTCTCTTGTATGACCTTGACTTTGGCTCGGGTGCTGAACTTTACCTTGCAATGAGCAGCTCAATATGTCTATGTGCCGGAGTATCCGACGACTGTCAACGCCACGACGGCTGTGTCTTCAGAGGTCGCGAGCGCTACGGCTTCTTCGGCCTGATCAGGAGGAGAATATGGATATGGGTTCTTTTCTCATGATGAATATCGTTGTTCTTTAATCTTCTGAGACCATATTTCTCGTTGAGACGTTATTTTGACGTGTTGCCATGGCCACAGGAAAAGGCCACGCACACACGTCGCGCGTCCCTTGTCCTTGCGAGTGGCCGAGAATCGAGTCGCCTTCAACTTGACTCGCCCGCTCGACTACTTCTATATCTTCCTTGCCGATCTCGCACCATGAGCACGGAAATCGCAACCCCGTAAGCTACTGGGTCTTTAGCCCTGAGCCACCCGCTGCCCGATGCTACCGGTTGATCAGGCAGACGGACCCTCTTTGTCCTCTCACTGACGCACGCGTCTCAATCCTCCACATCAGGACCTCGCCTTCCCGGGTCAGAAACGAGACGCCCCTCGCTGAAGAAGACGACATTATGGCGGGCACTGGACCCGAGCTGGATGCTGCTCCTGACAATGGCCAAGATGGCTCTGCTTTTTCCTCTACTGTCGACGATTCGTTCCAGAATGCTCCGCCGCCGCCGCCGCCTGCCCCGACCGAGACCGAGAAGAGGGAAGAGCGGTCAGTGATCCCTCTCTTCTCTCGGACATGCTCATAGCTCCATAGCTGATCTCTGGTCTATTCCTCAGACGCAAGAAGACGCTCGGCGCTGATGAGAAGAAGCGAGGCAAGCGCCTATTTGGCGGGCTGCTCGGCACGCTCGACGCGTTCAAGGTGCGTCGCCCATACATACTTTCTCCTGGTTTCGCCAGATTCGAAATGACAGACTAATGCTCGTCACTACCTTTCAGAAAGAGGAGCGTCAGCGTGGAGCGTCAGATGCCGTTAGTGGGGTCTCGTTTATCGGTCGGATGAACGCGTCGAATCATGCTGACTGACGTCCACCTTCCTCACCCTTGTGTTCAGGCCAAGCGCCGCGACTTGATCTCTAACCGGATTCAAAACAAACTTCGTTCGGAGACAAGTACAGCACTTGAGATATCGTCGAAGGAGCGCGAGATGAAGACGATCCGGGTGGAGGCCGACAAGAAGGAAGCTGAGCTCGCCTTCCGGTCCGACTCTGTGAGTCATGCCTGCCAACCTGCATTCAGCTCCACTACTCCTTGTCTGTCCCATCTGACGCGACGATACTCTAATTCCAGTTTGCCTCTCGTCACCACAGCCTGCCTCGCCTGGCCGCGTTCCTGCACACTTCTATGCCGGATTGCCGGCCGACCCCGACGCTTCTTGATCTCTCTTCCCCTGTTCCTCTTGGCCAAGCAGCGTCACACAAGAAGGGTAGTTCGAATGTCATGCCGCTGTTCTATGTGAGTGGTCTTGTTGATCATTGACTCAAGGAGGTTGCACCGACGCAGTTCTGCGCTTTTCATTTCCCAGCTGCCTGCCGTGCTGCTGCCCGTACAGCAGGAAAAGATCGACGCCCAAAAAAAGGAAGCCGATGCACTCGTGGATTCTGAGCAGCGCGAGTGGACGGACCGACGACGGGAGATCGAGGCCGAGGTTCAGCAGGTGAGCCCATTTCCCTCCTTTCTCGACTCCTCTTTTACTTGTCTGACACCTCGCTTTCGCTTTTCCTTCAGCTTCGGAGCAAGGAGCTTGATCTTCAGGTAGACCTCTCGACTCTTCGCAAGCAGAAAGCGGAGCTCTCTGGCACGCCCCCGCCCTCCACCACCACCCCAGTTGCCCAGCCCTCTCCCGCCACCAACACCACCATTAAAGCGCCGATGCAGGCGGAACCTAACACCGTCGCTGCTTCCGAGTCACCTGCTCCTGTCGTCGCCGCCGTCGCATCGACAGCTGCTGCTCCCCCAGCCGAGGAGGGCCTCGGTGAGGTAGAGATGCAGGATGGGGATGAGGCGGTTGAGTATTAGTCTTCGGTTATGTCTTCCCTCTTCTCCTCCTCATGTTGTCTCGAATATTTCGCTGCGAAAGAGAATCATTGTGAATCGTTACAGGGACGGACAGGAAGCGAAATGGAAAGAGGAAGGTCGTCGACGAGGAACGAGATGGATGCGAAAGAGGAAGACGAAATGAAATGGAACAGTGAGGAGAAAACACAGGCGACGAGATTACGGAACTTGATAGAGAAAGAGAGGGAAGATGATGGAGAAAGGAGGGGTGAGGGGGAGAACGCGGCAATCGAAGGGGCGAACTAGCGCCACTCAGGCTTGGGATTAGAAGGCACGCCGGCGGCCTTCTTTTGCTTCTCGTTGTTATCCCAGAGAAGCTCGGCCCAGAGGGGGAGACTTGGGACGCGGCCGAGGAGCTCACGGAGGTGATGGAGCCTGCAGAACAAAGGAAAGAACCGCTCTTGTCAGTGGGTGTGCACTCTCAACATGAAAGGGTAGCGAGCCACGCACCAGTCGCTCTTTTCTTGCTCACTATCGGCGAAGAACTGGATGTCCTCGCCGTTGTCAAAGACGAGAGTGAAAGACCGCTCCACGCTCATCGGTTGGTCGCCGTCGTTGAGGATCTTGACCATCTTGGAGAGGTCAATTCGGGCAGTGATCTTCTTGGTCACGTCCGAGGTCGCCTCGAGCGTACCGCCGACAATGCGCATCTGACGTCGGCGCCAGGTCTGGGAGGAAGAGGCCAAGTCAGCTTATATTCGAAGAGGGCGGGGGGAAAAGAACCCACCGTGCAGTCTCCGCCGAGCTGGGTGAGCGTGCCGGTGAAGTAGTCCATCTTGTGCCAGCGGACGTGTCGGAGGCCCTGGATGGTGTCATCAAGGCTCTGCGGGAGCTGGTCGTTCGCAAGACCCGGGATACTCGGGATCTGGATCAGCTGGAGCTCCATCCTGCCGATGGTCTTCGGGCGACGGCCATTGGCATTCGCCGGGGCGTTGATCGCCCCCTCCTCGCTCCACCGTCCAGTGAGAGGGAGGCCGAGGTTGAGGATCTGACCGTTACACTTTGACGAGATGTCCTTAAAGACAACCTTTACTACGGCAAGTGTGCCGTCCGGGGCGAGGTACCGGACGAGGTCGTCCCGCGGTGGCTCGACCGGCTCGACTCGTCTGACCACAGGGGGTGGCGGCAGAGAGGGCGCGACGACGGGCTTGGGCTTGCGAGGAGAGGAAAGAAGCTTGCTAAGCCGGGATTGGGCCTTGACAGACGCGGTTGGCGTCGACGGCCGTGGGGGCTCAGGCGTCGAGACCCTCGCAGGTACAACGGGCGCGAGGCGACGGAGGCGGTTCTGGATGTGGATGTCTTTCTTAACCTTGACGGCGAGGCTGAACTCAAGGTTGTCGAGGCCGAGGCTGTCAAGAGGAAAGGGCGAGTCAGTCTCAAGAGATAGTGCGTGACAACAAAGACGACTGCTCTACGCACAGCTCGAACTCTTGCCCGATCTGGACCGTCTGGCCGAGTGTGTACGATGACGTCTCGACAGAGTGAAGCCCGTTGTTGAGGACGATCCGGAAGGTCGTCTGCGACTCGCTCGGGAGAGGCACAGCTACATCGGTGATGCCGACGACTGGGAAGAAGGTCGGTCGGTCAGTCACGAAGCACATGCAACGCAGTCTCAGCAAGACTCACTTCGGACGAAGACCTTCGAGTGAGCTCGACCAAGCTTCTCGCGGGAACGAAGTTCGCGGATCTCCTCTGCGTACTCGTTCTGCAATTAAGGGAGGACGTCAAATGGGCAACAGTCCATCTCTGGGTCGTCTGAGGCACTCACCATGTCGGACGGCCTCTTGACAGACCGCCAGGCCTTGCCTCGATCGAGGTCGCCTGCACGCGCGTTGTAGGCGACTCGCTCATCCGAGGCGACGTAAACCTGTGGCCGCTCGACAAGCCGGTAGCCGCGCTGCACGAAATGGTAAGTCAGCTTCGCATCCAATCAAGTGAGGGGAGAGGTAAAGACCAACTTTCTTGTCCTCGGCAATTCGATCGAGCTCGCTCGAGACATCATCGCCAAAGGCAGCCGCCTCCTGCGTGCTGCTGCCACCTCCAAGGCCGAAGTCGTTGAGAGAGTGCTCATCGGCCGCGATCGTCCTCCTCTTATTCGCCGAGCCCGTCGCGGACCCTGGGATCGAGGCGTCGCCCGTGCTGAGGCTCCTCCGACCCCTGCCCCTCCTGCTCACAGGAAGACCCGAGGCGGCCTGCTCCTGCGCGCGCTTCTCCCTCTTGCGCGCGATAATGGCCTCCTCCCGCGTTTGGGTGCCACCTTCCTCAGTGTGCTCGCTTGAGGATAGTGTCGGTGATGGCACCATTGAGGGGCGAGGGCTGATGCTGCTGGCAGTGACCTTGTGAGGCAGAGGGGGAGGGGGCATGAGCTCCCTCTCCCGCTGAGTCTTCTCCTGCTCGCGACGGGCCCTGTCCTCGGCGGTAGTAGGAAGGAGGAAATGGGCAGGAAAGGCCGTCTCAATTGGGGACGAAGAAGGGAGGTTGATGCCCGAGCCGCTGAGCCGGTCAACGATGACCTCCTTCTCGCTGCCGTGGCGGAGGGTGCCCGTATCGGAACGGCCGGGCGATGAGGCACCCGAGTTGGGTGAGGCCGAGCGGGACTTGGGGGCGACGAGTCGATCGAGCGCTGACTCGCCATGGAGAACGTCGTGCGCTGAGAGCGTGCTGGTGCGAGGAGCAAGGGCAGGGCGCTTCTGCTGGGCGGCGAAGCGAGAACGATCCTCATAGCTGGAGCTCCGGGAGGACTGTGTCGGGCGGGCAGGTGAAGAAGCAGGCGCAGCAGCAGTAGCGGGCGACGCCACGGGTTCATCGTAAGATGCTGACGGGCCATCGTACACCGCAACATGTCCTCGGCTGTCTTGTCCACTGAAGCCGATGCCGAGGCCGTCAAGTCCATGCAAGGACGGCGAGGCCGAGACAGTCGCAGTGGCAGCAGAAGATGAGCCGGTCTCGTCTCGACGTCTCTTGAGGGCAGCGGCGTCCTCCTCGACCCGCTTAGCGTCCATCCTCCGTCGGATGCTATCACGTGTGAGTCTAGGGCTCCGGCCTGCGCTGCTGCCTCCGCTGGCGTTGCTGCCGAGGGAGCCAACCGAGTCGATAGTCCCACCGGTCTCCTCCGCCCTAAGGCGCTCGGCCGATGACGAAGGCTTGAACGAGGCGAGCGAGCCAAATTCATCGATTGAGACGGCTTTGGCTGCTCGCGCGGCGGCATCTCCGGAGGGGGCGAAGTTGGAGACGGAGCCGAAGAGAGGAGAGGAGGACGAATCGAAGGAGGGGAGGTGCCAGGGAGCATCAAGATGAGAGGAGGAGGAAGAGGAGGAGGACGTGTTGGTGGTAATGGTGGTGGCGGAAACAGCTGGGATGACCTCAGTCGAAGGCGGGTCAGAGGGCAGGTTCTTAATGGGACCAGAAGATATCAGCTGACACTCTTGACAAGAAGAATAGAGAGACAATGAACGTACCACAGACGAGATCTCACGTTTCTCGCCAAAAACATCCGCTTTCTCCTTTGCCTGCCCTTCCTCCTCATCCTCCTCCTCCCCAGCACCATCCTCAAGCTTCGGCATATCAAAGCTCGGGGTAGGCTGAGACTCGTGCCTCCTTTCTTCCTCGTCCTCCTCGTCCTCCTCGTCCTCGTTCTCCTCGTCCTCGTCCTTGTCCTCCATTTCCTGGCCCTTAAACTCGTCGGCCTCAGCTCTGGGCTCCTCCTCCCCTTCCGGCGACGGCGACCTCGTCTTTTCATCCTCATGTTTGTGCCTGCCGAGAGTGCCCTTTCGCAGCTCCTGGACCGCGCGGAACCGATCGGCATGGTGGCTCCTTCCATACGGCACGCCGTCCTCACTGTCACGGTTAAGAGTCTCCTCCTTCTTCTCCTCCTCCTGCTCATGCTCTGCAGCGAGATGGTGCTGCACCGTAGAGACCTGGAGGAACGGGTCTGGGAGCGGGCCGCTCTGATGGGCGTGAACCTCCGGGTGGTGGTGAATTGCCAACGAGCTAGTGGAGGATGACCGGCGCGGAGAGGATCCTTGGTGGTGATGCGCCACTGAGAGTGGAGGAAGGTGCGTCGATGGCTCGAGAGCGTTGCCGTTGAGGAGAATGGGGTCCGCGGGCGAAGCAGCGAGGTGAGGAAGGTCGGGCTGCTCGATCTTTGGGTGCTGCTGCTGCTGCTGCTGAGAGTGGTAAGGTTGGTGGGTCGGTGTGTCCTCAATATCACGAGAAGCTGAGAGAACGTTCGCCGAAGGAGGCGGAGAGTTCAAGCTCGTGTCCTTCAGGAACTGATGCTCGTGCTGCTGAAGAGAAGGTGACTCTCCTCCCTCCGAAGGGAAGACGGGCGAGTAAACCGATCCGGGCGAGAGGAGATGCTCCTCGAGGAGGGAGGTAACGAAGGAGTCCGTCGCAGAGTAAAGCTCATTCGGGTCGTACTGGTCGTCGTCCTCGTTGGAGAGCATCGAGACCTCGCCGAAGGACTCGTCTGCTCTCGGGGTGGGAGATCCGGGGATCTCTTCCCGTTCAAACTCGAACGAGTCGTTCGAGTCGTGCGAATGAAGCTGGTGTTGGTGGTACGGAACCTCGAGTCTCTGGCCACCCATCTCGTTCTCGCTCATCTCCTCGTCGTCGTCGTAGTCGTCCCAATGTTCCCCACCGCCGTAGACAGCAACGTCCTCATCGCTGATAGCCTGGGTGCTCGTCTCCCGATCGAAAAACGACACCTCTGGCCGCTCATCAAAAGTGACCGTCTTGCGTCGCTCACGCCTCGCGAGCGGGACGCCATCCTGGCCGGCTGACCGACGGGTGCGTTTTTTCTTAAGGCTGCTTTTGGGCGATGGTGAGGGAGCACCGTCGGCTGTGGCAGAGAGGTGGGACGCTCGGGAGGGCGTCGAGGGAGCGGAGAGAAAACGACGCTCTTCCTGGTGCTCCTGCTGCTGGACATACTGCTGGTATTGGTCGTAAGACGCCTCCTCCGGTAGCTGGGAAGGGGGGGAAGCCAGAGGCGAGGCGGTGGTGTCGTGATCCGTCGGCGGTGACGAGAACCCGGGTGACGAGAACGCCGGCGAGTCATCCACCATCGGATGATCCATCATCAGCGACGAGCCGGGCTCGAGCGGAAGAGGAAGGTATCCATGGTTGACGCCGTGGCCTTCATCGTCGTTCTCGTCATCATCCTCGTCTGCAGACGAGGTGCCGACAACGCCGACAGGCGGGGGGCGAGGAGGTCCTCCTCCAGCTCCACCAGCGCCGGCTGCGCGCGCGGGATCGTCGCTTCCTTCGAACGAGGGCGACCTGACAAGAAACGGCGACGCAGAGACCTTGGCTCGAGACGAGAGACCTGCGAGACCTGCCGACTGCCTGCGCTTCGACTCGCGCTGAAAGTCGAGGCGACGCTGGACAGCCGCGGCGTGGTCGGGGTGCTGTTGCTGGCGAAGACGACGGTCGTCGGCGTCTTCATCAGAGCTCGTGTCGTCAACGTCATCGGCGGTGGAGGAGCGTCGCTGTTGCTGCTTCCTCTGCAGCTCGCCCCGCGGCGGCGGAGGAGCACTAATGGCGGGTGACGACGACAAGCCCAGCCCGAGGTCAATCGCGTGCTTCGTCGGCGGTCGACCAACAGACGAAGGAGAGGGCTGGGCGGGCAATCCGACGGTCTTGAAGGGCGAGTTGGAGACGAGCGAGTTGGTTTTCATGTGCTTGTAGGAGGAGCTCGTCCGACGAGGCTGCTGCTCGCTGTCCTGCGTCTGGGTTGACGGCCGGTTGGCGAGAAGTGAGGAGGGCACGGCCGCCCCGTCAAGGTGGTGCGCCTTGGTGGGCGAGGGCATCCCTGCGTCCTGGCAGGGAGGGGATGGCTGCTGCTGGGGTTTCTGGATGCGAAGCGGAGACCAGCTCCTGTCGAGCGAGGAGGCGGTGGATGGAAGAGGAGGCGGAGGAGCGAGGCCAGGGCTCGCAGGGAGCAAGTCGGAGGAGGATGACCGCGGAATGGGGGCGGGCGAGGTGGGACCTTCTGAGGAGGACATGAGGCTGTGGGTGGGCGGGAGGAGAGAGCTTGCTGGCTGGAAGGGAAGACCGAGTGGTGTCAAGAAGGGAAAGACATATGTCAGTGAAGGGAGTGGGGGGGACGTCAAAGGGATGAGGCGATGCAGACCCTGGGGTCGGGGGTCTTCGATGAGATGTCCTAGTTAAGCGTTTTCCAGGGAAAGGATGCTTAGAAGGAAAGGGGGTTCTGAAGAAGGACGAAAAACGAGCGTCAGATGGGGGTAGGCGGCGTCACAGGCCAGCGAGCATTGATCAACATTCTCTCGGGGAGGATGGGGCATGGAGGGAACGCACGAGCGAGCAGAGACGGTCTTTGGCTTTCCCGTGTGCTCACAGAGAGGAGGAGGACAAGGAGGCAATGGCCGAGAATGGGGGAGAGGGGAGGGGGAGGGGGGGGGGGAGGGGAAGGGTGTTTATCTTGTCCGCGGGCGAGGAGCGACTAGGTCAGTGGTGGTTGGAAAGACAAAGGCAGTCGCGGTCTGCCAGCTTGTTGTCACCAGCCGCGAGTTGACACGAGGAAGAGGCGGGAGGCCGGCCAGCGAGAGACGCGTCGCCCTCGAGTTGATCGACCGCCAACATCACACGTCATGCATGACGACAAGCCACCGGGTTCTTCCCTGGCCAACTCGCTATCATCAACAGTATCATCACTCCTCCTCCCGGCCGACTCCCTCACCCGGCGCAACCCCCCTCCTCTTTGTCTCGCTCGTGTTCCAGGACCTCACTCTTCCGGACTTTTGGCAGTTGATTTTCCTCATACACAACTCGACGACTAGATTACTCTCTGCGCACCCGCCACAGGGCTCTCGTCGATTCGGTGGAGGGAGCGAGGGGCCGTGGGTAGATTGAGGAGGTCACTTTCTTTCCAGACGGACTTTGGCATCGTCAACTCGAACGCCGAAGGCCGCCAACCGCTCGCAGTCATCACGAGTCTGAGATCACTTTCGCTCTCCTGGCCAATGTTTCGTGTCCTCGCCTTCGTCGGGTTATGATTCTCCAAGATGTGCGCCGGTCCGAGGGCCAGGGCTACGGATACCTCGCAGAGGCCCAAGAGAGGCCTTTCTGAGGTCGATCACGCCGAGGAGCGCCGCTGGGAGCTGGCCTGGAAGCTGGATTCCATGACGAGCGGCGATGAGGTATGGGAAAATAATGAGGAGGAGAGAGAGAGCTGAGCCTTTGAAACAAGCCAGACCGGTCGGAAAAACATACCGAGTGACTGGTCGATCACCGTCAGCCTTCCTTACTGTGGGATTCCCTAGCCGCTTCATCGCTCCCCCCGTCTCTAACCTTGGGAAGCACCAATCACTCTGACCGCGATGCTGGGTCTGCCCGGCTAAACAGTCTTTCGACACCTCGCTCCATTACAAATCTCTCTTACCATCTCCCTCCCTCCGCTTGGCCCGCTTGGCCACGGTCCATCTCATATTGCTCTCATTCTTTTTCCATGACGTTGTCTTTCTTTTATTCTCTCTCCACTCGATCTTGCTCTCTCGTCTCGTCTCATATCAACCGAATCATAACGTATAAGCTGATGCTTTTCCGAACATCATCGTCGTCGCAAAGACAGTGTGAGGAGGAACTTGTAAGGCGCCATAGTTTCGAGCTCCAGTGTTCTGAAGAAACGTCGCTTCTAGGGTGACATAACATAGCATGGAAGATATAGAAAGCAATACAGGAGCAAATCAATGAGCAGGTGGAGAGAGGCAAAAAGCAAAAGAGGAAGATGAGGCAAAAGAGCGAGCAAGGGCGTTGTAAAACAGAGAATGCGTGGGATGGGCCATCGGCGAGGCCGGGCGAACGAACGAGCCAGTCGCCCTGAATGCGACGGTCAAGTTCTCTCTAAACTAACAAGAAATAAATGTGAAGAAAATATTCAAGGAGGTTACGGATAGGCCGATTCCTGCTGATGTGATGCGATGTTCAACCTGAATGCGGTGACAACAAGGATCTGGAGCCAGTCGCTCGGCAATCGCCTGAGGTCAGCCCAGAATCGATCATCCTTTAAGGCCAAGCTCGACGGCCTTTAAACTCACCTAATCGACAATCCAACCCAACATCCAACTCTTCAGTGCCTTCTTTCCAAACATCCATCCGCCCCCATTATCTCCATCCTCGCCCTCTCCCGCCTCCTCCTCCACTCGATCTCCTTGGTCGTCTTTCAAAAACAGCGCATGAAACATCTCCGGCTGTCTCCTTGCCGGTGGAGGTGGTGGCGGGAAGCATAATCTCAGAAGCGGGTCGTCGTCGTCGATCCCCAGAAGGAGCTGGAGGATTCCTCGAGGGTTAAGCGGCAGGGAGGAGGTTGGGCGACTGCGACGCTGTGGTGGGTGCTTCCGGCTCATTTTCGAAGGAGATTTGGGCGTGGAGGAAGAGGAGGCGGAGGAGGAAGTGGTAGTGATGGTGGGGATGGTGGAGGAGGCGAGGAGGGACGAGCCAAACAGCGAAGCGAGGAGGGAGGGGCCTGTAGGGCGGGGGGAGAGCGCCGGATCGTCGTAAGGTACGTAGCGAGATCGAATGCCGGCTGAAAGGGCGGCGGGAGAGATAGAGACGAGGTGCTCGAAGGCGAGGAGAGCTGCTGAGGCGGAGGAAGCTGTAGTAGGGGATGCTGGCTCCTCAGATGAGGGGGGCACAAAGGCGAGCGCGTCAAGGGGGATCGAGAGAGGGGCCGCCGCGGTGGTCATCTCGTCGGTGAGAGGAGGCGGTCGATGGTGGTGAGAGCCATGGAGGAGGTCAAGATCGAGGAGCGTAGGGACTCGAGAGAGAGTCCTCGCCGTCTCGGCCGTTGGGGAGGGCGGGCAGAGGGCTGGAAGAGGGCCTGGCGACCACTGTTGTCGACGACGACGACTCATCCCCCCAATGGCGGCGCCGGCCGAAGACGACGACGACGACGACGACCTCACCTCCTCGTCCTCATCTTCATCGTCGAGGTCCTCCCCGACCCAGCTGGCGTCGATGTCGTCCCCTCCGATGGAGGACACGGAGACGTCCGTGAGCGAGATGATGGACGTCTCTGTTGGGCCCCGCGAGAGCATCGACGGTCTTCGCCGTGTCGTCGCTATGGCTGATGCTGATGGCGGGCTCGGGAAGTTACCAAGGCCATCGTGGCCCGGAAAGACGTGGGATCTCGAGGCAGGCCTTTGTGTCTGCTGCTGTTGCACCTGGAGGCGCGAGGCAGGCGAGGGGAAGATGATGGAGAACCCGCCGTCGAGGGTCGACGACGACGACGAGGCGTCAACCACAGGAAGCACGC
Source organism: Tausonia pullulans (assembly GCA_951802195.1). Lineage (NCBI taxonomy): Eukaryota > Fungi > Basidiomycota > Tremellomycetes > Cystofilobasidiales > Mrakiaceae > Tausonia > Tausonia pullulans. The sequence goes on along the minus strand of OX637633.1, from coordinate 351,061 downwards.
GACCTCGGCCTGCTGGCGGGGAGGCGACGACGACGAGCTGGGAGTCGGATGAGTCAGAGTCGCCGTCGGAAGCTGCAGCCCAGGACGGCCGCTGGTGGGCGCGGGGATGATATGAGGCCATGGCAGGAGGAGGAAGCGGATGGACTAGCGCAAGAAGGTGAAGGATGGGAGGGTGGTGATCGAGGATGCGTGGGCTCGTCAGGTTTGGGGAGACGACCGGGCGAGACTCGCGAGAGCACGCCAGTGGCGGGAGTGAGCTGCGCATGCACCGACGGCACTCTTCCCCCGTAGGCTGTGTCCAGCATCATCGACAGTCAACTCGAAGCGAGGAAGCTGCATGAGAACTCACAGCATCAGTCACTTCACACCCCGAGATGACCTTGTTCGCGATTTCGGCCCGACTTGCGCGGCCGTTGACCATTCGATGGGAGTCGAATCTTGAGAACTGCGGTCGATTGGCCGCTAACACGGCCGACATGCTTAGTAGTCCGCAGGGAGTGTTCTGGGTGGCCAACACTCGATGGCATCAAACGTCTCATGTGTTTCATCACGCTGAACCATGGATCGCTGCATGCAAAACACAACTGCTGTTACGAGGCGGCGGCTCTCAGGCCGATGCCCGCAGTTTGACAGATCGCTAGCTATACATGTCTCCGCGTTTTACTCTCTTTCTACTATGTACCCGAGGATGCCGTTCTGCGAGGGGACGAGAGTTGGAGCCCCTTTGTGTACTGATTTCTGTCATGTGCGCTTATAGGCTGGCTGCGTTCGCGTTCGCTCATCCATCTCAGCTATGCTTCTTCGCCTCTGCCGTCCATGCACCCTTGCCTCTCTGACTGGACTGCTCGCATCGGTTGAATTGGTACGTGCGCTCTTCTCTCGCTTAGCGTTACAGAATTCCCGCTCAACCGACGGCTACTGCGGCCAGCTACCTCGGTGACAGAAGGGCGACCTCCGTCTTCGGCTTCCTTCCTCGCGTCTTGCTTCCTCCTCCCGACATGCATTCGCCCTCTTCGTCTTCGGCTTCTCCACCATCCACCACGACCCCGTCAGTTATACCCAAGGCTACTTCAGATGCTCCTCGACTACAAAAGCATTGCCTTTGACGACCCTCGCGCTCGACCTGCTGCCGAGGTAGGTCCAGGTTACATTCAATCTACCAGCAGGGTGCTTGTCTTGATCGGTCACTGACAGCTCTGCATGTTCTCGCAGGACCATGCTTCCCATCTCTCTCCACCCCCGCCATCGTATCACACCACGGTCCAGAGTATTGCATTGCCATCGCCGACAACGACGGTAGCAAGGACCAGCGAGCGCGTCCCGGCGACATCGACCTTAAGGCGGCCTCCTCCAGCCGAAGCCGTTGCTGGACCCTCTTCCTACCTCGTTGCTGGTCCTTCTTCGAGGCCTTATATCCCGACGACGACGACGACTCCAGCACTAATCTCCTCTTCATCGTCATCCAATGTCCGCTGCACGCGCTTCGTACCACCGCTCTTGTCCCCATCGCCCCGCCAATCCTCGCCTGTAATGACCATCCCGCCGGCACGAGATGTGGAATACGCGCAGACCCTCCCCCGGCCGCCGACTCTCGCCTCAGCAACCCACTCCAGCCACGTCTCCTTCTACGCTCGCAAGGAGCCGCTCGTCCTCGCTCACGTGATTGACCTCAACTTTCGCATCCCAGGTTCGTCTCGTCGTTCTCTCGCTCGTTTGCTCGTCTCACTCGTTCATCGTGACTCACTTCTTCCCCTTCCTTGGCCAACAGCGAGTCTCCTCCAGCAATCCAAATCCCGAAAGAAGCGCGATCAGCCTCACGAGGGCGAGTTCACCGAGGGCCCCAACACCGTTCGCGTCCACGGGTTCTGGAAGTCGCGCGACAGGAAGGTTGATCTGAGATTAGGGATTCAGGGCAAGATCGAAGATGGTCCTTCCCAGGCTCAGGTTCAGCATCAGCGGAAGACAGGAACGGGGATGCTTTCGGGGAGGGGGGGGAAGCAGCTGCCTTTGATAAGGGGACCGAGGGAGAGAGTCCACATATATGCGTGTAGTCGGTCGGCGCCTGTGGCGGTCTCGGTGGTGAGTCTTCCTGTCCCTCGTCTCTTCTCACGGAACCCGGCTTGCTGATCAATGGCTCCCTTTGCCAGGTCGAGCGTTCTCCGCCAGACCAACCCTTCTCCATCCGGCTAGTTTCCAAAAAAGCAGGCGGGACGACTCTCCTCGTCCCACGCGACTTCCGCGGGCCCGTCCTGATCGCCTGCGTTTCGGGCGCTCCGCCTAAGCTGTCCATCGAAATCAGTCGTCGCCTGACGCCCATCAATGGATCGGGTGAGTCGTTCGTCATTATGATGCCCTCACCTGTCGCTCGCGCTCATCGCTCATTCTAACACCCCTCGGACTGAACAATTCAGATCCAAAGCGCCCCCTCTATTTCCTGGGCCCTCTCCCTGTCTCCTCATCCGACTGGTCCCACTCTATCCTCTCCCCCTCCTCCTCCAGCAACTCTTTCAGCGCAGTCATCAATGCATCCCACCTCGGATCACTCGACTCCGCCTCCCTTGAAGTCGGAGGCAAGGGCCTTGTCGAGATCCGGTATGCGGACGAGGTGGTCGTGGAGAAGAAAAGTATGTGGAAGGCGCTGTTAGGGAGACTGGATGGTGGGGGATGTGGTGTTGAGGCTGCAGATGGGGTAGTGTTTGGTGGGGAGGGGAAGGCAAGGAACGTGGCGGCGAATCACCTGGCGATGCCTATTGAATGAAGGAGAGGGTGGCGATGTTCACGTGTTGGGCAGTTGGGCCTAGGCCGTAGCGCAGTTGATCACGGATGAAGATGTGCACCGCGTTTAGGGCTAGTTCGAAGGGATGTGAGACCGTCTTTGGGTCGTGCCAATCACTCAACCTAGTGACCACTGACTTGAAAATAAAATGCGGCAAGGCGGAAGTATCTAGTAGTCATGAGATAGCGAAAGAATACGTGGCCGAGACGCCCGAACAAGTTATGAGACAAGTAAAGGAGTGATCGGCAAAGTCATCGTGGAAGTCCTCGCTCTCGGAGTAGTTCCCCTTGTTTGATTTGATGAGAGCTCACAGAGGGCTGCGTCGTGCATGGCCGCTTTTATGATACAAAATACACTAAGGTCTCTACTGTCCAAGAAAAGCGGCAACTTCTAGATGGACTGGAGACGAGACGCCTCCAGAGCGGGTTGTAAGTGACGGGTTTGTGACCTGTTGCACCCTCCCTTCCGCAGGCGCCACCTATTGACACGCCTCAATATGCCAAGAGAGCCTCCCGCTTCCTACCTTATGTTTCTTTACCAACGTCCATCCAGCATCTTACCCCAATCATTCATTATGCCCTACTCATCGTATAGTAACACCGCGCCGCTCAGCGAGGAGAGCATCCCCTTTGACGATCCGCGGGCCAGAACCAATATGAACACCATCCACCTTCGACGGGTTCGAGTCCTTATCTCTTCCTCAGGCATCACCCAATCTGACATCTTCCCTCGCTTTCGCTCTTCCCCAGGAGCCGTCGACGATGCACGCTGAGACCTCTCAACAACTCCCTCCTCCGTCGTACCTTCACTCGCTTGAGGAAGAGGGCCTCGGCGAGAGCGGGCCCGCGCCGACCAGTCCCTCGAGCGGTCGCCATCCTCAATCGCCCAAGGGCATGCGTGATTCCTATGTCCCATCGACTCTCGCAGAGCCCGCTTTTTCAAGCTCGGGATCGGGTTCCTCGTCGATGCCTAATAACCAACCATTGTTGCTGTCGTTATCGCCGGCCGCAGTGGCTCCCGTGGCGCAACGGTCGCCACCTCTCCGATCACACAATAGCATCAGCAGCCGATCTTCCGACATTGTCTCCCCCTGTGCTGCGCCAGTCTCATCGCACACCTCCTCCGCAGCCACCTCGCACGACAACCTCCCTGTCCACAACGCCGAGCTCGTGGCCTCCATTTCGTCCGGCGAGGACTCGCCTGAGGACTCTGATGACGGCTACAATGATCTCCCGACTGCTGGGCAGAAGCCTTCGAGCAGCGGCAAGACGCCTAAGTACCCGCCCCCACTCTCCATGGCACCGCACGCTTCACATTGCTCGTTCTACTCGGACAAGCGGCCCTTGATCCTCTCGCATGTCATCGATATCAATAAGCCTGTTCCAGGTTGGCGTCGCTCGCTGTTGGTCTCCATCGCTCGACTACTGACTACTGCTCCTGACATTTCCTCCCTTCAGTCAGCCTCCTCCAGTCCATGGGCGTCAAGAACAGCCACAAGGGCGAGTTCACCGACGGCCCTTACTCCGTCCGGGTGAATGCCTTCTTCAGATCGCACAAGAAGGTCGACATCCGCCTTGGCATTCGGGGGCTCAGCGAGCCCAGCGGTGACAAGCACGAGCGTCGAAAGTCGTCGTCGGGTTCTAAGCAGCAGACTAAGGACAGGATCAACGTGTTTGCTTGCAGCAAGGCGGCGCGAGTGACGGTCGAAGTGGTGAGCCTTCCCCATTTGACGGTGAAGCGCGCTGTCGGCAACGAGCTGACCACTCCACTCCCCCTTGTCCAGGCCGAGCGCTTCCCGCAAGACCAACCCTTCTCGATCCGTGTCCTGTCCAAGAAATCCGGCGGCGTCGAGGTTATACTTCCACGCGACTTCCATGGGCCCATTCGGATTGCCTGCCCGAATGGCTCAATCAAACTCAGCGCCGACATCATTCGGCACATGACGCTCATCAACGGAACTGGTGAGGAGGTCGTGCCCGAGCGCGCTTCGCTCGTCAAGTCGACTTTCACTGATGCGGTCTTGCTCCGTTCAGACCTCAAATGCCCGCTCTACTTCCTCGGCCCTCTCCCTCCCCTCTCCTCCAACTGGGCGGACGGTCTTCTCCCAGCCTCCGATGCCAAAGTCATGGCCAAGGCAGGCACCCGCGCCATCATCCACATCGCGAACCTCGGCTCGCTCGACTCGGCCTCGCTCGAATGCGCCGCCAAGGGCAACATCGAGGTCCGATTCGGGACCGAGGTCGTCGCAGTGAAGAAGAACATTTGGCGGACAATGGTTGGGATGAAGCAGGCTCAGCCGAGGCCAAGTGGGATCGATGGGAAGGGAGGTTCGACGACGAAAGTAGTGCCGAGGGTGACGACAACCAGGGGAGAGCCAATTGACTACTGAAGTCGGGCTCGCTATTGTAGTGTCTGTATTCATGGCCTGTTTTTCGCTCGGATGTGATGTGAATCAAAGAGGCGCATCTAATACGAGAATAATTTCCTCGACGTCTACCTCCTCATGCATCGAGAACGATCGTCCGGCCTGGGTTAACAACCCGCATGAGATCGCGCTCGCCTGCGAGCCCAAGTCGGGCCTTGGCGAGCTCAACGTCTGTCGGTGGGAGCGACGGCGGCTCGTCCGACATGACCCAGGTCTGGGTACGAAGGAAAGTTAGAAACGGTTCTCTTCCATGCGAGTATAAGACGAAGAGAGGTACTCACGCCCCAGTGGACACCGAAGGAGTACTTCGCCCCGACTGAGCGGGCAATGTTGACGGCGCCTTCCTGCAAGGGCAGAAAGGATGCATGTCAGAGGAAGCAGCGACGATAGGAAACGCTCGAGACGTCGCACTGACCGGATCAGTGTGATGCAGCTGAAGGTGCCATCTCGGTCCATAACTCCCGATCGGCTAATGCGAGCCAAAAGAAAGTATGAGCTGAGGATAGGCGCATGGAAGCAAGAAGGACACGCACGATCGCAGCAAGTGTGACCGGTCCAAGAACCGCACCGATGGCCTTGAACAACGACTCAGAGTACCCTGCGAGGTCAATCGGGGAGTTAGTGTTATGGGCTAGAGACAGGTATCCCTTGATGCCTCACCGGTATCGCCTGCATGGAACAGGCTCAGAGGTTTGCCCGCCGCGCGCTTTTCCTCATCAAGGATTTCCTCGACATGGAAGCCGGCCCAGAGGGTGGTGTTGGTGTCGAGACCTGTCCGGCCGGACCAGTGCTGCAGGCGTGTCATGGAGAGGGGAAGACGTCAGCCGCGAGAGAACAAGTGATGTAGAGAGAAAGACAGACGGACCATGGCAGGCGTAGCAGTAACTTTATACGAGGACGACGAATCAGGAAGAGTGACGGTTTCAGAATGCCACCAGCTGAAAAAAAAATGCGTCAGAAAGGCAGGGTAGCCAAAATAGCCAGAAGGCTACTCACTCAAGCTCCGTCACATTATGGACCCCCTGCTCCGTGAACCAAGTCTTGACCCCAAGTGGAACAAACCACTTGACGTCGTTACCGAGCGCAGAGACGGCCTCGACGTCAAGATGATCAAAGTGACTGTTCAAGACAGAGTAGAGTCAGTGGGTCCGAGTCAAAAGGAACACTTGGGAGACACCCGCACTTATGAGAGACGAGAACGACATCGACACCAGGTAGGTCTGAGAGTTCGCACGGCGTAGGTCGGAGACGTCGAGGTCCGTAAAAGGGAGGAGATTCAAGGGTTCGGTCCCTTGAGCGCATGAGTGACAGGCAGATATGAGACAGGTCAGACGGGTCAGACCCTGTGCGCACGAATAGAACAGAGCTCACGAGAAAATGGGGTCGGTCAGGATCTTAAGGCCAGATAGCTGAACGTATGATGTCGATTGACCAATCTGTCCAAATGAGCGACTCGCGCGCGCATCAGTTCAATGTCCCTGCCCTTTCGCCTCCTAGTGCTATCTTCCAAGCAGCTCAAGACGACTCACCCAAGTAAAGTTGAGCCTCCCAGCTGTCTCCTTCGCGGCGAGCACCTTCCAGTCGGGCTCGACGACACGCTCCAGCTCCTCGGGGACCTCGAACTCGGGGTAGACCGTTGGTGAGACCCACTCGAGTGGGGTGAGGACCACCTTCCATAGCAGCCACTCCCAGAGGCCTTGCTCTCGCCACTCCGGAGCCGGGTTCACTGCAGTCCCGCACGTACGTGTGAAGGAGGCACTCTTCAGCAGTGGACGCACGTGTTGGGTAAAGGAGGCGGGTGAAGGGCCACCAAACGCGTCGTTGTAGCTTCGCGACTCACCGAATCTGCCCGCAATCTTGAGTGAAGACCACCGCCTGGTAAGGAGCTCCTTCTCAAGCTCTCCGACGTGCCCAGACATCGACGAGCCATCAGTGTGAGGGGTGGCGGCGAGCGCTCGCTCAAAGGTGCGTTCGCGTTCGGAAATGGCGAGCCGGCGGGCGGTGTCGGTGTACTACGGGAATGAGAGAGCGCACGCGCCCTGGTCAGGCTCATGCAAAGGGGGACAGAAGAACGACAGCGTACGCACAAGATAGTAGCCGAGCCAGCCGCCGGAGTAGAGAATGGAGCCAGCAAAAAAGGAGCGGCCGATCCCTGTTTTTTGGTGGAGGGAGAGGAACAAGACGGACAGGTAGAGCCGTCAGTGGGCGGGTCGCCAGCTGGTGGGGCGTTCGGCCCAGCTCGACTACGGAACTGACAAGGATGTAAGAGAGGTGCCATGAAGGCGTACCCGAGCAGACGCGCAAGATATAAGAGAGGGGTGGAGTAGAAGTACAGGCGGGAGGTAGACGTTGGACGGCAGTAGGCAGCGCGCCGTGGCCTGCCTGCCGTCTGACGCGCTTCGCCGAAAAGCCCGCCTCCGTCCGCTTGAAGCGCAGCAGCCCCCCACTTTCGTTGCTTCGCTCGTTGTTTTCTGCTACGACTATATGAGAGGAGCGTCCCTGAACAAACTTAATCATATGACATCCTGCCGCAATTAATCCCTCAAGTCCCTCAGAGCTCGAACTCAGTCCTTGTTATGCTGCTTCTTATCGGCCTCAACACCCTTCAGGACCCAAGCGCTCGCCTCTTTAGCCTGACGCTCGAGCTCCTCCTCCGTGGGAGGGTTAAGGCGGTGGATCGTCTTGCTGTCCTGTACGGGGACTTTGAGTCCGGCCTTGACACCATCTCGAAGCTCGATGCGCTCGCACCACTCGTTCAGGAGTGGGAAGTCCTCAATCTCGACGCCGGCCCAGAAGGCGGAGCGGACCCTAACCAATTCACAAGTCACTGGTCAGTAGAGAGAAATTACAGCTCTTTCATCCGCGGACGCACCAAGGGAACGTGTTGATATCGGCGAGACTGAATTTGTCGCCGACGATGTATTTGAACCCAGTCTTCTTGAAGTGTTTCTCGTACGTGGAGTAAATGCGGCGCGTCTCGGTCTGGTACCGCTCGATTCCATACGGAATCTTCTCCGGCGCGTAACGGACTGCGAGATTGTTCAGGTCAGGAGTGACTCAAAGCAGAGATAGAAGGGGGTGGTGAGCATCTGGACCAACAGAACTGAGGACAGGGCAGAAACGCAGAAGTCAGCAGGGCGACCTTGCGAGGCTAAATAAGGACTGCTCACATGGTTGGCTTGCCCTTGCTGTGAGCGACAATGAGTCCGAAGCATTTGTCAGCTGGGAATCTTTCGTGAGACGGAAATTCTGGACGGGAGATGAGGCGGACCATGGGGCCGAGACCTGGGAGGGAGTTGTCAGATGTTCAGCCGTGAAGTCTTGAGATCTGAGGACGCAGAGATACTTACCTCCGTGAATGTAGAAGATCCAGTTGTACATCTGCGCGTGAGGTCGATCACATCAGCACAAGGGCACGCTCAAGCCTCAGGAGCGCAATTCACCTCCGTCTCAAGATCAGCATCTTTGAAGTGCAGTACGTAGTCCTTATCATAGGTCTCCACGAGATACCGGAGGATGCTGGCGCTCTGATGTGCGAGGAAGGCACGGGCGTGACACATCAGTCGCCGGAACAGACCGCGTCCCTCAGAACGACCGAAATCAGCTGACCTCCCAGACATTAATGGATGCCTTGCCCTCCCTATTATCAACCAGGGCTGGGATCCTGCCTGATGAGAGCCAGAGTCGTCATCAGTCAGCCGAAGAAGCTAAGCGTTCTCGCTCAAGCTGCAGTCGACTGACCGTTGGGGTTGATCTAGGGACATCCGAGAGCGTCAGAACCAAGCCCAAATTGGAGGCAAAAGAAGCACTCTCACTCACCTCGAGGAACCAGTCACTCTTCTGCTCATTCTTCTGGAATGATATGTTCTCGAACGCGTAGCCGTCCTTGGGGAGCGCCCCGGCGAGACGAAGCTCCTCCAGAGCAATACTGACTTTGTAGCCGTTCGGGGTGCCGGCGGTGAGGAGGACGAGGCCGGGCTTGGTGAGGGAGGCAGGAGCGGTCGACATTATGGTTCGATGGAGAGTGTTTGGAAGGAAGAAGATGGAAGGAGGGGCGAATCGACGAGTCCCTCGAGCTCTGTCTGCATCGGCGCACGCCGAGGGGTAGAGTTCAGGACATTGCGTAAGCAGGGGATATGGTGACGTGCTGCCTTTCCCAGATGACTGTCCAACTCGCAAGACAGCGAGGATGACTGAGCAACACTCCAAGCGACATAACCGGAAGATGGGGCAACAAGAGGAAGATACAGCCACGCGGACCATCATTGCGCGCTGCTGACATCTGCCGACGTCTGTCATCGTACTGTTTTATTACAGTCTGATTATCGAATCACCCTCAACCTTAGGAAGCAACGACCGCTGTCAGTGGGCGGGAGCGGAAGAAGGAGGCGTGCTCCCGTTAGAGATGCAATTTTGCCAATCCGGGCGTCTATCAGTTGACGTATGTAGATGCAGGCGAACTTCATCTGCACTGTACGGCCTTTGTATCTACATCATAGATCAAGCATAGAGGATAGTTTGAACCAAGGAGAGACAGCGAGAGAATTGGAAGGAGGAGAGAGGATCTAGGTGGGAGGGAGGAAAGGGAAGTGTAGAACATGGCCGTCGAGCAAAGACCGTTGGAATCTCCTCCCATCGATCTGTCGAGATGGACGACGAGGCGGGAGATGTCGAAGGCCCACTGAGGAATGCGGAGCTCAATTTTGTTATCCCAGGCCTGGGCGGGGTCATTGAGATAGATCTGTGAACGTATCATAATACCAGCTGGGAATGTATTGGAGGATGAACTGAACGAAGTTCCTGAGCTTGAGGACGTGGGTGCTGATCTTCTATAGATGAGGGTCATGGAACAGGTCTAAGTGCGGAGGCGCGAACGATTGGTCTCATCAGGGAGCAAGGGAAAGTCTTCTGAGGAGGAAAGGCGTGGGAGAGCCTGTGAGGAACGTCTTCATCGACGAGCCACTTCCGCAAGGGGCGTTGACGGCGAAATCCCTGACAGGCGCCCGGCAATAGTGAGGACGGTGGTCATGAGGTTGGGAAGGAGCTTGGGCGAGGAAGAGGAAATGGCGTCGTTGTCCATGGTGGGAGGGGTATTGGAAGAGACGAAACAAGAGGCCCATCGCCAGCTTAAGGCAATCTGGCCTTTGACGGTGAAGATAGAGCCGAGGCCAAGACCTTCGCATTCGGCTATCCAATCCGTTACCTGTTCAGACGTTTTGCATGCCGCTTCAAGGAAGAGATCGAGGTCAGTAGTGGAGCAAGAATAGGAGAGAAGAAGAAAGTTGTGAGCATGATTTCGCGTGACCACCTGTTGGATGTTCATCACGACGATTTGAAGATCGGTGGATTCCATTATGCTTTCCATGTCCCCGGCTCCGACCGTGTCAACAGGGTGTTCTCGATGGCTGCCTGGGAGGAGGGTGTCGGGGAAGGGGCTCGGGAAGAGGAGGAGTGTTCAGCGGTGTTCAGGGGGTCGTCGACAGAACGGTGCCAATAATTTTGGGCTTGTCGTCGTTTGGAATGACCTTCTGGGATTCGTCGTCGGTCTCCGGGCGGTTGAAGGGCGCAAGAGGCTCTGGACGCGTGCTGGGAGGCAGGCGATCGTGCCTTGAGGGGTTGGCTAGGGCCAGGTCGATTATCTTTGTGCCCTTCTAAATGTTGGGAGTCGCTTTCTTCCCTCCTCCCCAGTCCCCACGGTTGCACTGGCTTTTTGCTTGCCCTCCAGTCCATTTTTTCCGTTTCGTATATGCGTCCTCTTGGACGATGACGACGAGAAATTTGACGAAACATCCCTCGGTGAATCTTCCTCCGTCAAATGTGCTCGCTCTCGCTCAACACAGCCGTGAGCGAGACCAGCGCGCGCACCTCTATGTCTTCCCTCAAGGGGCACTACGATACATGCATGCACAAGCAACCTAGGCATGTATCAACTGGAGACAATCCCATCCTTTCGAAGAGGCAACGAAGCAGTGCGCGGATACAAGAGCCAGCAAACAGCGCCGGTTGACAGAGACTGGTCAGATACGTCGCTGTCAGCTCCTCAGCATGTCGTGGATGTGGGACCATGTTCTCAAGGCCTTGCTTGCTATAAGCCAAATTTTGAGGCTCGAAAGTTGAACGCTCACGCTGCGAGGTGAGGACAGAAGCAGCCTTCCCTGCGCTCATGCTAACTAATGAGCTGGATAGCGTGAGAGGACTGGGGCCAGGGCAAGTCAAGGTCGACCAGGCACGTTGAGACTACATATAGCCACCGAAGAGATCCATCATCGTCCTCCAGCCTCGCCCAAAGGGCAAAACCAAAGGACGTCGAAGGGAAGAGTGGAAAAAGGAGAAAGCGATCAGATACGTCCCACAACCCCGACTTCAGCCATCAGCCAACCTCGACAAGCGAGGGGCGTCAGGCCTCAGTCCACTTCATCGACGAAGGGCTCTTCCCGAAGGAAGGCGCCTGCTCCGCATGTCCTCCGTGAAGGGGCGTGGGTGGAGCATCATCGTCTCGCTTGAAATGATGTGGCTAGTGTAAACTAGCAAGACCAGTTGTGTCTCTATAGAAATGAATCCTGCAGAGTCTGGAGGAGTGGAATAGCGAGCGGGTCAGTCTGGCAGGCCCAAGGAGGAAGAAAGGTGAGGCCCAAGGAAAGAGGGACGAACGTGGTCGAGGGAAACAAGACTGGGAAAATCCAGCCCAGAGGTCATTCAATTCGAATCCTCGCTCGAGGAAAAGAGGCTGATGCGCACGCCTGGACCTTTCTGAGAACGCACTTCCCTTCTTTTGACAAGAGAAAGAAAGAGGTCTAGGATGAAGGAAAAAGTGCAGGATGGGCGAGCCGCACCTTGAGAACTACTGCGCAAAATCCGATGAGCTGCCTTCGTCACAAGAAGACATGAACAATAATAATAAATGTAAATCTGACAGTCTAGGGCTGCACACTCGGCACTTGGGTCTCCTGCTTCTCCATCTCGGCCTCGTCGAGGTGCTTTTTCGGCTTGCGTCGGAAAAAGCCTTTGTCCGATTCACGCCACTCCTTGCCCTTGTAGCCTAGCGTGATGAAGACAGCCGAGGCGAGTATGAGGAGACCGGCAAAGAGGGTGTAGAGGCCGCCGTCGCCGATGCCGGACTGATTTTGGTGCGAAGGTGAGTGTCAGCGTTGAGCGGCAGGCAGTCAAAGGCGAGGAAAACGCACGCGGATGGGGAGGGCAATTTCGGACATGATGAAGGCAAAGAGACCGCGGAAGAAGGACTGCGAGAGTGAAAGAGGGGGTGAGCTTTACGAAGAGACGAGCGCCGAAAGAGTGGGCTCACGTTGCAAGCGACAGCACTCGAGGAACGCCCAACATTGGAGTCGACGAGGAAGGCGAGGACGCTGGCATCTGGAGAGTAAGAAGGAAAGGTCAACACCAGGTCAACACTCAAAAGAAAGCTGTGCAGTCACGCACAAATGACCATGAGCGCGAAACCTCCGAACGCGAGGAAGACGATCGGACCAGCAATGTTGGTCTGAGAGGACAGGGAAAAATGTCAGCTAGAAGTGACATGGGAAAATGTCGACTTCGGGATTTACCTTCTCTTGCGCGGTCCACGCGTAACCCAGAAAGCTCACGACGAGCACCGGGATGGCCGGGAACATCGACTTGAGCCGCATCTCGGGCTCCGAGACGCCGCCGTTACGCTTCTTGAGCTTGGCGAGGATGTAATCAGAGTAGCGGCCACCGAGGACGGAGCCGAGAATATTGCCACCACCTGTTTCAGTGAGTCAGCTTTCGTTAAAAGACGACGACAAGCGAGAGTGGCAAGGCAGACGCACCAAATGCGACGAGCACGAGGCCGACCTTGAGGGCGTCATAATTGTAGGGCGCTGCGGCAAAAGTTACGGCCGCCGTGAAGGCGACGGTGTACTGAGCCGCAAAAATGAGACCTGAGGAGAGAGTATCGTCAGCGAATGGCCACCCCACGACAATAAACGAAGCGAGGAGGCGCACCGGAGGAAACAATGATAAGAAAGTTGACGGGACTCTTGAGAATAGCGAATGCTGGAGGGAGCGGATTGATGTCTCTAATGCTGAGCGAGAGCTCGCCCTCCTGCTTCGGCTTGCCGCCCTTGCCAAAGATCCACCACGACCGCTTCCCATTCGCCCCATTCTCTGTAATAACCTCGACGGCGCGAGACCCTTGATGCGGCGAAGAAGGCCTCGTCTCCGCGGGCGTGGCGTCGCCGGATCGGAGACCCTTCTCGAGCTTGCGGAGCCGCTTCGTCTCCTGCTTCTCCTGCTTGCGGAGAGCGTCCGCGATAGACCGTTTGAGCGCGACCTGATAGGCGGTGGAGCGCTCGCGGCGCCAGGTGTCTGGGAAGAAGATGAAAGAGATCTAGGTGCCGAGAGCATGAAACGTCAGGAAAGGGGTACCGGAGCACAGAGCCAGCGCGGGACGCACAAAACTGATACCAGCAAGTACAGCGATGAAGTAAAACGTCGCACGCCAGGAGTAGGCTTGGGTCAAGGCGCCGCCGACTGTGCAAAGCATTTAGATATCAGTCCAGGTTCGCGGTGGGAAGCGCGCAAATCAGACGACGCACTTAAAGGACCGATACTTGGGCCGAGCAGAGGAGTCGCATAGTAGAGGCCCATTTTTGTTCCGCGAACCTTGGGCTCAAAAATGTCTGCGAGTGTGCCGGCGCCGATGGCCATGACAGCGGATGAACCGGACGCTGGAGTGAAGGAAGAGATCAGCTTTGCTATCCTACCAGGGCCCGACTGGCTCCGCCGATGACGGACCCTGAACTATCCGCATGACGATGAGAAGGGACATCGAATTTGCTGTTGAAGCGACGATGGTGCCGATGATGAAGATCTGAGATGGCCACAGGAGCAGGTGTCAGCCCACCGATGCGCGTCTGCTTTTTTGGACAACGAGGCAACTGAGGCAGTTCACAATGTAGGAAACGAGATAGACAGGTTTACGGCCTACGACCTCGGCAACGGCGCTCCAGAAAATACTGGCAAGAAAAAGACGAGTCAGCAGCCATCCATCTTCCCGGCACGCAGGGCAGGGAGCTGAAGAAAGAGCTCACGGCATGCCACCCTGGAAAAGAATGAAAAGCGAGAGCGAGAGCGCAAGCTCGGCGTCCGTGGCATGTAACTGAGCCCGGAGCTCGTCAAAAGCGGGATTGTAGATGGCCTGCAGCAAAGGCGAACGATGTCAAAGTCATTCCATACTTCCATTGACAGATAAATTCATCACTTACAGCACCTAGCGTCGGTGTGATACTAGCTATCGAGACCATTACAAGAATCAAAGTCTTCTTCCGGTCGCTCCATAATCGAGGGTCGTTGTCTACCTCGGTATGTTCGATGTCGAGGACGGTCGTAGACGACCCTGTGGTGACCGGTGCCTCGATTTGGCCATCGTCTTCCTCGTACATTCCTCTAGGGGTGCCGGCTAAAGGACTCGAAGGGGGGCCGTGGTTGAGGTAGATGTCGAAGCGGGCCCGGTGAGTTGGGGTAAGGGAGGCGGCGGAGGAGGAGCTGCTCAGCGGTTCGTCGGCCTTAACCGGTGTAGGGGTGGAAGGGAGGGAGGCTTCCGCCGCCGATTCCAGGCCACTCCTGTCGTTGGCACTTCCCGGCGGTAAGAGGGAGACAACAGGAGGCTTGTCTGGTGTTGGCGGCTCGGCGGTAGGCTGGGCCATAGTGCGGGGTGTAGAAGGAGGTTGGAGGAGAAGACCTCGGTCGTGTGAGCAGGATAGGAAACCGGCGTTGAGTTGGTTGAAGGATGCAGGTTGAGGTAAGACGAGCACGACCTCACAGTTATAAAATGCCGGCCGAAGGAAGGAAGTGACGCTGCCGATTCTCTCTCCGCTCGCCGCGTCGGGATCAGGCCGGCGCTCCTTCGACTTAGTCCGTCGGCCCCTTCCTTTCTTTGTTTCGGCGTAGACCGACGAGAGCGAGGGAAAGAAGCGCCACACCACCACCTTGAGCCAGTCGTTTACTTTTGGCCGCACAAGTCATCACAAGGTGAGAGCCTATCATGTTCAGTATAATTCGGCTGCATGTCGGCCGATTGGACGTGTGCTTTATACGAGGCGCTCGACGGGACATTTGACGCGAAGCACTGTAAGGTGACGATGGCCGGTCGTTGGAGCACTCGGACGACCGCGCCGACAAGTCCACATGCAAGTCATTTATCTCTCTCGTCCGTGCTCTCTCTTCTTATCCATGCCATATCTCGCAGATGATCTGCTTTGGAGCCCGCGCCCCCAGCTTAGACGTAATAGGAGGCGTGCCATTTACGCTGGGGCACGCCATGCAAGCTCTCCTCATGCAATATGTGTCGCGCTTGCACATGGAGAGTTCTGATCCTGCGTCGGCGCCGGCTCCGACGGTCTGCCTGCTTGCCCTTCCTCGCATGTGTCATGCTCAGTCAGCATGCAGGTCTTGTGATTATTCTCCCGTTCGCCATCTCATTTTTCCCGAGCCTAAGCCTGGTTCCCATATGACCGAATAAACCGATGACTGCGATGTCCGTCGCATGCAAAGCGTCGGTGGGCCGCGCGCCGTCGCCGCACGCTCGGACTTGGGAGGAGAACGCAGGCGAGCCGACGGAACGAGCGAGGCGACGGCACGATGAGCGTCTGTGCGACGGTCGTCGGGAGTAGCTCTTGTGCTTGCTTGCTGCTAGTCTGGAATCAATGGTCTCGCGTCGCCCGAGCTCGCCGAAGCTGAAGCGACTCCGAAGTCGAGTCCGGAGATAGACGTCGTGTGCAGGTGCAGCCGTCCGTCCGTCGGATCTCCGGGGGGGGGGGGGGGGGGGGAAGAGCCGTCGCGCCGATGGATGCATTGTACAATTCATCAAATCCGCTTTGCGGAAACGTTTTCATGAAATATCAATCTCTCCAGCCATTTAGCGTCCCCCCTTCCCAAACGAACCAGATCCTCTCGTCCTCCTCGCCTTTCTCCAGCCCGCTCCTCCCCACGCCTCGTTCGACGCGGATAGTACCGACGTCCGTCTCGTCGAGCTCAAGCGTCACGCCTTCCGTGGCGATCCTTGAGGTGGTGGTGGCCTTTCTCTCCTGTCCTTTCGCGGAAGCCGCGTATGGAGTGGGCGCTGGAGCGAGGAGAGTGCCGAGCCGGGCTGATAGGTTCTGCCGAGGCAGGAAGAGCGGTGACCTGAATGACCGAGGCGCAAGGAGTAGGAGGAAGGTCTTTGTCGGCGCTACGTGGCGGCGGTGACCCACCATGTCAGTCAACAGGCATGGCAGCAGAGAGATGGAAAAAGGGCCCACCCAGGCTCTGCCCCGAGAGACTGCCAAGATGGACGAGCCCTCGAAGGACGCTCCGCTCAATGGCGTCGTTCGTCCTACGCTCGTTGCCTCCTCGCTCTTGCTCCCCGTTCTCCCCATCAAGTCCGACTCCCAGCAACGGAAGCCTGATGGCAAAGAGCGCCCGAGGCAACAGCAAGCTTGGCCCAGAGAGCAACACCACCAACGGTGGCGCGTCTGCGCCCATCCCGGACGAGGAGGCATCTGATTTCGGCGATGGATGTGGAATTCGCGCAAGAGTGGAGAAGGCTTCGATGAGAGAGTCGGAAAGTTGACTGAGCTGGGTGAGAAGAGATTGGGAGAGAGATGGCTTGGGCGTGAGGAGGAATGCGGAGTCGGCACGCTGTTGGGAGGAGGACGAGGAAAGCTAATCGAAGATGATGCCGATGTCAGAGAACAAAGATAGAGAGACTCATTGCAATGACCAGAACGACCCACCAGAGAGGAAGACGCTTCCCTGAGGGCCTGTCTCTCGAGCTGTTGCAATGTCCTGGCCGACGCGAAGAGTGAGACAGGAATGTTGAGCGAGCGCGCAAGCAGGCGCGTGATAACGCTTTCATGCTCACATCGGAATCTGGCCCTTGTCGAACAGAACGGCAGCCAGCAAGGCTTTTACGAGCTTGGCTGCCAGGGAAGCATCGAGAAGTCCATCCTGAGCGACGATTTCTTGCTTGTACCAATTCTGGTAGCTTTGGACTGAGAGGAGGACAGGTATGCGGCCGTCAGGATGCAAAAGTGGGGTACCAAGTGTGCTTGAGATACCCTCCAAGGCCCTTTTGATCGCAACAAATCCTTACGACGACGGGCAGGAGGCTCAACTCACAAGAGTCGGGGGATGAGGTGTCGCGACTCGACGTTGAGGCCGCTGACGAAGAGAATGCGAGCTGGCTCTTCTCCCTTAACGAGTAGATCTTGGAGCCTGTGCCTAAGTCCATCATGGAAGAGGGGGAAGGGGGGAAGGGCGTTGAGGTGCAAACAGAGATCGGGTGGTTGGCGGTTGCTGAGGAGCAGGAAAGAAGGCGCGTCTAGTCGCGCTTCTCCGTTTCTCGACGCGCCAACTCTCACTTCGTCAACTTCACGCCTTGTTGAACGACCAACTAGAGAGAATGGACAGGACATGACAGACAACGATGGGGATGGTTCATGACGAAGGGCGTGCGAGCTAGCTAACCAACTTGAGAGCGAATGAATAAACAGAAAAACGTGACTATGCAAGGATGCGAGGAGATCGAAGACAAAGGAACGGAACGAAAAAAAAAATGGACAGTAGAACACACCTCACTTGGCCTTCGAGACCCTCCTCCTCTTGGACCCCTTCTCCGGCCCGTCGGTCGCTCCGTTGGCCGTATCCATCGCACCCGCAGTTCCCTCCGCCCCAGCAACGGCCGCCCCTTCCTTCTCCATTCTCTTCCCTTCCCCTTTGACCCGCTTCTCCTTCTCCTTCTCCTTCTCTTCCTCCTCCACCTCCCCACGCTTTATCTCCTCTGAAAGCTCCCAAATCTTACGCAGCAGCTCCTTGACCTTGCCCTCCTCGGCGAACTCACCGACGAGCGTGTCAGCGTGGTACCACGCGTCGTCCGGATACGTCCGCTGAGAGGGACTTGTCGACGTCGGAAGGTGCTGCATGAGAACGAGATCTCCTCTGGAGAGAGCGAGTGCGAGCGACTGGTACGATATCAGCGTTTGGAGTCGGCGAAGGGCCTTGGAGGAGGTGAAGTGGTGCCATCGAGGAGCGGCCGCCTCGTCCATCGTTGCCGTCGCTGGCGTCGCCTCGGTCGACTTGCTTGCCGTCGATCCCGAACCCGACTTGGACACAAACGGAGCAGGAGGAGGAGAAATTGGACGAGCAGGGACGTCGATGTCGGATGCGGGTGAAAGCGACTCATGCGGCTCCTTCTCTGACGCGCGCTCGCTCTCCTCATCCGCGTTCGTCGACACGTCCGCCATCTCGACGTCACCACCGTTGACAGCAGCCGCAACTGGCGCCATAGGGTCGTCGATACCAGCCATCGCCGCCGTCGCTGCAAGATCGTCGGCCTTGTTGGACCAGAGCTCCGCCGGGAACGGCCGTCCGTAGACATGGAGGCCGTAACCCCACGAGTGAGGCTTGCGGCCCTCCCAGTCAGCGGTGAGCGTGAGATAGAGACGGTCTTCAATGTCGCTACCGATGACGACTTGAGAACGGCCGGTGAGGGGGAGGAGGGCCTCGCGGTGGGTGTGGAGAAGTTCGAGATGCGCTTGGTGGGCTCTAGCGATGACGTCGTCGGACTGGCAGGAAGGGAGAAGGAAGATGAGCGTCAGAGCTGGGTGTTTCAATGAAGCTGGTGGATCACGGCGACGCACCTCCTTCTTCAGCGCCTCCTTCTCCTCTGGATTGAGCGTCGCCGACTTGAACTTTCCGTCCCGCTCGACGCGCTCCTTCGCCGTCGCATCCAGCAGGGCCTTTAACTCCCTCGCCTGCGCCTTGAGTAGCTCCGATCGCCGGTTAAGCGCATCGTCCAGCTCAGCGCGGATGCCTGCCGTCGCGAGGATGGGGTTGATCAAGGCCAAGAGAAGCGAGACGACCGACCGAGACGGTGGTGAAGGAGGGGGTGTCGAGACAGCGGGCGGCTCGACGACGGCGGCGGCGGAAGAATGGCCATTCCCGTTGGTGATGCTGCTCACGCTTGAACTGACACCGTTCGACTTGCCGTTACCGTGCGGGAGGTCCGAGGTGGAGGAGCGCGTCCGCGCGCCGGCCTTGGAGGTCTTTCTGGACGAGGAAGAC